>LR990968.1:11112601-12351657 GCA_905163465.1 Craniophora ligustri
GCGTTACGTTTTAATCTCATCGAATCGAGACGATTTCACTTTTGGAGAACAATTTAGATTTATTTTATCTCGTTCTTTTCCAATAAACCTTACACCTTTACACCTTTTTAAGTTACGCCTGTAACATATAACGATAGTATACCAACGCTTTATTACTTTATTGTTAACATTTTATAAGTTTAGCTTTGAACTCTGATGTGAAGGCGCTTCATAACAAAATAGATACCTATATTAACTAGTAATAATAAAGTTTATAGTTATAAACATCTTTTGTTCTCAAAATAAATTTTATTGTTAGAACTCTGCATGATGTATTCCGTCTATTTATAGACAAATTTTTTAGCCCCTTGAGATTTTACTTAGTTCAAACATACAAAATCTTACGAATGCTTTATTCAACTTTTAAAAAACTTTTCTCAACCTTTCCAACTGAATAAAGATTATATTCCTCTGCCTTTCAAGCTGTGGCAACATTGAACTCCCGTTGACATCCCGCAGGTGGCTCTTCAATACAATAAGCTGGCTTTCTGCGCTTCCCCCGAGAACATGTTCACAAATTTAATTTAAAACTTTCGTATTTTTACACAACTCTCGGCACATCGGATTTCTCGTTGAAAATAATAAAATGTCTAGATATTGAATAAAAAATAATAAAATGTCTAGCCAGACATTTTATTATTTTTTATTCAATATCTAGTTTATTAACAAAATATGAGACGGCGAAAGGTTTTATTAAAACTATGATAGAACTAAACAACGTATAAAAATATAGAAAAATAAAGTCACGTTGTTTGTTATTAGGACTGCGTACTTGAAAGACAAACTGGAACAGCGCGAGCGTCAAGCCCCATTAGATAAAGAAATATGAGTATATGTTAGAAGGATTCTTGAAACTTCCTGTAGGCGAATATAAAAATATACAGTTTTCAAAGAATATTCTATATGGGACCGAATCAAGACGATTCTATAGGAACACCATAAAATTACGGTTGTTTCAAAAGGATAAGTACAGCAAAGGCATAAACGGCCAGTCAAAAAAAAAAAGTTGAGTAGCTACAAATTAGAAGTACCTACATATTTTATCACATGTGGAAATGTGGGATATTTCCATACGACAGAATTCTATCATACAGATTTTGCCGCCTTGCAGCTTCAACCAAGTTCTAAAAATAATATGAAAAATTTTTACTCGCTCATATCAAACATTTATTTCTACAGCCTATATTTTATTGGTGTTGCGAGTTGTTTGGTGATGTAAAAATATTGGAAGCATTAAAACGAATTGGGATGCTCAATAAACTTTTCTCGGGCTTGAATAAAATAACAATACGTAATATTTTATGGCGGACGCTATAATTCAGACGCGAAATTGGTTGTAACGAGTTTTTCAAACATCTGCCCCGATCTAGATTTTTTTACAGACTTTTGTTATGTGTGTATAAAACTATGATTGCTTTGCGTTCATTCAACAACTCTTTCAATGACATTTTAATGGGAAAGCTTTTTTATGTGTCTTGCCTAATGACAATTAATTAGGCAAGACACATATAAACAATACTTTAACAATTTAAAGCTCTGGCAAATAAATCGATATATATATAAATGAATCCCTGTTTCCCTTGGTCACGGCATGCGGTATCACGCTTGAACGACTGATCCGATTTTGATCAACTTTGTTATTGAAAAAAAAACGGAACCTTGGAGACGGATATTGGCTACGTTTTATCAAACTATCACGTGGATGGAGCCGCGGGTGGAAGCTAGTTACTGTATAAATATGGACCTCGATTGGGCTAAATAACAAGATTTTCAACAGTAACAATTTCTAAAAAAAATTTATCGGATGAATTCTATAAATATATTATAAGTGTCAAGAAATATTCCCTGAAATAATTAGATTACCGAAATCGATTTATGCGATCGTAAAGATATTAACCGCTCGCGCTGGTTTCGACTTCAGTAGCCGTATATCGAGTCAAAAAGGCCGCCTTTGGACATCCACGATTTATGAAACGTCACGCGAGATTAACTAAAGGATACGGTATGACAAATAGGTACGTACCTTTTTATTATAAAGCACATCCTTGATATTCCAACCGAGTTAGGGTTGTGCCCTAGACATACATAAAATCTTCCAAATTCTACGAACATAACATAGTAGTTTTCTTTCTATATGTCCAATAATTTAATAATAACTTTATTTTACTGTCGTCTATCAAAATATTCAATTATTGCATTCAATTTCGTCTGATAAACCAATAATGTATTAGGTACGTAGCCAATATAACAAAAGAGAAAATAGTATCCAACGCCACCGCGAAAATAAATATATATTACTTTCGCCAATTGAACACGCCAATTGATTTATAATAATGATATACTACATAATAAAAGGCTATAAATCACATCCTCATCACCACTTGAAATTGGTCCTTGCTGCGTACAGGCGCGCGTTCAGCAATTGCTCACTTTATTGTAAGTATCTACGTGCCATTACTGTCTAGCATGGACGTATGTATATATACATACGAAATTTCATTCACAAAATAAATACAAATACATACAAAATTCATAAATTGGCTGTAGTTTTGAGGTGTTTAATATTGAAGGTTATGTCTATTTCATGAAAAAGTCAATCAATGCAGTTATATGCACTTTGAGGGCTGTTTTATTGATTTAAATGGTTATAATTCTGTAACTAAATACCTATTACAGGCGCGCATCATATTTTGTTCAATGTACAGCCTGACAATGACCGGCAAATTGCAAAAACCGTACGAAAATTTGAATTTCGCGGGCTACCGTAGAGCTTCCACCTTAATGTAAACCCTACGTAACGTAATTTTTTTTGTGCTTAAACGACTATAGCACGCTCTTAAATGAATCTAGCGGGCCTTACATATTTGCGTAATTACGTTTCACGTCCTTACTTCCCTTTTCACTTTTCTACGTTGAATTCAAATGAAAATAGGCACGTTTTAGGACATGGTACGTGAAACAGTTTACTTAGCATCAAACAATTTCTCACTAAAGTATTTCTAATTACAAGAGTAGGTAACTATTATACTGTCAGGAAATAAAAACGAATAATTTAGGGTATCATCTTTAAAAATGTTTTAACAACTTATACCATGCATATATAGGCATAAATATATAGGCATATGGGTAACTTAAATAAGGTTATTGAACCGCCTCAATAAAAACATGCACAATAGCTCTAGCAATCAAAAATGTTGAACGTAAAATTGGGATTAAATTCCGAGTCGAGCAATGTTATTGGATCTTTCTATGAAATTGTTAGCAGCATCTCAAAGTTCTGTCGAAGCTCAAAATATTCTCATCGGGTGAACTGTAATAGGCTCGCTCTTTAGTAGACGGACGGAATTACATACCAGCGAACTGTGCTGTGTGAAATGCGCAATAAAAGTTTAAGTATAATGTGGAAACTTTAACACAAAGACCTCTACAACTACATACTAAGCCTTATTGAAAATTCTCATTAGCAGCTCAAGCATTGAAACCATGTACCGTAAACGAGGATAAGCTCGCCCCTTATTATAAAGGACATGAGTGTGACCATTAAACTGTCATTAGCGAACTGTGTAACGGAACGACATCTCTCCGCCTTGGCATAGATCTATGTAGATAATAGTTATGTTATGGACGCTGGACCACACAGAATATGTTCAGAAATGATGTAGAGCTCAAGGCATTTTAAAATTTGTAATTTACATTCATTTTTATTCAAAACTTCTTCGGTACATCATATAGTTATAAATACAAAGTAATTACTTAGGTATATAATTAACACGTATGCCTGAACTAGGTAATCCTGTGTTTCAGGCGAGAGGGAAAAACAAACATTAATTAAAAAGTCTAAAATAAAATAATCACTAAACTAATCCTAGGTACAAGTATATATAAATCTATTGTAGTTAATGGTACTAATGCATTGAATATAATTTAAAAGAATAGTATAATAATATTTACTTCCATACAACCAAACAATTTCTCTGTGTCATCACATTGCATTGGTAATTTTGTATAACAAAAAAAACAGTTAATCAGCAGTATTACGAACGGTGTCAAACTCGATGTTGCAAAAATCTTCGGCAAATTTAATTATATTTAATATATATCAATAGTGCAAATGTTGTTTTGTTTAGGTAATTTACAATTTAAGGTTAGTAGGGCAGCATTGTGATCGGTTATTTTCAAGATAACAAGTGCAAGTAACAATAAGAGAAATTATCTAATGGTAGGTACAATTGTTTGGACCTTAAAACTAAGAGAAACAGAACATTTTACTTTGGTTTGGCAACAATAATGACGATGTAGTGTAGTGTGGTGACAAGTTAACCCTACAACTTAAATTACATACTAAGCCACAGCAGTGATATGAATGGTGTCCCCTAAAACATATGGTTAGGTTTATCCATGCTTTAAGGCGATGCTGGGGGAATAGATAAAGATGGCTTGCTATTGGTGGAGGATGTCTTCAAGACTCCATGGCCCTGACTACAGACCACAGAGTAAGGGTAGGCGGTTACGTAATTACGATTTTTATTCAGTAAGTCTTATATATCCCAAGGATGATATATTCGGATTTACCGCTCCATAAAAAGACCTTATTGGATCTTTGAACTTGAATTATGGTTATTATTAACTACAAATGTGTACGTGTATCACTCACAGTAGGACACCTCCCATACATTCATACATATTGCACTGCTGCTATTCCCATCGGTCCTGCACACTGGATGTGTATTCAAACATATACGCTTGCGACAGCATTATTTCCTTCTCATCGAGATTTAGTACAGTACAAAAGTAGGTCCAACAGTTCAGTATTTATAACTTTTAGTACTTCTATTTGTGAATACAATGGTTGTAGTAACCGTTGGTCTATATACAGGCATATTAACTGTATTTACGTATTCAAGAGCATAATTACTATATCGTTTCCTATAATCTTAAAACCAACTACATTTGCGCTCTAGAGAAAACAGAAGAATTCTAGTTATATTTTTGAGAGGTCGCTACGCTATAGATAGTAACAAACTATGTATATAGTATATGTTTCAAGTAAACTAAAGTAATCATAACCAAGTAGGTAAGACCAAGTAGGTAGGACGTAATATCCAACATTTAAGACGAATATTCGTTGGCGCCAAATAAAGTACACCAGGGAAATTTTGTGTACGCAAATTCTTTACAGCAGCATAGTAAATAGTTGATTTAAAAGTCTATCTTGTATAACAACAGGCTTGTATTCCCTTAGGCTTAGTACCCTCGCCCACAATATTCAAAGGCCTACGTAAAAAATATCCACAGAATTTATGTAATATATTAGGCTGTTACTAAATATTTTGATTGGAAAACGTAATCGCTGTCAGATATGAATCGATACAGACTTCATAAATGAGATGTTAAATTAAGACTGTTAAAGTTTTTTTGACGTTTATGATCATAATCATCATGTTATCTGTAGATTAAAGATTAAGATTATAAGAAATTCAGTGGACCCCTGTTTAGTACACGACCCAATATAAATAAGAGTTCAATTAACTTTAGTTTAGAGAAATGGTTAATTAAAAATAGAATGAATGATTTATAAAAAATGTATGGTATTAGAGAATACAAATGCATTTCGCATCAGAATCTTCTGATTTTTGACATGTATGCGAATATTGGATATTGAAATAAACCTATTTATTACGGATTTTATAGCAGTATATTGATATTGATTTCAATCCCAACGTTTCGGATTTTTACAGCTCTCACGGACATAGGGTGAACTCTCGTAAATATGTTGTGATAAAATCCATAAAACCGATTTTTATTTTGCTAAATCTTGTCAGGCTTAAAAGCACCTTTTGGCATATAACATGATAAGGCAGATTTTATTTGAGCTGTGGTAGCCTAGTGGTGGGACCAGTGGACTGAGATGTCAAAGGTCTCGAGTTCAAAGCCTAGGGCACCACTGACTTTTCGGAAGTTATGTGCGTATTTATCACACGCTCAAACGGTGAAGGAAAACATCGTGAGGAAACCTGCGTGCTTGAGAGATTTGTCTCGATGGCATGTGAAGTCTGCCAATTCGCAGTAGGCTAGCGTGGTGGACTATACCCTAATCCCTCACGAGGAGACTCGTGCCCAACATTGGGACGTTAATGGGTTGATGATGATAAGGCAGATTTTATTTACTAAAATTACAGTTTTTTTACTTGCATGTTACGACCGTGTAGCTTCTTGTTTGGATGAAAAAAATAACTTGAGTTTGTAAAATACTAATAACACAAAAGAGAAAACCCCAGTATGATTATTTTATACTAGTCAGATTTTTCGTACAATATTTCGAACAAAAGAAAAAACATTCACGTATAAAAATATTACCGAAACAATTTAAGGTTCCAGACAGTCGTTGGCCTTTTACGGAGTGTATACATAAACATTTTCGAGCCAATTGTTTTTTGCTATTTCCTTAAAGCAGTACCCGTTGATATTGAAAATACCAAACAGATGATAAAATGTTTCATTGTGAAACAAAGGCTTTATTTATAAGGTTCGGTATTACGCAACGAATCGCCGAAACAATATATTCTCAGTAACAAGTTTCCTAAACTAGTGATGTACCTACATATCTACAAAAATATCGTTTAATTAATTTTGAAAGCTAGTATAAATATTCATACAAATGTAAATGCTGAATTTTTATAAATCACATTGTTTTCATGTCATGATGAATTGTGTAATTAAAATTTAACCGTAATTTAAAGCAGGTGAAGGATATTATAATTAATTTTAATGAATAATTGATAAGCACGTAGAGATCGTCTGAGCTGAAATTGTATAGACTTTAGTATTTTACGTAGTGGCTTGACCAAAGGGTTTGACTCGGCAGTTCGATTCCTGCGATGGTCAACTTCATACATGTTACGTATTATTTTAGACGTAATTGACTGTATGTATGATAAAATGTTTTTATAAACAAATCTGTGAAACAAGAGATCATATATATTGTAAGCATATATTTTTGCGGGTAAAAGAAAAAAATGCTCTCGAGCCACTAATTAAAAAAAGTTTAAATATACACAGTGGTCGTCCGCGGAATTTTGACTGTAATTTAAAAGTTATTTACGTAATGTTCATTTACTACATGAACTTTAACTATAACGTACGCGCAATATGCTTTAACGAGGTACAAAGTTTTCAAGTCATTAGCTAATAATCACAAGAAGTCTTTAACACCATCTCTAAGTAGAATCCATTAATGAGATTAGGAATACCCTAGCGTCTACACCTAAACGATCAGTTTCTTTATTAACCCCCGAAACAAAAAAAAAGAAGTCTTTATACGTTCTGTAGCTGCCATTCTGTGATATGATAGTTCATGATGAAACAACTTGGATATTTAAAAAAAAAATTGAATTGAGGCTGACAATGTTGATCGACAATGTTCTTTATTCAAAAAGATCTGTTCAGTTGTTTGAGGAGTCGTTTGTGATTCACAAGCTTGGTCTGTGGCTTTTAAATTGTTTGTTTTACCATTAGTATTAGTCTTTTCACCGTAACTATCATAAATTCATTGCTCGTAACGTAAACAATATCTTGGTCCAACCGTATTGCCAACAATTCTATTCTGTATTAGTGGAATATATAATTGTAAATGTTAGTCATAGAGATCAGAATAGCTTACCTCATGGGCAGGGGGTAGCCAGGGGATTTTAGAATAGGGAACTTGAACTTTAGTCTCGCAATAAGTTAAGGGGAATTTATGCTGATAAAATGCTTGGAGTTCAGATTTGTACTTAAAGGAGTATCAATGTACTTCTACAGATCGCTAGAATGTTTATTTCTTACGTCTGGACGTACACGTCGGACCAATCCTATTTATTACTATCAACCGGGCCAAATTTAGAATTACAACTGAGAACTCTGTAAAAAACATTATAGAAAAGTTATTATCTTTTGTCATGCTTCTGTTTTTAGTTGCTTGACTTGGGAATCAAACCTAGGAACTCACAATTAGTAGATCTCTCACTCTTGGGAGGACTACACCAATAAAATAATCTTCTATTTTGACAGGCCCCTAAAAACATGCCAGCGAACTACGTTTACACACCTCTGCTGATCTCTTTGGGAATAAGGCGGTTTATCATGTATTTGGATAATAAATCTTTATTATTCGTTCTTAAATCGTAGGTACAAAGATATTTCATATTGATAGTTTCAATATGATTTTTTAACGATACACTAGTGGAAATAGACTAGGATCATTTATCATAAAGCATGCACTCGACATCAGTTAAATCCTTTCCACGGGTCGTTAGGCTCACAAAAATATTATTGGAGGAATATTTAAAGCTGAAAAATTCACTTTACAGAACGAAGTTGAAAAATTGGCGGCGAATCAAGGCTGTTTTATTATGAAAAGGCAAAAGGAAAACGGAGAATTCTTCTCCGCAATCGAAGATTTGGTCAACGTCGTCCCGATATTCAAATCTATAGTAGATACCTATAACTTCAATATATTCAACGTAAGTCAAGGATATCATTCAACAATAACTGGTATTAATATGGCATTAAGATGGTGATTTGAATACTAACTGAAGGTACGTTTGGTGTTCGAGTGATCAACTTCCGCGCAATGTGTCGCGAGTTCAATCCCAGCACGGAACAAATATATGTATGGTGTACAGGAAATTGTTTCGGGTCTAGGTGTTTTTGTGCTTTGTGAATATTTATGTTAGTAAACGCATTCGCAATACAAGAGGATGTATATTTTTTTTTTGTAAAATAAACTTATTAAAGAAAACAAATAAACTACATCTATTTTCCCCAATTTCAATATTTTTGTTTAAACATCACAGTATTCATTAGATTGATAGTACGCTACGCTTTTAATGCAAAATCCATTGGAAAGGATATAACATCGAATCAATTTGGGATGGCAAGTGAAAAATAAATCGCAGGCACGGTTGCTACGTCGACGTAACTCGATATTGGCGAGCCCGGGGCGATGCTCTGACCGAAATGTTCACATTATCGGGAATTCTCGTACCTGCATGTTGCATGACACCCATCTATTAGCACTGAAGTTGGCTAGAAATGCGAATACTATTTCTAAATACACTGTTTTTTATGCTTCATCTGTGTCTTTATGCATATTGATGCATCAAACAAACAATTATTACAATGTATTAATTTCATAACAGTAATATGCATCGAAATACAGTTGTGATTTTCATTGAAAATTGTAATTTTACGTTTTGACCAAGGTTCTTTATACTTCAAACCTGTAGGTATCAATGAAGGAATAGGCAGAAATGTAGATACTGATATATACCCACAGTGCGATGGCATGTTTTTAGGTCTCATTTGAAAAGAGGCGAATCGCTTATTTATTATTATTTATTACTTAACGCTTTGCTCTACCCGCGTATTGAACTTACAATTTTACGAGTCCCCAGACTAATAAGACAGCATAATTATTTTACGCTATTTCAATTTAATACTAAGGTAGTTATGAATAGATAGTCTGTTATTTAAATTAAAGATTATGAAGAAATCTAAAATATACCTGACCAATTAAGATATCATCGTGTGTTTAACGGATGCGATACAATTTTATTGTTACATTTATAAATCGTTGTAAGAATAAAAAAGCTACTCTTTCTCAAAACCACTTGGCTAACAAATTCTTGTAACAATGTTTTATAACTCAATAAACAATATTTAGACGTAGACTCTCCTATAAATTCATTTACGATTTTTTTACTATAAATAAACTGGGTCAACTCTTGTTCTAAGATTGTTTTACACAATTCGAATAAGAATACAAATTTAGGGCAAATCGAATGATTCATCAGACGTTTCAAAGCTTACACCTACACTAGTACATAGAGACTGACAAATTCACACGTTTTCATCACGATAAACTTTAAGGAGGTTGTACAAACATTTATTCATGAAGATGCAGTGACTCATGGAGAGTTGTAATTGTTGATAATGACTTCGCATTTCGCCGGGCAATGTCCTGATTCCCCTTTAGTCCTCTCATAGATGTAGCTTTCTTACAATATGGTGGGGCTTCTGCCATTATTGTGGTAGTGTACCTATATTGGAGTCAGATTCTAGTTTAAGCAGATGTGTCTGTATGTTAGTATTACATATACAAGACTCGTCTGATTTTCCCGGTTTCTCTTATGAGGACAGTAATTATTGTTGCAAGAATTAATTCATCCACGAAATACCTAATCCAACTATCTAGTTAAAGTATTGGTACAATATTGGAGAAGAAAAAAACAGTTATATCCGTTATTGTTTTAAAATAGCAGCTCACATCGCTCGAATCATAGATTCGAGCTTAAAGTCGAGACGTCAATATAGAACTATTTATAAGTATACGAAATCAATATATAAACAGCTACATTTTTATGGATTCGGAGTTTACGCTGCTTCACATATTTAAAAAACAAAGAGTTTTTAAACTCACACAACTAATAACACACAGGGGTTTCTAAACTTAGGAACATATATGGCCGATCTTTTGTAGTTCCCCTGGGCCCTATACCAAAACTCGAACCCTAAGAGGGCTGTAACCGAACCCGCCCTAAAACGATTTGTGTAAATTAAACAAACACAAAACAATCAGTTTTCGGACATTCTAACTGATGGTCGCTTTACTTTACTTATAACATTCCGAAGAAAGGTTTTGCCCCAAGAATTATTTCAGGGACTGTTGAGGAAACTCTTGTGTTGTTAACGGCCAAAACATTTCTTTTTCATCACATTTCGTTATTAGTTATTTTATATTAACTAGTGAACAAATGAAACCAACGAAACTGTTTCTCCAAAACAACTATAAAAGGTTACCTATTACTTGGGAAGAATAATTTACTGAACTCAAAGTCTTCGCCTATTTATACATAGGTATAATCATTTATTCATCGTTTTACTGAGTATAGATGTGCCGACAGCCGAAGAGCTGTGGCAGCCTAGCGGTGTGACCAATGGACTGAGATGTCAGAGGTCTCGAGGTCAAACTCAAGGCACGCAACGCACCACTTACTTTTCGGAATCTTTGTGCGTATTTATCACATGCTCAAACGGTGAAGGAAAAACATCGTGAGGAAACCTGTATGCTTGACAGATTTTCTCGATGGCATGTGAAGTCTGCCAACCCGCTGTAGGCTAGCGTGGTGGATTGTAATAATGAGAGGAGACCGTGCCCAGCGATGTAACACTAATGGGTTGATGATGATGAGATGTGCCGATCAAATAAGAAATAAATAAATATGTCCGGGCATTAAGTTATACTTTTAAAGAATATTTACATTCATTTATAACTCTATCTTAGACCCTGTTTGTATTTTCTATCATGCAACACTGATGTCACCAAAACGTTATTATCTTCTTTATTACATACATCTTTTCATAAGTAGGTCTGAGGAAAGGATACTCTACGCAGCTATATTCTCACGCTACATTTCGGGGAGTCAATGAAGGTCAATAGTTTACACTGCTGATTTAATCAGTATGAGACAAATATTATTAAGAGCGTTTCTTCATATTGGTTCTACTTAGAAGAAATTATGTACTTTTAAATACAAACACAGAAATTATCCCGACAACTTTCTTTTAACTTAATAAAATCGGAATATTTAAATTTTAAAGCAATATTACTAAACAAACAAATAACTGATTAAATCATAATGTTGTGACAATAAAATTAAATAGGAAATTGTAGCGTTATTTGTTTACCCTACTTAGTAGCACTACAGCCATAATCGTGGATAGTGCTTGAGTGTCACGTATTCATGAATTCAATGCTTGATAAGTTTTAAAGTTTTAATCCAAAGCTTCCTATAGTGGCAAATAAAGATTTAAGATATAAAACGGACTTTCTAAAAACGGAGGTTAAGAATACTTCCACAGTGTATTAACAATTTCAAATGACTCTGGTTATCTTCTATAGTAAGGAGGTGGCCAAGTGCCACTGTGTTTCGTCGTGAGTATTTCTTCAAATTATGTGCTCCATCTTACAGACCGTCTATTATTTCTATCAGGGTGAAGGTCAAACGTTTTCAAGAAAGTCTTGCTAAAATCTAAAAGCAATATGATGAATTTGTTTAACTGTATGTTTCAAATTATCCATCAATACCTAATAAGAAATGGAAGCGGCAACGGTAAATGTAAACTCACTAATAACACACTATTATCACAATGCATATCAGCAGTGGTATATGTACATCGCATAGCGCAGCGAACAATGAGTCATATATCTTACCTATTTAGGTAGATTTTCGTAAGATATTTAGTAATCTAAATACAATAACCACATCTCTCCAACATGTATGTCACTTTATGTATGTAATAATATTATTATGCCGAGTCAACAAAATATAAATTATCGTTGACTCAGGCCATTGAGCAATACGTAACTAGAAGATCCAATTTATCAGAATATAGGACTTATATTGACACCATACCAACCCATTTATTGTCCCACAGGTGGGCACGGGTCTCAGACCTCACACTCTATTGACAAAATCTCTCAAGCATGCAGGTTTACTCACGATGTTTTCCTTCACCGTTTGAGCATGTGATAAATACGCATGTAACTACGAAAAATCAGTGATCGAACATAAAACCTTTATCATAATCTACTGGGCTATCACAGCTATTACTAAGGCTTATACAACGCTCAAGATTAGTAGTTTTCTGGAAAGGGAACAGTATTCCAGTCCCTCTCATAGTTAATTAAGTTAAGTAGCAAAGCCCCTTGAATTTTACGTCACTGCCAGTCACCGTTACTATCGCATTGTAAGCGCCAATTGAACTCATCACTACCGAACAAAACTTGAGAGTCATGAGAATGCAATTTATTACATATTAAGTTATTAAGTTATATGTTATAGTGATTCTTGACACCAAATTTTGAGACAATTATTTTTGACGGACTTTATTGCAGTATTATTATATTGATACTATGATATATGATACTATTGATACTGATGCTTGATTTGGTAGCTCAAAGTACAATGTGCCTACCTTCCCTACAATTTTATATTATTTTTTAGGGAAATACAAAATAAATAATAATTTCTCTACCAAACTTCTACGGTATCATTGGCCCGGAGGGGCTAATTTAAATTTTCTCAAAATTTCATCTAAATCGCTCAAACCGTTTTGGAGTTCCATATGAAATATTCATACAGAGATAAATACAAAAAAATAATAATAAGAAAATACATGCACCTGCATGCCAGCTCATCACCATTTATTAAGAGATAATTATTTTATTATAATTACAAGCAGTATATTACTACTACTATTAAAAATGTAACCAGATGTATTTTAAACTATGTATTTATTATAATTTGATTTAAATTGATTATTTGAATGCTATATGCATAGTTTTGTCTAATTTTATATGCTCAATATGGGAAGAATTTCCTAAAATAAATGATTGTTATTATTATGAATTATATTTTTTTTTTGTAAATTGTTAGTAATGGTACTTCTGTTGGTGCCTTTAATGAGCAAGTCGCGTGCGAACGTTTAATATTAGCATTAAATTAGTTATCACACGGTTGTGATAAAGCATTATGTAGTAAATTGTACAGTGTACGTTGTTATAATTAGTATAATATTTGAGTTGAATATTTGATTTGTAAAACCAATTACTATTATTTGACAATCGTGTTAAGCACAAAATGTCAACGAAGAACATTTAAGTTCTATCTAAGACATTAAAATGTTATACGTACATCTGTACCAAATGAAATCTTTTATCTTTAATATCATGGCCTATGTCAACAAATCAGGTAATCTTAGTACATTTTAGGAAATGGAAGTAGGTACCCACTTTCTTTTATTTCACTGGTACATATGTACTTGAGAAATACCAGTGAAATAATAAAGAAAGTGAAAAAATAAAGACGATGCGGTCAATTTGATGATAAGAACAAAAAAAATCCTGTGACCATGGATGCTGTGAGGGATGTTAAACTTTGGGATATAATAATGTCAATGTATAGAGACAAATACTACAATGTCTATCATTCGCGTGTAATGTATTTATGTAAAAAAGCAAACAATTACACATTTAAAGAAAACAAACAAAATTATAAGGTCTAGAAATGTAGTTTCTAGACAATATTTATATTTACATATTTTCCTTTCTAAGAATTAGGTTAGTAATAGACTACAAAATAAGATACCTCTCGACCCAAATTGCTATTCTTAATTTAGAATTGACATAGATTTGAAACAAAATTACCGGGAATAGCCTAATCCTGCGATAATTCGGGCGTTTATAAATGTAATTTTCTAATGGTTAGGAATTGTCACTTTGCTTAAATGCATGATAGTATCTAAAGGCCGTCGGCATATAATCGATTCCTATGGAAATCTATGGGGATGGAGGCCTGTTTCAATTCCTGTAGAGGACGTCCTTTGACTAATGATGTGACAAGTGATGATAATAATTATGATAATCTAGTGGTTCTAGGAGCTTAGGGGTGTGACCAGTGTAAAGACTATGAAGCCAAAAATTCCGTGTACCATCTCTTGACACACACGGCTGACACTGACGTATATTTTATCAGAAGCTCAAACGGTGAAGGAAAACATCGTAAGTAAACCTACGTACCTGAAAGGATTTCTCAATTGCATGTGAAGTCTGCCAACCCACAGTAGGCTAACGCGGTAGACTATAGATTAATCTCTCTCTAAAGAGACGACACTTGTGCCCAGCAGTGGGACACTAATTGGGTTGATAATGATGGTCAGTACCTACTGGTAATAATCACCCATCCATTGGGGAGTATTTGTTCAAGCAAACTTCTACCAAAAAAATAGTCATCAAAAAGAATATTGAAGTTCTGAAGCAAAGTGCATACAAAATAAATAAACCTTGGGAGCTCATTACATTAATTACAAGCCCCAGTTCATCAGCGTTAGTGAGAAAACTCTAGCTTATTAACTGAATAGGTTCTTGTAAATAGACCTTTATGTTTTTGAAATGGGCATACATGTTACGAAGTTGTTTAAGACATAACTCTTTGAGAACTATATTTATGTACAGTACAACACTAGTATTTCTACATAAATATGAATGTAACTAGAGCTAGGTTTTACGATGTCACTTGTGCTCATTTTACTCAATTGGAGCATAAAGTACAGGATTTTGCGAAAAGGGAATTTCAACGCGTTTCTGCTCTACTTATTTGAGAAACATACTTATTATTTTTCAAGATAGTAAGTTCTCGACTAAGTACGTTGCGTTTCGCTTATTTACATACATTTTGATTTGATCCTTTGACGTAACATCTGCATTCTGCAGTACGTATATACTTCGAAACCATTTGTAACAGTGTGTAAGTAGAGTCTTAACGTTTTATAAATAAGTGAAAAATTTTATATGAAATAAAAACCTTTTCATTGATTGATTGGAACATCAGAATACTTTATCGAAGATAAAATATTTTATATTAACAAAAAAAATATCCAATATTTAACCAGCATTTAAGTTCATTGACCCAGAATATTTCACCTAATTCCGATCTATGGCAACAACGTCCCATGTGTACTTTAAAATCATGATACCCTTTGAACTGGGAGATTTCGTCCGCCGTCCCATTTATCGTGTTAAATGGTGTAACAGCCAACAGCAGTTTAATTGTCCAAACAACGTACAACGTACCGTAAGCGTTTTCATTAGGATTAAATTGGGAGGGATATTTGCATATTCAGTAGCTCCGTGATTAAAGATCGCCGGATGGAATGCACTGCCGTTCGTTTTTATTGGGAAAATCTGATACTTATATAGTATCAGCCTGTAAGATAACTTGTCATCTGCTTTGTTTACTCTGTTCTGACAGAACGAGTTTTTCATGCCCTCTAGTTATAGTTTGTCGTATATCTATGATTTTTTCGGATTCTAATGTTTGTAATATGTAACCGATCAAAATAATGTAAATATTGAAATTATAATTATATTTTAATAAAAACCAAATTCAGTTACATATTTAATACTAGATTAGTAGAATAAAAACATCGCAGTCTAACACTTATTTGAATAAAGATTTAGTTAATGTAAAACTATGTAAATCAAACACCACATTGGACATCATAAAAGTCACCGTTGTCAAAAAAAATATATTTATTGTGACTTCATATTCTAAGAATTCGAGCGTTTACATAACAAACGCTTTTAATAAAGCAGTGTAAACGAATATTATAATAAACCTCCTTTCTTCAGACTACAATAGTATCAAATCCAAGTTATATCTGGAATATAATATTTTTACGAGTTCATAACAATGAGCGCTAAGAAATAATGCTCCTTGGCCATTAGACGTAATTAGATTCTGGCGTACAGTATCAAATTACTCTGTCACGATCTCGTTATATATTCTAGAAGATACTGCAACAGCGTCAGCAACTTGTACCCAAGTTCTCTTGTACAGGCTGTAATTATAATTAACTAACGCCAAACAAGAGTTTTGTTTCACTTTTATGACAAAATATCTCATTTGAACACTTCAAGTCGAATTGGCAGACTTGCATTTTCTATTTACGAGCACTTTTGAGCAAAGAGTTTTGATGTCCTATTTTGAATTTATTTTGATACATTTTCGACTTTGTTATCTTAATGATAAAGATGAAAACTGCTAGGATTGTCAGTTGAATAGGACGTCAAGTCAATGCACAACGGTCCTTGGATTGTAGTGAAGTGACATTCGCTTGGAAACATCTCATAAAAGCTTTTTTTTTCGTGAGTTTCTGTTTAATCACTTTATACGCAGACGTAACATTACGAAATAAGTCATTAAGGAATGAATGGTGTAAAAGTAATTAATAGACTAGAATAGAATTATAACAAAACATTACACTACATTTTGGAAAGGGCCAAATTGGTTAAATTATTGGAAATTTATTAAAATTAGCCAACAACACGAATATCCATATGAAAGAGCTAAACCAAGTTCCGTTTTAGTAGACTATGCATACAAGTAACTCTTTTGCACTTACATATTATTTTTGACGGCACGGTTGGTGCAATGGTCGAGGGATTGACTTCTGCGCCGAGTGCCGCAGATACCATCCATGTACGTATAAAATATATGTACAGCCTACAGGTTTTTGTTCTGAGTCTGGGCGATTAAGTATTGTGAATATTTGTGTTTGTAAAACGCACAGGATAAGTCGCTAGAGAGGGGAAACGTTTTTTATTAAAACAAAATTGGTTTCCAGTTTTTCTGAAACGAAATATAGATATTTCAATGATCAGTTCAAGCTATAGTCTATACCGTGCGTCAAGGTTACCTTCAACCTTAAGTAGCCTCTTAGTTCATATTCCAAGTACAATGTTAAACGCCTACGTGTATCATAATAGATATAGCCTTTAATTCAAACGGCAATAAAACTGTTTTAAACAATTATTTAGTGCATTAGTAATAATGTCACGGACCAATTAAACACATTTGTACAATTAGTACGGTGAAGGGACTTAAGGGCTTTTATGGAGGATTTTGGTCTGCCATAAATGGTCTCTTGAATAAGATGTTTGTGTTAATTAGGTGAATGTGGGGCATCTTAAGGATATAGCTGCTATTAACTGTTTGCAGTGATACAGTAAAAGTATCATCATTACAGCTAAATGATGTCCACTGCTGGACATAAGCCTAGGATAATGATAATAATTAGGATCTCGATGATAAACGATCTTGCGTCCCTCAAATCCAGCGGACTCCAGCGACTTTTCCCGGGTCGCCGGTCACGTTGTTGGGGGCCTACCCACGCTACGTCTACAGGTACACGGTCGCCACTCGAGAACCTTCAAGTCCCAATGGCCATCTGTTCTTCGAGCGATGAGCCCTGCCCACTGCCACTTGAGTTTGGCGATTCTTTGGACTATTTCAGTAACCCGGATTCTACTACCGATCTGTCCATCGTTCTCTAAGAGACATAGGTTTCTGATAAGGCCCAGTGTAATCGGTCACGTCCCGGTAGCGTAACTCATTACTGGCTACACAGTACACACTTGTTTAGTAAGCCTTTCGTCTCGAGACACTGCGCTATTTGGGATAAAAATTGTGATCACACAATTGGCGTGTAAACAATTTATATGTATAAAATGGTTATAAACAATTAAAATGTATAAAGATAAGAAAATTCTATATATCAATTCCATTAAATAATTAAAAAGGTTTACTAAAACCGCTACCAAATTCATTATTTAAATAATAGTCAAACGTTTTTAATTAAAACCTTTTACTCATTCATGACTATATAATAGGTTGTACCTTAACCGGTATCTTATACAACCGTTTTATCTAGTAACCATTTTTCATCGGCCCACCTGAACATTAATCAATCTATTCTTATAATACCCAAATGTAAACAGGCCTACCCTTTTAGCAGGTATTTATTAGGAGTTATTTGCTAACAGCCTTCGTTCCCACGCGGACTAATGGCCTTAGTAAACGATCCACTAGTTCTTCTATTTGTATTGTTAATTGCTGCAACTATAGTATATCGGCTACTCTCATAGACAGTGTTTTATTATTAACACGGGATTCAAATACTCCACGTTGACTCACTGTATGGAATTTTTAGAGTGTACTTGTGACACAACTTGTATAACAGCGGAGATAGGAAATGTTGTTCATAACGAAAGTAAGGTAAGATTCCAACTAGAAAATGTAATATCTTATAGCTAGAATTTTGTAATTTAAATTTTGTCTACGTCCCAGAAATGAAAGGCAAAAGTCAGGTGGCCAACTATATTTAGAACTAGTCAAACTTAATCTGTTAAGGTGCCTTATGCAGTTACTAGATTCTACCTACTTAAAAAACCAACCCACATTTAACGTTTATATTTATAATACAAACACAAAAAAATCAATCGTGCTTCAACCATAAATGCTTTAGTGATGTAATGTGTAATATATGGTCAAAAAAATATATTACAATATTTCAAAAGCTGCTTTCTGTCACTTAGCGATGACAGGACCATGAAATGTCAAGTTGAAGTGGTATCATTTTTTAACTTTTTAAGCGTGCAGCACTAACGCCTACGTTTTCGGACTGTGCCGTGCAGTATACTTACAACACCGTCCGTAGTAAAATCGTTCATTATTTTTTTATGTGCCGAAATATGTTTTACGTCTTCAACATAAAATAACAGCGTTAATCTGACGAAACATGTAAAAAAAACAAAGACTTTAATGTTTCTTGGTACCACATATCGTCATCTACTAAAAATTAATGAACAGAAGTTAATGTAAATTTTGCTGTGACAATGTTTAATGGTCTTACTGAAGAAATAGGGCAACGCCAAGCGAAGCCGAGTTGATATGAAAGACAGGCAACAGATTTGACTGACAGTATTCTCTACTGCGTTTAAAGTGGAGCCTAATACCTATAAGTAAAGGCACTGTTTCCTTTGCGCAAATAGGCTATTTCAGTGTGCGTGTATGATAAAAGATAAGATGACTCAAGCATAGTAAAATTATTTTAGTGCCACATAAAGCCTTTCGCAAAATTAGCTAGCTTATTCTCACAAAATATTTTCACGTTTACTTACCAAAATTTTAGCATACGGTTACTGAAGTGCAGACTACGAGAGATGGACTTTTTATGAAAATAAGTTAACAGGTAAGTATAAAGCATAATTTTAGACCAACAATAGTTTAATAGGTTCACAAAAACGAAGTATCTGACTGGGATAAATATAATCCAACACTCAGAGAATCTTCAAGATAAAAATAGGAGCTTAATTATCGGAGCTCTTTAGTTTATAGTTTGATGCCAGACATCAATTTAACGATGTATTTCGAACTACATTCTGTGTGTGATTATGTCCGCAAAGTGGCCAAAAAAGACGAACACGTATAACTCAAACAAAACAGTCGTAAAACGACAATGACGTAATCCAGGCCAGTATACCCTGCAGGGCTTTATGGGTGTTTAGTAAAACAGGTCACCGGGATGGAGATCGTAAAGAAAAGTTTCCTAGATTGGTACAAGTTGGTAGATTTGGCGGCTACAGGATTACAGGCGTAAAAAAGTTGATAAGTTTTTAGGAGTCTTATTCGGTTATTAGTTTATAATACTGTACAAAAATAGTTTCTCTTGCTAAAAACTAAATGAAATGAAAAACATACCATTACGCCTGTCCTCCCCGAATGGTTAAGCAGAGGTGAACTAATGTACACCCACGTTTCGCCGGTATGTTTTAGGTCCCATGTAATAGGCGGCGAGCCTATTGCCATTAACCGGGTACGAATCCAAACTCCGAGCTGCTACTGAGAATTTCACAGTAAAACCCAATAACACTTGGCTCGTCCTGGGAATCGAACCCAGGACCTCTTGCTCGGTAGTCGCACTGTACAACTACTAGACCAACGGGGCAGTTAGTAAGAAATTAGTAGTAGTATTAGTAATAAATTAGTAAATAAACACTATTGCATAGTTTTGTGTTAGTCAGTTTGGTAATAATTATAACCATGGTACTCGATAGCCAACAAGTTGTCGTCAATTATTTAATCAAAAGTTATTTAATGGCAGTTTGCGAACTTAATTTTACTACCTAAGTTCAGTTGATGAAGAAAACACTCATAAAAACCAAATAACTAATTTACATAGCTTTTTCGTAACATACTGTATAAAAACACAGCAACATGAGTATTTTCACAAAAAAAAGGCGAAAATTTATAAATAAAATGTTTCGTATATTTCGCACTTCTTTGCACCAAACATGAAGTTGGATTTTTTGGGCAGTTTTTCAAACTCTTTACTTTATTTTGTATTTTCAACTGCATAAGCGTCGGCGGAGCAATTAATTTTGCGCGCCCCAGAATTGTGTTCGCCAGTTATGATCGAAAGTTAATTATGTGGTATAATAGCTTCACTATTAATGAACTAGTGAGCTGAAACGGATTTTTAAAGTCAAAGAGCTAGTATGACAAAACTGTTCGGATTTTTATTGATAAGTAAATCTAAATATATATAACTCAATGGTGACTGACTGACTGACTGACATAGTGATCTATCAACGCACAGCCCAAACCACTGGACGGATCGGGCTGAAATTTGGCATGCAGGTAGATGTTATGACGTAGGCATCCGCTAAGAAAGGATTTTTGAAAATTCACCCTAAGGGGGTAAAACGGGGGTGCAAAGTTAATATAAAACTTATTTTTTTAGTTAAATTGCACACGGACGAAGTCGCGGGAATCAACTAGTTCATTTTATATAATCGCATAAAATACCAACAAGACATTATCATCATCATCATTAGCCTATATTCGTCCACTGCAGCTAGACGTAAGCTTTCTAGTGAACGCCAAGACATCATAACAGTATATTTCCTGGCTTACCTTTTTATAAATAATAAATAAATAAATATTCTGCGACATTTCAAACAGCACCATCTAGTCCCAAACTAAGCAGAGCTTGTACTATGGGTACTAGACAATGGATATAATACTTACATACTTTTTTTTTGTAAATACATATCATTATTCCATAAATTATATTATTATACCGGCTTCAACCTATTTTGAAAATTTAATCAAATTAGTTTCCGCTTATTGTAGCTTGTTGTACCTTTATAAGTATTATACTCAGACACTTGAAGCTTCTTGAAAAATATAAGTGAATTCTTCAGCAACGCTTTTTGTAACTGGACTTTTTGCTTAAGCTACAATTAGGGGTACTCAACCACAATTCAAGCATCGTTGACCTATGTTACTGCTTGACCTACTCCCCTTTTGTTTTCAGTCCAGTTCCATGCTGCCATAATTAGCTCTAGAAAGCGTCGCTATTTAGTTATTTAGTATAAACTAGCTGCCTCCCGCGGTTTTGCCTGCATATTATATGAAAAAGTAGTCATCCAAATATGTTAAGCGGTTTTTGCGTGAAGGAAAAATAAACATCCATATAAACTTTATGTATGATATTGAAAAACTATTATTATAATAATTACCTATGTTAGTAATTACGGAAGTATTAAATTGCTTATAGGTACTACTTATGATAACCACAGCCACAGGCAGTGTGCCTGTAAAGCATGCATTAATCCCATGGATACTTACTATAGAGGATCAAAATCGTCGGAATTAACTAATATCAATATACCGCGATAAAATCCATTAAATGTAGTTTCAATTGAATGTCTAGTATTTGCATAAGTGTTAGAAATCACAATGCTTATACCTATTTTTGGTGTTTATGGTACACCTACATACCATATCGCCATATGGTTAAGTTAAACCTAAGTATTTAAATATTTGCACCAATACTCCCACGCAAATTATGCTAAAACACTGGATATAGCAAACCTAAACCTATTTAAGTTTTAAAAAGTATATGTATATAGGTCTGATAAATCTCCGTCTATTCTCCACAATCAGATTCCAGAAACTGAATACATTTTTAGATTTTATAGGCCCCCACATGTTCAAGAATTTATTTATATTATTCCTTGCAAACATCCCGCAGCGTTAGTTAAGCCGCTGAAATTTGGTCTAACTGCCTCCTTATTTCAAAATTGTGTATTACCTGGACATGTAATTCAACCTTCTCGTCATTACGAACAAAATTTCAAGCACCTAAATGAAACATTGTTTACAACTTTACAAGCTCTCATACTTGTAACAGACTATGTTACGAAATGTTTATTTTTAACCAGATTATGTTCACAGATTCTTGGTAACTGCACGTTACGGATATTTATTAACTGATAGTTAACCCGTTGAACCGTTTTCACGTGTTGTCTAACCATTGCGTTAGTATTTATTTACGTTGTGTGAATTTTGTTTACAGTATGGCTCGGTATGGAACACGGCTGTTACGTTTCGTATATTATATGTATTATCAAAAACATTAGAGCGCATGCTATTGTCTTTTTTTAACTGGCTTTGTTTAGATTAAAAAAAACGTAGATGACAGTTGGTTGCGTAATATTTAGAACATTTTTTATGACTTTAAATCTAAAGGTAGGTAGGAAGTGGGACGCGTAGGCGAACCTGCTTCGTATAGGCCCCAGTTTAAAGCTAAAACTACCTGATCTTAATGTTCTCAATTTCATATTATGAATGCAAGTAAGTTACTTCACGACTAAACTGTCTACATTATGTTGGCAAAACTTGGCATCATACTTAGCCTTAATCCCGGAAAAGGTGTTACTTGAACAAGGATAGTAATTTCACACTGAGTACGACTTCCCTAGAGATAACCTCCACAGCAAGCTTCTACGTCTAACTAGATAATTTAAAAGTCTTTGTGAAAACTTACTTATGCCTAAATACTAACTTTGTACAGAGGCATAGTTGTAGGTTAAGTTATTAGGTGATTTGAAAAATATGGTAAGTAAAATGTATGTCGCTGTACAATATAACTTGTGGGCTAAACTTGCAAACAGATAGGAGTCCAAATGGCTTGAGGAACTGCATTTCTACTGCAGTGATTTAAATCAAACCATAAGATAAAGAGGTTTTTCTCTGCATTGGGACAAAACGAGCGTATAACTATAATTATTTTTTAAATTATTGACCACATTTTTTATGAACAACGTCAAACGTTATAAATAAATTGGTACATACCATTTGTTCTTCCACGATGTGAACAGAATTCTGAGTACCAATTACTAATTCATTTTATCTGTCAGTTGCCAGAACTTGATTTCGTTATCTGAATACAAAAGCGACTTTGTTGGCGGCTACTGTAAAAAGTTTTATCGTTTTATGAACGCGTTATCGTGAACTAACATTACACTTTTTCTATGCACACAAATAAGGAAGCGGCCCAGACCATTGATAAAAGCTATACAGTCATTTGGAGCGATATTGCTTGTTACAATAACAACGTTATTACCGTTTACCGGATGATAACGATAACATTAAGAGTCCCACAGCATTAAATTTTGCACGGGATTTTTATATACATGAATTTTAAAATAAAAGTAATCAACATTCGATTTAAGGAAAAAAACTGGTACAAATTCCATCCCCGAGAAAATTATGTATTAAATTCTAGTTTTCATTAAGTCTATCATGTAGGATAAACAACACAAGTGTATATTTAAGGGGTTTGAGGGGGCTAAGGTAGCTTATTACCAAGCTGATCAATAGAGCTTTCAACCAGCATCCTTAGGATATCGGTATTACTCAATAATTGGACTGCGACAGTCTAATAAGCAGTTGTTTCCTGAAAAATACTGACATTACATACCTACTAGAATTTAGGTATGGATCGTTTTTCAAGAGGATTCTGAAGAAAATTATGAACACAAATGTGCATGCCAATGAATTAAACCAGAAACAAGACAACACGACGAATGCATCAATTGTAGCAATCAGTAGAGAGCTTAGGAACAGATTGAGCGTTTCAGCATGATTTGTGAGGGCACGCGACGTCAACCTTCATTATAAGGAAGTCTTCTGGTAACTTGCTATGACTCGAAATTGTTTATTAAAAGCTTAGATCTTCATAAGGTCCATAATTTTGTATCGTATCGTCCGTATTGAATTGCGGGAAACATAATAATTGTTTTTCTATAACAATCAAAAACAATAAAAACAAACAAGCTTATAATATTTACCAATCGTGTAGTAGAATATAGAATTCGTCAGAATGTTTGTCTGTATACAGAATCCTTGTCTTTCGTCAAAATCGAGATGTATCTGCCATCATCCATTTAATCTTTCCCTATAACGAATTAACTTCCCGAACTTGAATCCATTACCGATATTGTTTAAATTGAACTCGACGCCTACATAAAGTGATGAACCTACTACCTACCTAACTTCTTTATTTTAACCCATTTTATTTCTTTGAAATGCAAGCGAGCGCGAAAAAAATGTTTCTGTGTAAGTCTTTCAAAAAGCCGTTGTGTGACAGCACTTCCTGCTTTAACTCATTCAATATGTTTACGGTTTACGAGTACTCTGACGTAAGGGTCGGAGTTGTAAGACAAACTGGGACGATGCATATAGGTCAGTCCATGTGGTCGCAAGTTAAATTATGCATATAACTGCAGCGCCTGTCGATGGCTCGGCACCAGTTGGACCAAATTGAATGAAGCCTCTTTCATGCTAAATGTTTGATTTATATCCTTATGAATATTGTCGATGTAAATCAGGTTGGGTTCTTTTGCGAAAAGGTTTTAATATTTTGTCGTCTGGCAAGGATATGGTAAAGTTTGTGTTCATAGTTCTATCGGTTGCAAAACACTTTTCTTGAAGCACATAATTACTACGATAGAAAAATTCAAAGACATAACAAACTGACTTTGTTTCGCTGTTAGTAATGATTACATTATATTAGTAATAAATAAATAAATATTCCTGGACATTATGACACAGTGCCATCTAGTTCCGAGCTAAGCAACGAGGCTTGAGTTACGGATACTAGTCGGTTGATATACTACATATATAGGTACTTTTTTTTGTAAATACATACATATTATACATAGATACATCCATGACTCGGATACAAATGTTTATGCTTACCACACAAACATTTGTCCCTACTGGGATTCGACCCGGGTCCCATAGCACAGCAGTCAGTGTTAACTACCGTTGGACTAATTGAGCCGTCATAGTAATAATTACTATTATACTAGTATACGAGCGACCAAGACAATTACCAATAAATGTTACTACTGATAGCTTAACAATTCAAAGTCTTTAGCATATCATCTGTCTATGCCCAAAGTCGGCACAATTAAAAAGATAGATAGACCCAGTTTGCGGAATTCCTCTTCGTGGAGAATTTACGAGCTGCCGATATTCGGAAACTATTTGGCAGGCGGTACTTTAAACAGAATAATGCAGGTAATAAAATTGAAGCAGTCTTTATATTACATAACCTTACAGATACTTATAAGTAGGTACATTGTTACAGGTAAAAATGTAGTAGTAAAACGAGTTTCTTTGTGAGACATTTTCAAAGGGGAACCATTTCAATATGTTCCGTTGTTTTGTTTTGTTTTGTTTTATGAACTTATTGGTTTTTCAAAGCGTCATATTTTTACAGTTGAATATAATACTTTATTTACTCAACAAAGTCTAAGGAAATAAGAATCTTCTGATGTAATACATCGATAGAAGTATGATTTAATATGGATTTCATTTGTTTGAAAGTGGTTTAGTAAATGTATTTTACAACCAAGAAAACCTCAAGAAGACCTCTAAAAGCAATAGAAAACACCTGCACCTTGAAACCCTTAATCAATATGCCACAACTGTGCGCAGAATATTGATTAGGCTTTTCAGTGATCTTCTGTGGATAAACGCTCCATTAATGTTGCGGAAACGTGCGTAAAAAGCTCTCTTGAGTAAAAATAAAATTAAAGATAAGTAAATACTCTTATCTTAAGCCAATATCTCCAAATTCCTTTATTTATTTTAATTGTTTGATAGAGATTGTTGAACACTGTATAATATAATGATAAAATAATAATGTCAATATACTTACAGCGATAAAATTCATAAAAAACCGTTTTATTTTCTGTTTTTAGATTTTAATATAATATGAGCAATTTTAATTTATTGCCACAGTAGAAAACGCATATGTTGCAATCCCAAGACACACGACGGAAATTAAAGTTTAGAGAAAATTTCGCCCATGTCATCTCGCATTTCAACCGCTCCTCTCTTACAAACAGCTTTACTCGCGAGAACTTTCAATTTAGAGGAGAATTCACTACTTATTTTTATTTCTCTGTATGCGGGTTTTGCTCTACAGCTCCATTTTGGGTCAATGCGCAGAGTCCCGCCACCGTCTTTTCCCGTAGGTATTATAACAAACGAGAAAGTGACCTCAAACCTGCCAATTAGTACTGTCCACTAATTGCTAGACAAATTTGAGGTCTGTATAAGAATTTGTTAGAGGATATCTGTCGTAATAAAATAAATGTAATTCAATCCGGTTTTTAAAAAATACTCGAATATGACGATTCAACTTTCAAGTTATTGAAATAAAACTACTTTTTACGGGTTTTATTGTGCTATACTGATATTATATTAACCCGAAGTTAAAAAGTAGTACTAGTTTTATTTCAATGTTTAATATTCCCGTTCCCAAATGTAAAAAATCAATATAACAACAATATACACGAGTAAAATTGTGTATGTAAAAATTGTACCTGTTCCAAATGTATAATTATCCCTACACACTAACAATGTAGGTACAGTTCATTAAATGGATTGTATGCAAGGTGCCCGAACAATCACTTGAAACACTCGAGCTGTCTGCAGACCGGAGTGCCGCGTGGGATACGAGCTATTCGACACATAAGTAGTTCAAGTATTCACTATTACTATAAATACACTAGCAAAGAAGTCCCGCCGCACACCTGAAGTAAAAGAAACCGTCAATTTATTGAACGGAAATAAATACTTTAAGCTTACAGCTAAACAGTCGTATGAGCCATTAAAACAAGCACTCTTCATATCCATCGATAACTGCGCCCACCTAAAGTTAATTGGAAGATTCTTTGTGGCTACTTGTTTTGAGTTAAAAATATCGATACATTCACATATTAAATTAAAATTGATATGAAGTACCAATAATAAAGAAGTCATATCTCAAAAATCATATATTATACAAACCGTACCGTTCAGTACCATACTTACTCGTATATCGTCTCAGCGGGAATTGAAGAATGCTGTCGACTGAACCAAGTCCTATAAAATTGTTTTTAATTTAAGACTAATCGCGCTCATATACCGTTACTATACCGAAGGGGTTTCCAAAGTAGGCAAGCACTTCTAAATAGGTAAACTGAAGTACAAAACTTAGTTTGCAAAAAGAATATTATGCCAGCTAAATTATCGACATACTCGATAAGGCGAACTACTGCAACTGACGTATTATTGTATAAGATGTCTACTGCAGTGGTGTTGCGTCTGTCTGCCTTTGTTTTTATCCCTTCAGCCTTCTTTGGGTAGGAAGCTTCAATTCATACCTATAGAGTGGTCCTTCGTCTTTTACTTACCTACGTTCGCACTAACAATAAATGCCACCAAAGTATTACGTGACTACGGGAAAGTACATTGCTTTACTTTCTGTATTGTTATTTCTGAAATCTTGTTGAGTTCATTCAATGTATAGTAAAAAAGCTAATGATATAGCTTTAAGAATTTATTTTCCAGTATATTCTTAATGATAACTAAATGTACTGCAATATTATAATGATTATAGTATTATAATTCCGAATAATAAGTCTGTAAATTGTTGTAATATACCTAGATATATATATTATAATTACTCACTTGCAGTTGTGCATTTTTTTTAAAAGACTGTCTCCAAACTCGGAGAACAGACAACATTCTTTATGGCACAATATTTTTCTTACAAATAAAGTTGACCTAAATTAAAAGCCCGACTTCACACAGCAACTGCATGTGCAAAAAGTTTGGGCAATACACAACATAAAAAACACTTCACTTTCAGTTCACTTAGCAGCGTTCTCTCTCTACCGTTCTAATAACTATCTACATCCACAACCTAAAAATTGTGCATGTAAAAAATTTAATGTTCCCAAACCAAAGTAATTAATTTTTTTAATTTTAATTACTTTGGTTCGAGCACGTTAAAAGAATGAATGATAGAGGATTAACAAAAGGAATTTATAAGGCAGATGTTAGTGGAAACGCCGGAATAGGACGCCCAAAAAGGACCTTATACCTTATTGGTGAAATTCTTCAAAAACGTGAGGTGCCTTAGTAAGTAATGTGGAAGAAGCAAAAGTGGTTTGTCAGGATCATTGTGCTTGGCGTCCTGTAGTTTTTACCGACCGCTATGGGAAAAGAGCGTGAGAAATATACTGAATTAAAGACGCTGGAGTTCAAAAATCTAACCAATTTCAAAAGTCTTGAAAAGTCTTGAGAATTCGTGAAGACACTATCTCTTAGTATAAACATACATACTGCGTATGTGTAAATTTTCCAACTATGTGCCCGAGTTATTTGACGTACATGCCTCGCAAACCGCACCGCATATGTTGACCTATCTAATCTAACTTGAAAACTTGAAACTGCTCTTTGTTTCTCCAGACCGTGGAGAATTAGCGATGTGTTCACCACTGCTACGGTAGTCATATAACAGTAACATAACACACCATCACGCCTGTCGTCCCCGAAGGGTTAGGCAGAGATGTACGAATGTACCTACATATATGTTTTAGTCACCATACGTGTAATAGGTGGCAAGCCTATTGCCATTAACTGGCTATGGATCCAATAATCTATACCCCTGTGTTGCTGAGATTTTCATAGACAAACCGAATAACACTTTGCTTAGCCTGGGAATCGAAAAGAACTGTTGCTCAGCAGTCACAATTACGACCACTAGACCAACGAGGTCTAGTGGTGTTACCTAATAGTTATAAAGATAAAGAGTGTAACTAGTTTTGGCAATAAAAAAGTACCTGTGATATTTATTGGTCTACTTGAAGTAAAATATTAAAGTTTGATCATCTGTAATTTGTAATCAAAAGACTATGACATTGAAAATTATCTTGAGCGGTCACAAAAATAACAAAAGCATCTGTGATAACTGGAACAGCTCACGATGTTTGCACATTAAAGGCCATAGGATATCCGCTAAAACTTGTTTATGCAATATGCAGACTTTAAAAGTGTCCGTGCATTAACCTCAATGTTGATGATATAATACTGATTCTTGATTGATATTTTAGCCTGCCAGTCACTACGGATGCTGTAAAGCGACGGAATACTATTATATTTTTTTTTACATTTTAAATACAACTATAAAACTACTTTTTACGGATTTTATCATGGTATTTTGATATTATTTTAACATTTAAAGTGTACTGTTGACCTTTAAATTTAAAAAGTGTAAGAAATCAATACAACTATTATTGTTTCACTGTAGTCTTCTATAAGGCGGAGATGCTTCTCCGGTCGGGTACCTCAATTTGAGCAAGAAATCTCTCCCTGTTATCAGCGTATTATTATCAGATTAATTCGGTACTGAACAACGATGTCAAATGGTAACTTTGATTGTATGCAATGCAATATTTTATTTCACTGCATATTTTTCTACCCCATTTTTTAGTCCGATTAGGCTGAGTGTGAGGTTCATTCTGGTTGTATTAACTGTTTAAGTAAATATAGGACCACTAGCAATATGAGCCATATTGATCTTGGTCCTAAGAGACGGTTGTGACAACATCGGGACGGGCTCTGGCATCTGCTGCGGTACTAATAAGATTATGCTCTGGCCTACGACCCAATCCAGCGTTAGGATTATAGTGATACTTCAAAACCCCTTTTATAAACTTGAAAATATTTTTTGTAGTATTATTTTTCATACCGAATACTAGAATAGATCCCAAGCTTTAACGATGGATGCGTTCAATAAATCCAAAAAAATACAATTTCATTGCGCAGAATATTTAAAATGTGTGCTCACAGATTTTCTCTGTACCTTCCGGATTTTTTGTTACCCAAGCAATATTATAGAAGATATACATATATGTTCTTAATGGAGCTTCCAGCTAATGACAAAGCTTTATTTGCAAATAGAATAGACAGTTGATTGAGGTCATTACTTGTCTATCAGAGGCTATCAAGGAAGACAGTGAGAGCTTAACCTAATTACTTTCTTGCCTGACAAATGGCCATTCATGTTGAAAAGTAGGTAATAAACTTATTTTGGGTATTTCCATCTTCTACTCCATTAAGGGAAACGAGCATATGAATTCACGAAATAATTATTCTAGAAGAGAATTCCATTTACTATGAGATTTATGTATCAATTCCAATATAGGATCTATTTATTAGAATTCCAATCTATTAGGGCGATGTTTTGGGAACTATTTTATTGTCATGAACTAGAGCATTAAAAGATAATATATGAAGTATACATGCGATGGTATACCTAAATTATATTATATTATAATTATATACCTAAATTTCAAAAGTATTTCTTTAAGAAAAATATTTATCCAGACTAATTATCATCATCCAACCCAATTACAATCACATTGTTGGGCACAGGTCTCCTCTCATTTAAAAGTGACCAAACTAATAGTAAGAAAAAAAGCGTGTTTTAAATAATTATCATGTAAAATCACATAAACAATCAAAAGCTTTTGACCAATCCGATTACGATACGATTCTTTACCATTATCATTGCATAAATGATGGTGATGCTAATGAATGGTATTCGTAACCGGTAATGTCCAACATAAGCAGTTCTCACATCACACATAAGTGAGCAAATTAAGCGTATACCTTTATATATAGGTACCTCTAATTTTGTTTGACACTAGGTATATTTTAGATGGCTACTGGCTTTATAGCCATATATGAACTGCAACCATAACAATGAAAAAGGGAAATTTATCACCGAACTTTTTCCGAAGCTCCTCTCTAACGTACGATAACTAGCCACCTACTGGATTTGTCCGAAAAATGAACTTTTCGAAACGTTCATAACTGTACAGCCAAACGACTGAAGCTGATATTTTTATTGGGTTTGTTAAAAACACGCCTGAGAGTAAAATCCTGAAATCGGTTCCAGATTTTCCACAAACAACATTTTCCGGAATGCAGCAACATAAACGTAATGTGTTTTCTAATTCCATCGATAGCATTTATTAGCATGCGAATTTACGTAGCGACAATTCTGGTCCATTGCCGATAAATACTGTGGCTAAGCAGAGAGCAGCTACGTATAAAATCCACATAGTGATGGCCAAATATAATACACCAAGCTAGATAGTTTTGCACTTTTACTGTATCAACGAGACCAATCGTTTTACGTCCGAGAGTTTTATGAGCCTCACTTTTATCACCCAATGTGCACCTAACGCTCTCATAAAAAAGGTATCTAGTATCTACTTAAAAGCTCTATGTCTCGGAAAAGTTCTGGTCTTTTTACTATATCATGGTATACTTGAATTCGTCGCAAATCTATTGCGATTGATATTTAATTACCCGATTAGCGCAGCAGTATGACAAAGAGATACAAATGCTTGTGTTATAAGCACAGATATTTGTACCCGAGTATGTATGATATTTACAAAACATCGATGTATCGTATCAACCCTCAATAATTAACCTTATCACTTAGTTAGCCACTAAATGGGGCTAAATAATAATGTCCAGAAATATAATTCTGTATTAATTTAAAGATCTTTATGTAAGTTTGTATATAGGTATTATCACAGATTTTCATTTATCACGGGAATCGCTGATACAAATTTATAATAATCACCAAGTTAATTAATTAATGTAAAAAATTTGCAAACAGCATTCCAAAGCCCCACAAATTTGTATAAAATACGAATGAATTGCCTAACTACAATAAATAAATTTTACTTGAAATTAGATTAAGTGTGGCGGGAAAAATTGTTAAAATAAATCTTCTTTCGCATCGGAGCAGACATTTTTTAATTAAAACTGTTCCCGCAATGCACTGAATGGTTTCATTTTTAAATTAATTTCTTTCGCCATCTTATCGCTGCCTTGGCACCCGTTCTTTACATTAGTTTTAAATGAATGAACGATCTGTTTACTTATGTCATTAAAGGGCTCTTTTCATTATTTTATATTCCAAGTACCTCGTTATGTCGTATGATGGGCATAAAAGATACGCGTAAATAGCGAGCGTGATATTATATCGCATTTCATATAATCTAATTGACAAAATGTTACGAGATAGTAACTCATGGTGTTTTATAGCTTTTGTTGGACAGAAAAAAGTGGGAAAGCATTTGATATATTCCAAGGCTTATTTGAGTTTGTTTTACAGTTGGAATCTGCGAGAAACTTCATACAGAAATGTAAATGGGAAAGGTACATGAAAGCTATGCTTTGAACGTAAAAAGTTAGGCCTCAAAGGTGTACTAGGCGCTGTAATTTGACCTACCTTATTCATTTTTATTCTACTGAATTCAGAATCTACTTGGTTTTTAACCCGGTGCAGAAGGGAGGGCTGTTTTATGGTTAAGTTGTGCATTTACAACTATAAGCAAGAAATATTTGCAATAATTTTGGACACCATCAGCTTTCTTTTTCATGGAAATACATACATATTCTTGTCTTAGTCAGGGACGTTTATTACACACCATAAGTAGGTTACTTTTATATTTTGAAAGTTCATGACAATATTTAATGAAATAATAAGGGCGTGTATGTAGGTATACAAATCTAGTATACATATAATATATTATACATCTAATATATAAAATTCTCGTGTCACAGTTTTCGTTGCCATACTCCTCCGAAACGGCTTGACCGATTTTGATGAAATTTTTTGTGCTTATCCGGTATCTATGAGAATCGGCCAACATCTATTTTTCATCACCCTAAAAGTTAGGGGTAGTCCACCAACCCCTATAATGTGGCAAAACAACGTTTGCTGGGTCAGCTAGTTATAAATATAAAAAAAGATTTCATTATATAAAAATGACAACATATTTTATGGAATGGATGTAAAACATATCCACAGAACACATAAAAATCATGGTAACCTGTAAATAACACACACACACATTGAGCGAGAGAGCATTTGGGAAGTTTTTTTTTTCATTTAGTATCTGCCTATTCGGTTTATACACTTTGTTTTACCATTTATTACAAAATCTCGTGTTTGTTAGGACACTCGGTGTAAAAATTAGAGGCGTGAAAAAATTACTGTTTTATCGATGTCAAGTACACAGTGACGATGTTTACACAATGTTTATTCTTCGGCCCTTAATAGGAGATAGGTAGGTAGGTACCACCATTTGAGGTAATGGTGGTACCTACCTACCTACCTCCTAGCGTTTTCAAACTCTAAGCTTTGTATGATCATTACAGCTACAGCTTCATTCAACTCGAACTTAAATAACGTAGATTTATTCTTATCTTATTGTTTAGGCATTGATTTAGATTAATTTTTCAAAATAATCCTACGCATGTAACGACTTGTGTAAGTTGTGTTACATGAAAAAAACCCAATTCCAAAACAGTCGACAGGTTACTGAAAAATGATTAAATTATTGAAACATCTGAATATAAACGCAAAATATGGCTGAATAAGAATATGGACTACGATGCATTGCATCGTATGCATTCAAGATACTATAACATTTTTATCTAAGCACAAAACTGCACGACCATAGGATGCGGTGAGCTCGTTTTACGTGAATCGGATCGTCAATAAATAATTATGTAGAACAACAATGTAGCTGTTTAATATCAAGACTATGGATACTGTATTGCACATCACGGTACCTAGATGTATTGTAAATAATCCAACGCCATAAAATCCTTAGAAAGTAATTTTATTTCGAGTAAATTAAATTACATCAGTGTAGGAAAAATATGTAGGTATTTTCTTAATATTTACCATATATTACTATTTTATTTGTTATTTGATAGAATACTTAAAAAGTAAAATTAAATTGATATTTGCGGATAATGCCCCAAATATAATAATATTATTATAGGTAGTAAGTAAGGCAGGTATCCAACGTAAACGTTTTTTTATAATTCCTACAAATAAATAGGCAGGTATTAAATTGGTAAAAAAAAATTATATCAATTAAGGAACCTGTCCCTAAAAAACAAAACTTACAAATTATAATTCGGGAATATTATTAACATACCTACCTAGTAGACATCCCATTATTATTTTATAATATTAGGAATATTGTGTACCTATTTATACTACTTGAAAATTACTAAAATATTAACATCGAGCGACCTAAATAACAAAAGTTCTAAGATAAATATATATAATTAAAAAAATATATATTATACTTACAATTTTCAAGAAAATCCTATCAGCTGGTATGCACTTCTGAGTTCTTTTTTCACATTCACTTTTCCAGAATATTTTACATCCCTACAAATGTCATTATAAAAAAGATTAGACACCCTAGTATTTAAAAACAGCTTTCAAACAATTATAATTTCAATCTTGCTAGAGGAGATCCCGCTGATCTACACAAGCAGCGTCCAGCCGGCGTTTTTCAAATGCCGCTAGTCTCTACACTACAAACAATCCCGCGATATCCATTTTCCCGCCAAATTAATGGTTAAAATGCTACCGAAATCAAATGTATATTTAGTCGTATAATTTGCAACTACGAGCATGTATTTTAATTTGCCCGGATTTTATCTATTTCATTCAAGTTTTGGTTTAATCCAACCAAATTAAGAAGTACAATTTTATGGAGATATTCTTTAGGCTATTGGAATGTTTTATTTTGATGTATAATATTTTGCTTACAGCGACATCTATTGCTTAAGTAATATAAACTTATACATACCAGTATGGCAGTGACATCTATTAGTGACTAAAATAATGAAATAAATCGTTGTACTCATTTTTATTATATAAAACTTGTGTTGTAAATAAATAAAATTGCTAACGAGAAAGTTACCCTTTGCAGTTTTTATAATTTTAGAATGATAAAACTTTATTATCGTATTAGTTCTATGTAATGGCAACAATTATAATTTGTTCTAATTTTGAATAGTGATTTCCCATTGGTTCTCTGATTTTAGTTATACAATCTGCGTTTTGAGCGTGACAGTCAATGTGTGCTTTTGACGTTTACTTAATTTTTGACAAGTTGTTTTTTCCGATTTTGTTTAAAGGTGTAATTTCGTCATTATATACATAATATTCTAACGAAATACAATAATTGCTTGAGCAAAATAGACCAATTTTAAGTTTAACCAGAACAGCTCCGAAATTGATAATGTTTCGACCTGTGTGCACGATCGGTCAAAGAATTTCATTTGAGAGAAAATCTAAAGAATTTATCAGGAATAAAGTAGTTCGACCCGCTTCTATCTTGAAACCAGCTGAAAAGTTAAAATTATACAATAAAGAGAATAAAGAACTGTTCGGTCCTCTGTTAGAGTCTAATAAACAAAGAAAACAGAGATTACAGAAAGCGGGTAAGTAACCTACGAGTAGTGATTTATTAAGGCTTCCACAACCTTGCTAGTGAGCGGAATTACTTTCCACGTAGGTAGGTAAAGGTAATTAATTATCACACTAGGAACAGTTGTGCTACGGCCAGTTATGTTACGTATACGCTTATGTCCAATTCCCATTGTCACGTAATTATTTTTGTCGTATAATGATGTTTACACTCGTGTTGACTTTCGATCTCAATTTATGTGATATATACCTACTACGTATTGTAATTGCGTCTGCGTAGCGTATCTCGCCAACATCATATGACATTTCAGTTTTGGCGCCGCGAGATACACACGCGCACGCATAACGCCGCTTTTATCTGTGTGTTTCAGCTAAAAATAGTGCATCACATCAAAACAACGGCGCGACCGCTTCAAACGAAAATACATTGAAATTCTTAGAAAGTACAGAGAGAAATGATCATAGACAGTGTGACACACTGATTGGATACTCGAGGTATAATCCTGTGTTAGCTGTAAATGTGTTAAAAAACAAAATGTGGCAGAATACAAGGCACTGTGTGAATTTTGTTGGGGTTGTCCTAAATAATACAGCAATCAGGACTGTAGCTACATCTACTTCAAGTAATGCAGCTCGTAGCTCACCTGCTCAGCCTGGTTATGTGAGTGAAGACAAAATTCTTCAAATAAAACAGCATAAAAATGACTTCGCCCAGCAGTACCCCTCTGTGACCCTGATATTGAACAAAACAATGACTGAAGAATCTAAAACTGCCTTGGACAAATGGAAACAAGAAAGGATCGCTGAACTGGGATTAGAGGAGTTCAATAAATTTTATGAAGGTATGTTGACCTTTTATTAGCAAGCGTAATAACCTCTTAGCACTTAACAAGACCTCCAGAAAGTATAATAAGTAATGTGTTTATGCTATTAGTAGCAGGCTGACCAATCCATGTCTAAGAATTTTCATTTGCGTTTCTTGATGGGTTAAAAAGGGGTAAATTTGCAATCCTGATCTATAATGTAATCTAAATAAATCAGAAATACTGTATCTTTTTATAATACCTATCTATATATTAACCGAATTGATATCAAAACAATTCATTCTTAGGTAGCTAATTTATCATGAATCATGAAATAGTCATCAAATACCTATTATTTTTTAATGATTTGATAAACTTCCTTAGAGATAGCAAGTTGTCTGTACATGTACATGTCTTATTTTATTTGCTAGGATACCAATCCAGTTATACTTTTATATGCATCTATTGATATTCATCTAAAAGTCATCATATCAATAAATCTTTTTTATTACATCACATAAAAAAATAGAAGTATTGTGTTGAGTTGCGATTGTTGTTTTGCTAACAATACTTTATATCCAATTTCTAGAGGTTGAAATGATAAACAAATAATTAAAAAAATATATATCTTCTGCGTTAATACCTATCTTGAATTATCATCTTGTGCTTGTATAAAACACACAAAAAAAGCAAGTTCAATGATACCTCATGACAATAACAAGCAGTTGTTTAAATATAAACAAAAATTGTTTTCTTTGGCACCATACAAACTGCTCTGTAGCATCCTTTGTGGATATCGGTATCTCACAATTTTAATCATTGCTGTATAATTAAGCATTTTCCATATAAAATATTTAGCTTTTTGTTAATAATATATGTAACTAAGACTTGGCTTACCCACTTTGTTCAGTCAATTTTCGAGACTTTTTGTATTTTAGGTACATTATTGATTTCTTACACTTACGCGAAAATATTAGACATCGAAATAAAACTACTTTTTACGGATTTTATCGCGGTATATTGATATTATTTTAACCCGACGTTTCGGATCCTTTACAAACTTTCCGAAACATCGGGTTTTAGGTAAATTGTTTATTTAGTCCAATTTATTGAGTTGTTATACTAGGAGTACATTAAATACATATATACGTATCATATCACAGATTTGTCCAGTAAATTTTGTGTAATCAATCTGCTGACTGACTATCTATTAGTAATTGAGGATCACATATCGCAAGAAGAATTATTAACTAACATTTTTAATGCACAAATTTCTTAGAATATGAACATATTTGTTTCCCTTTCACACAAAAGCTCCCTAACATTACAGAAACTTGGAAAATACTATTAATATACTATGTAGATGAAGCTGGGGATAAAGAAAGTAGATATACAATTTCCCAAGATAGTATAACTTTATACACACTTTCCATTATCTCATTACTTATGTATGTAGGCCACAGACTAATGTCTACAACAAATAGTACCAACCAACATTGTTATTTTTAAATATTTAGACAATACCTAGTCTGGATCTTTACGCCAGTATTCTATTTCAGAAATATTAAGGTCACTGGCTTATTGTAAAAATATTAAAACACATTTCATTATTTTTTTAAATTCTGTTTTATCAATATAGTAAAAATGATTGATCTAATATAACACTATCACCCAAGTCTCTGGAAAGTTAGACTGGGAATTATATGTATACATACACTCACGCCTTTTCCCCATGGGTAGGCAGAAACTACAGAGTCCCTGAATACCACTTTTACCTCGTCTACATTCATGTACATACATATACACAATTGTACACCCACAGCTTGCTGGTATATTGAATGTTTTGTTTAATTGGTAATGCCTAAAATATACCACCTTAACTGTTCAAATTACCTTTAAATTATCCCAATTGTAAATCAGGTTTTTTTAATAGCCTCATAATATTTTCCTGTACCTGGGAATCCAGTCCAGAACTCTAATGAGTCATTCCACATGTTATATGGATTCATTTCACATGTTATATGGATTCATTTTTGATCAATGCTAAGATGTATATGCAAATACAGAACAGAATACTGACGATACAAATATTCCTACTTAATGTATGCACACACTAAATGATCAGAATAAGTGTTCCCTTTAGTGTTATAAATGTATGATTATAAATAACTAAACCATTGGTCTGTGCACAGTCCTTAATAAATGCCAATGCCAAAACATGTGATGTTCAAAGAAAGAGTATCTAATTGTCATTTAAAAAATGCACATGTTTGGCCGGCGCCATTGCACATCGCGTCGCATGATTATGATATAATTAAAATATTATTTATGCAGTTACATAATTAGAATGTGCTTTATTGTACGCCATAAAATTAAGATACATTGATATGAATATTAAATAAAGGTTACCAGGCAGCCTTTGGATGAACATGAAATAAGTGAAATTAAATAGGTGTGGTGAATTAGAATTATTATATACAATAGCACACACAATTACCAAAATATGTGCATACACGTAATACAATACAATATAATTACAAATAAAATATCTCGATTTTGCCTGAGTTCCCCCATTTACACCACAAAAAATCTAAACTTTCTGAGCAGACTAGAAAAAACAATAAATTATTACATGATTTTGAAACTAAATATTATTTAACTTTCGTTATCCACATCTTAACCATTATACATCAAATAGGTGCATGTTTATACTACGGAAGTACAATTTAAAATCAATTAAAACCTGCATTCATGTTTGTCTGTGTGACCTTCTGTAGTTCATGAGTAAACGGCATACGTGAAATATATAAATAGATGCATTACCAATTGCATAGGGTTCGACGACACGATTGGCGCACAAATTATCTATAGATATCTGCGCCACGGGTAGCGGTTTTAATTCACTTCTTTATTTTTTAAACGTGGCCCAACATTAGAATTTTCTCCTGTGTCGTGGCTGCGTTTACTAATTCAAATTTTCCCGGAGCAACTTTCTGTAAATTTAAACAAATTTGCTCCGTGCGGGGATCGAACCAACCCGTGACACACAAGCTGATCGCTCAGCCACTGCTCAATCAGGTTGGCATTCTCTCAGGTTCTGATCATATATTTGAATGTATTCTGGAAATGTCCTATTGTGAAGTAAAACTTAATAAAGCCTATCACGGCGGTCTCCCAATCGATTTAACAGAAATAAGATTGCCACCTGGTAGAATGTTATAAACTCCTTTCGTTTTATCTACATTCATTAGCCTCCTCATGCGTGCTTTGAGTCTTCGTCGTCTTAACCTAACTCGAACTTCCGCGATGTGATTGCGTCTACGTTCACCGAGGTCGACCCCTTCCAAATCTTCCATCCACACTCGCCGTGTTTTGTCAATGTCCTTTCATTACATCTTAAACTATATCAATATATAGCTCATCATCAATCCATTATCGTCCCACTGCTGGGCACGGGTCTCCTCTCTTGAGAGGGATTAGGCTATAGTCCACCACGCTAGCCTACTGCGGGTTGACAGACTTCACATACCATCGAGAAAATCTCTCAAGCCTGCAGGTTTCCTTACGATATTTTCCTTTACCGTTTGAGCATGTGATTTATCGATATTTCAATAATCCACAGCTCAAATGGCGGCCGGCACCAAATTCCATAGCACTCTGAAGAACTACTTCACACAACCTCAAACGCAGCTTCGCATTGAGAAAGATGTGGAAGGCGTGTGGGTGTCTGTAGCAGACGTCTTGAAGAGCATATCAGCGCCGAAAGCCATAGAATCGAATGTCATACATCCTGTTTTGAAGTACAGGGGGATATTTGATGCTATTGCCGATTATGAGTGAGTAAAGAAATTATAAACACATTCTATATATATTTATCAATAATAATAATTATAGTTTGAAAATATTGAGGACTTAGCCTATGTACTCTCATAAATAAGATAGTAAATTTTATTTACTTTTGTCTCAGTTAATTATGTATTATACAGTTATACCATTTTTTTTTTGTTATGAGAACAACAATCCATATCATACTTATCACAATGTTATTTAATGTTTGTGGGATAATGACTAAAATAAGTTTACAAACAATGTATTTTTTTTCTCAAAAATAAAAAAAAACGAAACATTCTACGTACTTCTTACTGATATCATAATTGCTCTGGCGTCTTAATTATTTAAGTTTGAGTATAAAGTACCACAGCAGTCTAATGCAGTTCATTTACATACACACATAAGTCTCGGCCCCGGACATTGCGCAGTAATGTAGACAGGTCACTTCACGACCCGACTAACGCTAGTTAGCGGAACCAATCAGGTTTGTGAAGCCTCAGGCTAGGTTATCGTCAAGGTCGTCGTTCCTCCGCAAGCCAAGTGCTCATAGTGAAAGTATATCATGCATAATTATTAGTCCATTGAAATGTTACATAAGCTTAACATTTTTTTAGAGGACGCAATTTTTTTTGGGACGAATTACAATTATGCATTTACGATTTTTTTTTAGGACGCATAGTTTCCGAGATATCGCGAAAAAGTTGTGTACGCCCCTTTTCCAAGCCGGAGGATTCTTCTGACATTCTATTGACCCCACACATGCCCCAAAAATAAAATTGCCTCTAATACAATATTAGGTCCTTAAATTGTAACATTTCATTGAACAATGGATGATGTTTAGTGATTAAACGATGAAGATAAAATGTAGGTCCTGCTGGGATCATGGGGAATGAAATTCACGAGTTCTATGACCCCAAAGAAATGCGAAGAAATATCAACTTATCAAGGAAAGTGTCGTTTAATATCTTCGACAAAAATAGTGACCAGTCTAGCAAATTCAACGCATACATTTTGCTTCTCGCGTTATCCAATCATTTCGTTATTTAAACAGCATTGAAACTCAATATCGTCATTTTTGTATTTTAATAAGACGAATTTGCAGTGGAGTATATTAGATATTGAATAAATAAATAAGTTCTACTAAAAGACCTGCCAGTTGAATACAAATACTAGACGTAATTCAATTAAATATTGAAAAAAGATTACGAAGGCGTCATTTATTATCGCACTTTATCATCAGCGCCTACGAAATTCCTAAGTGATAAAAGAGTCACTGACATCCCCGACGATTAGAATAACAGATTGGTAATGTCAAGGAACAAATCAAGGTCGTCTTAATTTACATAATCTTTCAGACTCACATTCGTGCCAAAATCTTGGCATACCGATGCAGATAAATCGTTTTATTTATCAGGCAATTGTCTCGTTACTCGGGTGCACTTCTTATCAAAGACAGATGAAGAGTTCACATCTCTAGACGTCACGTTACTCGTAAACCGTTAACTATCGGAATATTGGTGTTCTTAATTTAAAATTTTTACGGATAATGTGACGCAATTTGTTTATTCCCTATATATTTGGGGAGTAAATTATTATAGCGTCTTACTAGTGAACATATTATTTGTAGCTGATTTAGTGTCTGGAGAAAAAATATTGTTGTTTATCATGACTCAAAAGCTAAAATTAAAGTGTTTCAAACAATTTATCGAATAATTAAAGCAATATGTTTTCCTCAAAACTTTAGGTTGGCTCACTTTTTTCTATGTTATATCGTTGGAGCTAAGCAATATTTCATATTATTGGTATGCAGTTAATAATACCTTGGTATCGAAATCAGAAGTAATTTATACTCATTCGTTGAGTCTTTTTTAATTTATTAAGATACTAGTATTACGAAATACGTGGTTAAACATGATTACAATGATAAAACTTAGTTTTATAAACATATTTTAAATAGGTTTTTAGGGATACATTCATACAGTTAAAATAAAAGTATTCAGTAGGTAAAGTAAGTATGTTTTTTATTTGGAAACGATTCTATACAAATCCAATCTCTGAGATTATTTTCTGAGTTACTATGTCGACCAGTGAAATCATGTTCAGCACCTGCGCATTGCCACTTCACTAGACCAAAATTGTTTAAACTAGTTCATAATTTCTTAAAATTAACATTTCCAGAGAGAAACCAACCCTGATCGAATGGAAGAAATCGGACAAACCTCGCAAGTCCATAGCAAACACTTACGACAACCCTGTTCAACTCGCTGCGTACTACGGCGCCATTTGCCACGACCTCAACTACAAGCATTTCAACGTCAGAGACGCATTACTCGTCATAGCCTACACAGATGGGTCCAAAGCTGACGTATTCCATCTCTCACCTGATAAACTCAGGGAACACTGGGCCCAATGGCTGATTAGACTCGAAGAATACTCGAAAAAGTTCGGCAATGATAGTGAGAAGTTGTTAAAAGGCGGGAAACGATTGTTCGAAGAAGATATCGGCAATCTTCAGTAATTAATGGTACGTATATTGCGTTGATGCGATTATAAAATATGAGATTAGATACGTAACACTTATCTACCAAAGAGTCTAAGGTATAAGTTAGGGGCACTAGGGTGCCCAACCTGGTAAAATAAAATTAAATTTGTTATTGCGCCTTTTGTTAATTTAGCAATTTAACTACGCGCCACGCATTATTCACTAATCCCAGTATATAATCTGGATTTAAAATAGTCAAATCAGCCATATTATATTCTAGCTCTTGCTTGGAGCTTCGCTCGCGCAATTTTACACTTATTTCTATATAATCATGCTGAATCATGCATCCCTAATTTTATGCCATTAGGGAGCGAATTTTTAAAATTCCTTAGTGGATGTTTTCATCCTAAAATGCTTGTTCTGTCAAAATTTCAAGTTTTTAACCCTCCCTTAAGGCTCTGCGTTGATAAATCAGTCAAGACCAGCGATTTTATATTATATTTTTTTTCAATATACTATTATTAAAATATTAATAAACAGAGAAACAGACAGAACAGAGCCAAGTCGCCCCTGAAATTCCCTCCTTTTCGAGTAGGTAATGCAATTAATATAGTTGTGTGCTGTGATACATTTTAATCGTAAGAATACTTCCACCATCAGTTTCATTATAGTTCATGCCGGCTGTCATGAATAATTGTTTATGTTTTACTAAAGTGTCTATTATGAAATTTCTGATAAAATCATCGTCAAACTATTTATTATTAGTAACATGGAAAATACATAAACAATTCATCCTTATGATGATACATCACGAATGAAGAATGATAATGTGCTTTTTTATAATTTATGACAGTCACGATTTATAAATAAATTTTAAAAACAACTAAAATATTAATCCTTTTGTTTTTTTTATTTTTCAGTGGAGATGGATAAAGATACCGAAGATATAGTATATCTAAAAGTGTCACTTTTTGGTAATTAAATTTGACGCTTGCCTTAGTCAAATCATTTTATGTTTCAAAGGTTATAACGCTTCGAATCGTTCACCCGAGTGCACGTGGGCTTACGACTTTTATATTGATTACGATACCGTTAAAAATATTAATAAAAAACATCGATTATTCATCGCGAATGTTGAGTTAAAAGTAGGTATATGTAATGAAAATTGTTGAATGTGTGACTGATTTCAGACTATTGGCACAGCACAGAATTGAAATAATATACCATTTCTCATATTTTATTTACGCAGATAAACTTGCTGAAAACAAATACGGCTTCATTCATATAGCCAGTGTGTAAATAAATCATCGCATTATACGACAGTAATCAGATTAACTGCATACAATATCGATTGTTTGTTATTTCTCTTTCAGTTATACAAGTGATTGATTAAACTTTACTGCCGTCGTTAATGGCCCTGAAACTAAGGCTTTATGGATATTCTAATTAAGATATTCTAATTGATCGTACATTAAGTAACTTAAAGAGAAGAAAATGATTTATGGCTATTGTTAAAGACGAACAACTTTTTTTTTCTTGCAAATAAGTTCTGTTAACACTTTTTTATACTCAGTATTACTCATATAGGGTTTAATACGGAACTCCTTGAGTTTTAAACAAAAAGGTAACGAACTTAAAATAAAGCAATGTACGACTGATGTGACGCCACGAATGCTTTGGCCCAGTTGATATGACATGTGACATACTTGGCATTATGCCTATTTCTATAGTTTCTGTGCACTGTGGATTTGGTTACAAACTTCTTACCATGTCTATGTTGAAAAAAAAGTTGTTACCGTAGAATTGGCGAGAATATAAGCCCACATAGGAAATACTGTGACTGTTATGAGAAATGTTGCGGAAGTGTTGGCTTTCTCGCCGCATACCTGAGAAAGAGAGAAATATCATTATTTTATCACCTATAGTATTGTGACTAAGTCATGATACTTGTAGATTATTATATATTGCAATAATTTGCACTATATTATGGTGCCACTCAAAGATTAAATGCAAGATTAAAAATTAACTTAAAAAAAAAAGAAAAACCAACTTCAAAAACTAAAAAGCAAAAAATAACTTCATACAGTTTTAACTTTTTTTTTAGTTTAGTTTTAATGGTATGAAGTAGGTGCCAAGCCAAACGTAAAAGTAAGTACACTCTCCGCGAGTGACCTTGAGCGGGGTGGTTACAACCACCACTTCATCGGCACCGACTTCATACCTTTAAAACTAAACTAAAAAAAGGTAAAACCGTATAAAGTTATTTTTTGCTTTTTAGTGTTGTATATATATATAATTAACTTTTCATATCAGGTCAATCTAATAGCCTGAAAGAATACAACTATCGATCCATATATACTAATAAATATGAAAGATTTTTCCTTCAACTCCTAACCGTTGAGGAGTTGTACCTTCCATCATCAGATCATTACATGAGATGGTGATTTTCAGATGCAAATACTTGAACAGCTTTGGAGAATACATATAAATGTAATAAATGCCTATAGCTGAAAGAATTTTCTTTTAACTCTTTAACTGTTGAGGAGTTCTACCTTCCATATCAGCTCATCAACATCAAATGATGATTATCAAACGCAAATACTGGAACAATTATAGTAAATATATTGAAAATGTGATGATTGCCTATAAAATTTGAGGGTTGCCCTCGATTTCCCTGGAATCCCATCATCAGATCCTGATGTGGTTACAATGGGACCATCTGTAAAGTCCACCCTTTTAAACAAAAAAAGAATTTTGCAAATCGGTCCAGGCGTTTTTAAGCAATTCGTGAACATACATAAAAAAAAACCGACGAATTGAGAACCTCCTCCTTTTTGAAGTCGGTTAAAAATACCTTAGTAAAGTCCTACGCGTTTTTTTCACTGACAGGTCTTAAGGACCTAGACTTCAAGACCTTGACTGGGCTAGTGTCCTGACTGGGTTCTGATGAGGGTCCAAACCTCATTTAATAAAGGAAGGATCAAAAATTATAATAAAATCATCTCTTAGCTCCGTCAATAGTCTGAAATCAGTAGTATTAAGTAATTTGGCTAGAAAAGGTCAGAATGTACCTCTGTGTAATGTAAGACTGGGTCTGTCAAACGATTGTCGTCTTTATGCGTACTGTAGACGTACTAAAATATAATATCTGACACACTAGGTCGACCAAAGTAATTAATACATTACCTAACGATTACTTCAGGTATTATGTACGATATTATTTTTAAGTTAATTGAATTAGTGATTTTAGGTTTGTATGTATTACAATATACCCAAGTAATCTTTAGGTAATCGTTAGTACATTAATTAATTCGATTGCTATCTAGACATGTCTTTCCTAGAAAAAATCCTGAACATATTTTTCTAGTAAAATACTGGCGTACAACAACAATGTATTTTCTTTAATGGCACCAAGAAGCTGTCAAGATAAAACAATGCTTGATGGTGTCAACTATTCAGATGTTATATGGAGCGAACAATGTGATTTTTTATTGTATGATAATATTACCAGTTTTACACTCCCATACATTGTTAATCGGAATGTAACTCCCTACTAAAACCAAATACATTTATTTTAGTCCATCTACAGTAGTAATACACTGTCTCATTAATATAGCGTTCAACTTCTAGCTAGGTAGGTACTATATAAAAAATGTTAATTGTTTAAAACCACTAAACGTTTACACGTGTTATGTTTATCTGTAGTTCCTTTAAATATTGTAGCTATATAGCTAAGTCGATTTGAGCAATCACATTATAGCTGTGATCTCAAATGTGACTGTTTTATTGTTTTAGCAGAATAGTAAAACCTTTATTTAATAACTTTATCTTTACGCAGAATATTGTGATTGTCATGATTTAGTTTTGCTAAAATAATATATTGTCTTCTTATACTTTTTGCTCGAACGAATCTTCCTTCTATATTATTGCCGAATTAACAATGAATCTTTTACATATCTTGAAGAATTAATTTCCTTTTATATATTCACCTTAATTGCCAAAAAATAAGTTAGCGAACTAGTCTGAAATTGTTACATATTGTGTTCAAATTACTAAAGAAAATCCTTTCCTAATGTAGTTATAATTTCTTCATTTGGCGTCGAGTATTATTCTTATTTACATTTAACTTTTTCTACGTCTATCTCCCATTATCATAAAACAAGTTTCTGGAGATGTTTTATAGTAGCTTTGAAATAACTTTAAGGTACTCACGGGGCTGAAGTATGAATACCAACACCAGAATATAAATTTACGTTAAAGATAAATAGCATTTATTACTTTTATGCCCTTTCGAAATATAAAACTTTAAAAAGTTTGGATGGTATTAACAAGATTGCTTTATCACATTTGTTTTCTTACGTTATATTTATGTATTACAACTGCAATCCTTGTTTTTGAATAACTAAATGTTCAGTATGTCAAAATAAACTTCTTTAGTAATACTTTTTTCGCTTAATACCTTAAGAAAGGTTTGAAGAAAAAATATTATTGTTCAAACATGTATAATATGTACTTTATATAGGTTAGTATAATAATGATTATTTTGTAATTATACTTTTTAATTTTATGCTTTCTTTATACCTTGACTGCTGATAATCCTTAGCCGTCTAAAGTAAGGTTTGAATTAAGTTTGTATCACTATAATTCTCTGATATTAAAATAATCTAGAATTTACATATTGTTTTATTTTTATTATTTTAGTGCCCCTGTTTATTTTAAACATAATATATTCTTTGCGAATACACGTAATAGGATGATGTTATTTATATTGATTACATTTCGTGTAGCTATACTCTTAACATTCAGCATGCGAAACATAATTATATTAGTAAACATAGTAATTAAACTAAAATTCACATGTCACAACATCAAATTATCATAATATCAAATAATTGTAATAATACAGTCAAAACCGGTTACAACGACATTGAAGGGACCGCAATATCGGAAGTTATAACCGATTGTTGTTATAAGCAATATACACACGTAGTCATATTAATTGTCATGTATGTGTTTCGATGTTTTAAATGTGTGCATATAAATATGTAATTTGTGGGTTTAGTCTTAAGAGGTTTATATGTGGAGGAAGAAATTACGTGTAAGTTAGAAAATTGCTCGTATTGTTTTGTTTTGCTGGAACAAGTAAAACGGTTGGTCGTTTTAGCCGATGATTTTATAGTCGATATTGATTATACGTCGACGAATATTCGTCGTTTTAGGCAATATGTCGCTGTATCCGATGTTGTTATAGGCGGCATGTTTACTCATTGTTTATATAGGGATTCAGCCGAGACCTTGCGATTCGGTCGTAATAACCGATCCGTCGTTATAAACGATGTCGTTATATCCGGTTTTGACTGTATAAAAAATCATTAAATTATTCTAGGTAAAACTCAATTTTTTAAAACGTAAAATGTAAGATACTCACCTTATGATACTACCTACAGGTATTCTAATCTATGCTACCTACGCAGTCACGCACGAAGCGGTTTAATTGTTTCAAAAGTAAGTAAGTACATAGCCTAAAAGTTAATTCAATCTCAAATAAATTAGTCTATTAAATATTTATACGTAAGATTTGCCATTTTCATTGCCAGAATTAATTACGATAACTTTAGTACATCTATTTATTAACCGTGGTTAATTTGATACAAATGGAGATAGGACGGCAAGGTATCAGTCTCACTACTGGGAAAAAAATAAAACTAAATTTGATATTCTCTACATCTCGAAATTCGAATAACTTCATGTCGATATTATATAGTGAAACACTGACCCCTTGTTAAAGTAAATATTTTTTTTATCTAATGTATTTGGAACAATTTCTTTTTGTACCAAACTGACGTGAAACGAAACGGAACGGCCAGCTGTTATTCGCATTCTTTTGATTTAAAGTGGAAGGTCGGCAAGAAGGGGAACTTATCCGACTTCTCTTTCTCGCTCGCGTAATTTTTACGAGACACTAGCGCTCTATTTTTTTAATGTTTACACTCTTTGAATTCAGTGGGTTTATCTAAACAAGAAAGTCTAGTCGTTTCAAAGTCCAAGGACATGGAGATTTATTTAGTAAACGCAGCTCGCAATTATCGAGTTAGACAATAGGAGGACTCGATGGCGATCTCGTTATTTGTGAATAGTTATCAGTTATCAAGTGCAAACCTATTAAATTAATTTACGTCTTCACTCACTCACAGTTCTCAGTTGAGAGTTGAGTGCTGCGGTGTTAAAGCGGCTCCAGTAGAAAAGTTTTTACTTTTTTATGTACCGAAGTACTTTTCAACAGTCGTAAATATTTATCACTTCTACACTTACGAATTAGGTACGTACATTATTTAAACTTACGATTTTCTTAATACTACTTACACTAAAATAACGAAAAGATTATTGTACTTACCTATTTATTAAAACAAATATTTAAATTTAATTTTTAATTTAAAATTTAATTTTTATATATTCAATAATTAGCACACATTTTTTAAATATGAAATGAGCTTAATAGAATGTACAGTCTATTTCTATTCATTCATGATTGTTAGTCAATAATCCTGGTGATATTATAAAAAAAACTAACTTTAACTATTTTGATGTTTTCTATTAGTATCTTCTGAGGTTTGCCTACTTAATTCTCAGTACCTTATTTCATCTGTAATTAATTCTAATAAAGAATAAATAAAATTAATCTTGCTTCTAATCATTCTTTATTGTTATACAATAATTATCATTTATTATCTATTTCAGTTTAACTAAAGTCCAAAGATGGCCAGTGCTATAAGAAGTAAAGCGCTAAAAGTTTTGAATACGCAAAAGAAAGGAGTCTTCTCTACTTTGGTCCAACAAAGGAGTTCAAGTAGTGGAGAGAAAAATATATTAACTTCTGTATTTAAAGACCTGCCAGTAACAAACTTTACTGTGAATGACTTCGTTTGGCAGAATTTGGATAGATGGCCAGATAAGACAGCTACGGTGAGTTGTATTAACCTTTATGTTGCTTAGTATTTTTTTTTTATTTAGGTACAAGTGGAAACAAGCTTCAAACACCTGATTAAATCCTGGCCCATACTGAGCCAACCAGCTGTTTCTACAGCTGTTTTATGTGTTTAATTATTACTTAATATATTATGTTATTATACATACATACATACATACATACATACATACACCTATGCCTTGTGGTATGCAGGGATCTATAGCATGTGGCATTCTGTAGTTTCTGCCTAACCCCATGCGAAAAAGGCGTGAGGGTATGTATTATTATCTATTATATTAAATGACCTATATGATAACATTATACCATAGCGCATAGGACTGTATACTATACACCTATAGAAATATATTACTAGGTCAGTGAAGATAATGTCCCACTCTTGTATCTAGAATTTTTTATATAGGTACCTAGGTACAATTTTTAAAAAGTTTAGTAAAAATATGTTTTTTTATGGAAGCTATCCTTATAAAAACCTTTTTTGACTCAATAAATGTACCTACCTATTTTTATATTATATTCATTTTAAATATTGACCTAAAATATAATATCATCATGAACATAAGATAAAATTCCTAGTAAAAATTCTTAAGAATATGAATTCGGTTCTCCCCAATGTCATACATTTTTATCCCATATGATAAGCTGCATAAAATCACTTGTTATTTATTGTGCTTTGATATCATTTGGCAAGCTTACAGCTTTTGATTGAAATTTTCATTGAATGGGTGCACTCAACAAAGTGCAATGATCCAAAGTTCATGTTATAAACTTTTGAGAAGTAAATATAAATAAATAAAGATATAATGAGCAGCCAGATCTACAATTATTTCAAACCGCAGCAAAAACTTGATAGTGGTGCGCTTCAGTGTTTAAGGACGCTGTTACATTTTCGACGAACTCAAATTTAGGTATTTAGAGTCGCACACAGCAACATTACGGACACGCACACATTGAACCACTGAGCGCTCGATTTTATACATCGCTTAAATAATCTTGATCCTTGTTATTATTTCTTATTTTTATTTGAATTGATTCAGAATGTTTAGTGATCGTACTATTTTCGTGATAATTAAGTTATTTGCTACCTGGTGACCTATTGTACATTCGATACGAATTACTTTACGTTTGGTCTGCAGATATCCCTAAGTAAAATATCTTAAAGATTAATTTATTTCGTTATATGTGAAATCAATGAGCTGTAATGCATTCACAATAGAACATAGGTCATTTTGCTATATCTCATTAATTAAGATTAATATGTATTTATGTTTTTAAAAGTAAAAAAAAAACATAATGGAAAAATATTCGTTTACCTTTATGATAATGAAAACTAGAACTACAATAAGAAAACTAAATTTAGTTAAAAAGCCACGAAAAACTTAGTCCGCCATAATATTGGATTTAGAGTGATGTTGCAATATTTTTAAAGTTATTCACAGCAAGCCTATAATTTCATATCCATATTGTAGGAAAGCATAAAAATGTAGAAATTGTATTTAGAGAGACGTCATTTTATTTTTTGAGTTATTTTTAGTAAGTTTTTGATCCCCATGTTGTATAGTGCATCACAAATAACTAGTCCGCCATGGGTGTTCCGGAATGACGTCACACAACTAAACATCCTTGTTTTTTAAAATTAAATTTAAAAGACTTTTGGGGAAGCATCTAGTGGACAGCATGTAATATGTTGTCCACTGGATGTTTTTTCATCAAATTAACTACCTAAAATGAGACTCAACTGTGTCCGCAGAAAAACTGTTAAAATCAGTTTTGTGGACCATTATACATATATTTTAAGATTATAAATATTGAAATAAAACTACTTTTTACGGATTTTATCGCGGTATATTTGATATTATTTTAACATGCATATATGCATTATAAATATGTTTAATAAATAAAAAAATAAAAATAAAAAAAATCCAAACATGTCTATATAAAATTTCAGCTCAATCGGTTGAAGATTCAAAATTGACTTGCAAGAATCCACCCGAACAAACATAATTAAGTAGTTAAATATATACATTGCAAATTAATAAAAAGATTGTCATAAGTTTACGGTCAGAGATAGGCTTGTATAGTTCACGTACTAAGTATTAATAAGAATTAATCCCGACACTGACAAGAACAAACTATTCCTTTTCCTTATTATTACATCATTCTTTTAGTACTACGTCGTTCGTTCGAGATGTCAGTATTCTTAGTCTCTGGTTCTGAACGAGTAGTCGCAAGCTACAAGCTAGTAAATTTAAAATTTTAAAATTTTAAACAACAGTCTGCGGTAAAAACTACACATACGTATACCAAAAAATACTTGATAATAAAATTTACAATAACATGATACCTATATTTCATTTTAAATTTAACTCAGAATATATTTTCAAATAAAAATAATAACATTCTACAAGGCTTAATAAAATTGAAAATATCTAGATTATTATAATTTATAGTTAAAAAAAATGAAAAACGTGCAATAAATGAAATAAAATAAAAATACATAAACATATCTAAATCAAATATAGAAATACTTATTATAAAATAATTATATTATACGATACTATAATGATACATATTTTAATGATACAATTTAATTTAATATACCTATATAGTTTTTATCTTATTTGACAAAGAGCGCCTTCATCCTCTCTCCTATTAAAAATATATATTGCTGTGCCCGATAGGGTCCATAATTGATCCAATGTTTAACATGCCTACCAACTAATGTACACATTATGAAATGCAATAAAGAATTGAGTAATTGAGTAACTGTAGGACTGTAGACACTTGAAATACTCGAAACGCTACTAAACGAGCGGGAGCGATATAAAATCAGTGTATGAATAAGTGGGATGCATGATAATATTTCATATAAAGAATAATCGGGTATTGTAAGAATTATAGGCAAAACCTGCAAAGTATGAAGGAATATAAAATGTAAGTCACTATATACTGTACTATGGTACTGTTGTAGGTGGTACTAATAGTACCAGAAGACAGAACTAGTACATCTGAAAGTTTTACCTACTAGTACAGTCATTCAGTGGCCGAGTAAGAACAAGCCTAGTCAGGGAACACCCGTCAGGAACGGAGTTGACATCTTAACCCCACCCATCAAGTCTCGACCTCACTAACAAATGCTTAACCCTACCCATCCTTTTCTTGGACTCACCTACAGACTCTTAATCCCAATTATTCTCGCCTTGTTTTAGTAAAATTTGATCTCACCCATCCATTTCTTCACCTGTCCAACAGTTGCTTAATCTCACCCATCTATTTGTTAACTTGCCCAACAGCAGCTTAACCCTACCCATCTACTTTCAGGCCTAATCTAAATCACAGGTTTCAAATGACTTAACCCCACCCATCCATTTCTTCACCTGCCCAACAGGTGCTTAACCTCACCCATCTATTTTTTAACTTGCCCAACAGCAGCTTAACCCTACCCATCTACTTTCAGGCCTAATCTAAATCACAGGTTTAATATGACTTAACTCCACCCATCCATTTCTCAACCTTGTTAACGACTGCTTAGCCGTTAGTATCCAAATCCCGATCTTATTCATCAATCCCTAAATAACATTCTGATAATAAATTTAATAATATTATTAAAGTCGTATGTACTTTTATTTAGGTTTGAAAAAGTATCAACATCTTCCGGTCACGATAAACGACTATACGAGTGTATGACACAGACTTTTTCGTAATGTATTTTTTGCGACAGAGCGATACGCACATGCTTCCACAAGCGCGTCTGAGCGCGGAATGAAAGTCCGCGAGTGAAAAATGTATGAAGAAATTTGCAAGCGTTCATATTTTTGCTGTTTATTGAAAAATGTAATGATTTAGGTACAAAATAATTAATCGAACGTATAGAGGACTATATATGCCGTAATTTTATATAATTTTGATGATAAAATATGCTCTAAGTTTACTTTAAAATGGTACGTAATCTGACCCTATTTTTATACATTTTCTGTGATTATTGTGATGGTGAAAACGGATTTATGGGAAAAATTTGTATGATGTTATACAATTTTTGTGATGCCATTCTGAAGATGAATAGATTACCTTTAAATTGAGACCATAATATCTTCACATATATGATTGCTTATACATTAAAATTGTACCTGAAAAACACCGTTATTTGTAGAAAATTGTAATAGCGTCCTTAAATTAAATTACCTACTTTAAAAAAAAACTCACAATGGTTGGCAATTATCAAATTTGCATTCTTTACAAAATTTATCCATTACCTAGTATTTTTTTCATTTGTGTGAATAAGCTTTTTTATTTTAATTGTATGTTAATAATATTATGATATTGGCGCCTCCTTAAATTGTCGCTCTGGGCGAGTGCACCGGTTTGCCGCCCAGTCACTAGAAGCGGGGCCCGTAATGAGAGAAATAAACACTAAGTAGGACAAGACTAAAGAGGGTTGACCACAGGAGCTTACTTACCCCTAGCTAGAACAACCGCTACTTCTTACTATTAGTGTAAAAATATCATTATTAGGCATACAATTTAATAATCTTAGCGCAGACAAGTTTTGAAATTGAAATATTATGTTAACCATCGATACTTAAGTAAGTAGGATTTAATGCTGCTTTGTCTCTATGTTTATTGTTTAATGTTTAGATTTTTAGAATGGCACCCATCAATTTTACTTATTAAGTAAGTATTATTTTAATATCTTTGTGTTTGGCTGAATTATTGGCTTATACTATACGGTACTAGTATTATAAACGCGAAAGTTTCTAAGTATGGATGGATGAATGTTTTTTACTCTTTAACGCAAAAACCGCTTAACAGATTTGATTTTCCCGCGGCATACATAATTATTTGTTTAACAAAATAACGTTTTTTTGGTAATTAATTTACAACAAATTATAGTTGGTATTAATAGAGCTGGTTTTGGACGTTCCGAAGGTATAAAATATTAAAACTTGAAATAGACAAGCAGAAACTAGTTGCCAGATGCTCCGGTTGGCAGATAAGGTTTATCACTATTGCTGCTTGAACGTGACATAATTTAACTAACTGTTAGCTACTAAGTCAATGCTAGGTAGGTATTAAGATTTCAAATCGTTATAGCGATACCTAGGTACATTTATTTTATTTGTATGCTACGAGTATTTAAGCGTTACCTATACCTACCTGTAATACTTAGGTATGTCTGAAGATTACTTCTTCAGACGTACCTAAGTATTACATGAATGCTAATGAGGTTTTTAAATACAATATCAAGGACTTAAATAACTTAGTAGGTAGGTACTTTAAGTGTGTAAAACAGCCAGGGTTTTTGTACTTGAGTCGAGGATGTTTATCATCATCATCATCATCAGCCTATACTCGTCCACTGCTGGACGTAGGCCTCCCCTAGTGGAGGAGGATGTTTATATTTAGGTTTTTTTTTATATGGTGATAAGGGGTCAAACGAGCAGGCGGCTCACCTGATGGTAAGTGATCACCGCCGCCCATGGACATTTGCAATACCAGAAGGCTTGTATATGCGTTGCCAACCCCTGCAGAAACCGTTTAGGTTTCTAAAAATAGGGAATCACTAAACTGACAGCAAACGGAATGCCTATGCTGTCAGAATAGTCACTCCCCCAACGAGCTCTGGTAACCTTACTCACTGACAGAAATACAACTATTATTGATTCACTGCGGTCTTTTGTAAGGCGGAGGTACTTCCCCAGTCGGGAAGCTCAGTTTGAGTGAGGAATCTCACAATGCCCTATCTCTCAAAAAAGGATGCAATGTATTTTATGGATGATGACGGTATGTATTTACCAAAAATATATTTCTCAAGACTGCCTCGTTGGTCTATTGGTGCGACACTGGTACAGTGCTCCCTATTACATGAGTGATGAGACCTAAAACATACCGACGAAACGTGGGTATGTATTAGTAGGTACACCTCTGCCTAACCTTCCGGGGACGACAGGCGTGATGATATGTATGTTATGGATATTTGTTGGAATCAGGAGGAGGAAATAATATACCTACCTAGATGATACCCGTGCCCCGTTGAAGATGATTTCTGTTAGGGATGTGAAGGGGGCTCGGTTCCGGTTCCGAAAAGTCGGAACTTCCCATTGATATTGGACCTACGGGCTCCGAATTCGACTTCAGTTCCGTTAAAACCACTTCGGTAACATCCCCAATTTCTGTGTTGTTTACCATCTAATAGAGAGATAGAACCATTACACCTATGTGGTCTAGTGGTTCGAGTACCGGACTGCTGATCACGAGGTCGTGGGTTCGATTCCCACGGGACACAAATATTGATGTGATGAATATAAGTGTTTGTGTTCGTCTGGGTGTTTCCCATGTATTTAAAAAAAAAAGTATACATATAAGTATTATATCCATTGTCTAGTATAACAATACAAGCTCTGCTTAGTTTGGGACTAGATGGTGCTGTGTAAAATGTACCTGAATATTTATTTATTTGTTTATTATTTATTTAATAGGTATACGGATAAAAAATACTTAATACATTACATTACCTACGGCTATATAGATATTTATACATCTACATATATGCTCGTGTTACGGAAAACAAGACTAGATGGCCCTGTGTAATAATGTCCAGATATTAATTTATTTTATATCGATTGTTAGATAATTTATTTAACAAAAATAATAAACAGATAAGTACTTATATTAGGTAATCGCCTTAATTATACATATCAATTAAATACTAGATTTATCAAACGCTTCCATATCACAAATACTTAGTAAGTTTGTAGATAATTAATCATGTATGATCGCCCCAATGGACTGTAAAACTAAATCAAAGGTCGTAGAGAACTCTTTATTCAGTGAGCAAAGGTTAATAAACCTGTGTGAATCGACATGAATTTTCTATGAGCTTTTTTTATTGTAATTGCTAAAATTCCGGCATAACAATAGTGGGCTTAATTAATAGTTATGAAGTTGGTTGCTATAAACTTATATAACCTTTTTTCGTGGGAGAAAGTGTATACTTATACATATTACCTATAGTTTATACCTATAGCATTAATTGTGTTTTTTTCTTAGCTTAGGCAGTGAAATTCCTTCATTACAAACACATTTAATGTCCCTAGACTAAGTTTCATTAATCTGTCAATAGAAAATTTCGTTTGTTTATCTATCTACCTATATGCAGAATGCAATAGGGGCGTTATTGCATTGATATAGTATACCTCCGATGGTAACTCAATAACATGCTCACTTCTAAATCCGCAGAGAAAACACAACTTAAGTGAAATCTGCGCTAGATACATAGTGAGAATATAGATACGTGGAGCGACCTTGTATCGCATGTTACGAAATAGGTATTTAACAAGTTTCTCTGGTAAAATTACTTTCGAGGTGACAGTGTATTCGAAATGAGATTTTTGAGTGGTTCGAATATTGTTTTCTTTACAGAATAGAACCGACAACAAGTTGTAAAATAAGGCTCGGCAAGATCGTACCTAACTACCAACGAGTTTATAGTCTTTGCTAACTGCCTACCCACTGAAAGGAAGGCACAGGAATGTTTGAATGTTTTTGAAATAGACGAATAGGTTTTGTAACTATGCATATTTTGGCATTATATTATTATTATAAGCCGTGGTAGCCTAGTGGTGTGACCAGTGGACATGTCAAAGGTCTCGAGTTCGAACCCAAGCCACGCACCACTGACTTTTCGGAAGTTATCACAAGCTCAAACGGTGAAGGAAAACATCGTGAGGAAACCTACATGCTTGAGAGATTTGTCTCGATGGCATGTGAAGTCTACCAACCCGCAGTAGGCTAGCGTGGTGGATTATAGCCTTATCCCTCTCAAATGAGAGCAAACCCGTGCCCAGCAGTGGGTCATTAATGGGTTGAAGATGATGATGATTATTTATGAGGTTTTTATAGTAGGTAACCGTATAAATTGCTTAATAAATAATTTACATAAATTATACATTCTTGTGACGCCCTACTGAATACAATAAGGTGTGCAGTACCTACGGCGCGGATGCATGACGATATGTACCTATGAATGTGTGTACGAGGCAAAAGTAATTTGCAGGGATCGTACCGCGTGGCATTCTGTAATTTCTGCCTTTTTCCCATGGGGGTACCCATGGGAAAAAGGCGTGACAGTACGTATGTATGAATGAAATCAATAAATAAATGCCTACAATATGAGAAAATTTCAGAAAATTGAACCCTATCACTATTTAGTATTTATGTTTTGTATTACCCATGTCGTGTCAGTATTTATGTCATGTAATTTCAGTTATGTTTTTGATAAAAAATCATCAACTTCTGGTTGTCTGGAATAAATTGCTTTTAGCGATAAGACCGCCAATTGTACTTTATACTTTCTGTATATACCAAGTTCATTAAATTCCATATTGTTGTCTTTATTGTGTATGTACAATAAAGAATACCTTGTTCATCATATAACTTCACTTTGACCGATGAGAGAGTACCCACAAAATGTATGAATTATGTTATGTAAGCGAGCCGGTGGGTTACTTAATCTGCGTTTAATGTTCCTAAATCATGACATACCATTGTGTCTGAATACTAAATGGCTAGACGAGGCAATGACGCGGTCTCCGGGCAACCCCGTGTCGCGTTGTTGCAATCAAATTTCAGGGTACAGCTTCTACTACTTCCTTAGTAATATTTGCATACAAACGCTTTTTAAAATTAGAATTATCCCCTTTCAGGTATGTGCTGTAACAGGTCGTGGGTACACATATGCGCAAACGCACAGGATGTCCATAACCTTTGCTGCTGCGTTGAGGACAAAACTTAAGTTGCAAAATGACGACAAAGTGGCCATAATTTTGCCAAATATCCCGGAATATCCTTGCACGATCCTAGGCGTATTACAAGCTGGCTGCATAGCTAGTATGATGAACCCTGTTTATACTGCAGGTAAGTTCCATAAGATCAAACTGATCATTTTTCCTGACTACTTTGACGTTACTGCACAAATAACGTCGTTCCTATTGAAAGATAGGTATGGCCCCAATTTGTTGCAAGACCAAATCGTTTTGCGACAATTTTTGTTTTAATATCCATTCAATACCCTCATTGTTTATGAGCATTATTCGGAGTTATTTAAACAAAAATAATAAAAGTTGGTCTATTCTACCTTTTCAGATGAACTTAAACGTCAAATACAGCTCATAAGCTGCAAAGCGGTCGTAGCATCAAAAATATCGTACACTAACATCAAACAAGCTTTGTCAGAACTTAAACTAGATATACCAATAATTTTAATAGACAATGATGGTTTACCAGAAGGTACCATAAAGTTCGCAGAGTTAGCCGAAGACTTTAGTATAGACACTAGCTGTTTGAAGTCGGTACATAGAAGTCCAAAAGACGTGGCTATATTGCCATTCTCGAGTGGGACTACTGGATTTCCGAAGGCTGTGGTTTTAACTCATGAAAGCGTCGTTGCAATGAACCAGCAGATTATTGATCCTGAAATCGTTGTTATCAAAGAAACAACGGGTAAGTTTCTTTTGTAGTATAAATTATATTTGTATTTGAATAGAGATTATGTACTCGTATAGTATTTAAAACAATATGTAGTGTTCTTCAAATGTTCCGTTCATATATTGATTGCAGAAAAGGAGAATACAATTTACTTTTTCAATGTGATTTCAAGGTTTTACTTGTTATTTCTCTTATGTCTTATTTGTATGGCCACCAGCGCGTGTAATATTATTCAAAAAAGAAAAGCATAAAACTGAGAACACATTTTGTGTTTTTGTCCATGTTTAATTTTAGTATTATTTTTCTTATTTTTTAGTATTATTTTTCTTTAATTTTAGTATTACTTTTCTTATTCTTATTATTATTATTTTTCTTATGTCTTATTTGTATGACCACCAGCGCGTGTAATATTATTCAAAAAAGAAAAGCATAAAACTGAGAACACATTTTGTGTTTTTGTCCATGTTTAATTTTAGTTCTTTTGTCTCCTAGCAACCAACCAAGCGGTGTTGCCAGCAATACTCCCATTCTTCCACATATTCGGTTTTAACGCGCTCATGATGAACCAGATGACACAAGGCTGCAAGTTGGTCACCTTGCCGTATTTCAAGCCCGAACTCTTTCTGAAGACCCTCGTGCAACACAAAGCTGAAGTTCTATTTCTGGTACCACCTATGGGTAAGAACATTACCGATTTCTTATACTTACGCGAATATAAGACGTTAAAATAGAATTATTTAATACTTATAGATGATGATAATGATATAGTGGTATGCAGGGACCGTAGCGCGTGGCATTCTGTAGTTTCTGCCTGGTCAGTGGCGTAACGTGGGTATTTGACGCCCGGGGCCGTCTGGAAATTTGCCGCCCCCTTTTCTAGTAGTATAAAAACGACGTGGCACTTGATGCCGCCCCCTTTCATATGCCGCCCGGGGCCATGGCCCCCTTTGCCCCCCACGCTACGCTACTGTGCCTGGTTTCTGCCTGCCATGGGGGTCCATGGGGAAAAAGCGTGAGTGTATGTATGTATTATAAATAAGGCAAAAGTCTATGGGTTACCGTAACTCCTTACTATCAGGCAGGACGTAAGCTTGTTAGACACCCTTATAGTATAAAAACGTGGTAATAAATATGTATATTTTATTGATAACATTTCAATACCAACGGATTCCTTATAGAATCCATAGTCAAGCTGTAAAGAGTATTGTTCAACCCAAAGCCATTGAAGATGTCTTGTTTCTTAGAGGATATTTTTTTTAATAATTCCTTTTATTTTTTCAGTGGTTTTTCTCGGCAAGCACGCAGCCGTGACTCCTAAGCACTTGGAGACAGTGTACGGAATTGTTAGCGGGGCGGCACCTATATCCAAACAAGATGCCGAAGCAGTGATTGCTAAAAATGTAAGTATAAATGTATTATTCTTAGTAGTATTAGGCGTTATTTTGCAGAAATCCTTGATAACTATTTAAATAAAATAATTAATACAAAAATTTAATCCCCTGACAGAGCTGACAGATTTTCAACAGCTAAATCTCTTGATCAAGTTATCTTTTAACAAAAAAAAAACAAATTTTTTTTTATTATTCTTTGGAGGAAAATGCTACATACTAGAAATTGTATTAAAATCGTAAAGTTTTCATACCAATTTGACTCGTATGAACTAGGTGCCAACAAATGCACACACCACCAGATCGCGCCTAAGAATGAGAGTGTTATCAAGACTGAATTTCCTTTGAAGTCTTAGACCCAATGAGATCATACTTAGTAATAATAATTCAAACACCCACACGCTTAGGTCATAGATAAGATTATTTTTACCTACGACCTGTATAAAGTACTGATATTTTGTCATCTTGTTGTTTAATCTTTATTTATTCGAGCCAACGCATTTTGCACCTTATTTGAGGGCCGTAAAACAATAACAATAATACAGAAGTTATTAAAGATAATATAATCATGACATTTCTATGCAGATTAGCGGGCAAAAAAATCTCACAAGCAACCTTGTACTTGTGTTCAAATGTACAAATAAACAATAACGAGATAACAATATAAATAACTAATCGTAGATATATGTATGAATATTGTACTCCATGTACAGTCGTCATGAACAAATTTATACATAAATTAGAATAATATTTACTCGCTGAAAAACCATTGTAGTAATGTTTATAACTCATCATCAATTCAATACTGTCCCACTGCTGGGCACGGGTCTTCTCTTATTTGAGAGAGATTAGGCTGCAGCCCACCACGCTAGCCACGTTGGTAGATTTCACATGCCATTGAAACATTTTGTAGGCATGCAGGTTTCCTCACAATGTTTTTCCTTTGCCTAGATAAATACGACGCAAACAGTATAACTCAAAAAAAGTACACACTAAAATGGGTTGTAGTACAATAAGGCTCTTTTAAAACCATACAAAAGAGACAGACAGACATCGATATCAACTTCCTCTCTCTTTCTATTATTGGAGTAGTAAGGCCTTGCTCAGTGGGTTAAATCAATTTTTAAACCAATTTCCTAGTAATAGGGTAAAACACCCATTTATTGGCACTTTAAGGAGTAGCGTGTATAAAACATTAAAATTAGGCATGTCTTTTTAATTTTAACAAGGTAATGAGTATCCATATTGGTTAAATACACATAGAAGATTGATTATATGTACTTTTATTTCAATTTAAAGTAGATTATTCCATAGTTTTTATGTTATAAAGAAATGTCTCAAAAAACCAAATGTTGGCATAGGTAACCCTTTTACTGGCAGTTAAAATTACCTATTATTGGCCCCTCATTCATTTTGTGGGTATAAACTTAAATGAGTAGAAGACAATATTACAGCTATTCTAAATTCTAGGGATTTAATTAATTTAATATATAGATATAGGTATATTTGAGTAAGAACATTAATTAGTTCAAAAATATTAGAAACAAAGTCAGAGGTAGGCATTTATTGGAAAGAGTTATTCTTCTTAAATAATTAGTAATAAAAAATCAGTCATAAATCATGTAACTAGGTAATTTTAAGTCATTCATCTTCGATTAGTCTTCCATTTCAGATAAAAGTTTTTCAACACAAGTATATCATTAAGGATTTCCGCTTAAAGCATATTTTCCTCTGTATACACCTTACGCCTCACCTTTACTGATTTTACTTTTACATAATTTCTCGTCCTTGGTTTCATGTTAGTTAACTGAAATGAATATCAATGTTACCAATCATAAACACAACAGAATTACCCATTATTGATACATACCAATAAATAGATCTAACATCATTGGCAGGGGCCAATAAAAGGTTAATGGCATATTTTTGATACCAAATGTTAGCATGGTTAAAAAATATGAAAATCGCCATTAATACAATAATTTATTTACGGCTAAAATAAGATTAAGCACTCTTAAATCACATGAAATAACATTTGTAGTCAAAATTCAAAAGATCAACTAATATACACAAGAATAAAATTAGTCTTACCTTAGCAAAAAATCAAAATTTTATTTATTTTTTCCACAAACGTTCAGACACATCACTTAATTTCTTATTGAGGCACCATATTGAAAATACATCTGTTTCTATGCTGGCAGGGCTATAGAGTATAAAACTACCGATGTTTTCCTATTTGAAAAAATATATTTTGCGTTCTGATAATCATAATATAGTTAAAATTGTGTAAGGTGCCAATAAATTGGTAGGGTGCCAACATTAGGGTAGTTTACCCTACGTACATGAATTCAATTAATTGTTACACCTGACCTTCAGGCAGTAGATATCGTAGATAGAAAGTTTATGTCGACTTTTTAATAGATATAACTGTTTTTAAAGGACTAATATATTTTTTGCAATTTTTTTCACATACTTGTACATACACGAAAATATTTTTACCAAGTTGCTAATAAGTTTATAGCCCTTTAAGAAGTAGTAACCAGTGTAGGAAATGACTAGACGAGTTATAAATAACGAGTAGTAAAATTAAACATAATATCGTAATTACATTTTTTATTACTCCAATTCATTTTTTGAATCTTCAATATACCGAAATAAAAAGTAAGAAAATGGACACAATTGGCTTAAGATTTTTGTATCCCTCAGTCTGAAGTCCATAGCTTAGGTATGTACCGTAAGACTTTAATCTTGTGGGCCAGTCTCACCGTGAATTTCCACGTGTCGATTCCATATGTGCTAAATTGGTATAGGACGCATCCATTAAAGACTTTCGTCTTTAGGCACCATGGTACGAGCGACATGAACACGTAATGAAGTTTGTATTTCGTTCTTGTATGTACCTACAATCGTTTTACCTCATATCAAGGATATAACACACCTCTGGCCAAGTAGAACTTAGGCCCGATAAGAGTTGATAAAGAACAATAAAATATTGTTAATAAGTGTTATTAAGATACTTTATCGGTGTTTGATACAGAAGTTGCTAGGTGTATCGCGTGCTACGATAAACACTGTTGTTATCAGCTGTTTGTGACCCCACGAAGGCTGAAACAACGAGTGTGGAGTCTTTAATAAGCATATAATTTTATGAAGTAGGTTGTAAAATGATTAATAGAATAAGGACGACAGGGAAAATAGCTCAGCTTGTAATTAATGACATTGGGCCTTCTCTTTTAAAAGTTCCTTTCCATTTTTACACAGTAGACTCGATAGGTGCAGTGATTGTGTCTAAAGGGTTGCGGGTGAGAGCATATTGCCATTAACCGGGCAACAATCCAAAATCCGGTTGCTTCATAACAAAAACTCAATAAATCGACCGGAGAACCGAATGTCGTGCTTGCTGCTACCACTAAACAAATGTAGAAGTTAGTCGTCATGTTGTTATTAATTATATATGTATTAACCCGCATTAGAATTAAGAGTCGAAAATGTATTTTTCGAAGAGCCAACCTTTGCCAACATTTTACTTTTTAGGCGGTCACATTGGGTGTGCCACTTAATAGCTTAATACTAACCACAATTAATTTGCCCTAATTAAAATAAAATCTTACTCTCTTTTCAGAAAAACATTCTCTTCCGCCAAGGCTATGGGTTGACGGAGACCAATGGAGGTATTTCTATTGGTAGGAACGACGACACTAACCATGCATCCGTGGGTCACGTGTTTCCTAGCGGCGAAGTCAAAATTGCTGACTTGAACTCGCAGGAGGCTTTGGGACCAAATCAGGTTAGTTATAACTTTCCCTAGAAAGTCGGGTGCCTATTGCCATTTCAAAGTCAAGTATTTTATTTCAAGTAGACCAATATAATGATATGCCATCACGCTAGTGCAGGTTTGCAGACTACACACTTCGCCCGTGGAGAAAATCTCTCAGGCATCCAGGTTTCCTCACCGTTTGAGCATATGATAAATACGTCCATAGTCAGTGAATCGTGCCTTGGGATCACATTACTAGGCTCTCAAATCTTAAGCTTTGGATATTAAGGCCCTTACTTTTTAGGAAGGTGAAATCTGGTATCGTGGTCTCAACTTAATGTCCAGCTACTACGAAAATGTGGAGGCAACAAAAGAGGTTATGACTGAAGACGGCTGGTACAAGACCGGGGACATCGGACGTTACGACGAGAACAAATATCTCTACGTCACTGACAGGCTCAAGGAACTTATTAAGGTAAACGGAATTTTATGCTTTAACTTCATAATAAGTGAGTCTTCTTTTCTATAAAGATGTTTATATTGCCTTCAATTATTTTTTTCCCATATTTATTCAGAAAAAAGATTCAGCCATTTTAGTTAAATATATCGCCCCTTTTTACTCTTAAAAAATTATCTTCTTACTTGGTGAATATTAAAACAACATAATATAGTATATGCACTGTGCAGTTTTCAGCGACATAATCTATTTGCAATTTTCAGCTATTTCTAGTTAATCTTGTCGTAATTGCAATTAAACTTCCCTCCAAGTATTTTTTTAAATTTATAAATTTCATAATCATAGCGTGGACAATACAGACAGCCCCCCAAAAAATTGCTTTATTTTTGCTTTTGAACACGCCAGTTGGTAGATCCAAAATATTAGTAGATAGTCTATTATAAATTGGGTAATATGAGATAAAAATAAGGTGATAATTACTTCGTATAAATTTTGCATGCATTTACAGGTCAAAGGATTCCAGGTGCCTCCAGCAGAACTAGAAATGGTATTACGAACGCATCCGAAAATACTCGACTGCGCAGTGTTAGGTATTCCCGATGCAATCGCAGGCGAGGTTCCTAAAGGATTCATAGTTGTACAACCAGGCCAGACGATGAAAGAAGAAGAAATATTAGAATACGTCAACGATAAAGTTACTAGTTTTAAGAGGATAAAAGAAATACAGTTTGTTGGGGAGATACCTAAGAACCCAGCTGGAAAGATATTGAGGAAAGAGTTAAAGGAAAAGTATTGTTAGCATTTATTTGTTTATTGTTTGTATATACTAGGTATGCATTCTGAATGATTACATTCAGACACTGTACAATATTACATTGAAGAGATAAGTAACATTAATATAATCGTTGAGAATAAGTCAGCTAAGAACTCAATATAATTGAATAATAGCAATATCAGAACTGGTTTAGTCACTATAGTTTAATTCTACACTGGCTCACACGCGAAAGCATACCGAAATAGCTCGACACTTATAGTTTCGGTCCGCTCGATAGATGGCGCTGTGCAAATGACGTCACATTCTGAATCGCGGTGTTAAGATTCTCCGCGATTGAACGTCCCTCCGCTCATACTTTAGTTCAGTATCGCTTCTCGGCCTTTTGGCTAAGATCAAAGTGTAGTATCTGTTCTTTTCAGCTTAATATCTGAAAGTTCCCTCACTGAGGGACCAGTATACTAAACTGATTTTTGTAAATTGACTGGATGTCCGGGGCTCGCTCCACTCCCGTCACGGGTCGGCCCGGCATTGCAGTGCCGCCGGGATCGGCCCACATATAACCATTTACATCAGACGATGTGTGGAGTCATGAATGTACTTCAGGAATGGGCCGCTCCAGAAGAAAAAAATAATTCGTTAATGTTGAATCGATATTAAATTCCCTAGTAAGTTTTTCAACAATGTAACTCTAACTAGGGAAGTGACAGATTACTTACGAGTATTCATATAGCCTATACCCAGCAGTGGGATCAGAAAGGCTGTGGATGATGATGATGATGATGATTCATTTGACACCTAAGTTTAACTACCAAGTGTAGTTAAACTTAGGTATCTGTTAGTACCCGAGGAATACATAGGGGCTTTTTACGAGGTAAATACAATTTTTTTTGTATGTTTTTATACATGCAATCACACTCGATGAATCATCTTTGTACTTATTATTTAGATTTTTTCACGACGATCCAAACGATGTTTGGGTTTTGTGGTATGTACAATCATCGCCAAATTCCATTTTAAGAATAACAAAATTTAAAATTAATTCTAAAAGCCCACGATTAATAATTATTATTTGTATAAAAAACGTTGATCGTGGGTGTGAATGTGTGATAAATATAATTTCCCATAATTGGGATGTTGGTTGTCCTATTTTTGGTAGTCACCAAATTAGTGTTATTTTTGTTAGTTAAACCATATTATTTTTTTATTTTTTATTATGTAAGATAATAAGATATAAGTAGGTATATACAAATTATGATACGTAGTTTTAAGTTCTTGCTGTAAAATTTAGTCTCTATGATTTATATTATATATATATTCTATGATTTATATTTATAGTATTAAATTGGGCATCTACATACTTAGGAATAAGTGTAAGTTGTTTTACATACTTTTAGGGATAGGCTTACGTTTAAGTGACTACTATAAAATTGGTTTTGTTTCAGTTAATATTGACGTATGTCAGAAATCATTGTGACATATAGGTACTTTTTGTATAACTGTCTAAAATGGAGCTTCTCGCAATAAATTAACTAGTCGATCGATTTTTAAACGATACAATTTTAAATTTTACTTCTTATTACTGAAATCAGGTAAAATTAATTATTTATAAGTAATTTTCTTTGTTACATTTCTTGTATTTTATTAATACCTATATTTATATTGTTTTGTTGACTAAGTATTTTGTAGTATGTAGTTTTATTGTACAAAACAAATGCAAATCTACCTATATTGGGTTCGGCATTTAGAGGTTATTTGTGTCAAATATATGAAATATTATATCGTGTGATATATTATCAATTAAAATTATATATATTATTTTAATTACTCTTCTGTATTTATTAGTGTTCTTTGAAGTTTTTTTTAGGGTTCTGTACCCTCCAACGGGACCCTTAAATTCCTATAACGCCCCTTTAGTTGGCTAAGCGATTTTTCTTTTATTTTTTTTTATTACCATAAACGCAATAGCGGTCATACTGCCATACTACTTACTATTTAGGTACTAAAAACTATTGAGATACTGGTATAAGTGCCTTATAAGTATATGGCAATAATTATGTATCATACAAAAAAATATTTTGTACCTAAGTATTTATTTATTTAATTTATACAAATGTTATAAGTATACATGATTATACATATATTATTGTTACTAAATCCAATTTACATTAAATTTTAGTTACATAATGACATTTTGTGTTTTATTAATACATCTATAAAAAACTTGCCAAGGGATAGGTAGCCGACTATTGGTGGGTAACCTTTAGACTTGATCTCATCCGATTGATAGCTCAACCTCGTCCGATTAACAATTCGATCTCATACTATTGAGAATTGGATCTCATCCGATTGACAGTATGATCTCGTCCGATTGACAATTCGATATCATCCGATTGACAATTTGATTTAATTTGATTGATAACTCGATCTCATCTGACCTAAGTGCTGATATATCGTACATGATAAAAATAACGATGTGTCTGCATTAACTTTTTGTTGCGAAAACATCTATTAAAACGCGACCTTCATGGTTAGTGCGACTTCATGCTTGTAATTGTGTCCATTGACAAATATGTTTATAGTTTTTCTGTAGTTCTCTAAAAATAAAACCTTGTACGTGTTTTGAATAAAGAATGATGGCCAGTTTAGACACACCCACTTTTCAGCCGCTCTCGACCTTGGTATCATAATACCTACGTCATCTCTGTACCCACGTAAATCAGATAGGTGGGGATTTTGTGTTTTGTTTGCTCATTTACTTATTTGATTTTTCTCTTTTATTACATGACCTAATAACATTACATAACCTCATCATCATGGATAATTACGTCGTGAATTAAGAATTACATGGATGATTGTTTTCGAAGGGTTTGGCACAAGTGAACTTTGGCATGATGTAACTAGTATGTAGAACCGACAAGGTACAATTCGGCCTCCACCAATGTGGCGTTTAAGAGCCCCCAAAGTTCGAAAGCTTACAGATGTTGTATCATGTAAACAAACTTGAATTGTATGCAAATGCGTTTCCACAAATAAGTGTGCCGAACTTAAGAAAGGAGAAGAAATAAATGTTAATCCGTTGCGGATACAAGACACATTACACAAAAAGTTTAAAAAATCCCAAATATGAAAATAAGTGCCACTCAATTAAAAGGGCGGTGATTAGCATTATGGGCTGTTACAATAATGAATAATTACTGCAACACAGTAGACCTGATTGTCAGCAAATCCCTATGATAAACGTCAGGAATGACTTCTGCCGATACTGCACATACAGATGTTTTGTTTTATTTTTCGTATACATAATAATAAAACATATTTAAAGCCTGCACCACAACCCCGGCGGCATGCCCTCTAGCATATATCTATGCACACCTGCGCAAGCGCATGTTTCGTGGGGTTCGCGTCCGCTAGCTTCGTAATGTAATTCCGGCTTTAGTATTGATACCTTTGGGCATGATCAAGAGTAGTTAACGAGTATTTTGGATCTCAGTTTTAATATCCTCTTGTGATGAAGTGCGCGCATAGAATGTTACAAATCACACATTGCTATTTGAGGCTCGATCGGTCTTTTTTATGGATATTTATAAAGTGGCTGGGTCCAAAGAAATTAAAATATATCGCCAAACTCACATTTAATTTGGTTAATTTGGCATCACCCGCATAATATCTTCATAGTTTATTTTCTCTTCTCACATCCTAACAAACTTACCAATTTATAAATAGGAGTAAGAAAATATGAAAGTAAGTCTTAATTTACTTTCGAACTATGTTTTATAGGTTTTTAATCAATCCGGTCCATTTACCTTTGGACATGTATCGTAAGTATCTTAACTTATGTACGACCTCGTTGAATTAACGCCAATGTTTATTTACTTGCCGATTCTTTCAGAATACCTACTTCACGCTCCTGTATATTAAATCTAAATAGTTATCTAGCTTTTATTGCCAACTGAGTAATTCCATCTGAACATTAGGTATAATTATGTATTTAGGTTCTGAATGATGTTTAAAATATACTGTAACCTTGCACTTTGAACAGTATGGGTACCTATTTAGTTATTTACTTCTACAATCAAATTAGATAAATCCACTTCAATGGTAGATTTGATATACTAACAGCTAATTCTAGATTATTTCTCTTGGCTTAAAGCCGAAAGGCTTATTAATAACTAACCAGTTTATCTTCTTGATAAGATTTTGCAATGAGTTTTAGAAAATGCTTAAGTAAGGTTTGGTGCTGTTTTTATGGACAGACAACATTTTCTAGGGATTTTATCATATAATTTAAATTTAAACGAAAAATGTAAACGCCAGAATTCGTTTCGAATCCTTTATATTCCATTTCGCTGGAATAACTAAGTGTCGGTGTCTTGACGTTAAGATTACTGCGCTACTAATAGCTAGGTACATATTTTTAATTAATTATTGCCAATCCGATTAACGTACAAGGAGGTTAAAGTGCCTTTACTCTTGCAGCTTTATGATCTGAGGTAATTCCCAGCATAAAACTGCACGACCGTTATTTATTACACACTGATTTATTATTATTATGACCATTCGTATTTTATGCTGAGCACATATACGTATCTACTATTATTCATTTCATCACCATCATCTGTTGATGATGCCTATATTCGTCCACTACTACAAATTTATTTATTCGTATTTAACTTGAACCACTTTCGAAGTTAATAAGTAATTGCAAATTAAAACACATATTATAGGTAGTCTATATGCTAAACTAATCTATGGTCTTACGTGGTCCTATCATCCTTCGTAATTGTTGTCGAGGCCTCAGTTTATCCAAATACAAAAAGTATTGTACACAGTAACTAAACATACCTAGACAATGTATTATCTATGGTTGTATGACAACCGACGGCCTTGTCATCTATGAACCCACCTAATCCGTATCAGAGTACATTGAACTTTGAGCTTTCACTAACTATATTTAACCTGTTTCAGTGACGATATGAAAGTGAGAGCACATCTCGGTACGTACTTATATTTCAAGTAGTGGGTGTGTCATAGATACATTTATAAGGGTTCCGTAGTCAACAAGGAAACCTTAACATTTCGCCACATCCGTACGTCTGTCTGTTTGTCTTTAGCTTATAGAATCTTATTGGGTACTAGAAATTCGGCGTGAGACATATTATTGGACGACCCGATCAGTGCAGCGGGATTGTTTGTGCCAGTGGTCCTGGGTTCGAATCCCGGTAGGGGCAAAAGTTTGTAGTGTGAACATTTGAACTGAATTATGGATGTATTTGTATGTAGGATTGTATAATACTGTATGATGTATAAAATGTATGTATTTACAACAAAAAAAATAGTATATGTGTAGTATATTAACCATGTAGCATCCGTAACATAAGCCTCGTTGCTTAGATCCGAATAGATGGCGCCGTGTTATAATGTTCATATATATTTATTTATTCATACGGACAAATTGGTAAAATAAAATCTGGAAAATATTATTTTAAAATCAGCCCCCTGACAACCAAGGTTGTTTGTGGATACGCGAAATTAAAAGAAAAATTATCACAGCTAAGTCAGCCTCCTTCGTTGTGATGATTTTATTTTTAATACAAGTTGACAAGAAAAACTGAACACACAATTGGCCGGTTTTGCTAATTATAAACACTACACGTTAGCTGGGAAGTGAAATTTAAAATACTTTAGATCTGGGCCCGGTTCTTGCGAAATATTTTAGATAAATATATTACCTATAGTTTAAAAAAAATAGTCAAATTTATGAAAATATCGTACGTATATTCGAAATCCACCCGAGATACCTACTCACATCGAGTTGTCCCCACCCGTTGGTAGCGATATTTAGAAGAAACTGATAATGATGTTATTATTATATAATAACATTATATAACATTACATAACATAACATTCATCAACCCATTATTGTCCCACTGCTGGGCACGGGTCTCCTCTCATTTGAGAGGGATTAGGCTATAGTCCACCACGCTAGCCTACTGCGGGTTGGTAGACTTCACATGCTATCGAGAAAATCTCTCAAGCATGCAGGTTTCCTCACGATGTTTTCCTTCACCGTTTGAGCATGTGGTAAATACGCACATAACTTCCGAAAAGACAGTGGTGCGTGCCCGGGTTTGAACTCGAGACCTTTGACATGTCAGTCCACTGGTCACACCGCTAGGCTACCACAGCTCTACAAACACATTACTAGATCTCAAAATCGAACCGAGGAACTCGCGCTCAGGGGGCTAGTAGTGCTTGCTACAGCTGAAAAATGCAATAGAATGTTAATTAAAATATTTTCTTATAGAGTTACAGGTATGACACCTGTATTCCTTATTGAATTGATACTTCCTTGAATCAATGGCGCAGTGGCTTAGCGATCGGTTTGTTGCGGGTTCAATCCCCTCACGGTACAAATATTTTTACAATCCACAAGTACCTAGTTGACCCGGGTCTGGGCCGTGTATATGAAAATTTGTCTTTGTAGCCACAAAATAGAGGAGAAAATTTTAGTGTGAGGTATTTAAAAAAAAGTATGATATTAATGTTTGAGAAACGCATAGAGGACAAACATACCTATCCATTATTATTCATAAAGAAGATTGCTGTTGGCCCCCAACAGTGTAATCCTTGCAAATTAGCAAATTTATCAAGTTCAAAGTACCTAGTCGCTTTATTCTCATAAACAACATTGTTGAGTGCCAGTGTTTGCGCTTTAAAATCAGTCGTTCAGTTACCGCCTGCAAACTCGCGCGCGATCATGCAGAATATGGCGCGAAAACTCCTATTGCGCGAAATTAAAAACTTCAAATGGCAAAGGAAACTGTCTACTAGTGTAGTGTTCAGGAAAGATGAGTTTATAATAAAATCCACTCTTCCTGATATAGTTGTGCCACAAATGAGGTTTATTGATCGCATGTGGGCAGAATCAGCTGGTTTTAAGAATCTTGTTGCACTTGTAAGTATTATCTAGATACTAATAAATAATACGAAACAGTTTTTCAAGAAACGTAAGAAAGATTAGTTTTATCCGAATATTTTTTTCATCAATAAATGCGTTGTAGAAATATTTTATATAAATCATATGAAAAGTTATGTCAAAGTTTTATGAATAAAAAATTATTCAAAGTATCTATCAACTGGCATCCAATCGTTTGAACTATATTTGAATAGGAGCAAAACATCTTACTCATCAATTACTTGGCAATTGGGTTAATCAGTTTGCTTTGGATCCGCTACGGAATTTCAACTGGTTACGTTACGCATCATTGGTTTATTATTTAACCGGCGTTTAAAAATTATTCGATAAAAATACCGGCTAGAAAAAAATATTTGCACTAAAATCCTGTCCTATTATAGAATTAACTAATACTTTAATTAGGGACAATCCTATCCGATATAACCAAATACTCAAGCGCATGGGGTAGTGTTACATTTGTATAATGATTTTTCTTGTCGAATTAAATACCCCTATTATTTTAAATACTTCGTTGGTTTAAACAAGTTTGGGTGCCATTAAACAAATTTTGCTCTTGCCAAAATGTACATTTTGCACATACAAGGCAAAGTCCGTGCCTATGGGAAAATTTTGTAGTCTCTGATATTATGTCTTGGTAGAATGGATATCTAGTGAAGTGGTTTTCGTTACGTAAATATTAAGATTCTAGTTGCACAATGGATATTCCAAAACATTAATTATTATTATTATTACGTAGAATTTTATTATTGCCTGCCTACAACTTGATATGATCTGTTATGACTATGTCTTCGAATGTTTATACTATTTACCTATCTCATCGTGTTATCTTTTATAGCAGTCATATATGTATATTAAGTCCTTATCTGCAATATTTTTTGGTGCATTGCTTTTTTTTTCTTTGCCTCTTTCTTTCGGCGTCCGCGTCTTATTTACGTTATTGAGCAACGGTCTTGTGGGATGGTTCCTAATTTTTTTTGATGTGCGGAATATTGGCATGGGCCGTAGTATTCCTATTGGACTCGTAATGAAAACCGCACTTTCCTTGCTTTGTGGTCGAGGTAAGGTTACTTGATACCAGAATTTAAATGAATGAAGAAAATTAAAATAATATTCATCTGCTTGTGACTATGTGGAACTTCTGAAGTCTGCCAACCCGCCTTGGGTTAGCGTAGCGGACTATAGCCTGGTCCCTCTCAAACGGTGGTGGTAGTAATGGTGATATAATAAAAAATATTACAAATTTACAAAATATCATGAAATTGATCGGTCTTAAGAATCGTACTTCAACAATTAAGGTAAATCTCGTCTATGAATCTCGAGATTTGCTTTATTATTCTCATCAAATAATAATTATTACAATTAATGTGTTAAAATAAAACTTAGTTTGTGATGTTTTTTGTTTATTAAAAATAACATTTTTATTCAGGTAATTACGAATTAATCTAAATACTCGTGAGAATTGTTTACTAATTAGGTTAGAATAAAACAATAATCTCACTATCCGTATTCATTTTGTAAGAAATAAGACACACTTTGAATTCGTCCCCACTTCGATAGTTTTATTAGAAGTAACATGAAAAATAATATATGGACACTGTAATAAATTATTAAGTAAGAAAATTTTATTATAAAACTCAAGTTCAAGTGAGGCCGTAAAGTCCGTAAATCCAGAAATTCTTAAAGAATACCGTGGCAGTTTAAAGCGTTATGCCTTATTATAGACAATAATATAAGGGACTAAGATTACTTTTTCAATACCAAATATAAATTGTGATTATTGCTAAGCAGCTTTTTCTGTTTGATGCTTTTTATGATAAAAATATTAATGAATATGGATATTAGAGAAAAGGGAGACCGAAGAATTAATTGATCGTCAGATTGTGTAAAAGATGATATGGCTAGGAGGATCGAATCGAGGTGATTGAAAGAGGTAGCATGATATTTGAGGGCTACATACAACTGAGTAGTGTTAAGTATTTGCCCCTCAGTTACTTACTAATGTTGGTAGTCCATATTTTAATAAATCGCGTACTTCACTCTTCATTACGCATCGTGTAATTGAAAGTGTATTTGGGGCAGTCAGTTCATTGAACTAAAAGTCGTACACACTAACTTAATATTTCAATACTGTCTCAAGGCGTATGGGAACAGAAATAGCTATGAGCAATCCTATGTGTTATTGTAACTGTTTCCAATGTATGATGCATTTATCACAGCCTCTGAAGTCAAGGCTCTATTCGTCTGACGACAAACCTTAAAGTAAAGAAAGGAGCCATATCATACTTTGTCCATTGTGACACATACATAGATTTAAGGTATTTTTCTGTTATTTTTAACCTTTTTTACTATTTATCAATACTATCTATTTACATTATCATGTTTTAGGTTTTAATTTACAGCTTATTCTAAATGACTATAAGATAATTATATTTTCCCATGAATTTATATTATGGGGGCTTCCTATTCGAAATAATTAAATTATTTCAAAGTCTAAAAACAGTAATTATTATTATAAGTATTTACCTATTCATTCGAACATAACCTGTTTGAGATGATTTTTTTATACTTTTAGGTTGAATTTATTACATGATCGTAGTGTGTAAATTAACTCAACCTAGGGCACAACCTTGTGCCCTAGGTTGAGTTAATTTAAATACAAAAGTAAATGTTAAAATGTACAATTATCAAATATTATGATACAATCTCATAAAAACATAAGTTGCGCTGGTTGCGCATAGTCGACGCAAGTCTCGGTTCAAGATTTTGGTGTTAAATAAGATTATAATTATTATCATTTAGATTTGGTGTCTATGCATAAAGCAAATGAGTACATATCCTTATTTGGATAAGTGGTATTACTTATGTCCTTTTAACTTCACTTGAGCCAAGGACAAAAGTCTGACCTCAAACTAGGAATTCGCGACAAAGCATGACGTGAAGGCTTACAAAGAAGTTGACATGACTGTAATTACCATTTTCATCGCAACCCATTATGATTTGTAACACTGAATAGTAGAGTCTTAATTGCAGTGTATTTGGCATCCTTGCAGTTTGAAGTGATTTTAATTGTCTAGTGGTAGATATTGTAATTATCTTATTTTTGTGTATATTTATAAGTGCTATTGCTGTCAGTCACTTAACATTTCATAGTTTCAAGGGCACGCAAAGTGTCTGCTAGAGATATATGTATCTCTTCACAGGTTGTTTTGAGAAGTGACTTCCAGCTTGGCTGCTCGTAAAGACGGATGTCTTACAACCACGTATCTATTAGAGGATCAAAGTTACCTAACGATATTACTCAAAGGAATAATAAGCTGGAGTTGCAATGGGTCGATCCCATTTCCCGAAGAACTGTAGATATTGAAGCAATCTAGTTCTTCTGAGCAGACCTGCTTTTAAGCAAACGTAGTGTAGTGCGATCTTTGATTAAGCCCCTAGCCTAATAGCAATTTTAAGTTTAGAATTGACAAAGGTTTTAAAAGAAAAATACGGGTTATTCTAGATATCTTGTTTTGAAACATTGACACAGATTTTAAGATTAAAATCGTATCTTGGCTACAGGCAGATGAGGTCAAGATTATCAAAAAGCAGTTGAAGAGAGTAACAAATTGAGAGGAGAGGCGGGACGAAAAACAATGAGAACTTACTGCAGTTTTAATAATTCGTTGTATTTTGTGAATATCATTGTTATTTGAAGGATTAAATTGTTAATACGTAAATTTCACTTACACTAGGTCAAAAAAATCATATAAAAACTAATAATAATTATCAGATGGGTTCACGAAATTCATTATCATTAATTAATGATGAATATGAAACTTGAAGGTAGCGGCCACCTAAGTGACCTTTAAATTTTCGAATTAATACTAGTAGTATTAATTCGAAAATTTAAAGGTCTAGTAAAAAAAGCACTAGTCTATTATATTAAATAAGGTTATACTTATAAGTAAAATCTGATGAATAAATACCTAATTGATTTTTTTATTCGGCTGATTTTACTATGATAGTAATTTCACCAATGATACATTTAAAAATCTAGCAATAACGTGACATGTAAGACTGTTAGGAGATTGGATACTTGCTCATTAGTGTTATTTGATCCAAAAAAAGCTTTTGACACTGTTTTTATTGTCATACTTCTACATTCTACGTCAAAAAACAATACTAATAAGAGGTATGGATCTCTATAATTTTAAACGTTCCAGTAAAGGGAGGAATATAATCATAGGGTTGGTGAGGAGATCAACTACGGAGTTCCACAGGGAAGCGTTTTGGGCTAGACTTTCTTCTTATTTATAGTAATGGCGTATGAAATAAGCAGACCATTGCGGTGTATATTTTTAATATACAGAATATAATACAGTTTTTATTTATCTGTACATGTTTATTAATATCATACCAATAGTAAGTAGGTACCTACACGTTGATATATTATTCTGAATGTGTACCTATATAATTATTTCTTGAAATATATAATAAATGTTCCAACATTACATGTCTTTATAGAAGTTTTTAACTAGAGACATTAATTTCATTACTGCTGAAACCTGCTGAAACTACCGACCACAAAAGTCCCATGCCATACAGATTTCATCACGATGTTTTCGTTCACCGTTAATTTAACGAATAATATTAATTATTATTCGTTAAATTACACACGCCACACGCGTATGATTTCGGAAGATTTTTGCTGACCGTGGTTTAATTTCAAGGCTATCACTGCTATTAGATTTTAATGTCACCTGACTATATTAATGTATTAAATAGTAAGTAGTCATTAATATAACGCTATTAATATGTCTAGTCTATCAATGCTTGTCACGTTACAGACTAGACATATTAACTGCCATCTAACTAATAACACAAAAGCGATAACATTGAAATGTCTATACCTAATGCAAACATAAATTGTCACACTGGTGGTCACAGTTTTATCTATTTCACTACTATACTTATATTATATACAAGAAAAGAACTCGACATTGAAACTGATTGGCACCTTCATTAGTCATCAGCTTGAGCTGTTAAATAGTGCCAATGTTCAATGTTTTATAACAAAAATTAGACTTTACTTGCTGTGAATACAGCGAGGACATGATTGTATACAGTTTATCTTAGAAATTAAATAGTTAACTTCGCCTTATAAAAACAATCCTATATAAGTGTAAATATATAAGTGTAAATAAATACCAATCTCGGATGAATACAGGGATACATAGACTGGTGCTTGGGATAGAATAATCTTAGTGAGCTATCTATTCACAAAAATAAATACCTTTAAAATGGCAGTTGTAGATACTTCAAGCAACATATGATATAAATTAAAAAAATTGTATTGATTATAAATAAATAAATATTCAGGGACATTTTACACAGCACCATCTAGAATATATATACCATTATATTTATATTTATTGTATTGTATTTATATATAAATACATATAATCTCAATCTTGGAATCTCAAATAATTTAAGGTTGGGAGTATTTTAGTAACACAAAAAAAAACAATTGTTTAAATCAGTACAGAAACAACGAAATAAAGAATAAACATTCATAAATGTCTCATTAGCATATTCTATGAATGTGTTTTTGTATCTTCTATTAACGTCATTGGTCCTAGTATTGTATACTAGTTTCAAAGAACGTCCTTCTTCCTAAACCTCTTTACTTACATGATAAATACTAATAGATATTGCATTTGCGACGTAGCTCGCAGTACGTTGTTACTTAACCGATAATGTATTGCATGTTCAATACACACTTCCCATTATATAAGTATTTTTACTGCTGTAATCAACAACCTACAAGTTCAAAGTACCTACTATAATATTAACAACATATAGACTAGTTAAGTCTAGTAGAAGTACGTGTTTATTTACTATGTATGCATCTATGCACTAATACTACATACAACTGGACTTATACATCGGATTTTTTAAGGTGTAGATGTTGATTTTCGTCAAAGTATTGTTTGTTTTTTTAAAGGTAGCTACTAAATTAATTATGGAAAAACAATTTACAGAGGAAGTAAAGGATCTAAAACATTGTGATGAAGAAATATCAATATACTTACATAAAATCCATAAAAAGTAGTTTTATTCCAAAACATACAAACATGTTACTGCATTTCTATGAGACGAGACATAAAGGGTATTTCCATCCGAAAATGATAATTCCCGAGTTAAGATAATAATCTATGTATTCAATTTATCTCATAATCTACGTCCAGGCAGCATCATTGTTTACACAATCTGATCGTTAACTGTGAGATAATAATATTATATTGCGTTAGCCTAGAAATCTGCTAAGCGTACTTATGGCTATAGCTGTAGAAGCTATGAGACCTAATGTTGAGTAGGTACAGGTGTTAGGTCTCTTGTAATATTAACAATAGGGCTGGATATAATATTCTGTCTGTAAAACTATGATCTATTTCTTCCTTTCTTTCCGTTCTATATGCTGTCGATGCAGCTACTAAGAGAATGACAGGTGATTGCAGGTCCGAGGATGACGTTTAAACACGTAAACACAACCCGTAGAGTAAAACCGAACCGGGTAGGCTAAGCTCGTAAGTTATAATACCTACACCCACCTGAATCATATATGACCTGAATATATTATGTGCATCATATGAATCAATTCCCGCCCCACAACTCTTCAAAATACCTAGTTGTATGTACAGATCCATTTGAAGAACTAAAAGTAACAGTTTTCAAACTTATCCAAGACTCCCTTCACCAGATACCGTTTTGCAACACCAGCAAAAAGTTCTTTAAAATTATTATTTACAGGAAAGTGCAGAAACCAAAAAGACATATACATACGCGCAGTTAGAAAAGAATACCTCGGTCTTCGCAACTTCACTTCTAAAGAAGTTCAAATTGAAGCCAGGAGATGTCGTGGCAGTTATGCTGCCAAATTGCCCCGAGTTCCCCGTAATCGCATTTGGGAGCTTTCAAGCTGGATGTGTACTCACGACTGTTAACCCTATTTATAAAGAGAGTAAGTTTATTTTTATTTTATTTCGTTTCTCAGAAGAATTGTTAATAAAATCTCATTATGATCGCACCTGGTACTCGTCACAAAGTGGTACCTATCTCATTTATCTTTTTGTTTGTACGAAAGCAAAAAATTCACTGACAGAACATTTGAGTTTTTATTATTAGGTAATGTCCTCAACTTAAAATATGATTAGATATGACAGCAAACTACAAATGCATTTAATCAACAAATAACCATATTTGTTATTTTCCTAGTAACATTTGAGTTTCCGTCAGTACTCGTTTGGCAGCATTGCCTTTTTGATGAATTTATCATTATGTCATCCGTTCCCGAATGATAATTATTATATGAACATAGTAGCCTGAAATGAACATTTAAGTTTTAACCCGTTTAATCTTGACTACTAGAATATAATATTTGAAATTTTCATTCTGGTCATTTTATAACATATGACATGGTTATTATTAGGCTTATTACAGCCGTTCAAAAATTGCCAACGCGGACGGTATTTCACGTCCACACGGCGGGGTATTGGTAAAGTTTTCAACTAGCAATAATCGCACCTCGGATTAACCTCATTGGTTACGATATTGCCTCTGCGCAAAGTTAACATTTCCAAGTTCAAGTCGGGGGGTCGTCAAACCGCGGTAACGAAACCATAGCGCGATCTAACTCGATCCCAACGCCATCTATCGAAGCGAAAGTAAAACAAACGGCCATCCATGCCTGTAAAATTAACTTTCAGTTTAAACTACAAAATATAATTATAATTAATAATCATAATAACAATATGTAGATATTTAATGCTTTTGATTTTTAATACGAATATTTTTAAACTTAAATGACCTCTCAATACAAACACCATGAAGGTGACATTTTAGTACCAAATTGTACATTTATAAGGATTTGTAGTAATCTATATGAAAAAAATGTTTGATTAAAAATATATTTTGTAAAGACAAAGGATTAAATAATTATTGAATACGAACCTCTAATAGCATTAGCAAGACTGTTGCACAATCGTCGTACCTTTTGGACGTTTTGAAATAATTAGGGCCCGGGTTAAGCTTTAAGCTTCAAATACAAATAATATTTATATTTTAATAATCCACATTATATGTAAAATTAGAAGTTTTAGGCCTTTTATTAACAAACTGGACAACAATTACCTAAGTTTCACATCACATCATCAATTCCACTTGGCGAGATATTTCGTATTAGGTAACTACTCATTAGATAGTCCTCTTTATTATTTTATCAATTTCATTATACCTAATAGTTAATCATTTAACTCAGCAATAAAACCGTGGTCGTCGCCAAAAGTGTGAATGAATCCATCAGTGCAATTTAAATAGACTCCAACGCCATCTACCGTGGTAAAAAAGAACTAAATTTGTCTATTCTAGACTATTACTAACTTCTACCTACGGTTAAATCCGCATGGTAAAAAGATCAAAAGTAGTCTATATGTTAATCTTGGTTAAGTATAAACTATGGTTTTAGCGTTAAAAAGTAGCACACATCCATAAATACATACATCCATACAAACTTTCGCGTTTACAATATTAGTATGTTATCAACGGATGTTTGTTACTTTGAATTGACATTAATAAATTTTTAAAAATCTTAAAAAATACCATTACCATAATAATGTATTATTTGAAACAAATAAGACTGTTGATGTTTACTAAGTCCCAACCTTGTTATTTTACACCTAATGTTTGGCGATGCGATATTTAAATTTTGACTCAAGGCAGAAAATAAATCGATAGTAGTTATTATGCAAAGGTGCGAATAAATAATAACTACATGTATAGGTCCAAAAAATCTCATTTTTAGGATTATTTGTCTCCTCGTCGGGGTCGTGGTGAATGCGTTTGCAGATTTCGTGGCTCCGATAATAATAGGGCTCCTAATCAATTTTTGTCGATAGGTCATCCACTCTAGGTAAAGTCTGTTCTGTTCTCCAGTCTCCCCGTCTTCCCCTGGGTGACTGCACGGTCCATATGGACCGGATTTTTTTAGAGGTAGGGGTATAGCGAGATGTTGCTCTCAAATTGAACTGCCGGACTGTGGAAGTACCTCCGCGTTTCAGAAAACTCATAAGGATGATTTTTATTATTACCGAAATATGTATGTTTTTGTTATTTCAGATTATTAATTTATTATTTTAAATATTTGTTCACAAAATATATTACAATAAGATGCTACTACTATAAGAACTACCTACTATGAGAAGGAATTAATACTTATAATAAGCACTAGACATTATTGCTAGTTACTTCCATTGTCATAAATTACGCCTTCGTCAAACAGAGGCTTTCCTGAAGCAAGTGTATCATCATCAGCCTATATTCGTCCACTGCTGGACGTAGGCCTCCCCTAGTAACGCCACAGAGCTCGATCTTCGGCTCTTTTCGGCTTTTTTATTGCTCTAAAGCAAGTGTATAGTGAATGTATATACCTACACAATCAAATATGTACTAAAAATGGCATTTTATTATTACCTATGTCGAAAACGTTTACTGATAACGTATCAAGAGCTAGGTAGAAATAAACTATACAGCTGTAGAGGCGACCTAAAACATTAAGAAGTTTTATTTATGCGCAATGTTTGTTTTTATGTATTTTGATAACAGCCTTATTGAGTGTAGGTACTTTATATAACTTCACCGATACAACGTCACCATTTCATCATTTTTTTACGACTCGCCTATATTCGGTACATCCTGGGTTCAAAACCCGGTAGATTTTTTTTGTGTAATGAGCGTGGTTTTACTCCTCTAGCTTACGGCACGCCTGGGCAGTATCACTGGTGGCCTATCGACGTTTGCAACACCAGAGGTGTCACTTGCGCGTTGCCGACTATAAAAACCGTATCACTCCTTTTTTGAAGAACTTCGGAGTTACTACAGGGTCAACAATCGGAATTTCCAAGCTGTCTATTATTCTTTCACTGCAGTGTTCTCTAAGGCGAGGCTACTTCTCCAGTCAAGCAGCCCAATTTGAGCGAAAAATCTCGCTATGAGTTACCTCTCCAAAATGACTAAAAAACAAAGCTGATAGTAACGATAATGATTATTTGCCATGCCTTCTAGATTAAAAATTTAAGACATTTATTATACACAAAGATAGATAAAATTCGCCAACAAATAACACCTGATAAGAGCCACGAGTGTGATATTGATAAAGCTTATCATGGTCATTGCCCCACTGTAAAACCATTATTTTGGTATCAGATAATGTTGTAATTTATTTTATTAGTCGGAATATGTTTTGTTAAGATCGAGGGGGGCAAATACCAACGGTACTGTTATAGGACGTCCGCAGTTAAACAAATTCCTCCCCAATGGAATACCATGAGGCCCTATTATAGCCGTCCACATATTACTATTTCCAGAAACAAGGCATTCTTTACCAAGTTTTTTTTATGCCAGTTAGGTGTCACTCGGGCGTTGAAATTGTTTAACGAAGGATCACAAATACATTAAAATAATAGACAAGTTAAAGGAACCATTTCGTATCATGAAAGTGTGAAAAGGTTGTTCGGTTTTAGTGGTCGTTTACATACTAAATAGGACTTTTATCTTCACACCTAAATGCATGCAGCGCAATGATGCTTAAATTAATAAAATAAGAGGAATAATATTAGTGTAAATAGTAGATAAAGTCTATTATTAGTAAATGCTCTACACTAGGTAAGTGTATAGTATTTACATATTCCACTACATTTACTTGTCATTATTAATTGCCCGTTACTGTCCACTATTACTGATACTGTCTGATGAACACCACTATTTGAAGTTCAAAATTGGGTATTGTCTAATTTACAATTGTATCTTCCTATAAAATAAAACAAGACATCCAGGTGACTTAACCTCTCTTCGCCTTTAATCTATATTTGCGAAGCCATTATCATCATTATTCTCATCATCATCATCAGGAGGTTATGTAAGCCCACTGTTGGATCTATATAGCTCTTATTATGTACGTGCTACAAATCTTGATCAGATTTACGTCTGCTTGTTCTGTTACTGTAAGTAAATGAATAACACATTTGAGCTGTCGATATATTTTTTAATTAATTATTATTTTTTCTTTACAGTGGAAATCATCCACCACGTTACAACCACGGAGCCCAAACTCTTCGTTACGATCCCAGAATGCTACGACACAGTCAAAAAGTCTTTAAAGGCAGCAAATATAACTGCAAAAATAGTACTAATAGACCAGCCTAGCAAACCAGTACCTAATGACGTTACCAGATATTCTGAAGTGGCAGAATCTGGCGAAGCTGATTACGATATAATTGACAAAGTAGAAAGAAAAGGAGAAGATGTAGCCTGTATACCATTTTCAAGTGGAACTACTGGTCTTCCGAAAGGGGTGGAGATAACATTTAATAATCTTTTGGCTGCAATGGAGACTATGCATCAGAAAGAGAACTGTTTCCCATACCTTGCACATGGTAAGATTTATTTTATTGATATATTTGTATGATTTCTGTATAATAGTCTATTCGTGTGCGCTTTAACTGCTGTGTAATTTAAATTTCTAATGTCCGTGTCTTTATAGATATACTATACTATACTAATGAGTATAGTAATTGAGTAGAAAATATAGGTTTCCAAGTCTGTAATTGACGAAAACACTTGCCTGTATGAATTTCTTATAAGCTATCAATGTTTGTGTTTATGTTGTTGATGTGCCTTCAATAAATAATAATAATAATATAGCAGATATTATTCAGACATCTTGATATTGTCCATCATCATTATAATTTACTGTTAGGGCGTTATAAGTTTCTAAGCCTTATTTGAATTGATTTTCCAGATAAATTTCAAGATATTCTACCATCGTTCCTGCCATTCTTTCACATATATGGCCTCGTGGTCAGTCTTATGGGGCATTTAGCTAAAGGATGCAAATTAGTCACTATGAATAAGTTCTCTGCTAATACGTATTTGGATATTTTGAAGAATCAGAAAACTACATTACTTTTTATCGTACCACCTGTTGGTAAGTTACCCGCAATATTTTTTGGTGTTCTGTGTAAAAAAAGTAGTGATAGCCTCGTTGCGTGACCAGTAAACTGAAAAGTCAAAGGTCTCTAGTTCAATTTCAAAGCATGCGCGAATTTTCGAAGTAACATGCGTATTTATCACATGCTCAAACAGTGAAAGAAAACATCGTGCTGACGATGGCGGCTGAAGTCTGCCGATCCACAATATTTCAGCGTAGTAGACTACAGCTAGCCCTCTTATATGGATGAAGATCTTTTCCCAACAGTGGGACAGTAAATAGGTTGATGGGAGAATTTACGGAATCGTAATATATCCATGATTTTCTCTTCTACGTTTTGAAGTTTTCGTTTCATGGCAATAACGTGAATTAATCTACGTCAAATCCAAATAGGTGTTATTTCTGATTACAGCGATTCTTCTCGGCAAGCACCCAGATGTAAATGAACATCACTATCGTAACGTCAGACACATCATCTGCGGCGCCGCGCCGTTAGCTGCTTCCGACGTGGAAGCCATTTTACAGAAGAGTAAAGTAAGTTTATTAAACAATTGCATCATGTGTTGTCACATCTGTTTTAATTTATACAACCCAATACGTCGATATATATTGATAAGTCTTCTTTCGCTTAAATCTAATTCTTAATCATCACCTTATTTCTGCTTTAACTTTTATAATATCATTTATCTGAGACCTTGTACATATTTTACCATCTGTGATTCAATTAGGCACTCATATCAAAACGGACAAAAATATCCTGTTTATTATTACTCTTTGTTCCTGTTCACCTACAGACCTAAATATACCAAGTGGTATAGGTCAGAAGTAATAATAATAAGATGGTATAGGCTAGTTACACGTAAAATACTTTATACTACCCATATTTGTATAAAGGCCAATGTGCGTGATCATTTCTGACCTAGTTATTTAAATCACAATCTATTAACCGTAACTATGAAGACGTGCCTATTGCTATACCTAATAAGATAGGCATAGAGGGCAATATTCTTGTCCTTGCCTTAAGGGTCATGTCAATCATTCTGTTTTGTATATACAATGTACGTATGTTGAGTTAAAATACTGGCGTTCCAATCTTCAGGTTAAATGGCTATTAAACAGTGAACCTTGAGCATAAGAAATGATAAATATTACATTAAAAATCATGACATCTTATATTTCATGATGACGCACGATAAACAGGTGAATATAAATTGCGATTTCAGTTTGGGAAACGTAGTTTTGATAACTAAAAATAGCAATGTCTTTAACTACATAGGACTGGCTTCAGTTAGGGATTTTTTCCAAATAATACAAGAATGCCAGTCTGTCATATTATGCCTTACCATGCATGCTATCATGGATCTCAAAATACCCCAATAAAAAATAATTTTCTTCTAATAATGGAACGGACAAGAACTACGGCAAGATGGCCTATTTTAACAATATTGGGTCTTTTAAGTCCTATTTTCGTTTGTTTTCAGCGTGCAGTAGAATTTAACCAAGGCTACGGGCTGACGGAGTCCACATCGTTAGGAATGTCTACCTTTAAGGGTACCCAGAATATCGACTTAGACGCCTGTGGAGTTCCTATGGCAAGTGTGCAGATGAAGTTTGCGGACCCAATCACCGGTGAAGCGGTGCCCATTGGACAAGTAAGTAATCCGAAAGTGTCTCGAAGTACCTGTTATAGAATTCTCATTTCTAATTTAAACAGAATGACAATCATATATTGAATCGTATATCGAAGAACGAACGAATTATTAGTAACTGACACTCCAACGTTCTCATTATGTAACTAAATGGATTTTGGACGACATTTTTACAAGGCATATTTAAGATTTTTTTAGAAATTAGATGGCGTCAGTATTTCTTAACTGACGACCTCTAAGCAGAAATACCGAAAAAAACTTAGAGAATTACGGTTTTATTTCAGGTCCAGACATTTTAGTTTATAAAATGTGAGTCCATAAGTGTAGGCAACGTGTGAATGGCTTTTTTTTCATTTTTTTTACTTTATTTTGATTCATTAATTCTGTATTGAAATCGGTTTTGATTAGAATATAATGTGCCGGCTGATCAATGTTATAATTCATTATTACATCGATTAGCCGGACATCTATAACTCAGGTATAAATGATACCTGAATCACACATGTTTCTATGTACATGTACTTAATATGTATGTATTTACAAAAAGGGCCATGTAGGATCCAGAAAACAAGTCTCCTTGCTTAGCTCAGAACTACATTGCGCTGTGTAATAATGTGTGAATATTACATACAATACATATTAATATTATTCATTACTTTAGTCTGGAGAATTGTACATCAGGGGGCCTACAATAACGAAGGGTTACCACAAGAATCCCAAGTCGACAGAGGAAAGCATGACTAAGGACGGATTCTTCAAGACCGGGGACTTGGGACACTTCAAGCCTGGCGTTGGACTTTTCATCACTGATAGAATTAAGGAACTTATTAAGGTCATTCATTAATTTATGTAAATAACTCTATCATAGCATTGTGAAATATAAGGACAACAGTTTATGCCATTATGTAATTAATTGTATTCCACAAGGCGATTATACTAAGGCGATTGAGATTATCCGCTGTTTTAACTAATTTCGAACTAATAGCTACAAACAATTTTGGTTACGTCGGCAGTTTTTGACTAGGAAAACATAGAATAAATCTACTTCTTTCTTTACACAGGTAAAGGGAATGCAAGTAGCCCCAGCTGAACTAGAAAGCATATTACGATCTCACCCCGCGGTAGCAGACGCAGCTGTGATAGGAGTGCCTCATGATTTCTACGGCGAAGCTCCAAAAGCGTTCATCATCCGAAAGAACGGCATGAAGATATCAGAAGGGGAACTCCAAGACTTTGTTGCAAGCAAAGTGGCAGTGTACAAGAAGATAGAAGAAGTAATGTTTGTGGATGACATCCCCAAAACTACATCTGGCAAAATTTTGAGAAAAGATTTGAAGAATATGTATGCGTAGTAATCGAAGGTGTTGATTTAATTTTATTTAGAAAAAGTGGTGTCAAAAGTTACCAATTGATAAACATTTTGTTTAACATAACAAATAAGGAAATACACACTCAAGTAGCTGATTTAATTCCCTCGCAGAAAGAGAAAAGAGAATCGAAAATGCTGTGTCAAATTACAATTTTACAGTAGTTTTATCACTCGGTATATTATAAATACAATTTAAATTGAAACTGACTGGTTCGATGAACCATATTGACCATTTAGAGTCTTATTAATGGACAGGAGTCTTCTCTTATTTGAGAGGCATAAAGCCATATACATACGCCATCGAAAAAATGTCCCAAGCGTGCAGGTTTCCTCATGTTGTATTCCTTGAGCATGTGATAAATAAATTTGATGCATGAGATTATACTCAAAACCTTTGAATTCTCAGTCCAAGTACGTATCAACACCACTCGGTTATCAGAGAATTAATTATATTGATATAACTACTATGAAAAGTATCAATATTATTTAAAATCCGAATTTGTTACTACTGTTTGTAATGTTTTTATTGTATTTTAACATTTAACTGCCTCGTTGGCTCTAGTGGTCGTACAGTGCGACTTCAAGCAAAAGGTCTTGGGTTCGATTCCCAGGTCGAGCCGTGTTATTAGATTTTTCTATGAAATTTTCAGTAGCAGCTCGGAGTTTGAAATTGTGCCCGGTTAATGACAATAGGCTTGCCCCCTATTACATGGGACCTAAAACATACTGGCGAAACGTGGATATACATTAGTACACTTCTGCCTAACCCTTCGGGGACGACAGGCGTGATGGTATGTAGATTTACAGTAATCTAGAAAAGGGTGAAGGGACTCTTGAAGAGACAGATCTCGAATAACCTATCATATATAAATAAAGTAGCTACATGAATTGTTTTCATTTAAATTAATTATATGTTCAAAAGTCGATCTATTTTCTTGATAAATTATTCTTGTCAGCAATACCTTAAATTTTTCAAAATTTATTCGGTAAAATTCAATAGCATATCATAAATTTATTCAATTAAATTGGACAGGTTCATAGTATATTAGAAAAATGTTACACGGGTACAAATACTGTACCCAATATGAGAAAAATTGTGAAGTTATTTAAGATTCGTTATCAAAAATTTGATAATGTGGGTAGGTGCAAAGATAGTTAGTAAGTGCATCGTCTGTAAGAAATAAATTATTTTTTCAATAAATATGTTTTCATTTCACCCTCAAATTTTAACTCCAATTTTTTTTTCGAAATCCTTTATTTATTAAAAGTGTTACCAAAGGCAACCAGTAGCCTTAATGGAACTACATTATGATAAGAAAACCGGCCAAATGCGAGTGGGACTCGCAAGGGTTCCTTACCATTTACTAAGTAGGTACACCCATTTTGTATGGGAGCCCCCTTAAATATTAATTTTATTTTGTTTTTAGTATTTGTTGTTATAGCGGCAACAGAAATACATAATTTGTGAAAATTTCAACTGTCTAGCTACCGCGGTTCTTGAGATAAAGCGTGGTGACTGGCAGACGGACGGACGGGGAGACAGCGAAGTCTTAGTAATAGGGTACGGAACCCTAATAAAACGAACTGGAAAATAATAAATAGTAAAATAAGTTAAGATCGGGGTAGGAGAATATTGAAAGATTAAGGTAAAAGGTGTAAAAAACTCCTTTTCATGTTGTCATGACCCCCATCACAATAATATGACGATAAACTATGCAAATGAACGCAGGTGAAGTTGCGGGAAAAAGTAGCAGTGGAAAGAAATATCAGAATGAAGCGATAATTCGTGTTGTCTATATCAAGTAACAATGACATCAGTAGCGTTATCTAGTTGCTCCACCGTAAACTTATTACTATAGCTTCACAAAAACTAAACTAGATGTCTAGTGTCGACTTTACTCATAATCTGCAAGTAAACAAACTGTTTTCCCTAACACATAATTAATTAATTATTACCATCTGCGTACGATAGCCCATAGTGAGTTTATAATGTTTATTTATGCATCTTATATATTTTTTATTGGAATCCATATTTTTGTAAATAGGTAGGTACTCTTAAAACTTATCGATGCACTAATGTAAGGTGTACAAAAGATTTTACTTATGGTGCGTCTCGCTTATTATAGCACAATTAAAAGTTAATAAAGAAACAAGTTTCAGTAATTACCATGTTTAATAATCAATAGTAGGTAAATAATAATTATTGTTAATTAAAATTCCACCGCGTTCCGAGTTCTTGATCTCTACTGTTAGCATTAACCCAACAAATTAATTATTACGAAATATTTTAATTTTTCCTAATTACACAGATTCGTTTTGTATCAAGGTAAATTAGTGATAATATTATGATATTTTATAATGATAGCATTTCAATACAGATGGGTTAAAACTAACTTATAATTATGGTCTATTTGGAGGCTGAGAAAAAGGATTTCCTCTCTTTTTTCTCAGCCTAAATCTTGCGGGAGGGTGTTTTTCAACTATCAAATCAAATCATTTATTTCAATTAGACCAATACAGTTGCTTTTGAATTGTCATATTTAATTGAATTTAGTTGCATGTTTTTCAAGCGAGCTCTTGACCAGAAGTTAAGGAGTAAATATTAAATAAACTACTCTCCATGGGTAGCATAATGGGGTCGGTTCAGGCAGGTGCAGTGCATTGAACAATAAAATGACTTAAATGACGGTAAAATGGTAATTCTTTTATTTTATATTTGTGCCCCTAAAACAAACCGAAATATAAATATTGTCATACTTAGGCCAATGACTGAGCACGCCCATGTACATAGTTCCAGATATTGCTGTTTCATTTCCTCACACTCAGTAGTTTGTAAACACATTACTGATTACGTAACTGACTTCACTCAATGCATTCATATGCGGGTAACGTCGCATGTACACTATTGACCCACACAGTGAACATACCGTATTCCAAATTATAAACACGGTGTATTGATAAGCACCTATATTTATAAATATATCTATACGTTTTTCTTCCGTGAGAGGGATAGATAAGAACGTCCAAAACTTACACCTAGTATGCTTTAATTAGTATATAGGGAACTAAATGGCTAGCTTCTATTTTCACTAGCCACACCAGTATTTATTAGAACTGCGTACAGCATCTTAGATCCGAACAGTGATTTATATCTGCCAAAATTAGAGTAAGAAGTTGAAAAGAGGTTTTAGTCCACATTACCCTTTTCCAAAGTGATATTATTTTTTACAGTTACAAAGCATATAGATGCTTAATTTAATTTAAAACGAACAGAGTGATCCTGAAACAAGACGGTGGTACAGTTGTTATGTGCTGATTATTACAGTTTCCCAAAATACCTTACAAAAGAGTACTCAGAACCGCAGAACGAAGTGGTTTTACTGGGGTAAAAGTCCCCAACTCCCCGAACACATTAGTATTTGATTCCCTCCGTCCGACCGTCCTGCGATAAGAAAAATGGTAGGCAAACTGTAACTATGACAATAAAATGCACTGTTCAAACATAACTGTCGTCACTTAACTACTTGATAACTAAACGTTCAACAATCGCACTACAAACTGCATCGTTGGACCATATTGTACGAGCATGTTCAATGAATTTAAGTGTACCAGTATTTAGATTTTAGTACACAACGCGACTCCAACGCGTTCGGGTGTCGGTCGTGGATCCGAATCATCGATAGTTATTTCTGTATAAATTGCCGGTCATAATATTGTTTACAGTGTGATGTCCTATTTGAATAGTGATTATATATTTTAAATAGGTGTTGTTATGTAAGTAAATAGCTATTATGTTGAAATGGGTATATGAAAGTTTTTTTATGAATGACGTTGTTGCGTTTGTCGTATAATAGGTGTATAACGCATAGTGGGTCTATATGAGAACGATTATTACTATCTGGAAATTATTGAACTACTGAGTTGAAAGTTGTCAAGCTGTTGCTACCAGTTCATTGCTCCTCGAGATATTAATGTGAAGTTTAGAGTATTTTACGAAAACATCGCCTCGGCACTAGTCAAAACAAGAAGGCTTACATCAAAACAAAAGAAAATATATTGATAAACTGACATGCCTCATATCTGATTCTCTCATTTTGTACATTAATTTATTGGAATCTCATCAAAGTAAACTATATGTACGCTACACTGCACTTTTTAAAGGAAAAATATTACATTTTTTTTTTTACTAGATATAGGCACAAGTAAGTAATATGGCTTATAGCCAGCGTTAAGACATTAAACACCGTCAAACCATGACGGTGTTTTTTAAAGTAAATGACCCTATTAAACTATAGACCAAAGTCCGAAAATTTAATATTTTTTTATTATTATTATCGTTTAATAGAAAGTACAGGCGAATTTATAGGAATACGAATAATAATAATTATTCGAATTAAGTCCGATTACGGAATATCCGATTGTTAATATTTCCAATATTGACGCGTTATAATACCTAGTATCATATAATATAGCATTTTATGTCTCTTATAAATATTGATACCAATATCAACGGCTGCCGAATTTTTCGATGTAGGTAGGTACTTATATGAAAGGTTTTTGGTCATATCTACCTACGTATATCTATAATACGTAGGTATTGAGAATATGGAAATTTACAGGCCTAGGTATAGTTTAAAAGTTTTTATCTAATGTGATAGACTTGTAGTCTACTAAGTATTTTAAGTTCGGAATTGGGGTCCCTAGACCCTAACACGATGCAATGTATTGACAGTAAAAATAATCAACATCAGAACTTATGATGATCATATAGATGTGATTTTTATGATTCGCGATAACAGCTGTTGTCATATAGGTACTAGGTACACTGTAAATACCATTTTCTTTTTAATTTAGTGGGACGACTTTCATATTAAGCCTTGAATGTCTCATTAATACAACAACAGGATATTACATACAGACACTATAGTATGCAAGATAAATAAATACATTTTATTATAGTTATTATGTAACTCTTGCTTTAAAAAAGTTTCTAGTCGTTTGCCAACAATTTTATCATTCAAATTTATTTTCTGTTTTTTGTTTTTGCCCTATTTATTACATTCCCAACTGTGGCAAAAGCAAAGCAAAATGGCAGTGGTCCTGCTTTCGCGACAAATTTTCAAATGGTAACATTGAATGGTAACATATTAGAAAACAAATATATTATAATAGCTTCTTTTGCCTTAGGATCAAGTTAAGCCAACTTACAGAAAAATAAACCGTTATTATTCTCTCCAGGATTGGTTTCGAGCGTTCGTTTATCACTATTATAATCGATACTTGGTCTATTCGTATCATCATCAAGCCATTTACCATGTCCCATTGCTAGGAACAGGTCTCCTCTTATTTGAGAGAGATTATGTTATAGTCCACCCCGCTAGCCTTGTGCGGGTTGGCAAACTGGAAGTTTTCCATCACCGTTAGAGCATAGATAAATACGCACGTAACTTCGATGAACTGTGGTGCGTACCATTGGCTCACATCCAAAACCTTTAACTTTACAATACTCATGTTTAATAGATTCGTTGAAATATTATATAGAATCATTTAATAAACGAACAGGTAGTTGTTTGTAGGAGGCAGGGCTTACCGAGATTTCTCGCTCAAATTGAGCTGCCCGACTGGGGAAGTACCTCCGCCTTACAGAAGACCGCAGTGAATCAACAATAGTTGTCTTTCTGCGAGTGAGTAAGGTTACCAGAGCTCATTGGGGGAGTAACTATTCTGAAAGCATGGGAATTCCGTTTGCTGTCAGTTCAGTAACTGCCTATTTTAAGAAACCTGAACGGTTTCTAAGGGGTTTGGCAACGCATTTGCAAGCCTCTGGTGTTGCAAATATCTATGGGCGGCGGTCATCACTAACCATCAGATGAGCCGCCTGATCGTTTGCCCCCTATTACCATAAAAAAAGAACATTTGTTGCACCGCTTTTTCTTCTTAGCACAAACCCTAGGAAGTGGTGAAGGGCGGGCGTTTTTGGGGACTGTCTTAATTGTCGACGTTGAAAAAGAGCTGAATACAATTTGGAATACTTTGAATAAATGATATTTTGACTTTGACTTAACTTTGGCAGCCTTTATCACAGCGATGCAGCTTTATCTCACTATCACAGCGATGCTGATATATTTGTATGTAAATACGGAAAACCGGTAAAGTATTCGACGTACCTACATAATATATGTTAGATATCAAAGTTCAGAACATTGCACTCTGGATGTGATATAACATGATATAATCAGCGTGAACAAACTTTATCTGGATGTCATTTCATTAGCAAATACAATATTGATAAAGTCTATGTTTTGACTTATATAATTGATTTTATATTGACGGGTTAGGTCATCGTCTACCTTCGTATTTTGAAACGTTTTTGGATGTACTAAGTGGATAAATCGAGGGAATTTTTAACTACTTCGAGCAAGAAATTAAAACAGTTTTAAGCCTGGACTTAACTAAACAATGAGCAATAACAGCTGGCTGAAACCTTAAGGTAGTAGGTATAGCTTATATTATTTATGAGATAAACTCAGGAAAAGTTTACAGTTAATCTAAACGGCGAAGGAAAGCATCGTGAGGAAACCTGCATGTCTGAGATATTTTTTTAGAAAGAAAATAAAACCGTAACAGAAAACATCACATTTAAAATGTCATTAGCAGGATGTTTTTATAAATGTATGAGAAAAATATTATAGCTTCTGAATAGTGTCACAGATATTTTTCATTTTCTTCCAACTACCTATTGGTCTTACAATCATGTTACTCTGTTGTAGGTAGGTACCTACCATTGTAAGTTAGTCATGTCGTGGTCTCATTTTAGCTATTGATAATAAAACAGATATTAAGTAGCTATTAGTAATAATAGATGTTAGTACCTAATAATTATTTAATAACGAAAAAATATTACTAAGCTAACTAAGTATGGAGTGTGATATCCTAGCAGTTGACTGTGAAAGTCAAAAGTCTCCAGTACAAACCTAAAGCACGTACTGCTATTTTTTCGGAGGTTATTATTTATCACATGCTCAAACGATGAAGGAAAATATTGTGAGGAAACCTGCATGCTTGAGAGATTTTCTCGAAGGCATGTGAGGTCTGATAAACCGCAATCAGCTCCTGTGTGGACTATAGTCTAATCCCTCTCAGATGAGAGGAGACCCATGACCAGCTGTGGGACAATAATGATGACGTCATCATCATCATTAACCCGTTTTATAACGATATTTCTATAATAACATTAAAGTCTGATCATTTATTTGCAATCAAATTGGTTATGCTTTTGTTTTTTTCACTAATATTGTTTGATTATTCAATTTCGGTATCATTTATAATGTTTCGATCTTATTTTCATTCGATTCGAAGATGCAAATAAGCGAATAAATATCAGCCCTCACACACCTTCAATGAATATAAAATATGTATTAGCGAATGAATGTAGCAAAATATTAAACCAAAAACCTACTTTGTATTTTTTGCACGTACTGTGTTTTAAAGACCTGTTTTTAAACTATATGCACCTTTGTTTACACAAGTTTTATTCAGGTTAACAACAGACAACAAGTGTACCTACGTAATGAGACAAAGACGCATTATCGTTGCCTGCAATATGGCTGCCTGTGTGTTGCACACACATTGTTGATCAGCACGCATATTTTAGCAGTGTTTATTTATAGAACCTCGGCCGTGACCTTTTCATATGGTCATTATGGAGAGGCCGTTTACAGCAATTTAGCACTTAATTAACACTTTTATTTATGGTGATAAAAACTTTTTAGAATAACAATCATGGACTTTGATTATCCTTAGAAGTGGCCCCAGTTCGGTATATTCTATGGGCCAGTAAAATAATGTACAATAAACGACTAAAAGTAAATGATAATTAAATCATTTACATAGGTACTATCTTTTTATAAATAAAAAAGATATATACGCAAAAATACCAAATTATATTTTTTGGACAATATTATCATAGTTACTTGTGTTATTATAGTAAATTCTTAAAAAAATATACGCAATTTTTTAAAGATCGATACGTTTTTGGCTTGCAGAAATATATATACCTAGATCTATCTGCACTGGAAAATCCACCTTAAGTACGTACACACTTGATACCTATTTAGATACACTTTTGGAACAAGAAAATTCTATATTAATATTTTTTAAAGAAACAATTAGTGCGTATATATGTAATCGGCAGTGCAATGTCGACGCTGCAATGTTATTTATAGACGCAAAAGCTACAACGGATGAAGCAATGTGAAAGGATATAAATATATAATATACGATTATTTAGTTAAGCGATCAAGGATATTTTATTGATGCTCAAGTATATTAAAAATACAAAATTTGGTTAGTTATACATAGTTAGGTTAGGCCAAGTGCGAGTCGGACTAGCGCACGAAGGGTTCCGAACAAAATTAGGAAAAAAAAATCGTTTTTTGTATGGGCCCCCCTTAAATATTTTGTTTTTAGTATTTGTTATTGTAGCGGCAACAGAAATACATAATTTGTGAAAATTTCAACTGTCTAGCTATTGCGGTTTTTGAGATACAGGCTGGTGACAGACAGACAGATAGGCGGACAGACATTGAAGTCTTAGTAATAGGGTCCCATTTTTACCCTTTGGGTACGAAACCCTAAAAAACGAATCGACTTCAAAAACACTAGACAACTGTAATTACATATTTTTGAAGTATGCCTATGGTTTTTTTTAATTTTTGTTTTCCAAAAACGATAAAAAAATATTCCTTAAAAATAATTTGGGCAGACTTTTGGCTACATACTCTGAACCGAACCCAAAAATTAATCATGAAATTCGGTTTGTTATTGGCGATGACATGATGATGGCATCCGGGTATCAATACTACTATTATAAAGCTGAAGAGTTTGTTCGTTTGTTTGTTAGTTTGTTTGAACGCGCTAATCTCAGGAACTACTGGTTGAAATTTAAAAAAAAAATTGTTTTGGATAGTTCGAGGAAGGTTATAGGCTATATAACATCATGTTACGACCAATAGGAGCAGAGCATAAATAAAGAGTGGCAAACATAGAAACACATTTGCAACACAGAGTCGCTCGCTCGTTGCCGACCCTGTAAAATCGTTACTTTGCAGTCGAGTAAAACTGGAAGCACTACTTTTGGCGGTTACATAAAATTGAGTAACGTTTAAGTAACATTATCGATATTCATCGGATAAAACAGTAGTTTTACTAATGGTGTTGTTTTTATCTAACGGCCAACTCAATTTTGTGATAATTTTACTCTATTCATGCTCAATTTAATTCGGTTTCCGACTAATCAAAACGATCTCTCAATTAAAATGACATTAACTAGATGACATGCATTTTTCAACCATAATAGTGGTCTTCACGCTTCAAATTGCAATGTTTTTTGTTATTGTCTGATTTTATTTGTGAAAAAAATAATTGTGGTTTTGTAATTGTATATTTTCTAATATTTGAAGACAGCAGAAATATAACTTAAAATACCATAGATAAATTGATTTTGTGTGCAAATTTATCACATGCTCAAACGGCGAAGGAAAACATCGTCAGGATTCATGTATTCTTGAGAGATTTTCTCGATAGCATGTGAATTCCGCCAACCCACAATAGCCTAGCGTGGTGAGCCAACCGGTGCCCTGCAGGACAGTAATGGGTTGATGATAAATGATATTATAGATAACGATTTTATTTTGTTCGTGATATTTTTAATTACAAAAATTGTATTGTTTGATAAAAATGGCATAAATAAAACTATCATACCATGGAATGATATCTAACATGGTATTTATGTAAAAGTTTTGTTGTTTCAACTGAGACGGTAATTGCAGCAACTGCGTAATTATCATCCTGACTTCATCAATGCCTAGATCTTAAACAGCTAACAAATTGGTCACAATGACAGTAATTGTTAGGTTCCTTTCATTGTTTCTAAGCGAAATGTGTGAGAAAATAAATGCATAAAACAAAACATCAATGAATTAACAATACACAGCATTAGTATTCAAAAATATACTACTATTTGCAAATTGAATAACTATTTACTTTAAGCTAGTATGTGACTTTATAGATATAAGTTTTTGTAGGAGGCAGGGCATAGCGAGATTTCTCGCTCAAATTGAGCTGCCCGACTGGGGAAGTACCTCCGCCTTACAGAAGACCGCAGTGAATCAACAATAGTTGTCTTTCTGCGAGTGAGTAAGGTTACAGAGCTCATTGGGGGAGTGACTATTCTGATAGCATGGGAATTCCGTTTGCTGTCAGTTCACTAACTCCCTATTTTAAGAAACCTGAACGGTTTCTAAGGGGTTTGGCAACGCATTTGCAAGTCTCTGGTGTTGCAAATGTTCATGGGCGGCGGTCTTCACTTACCAGCGTGGCAGCTTGCCAGTTTGCCCGCACCATAAAAAAAATTTGCAAATTGAAATACTATGTACTTTAAGCTAATATGTGACTTTATAGATATGAGTACCTACTGTAAAAAGGTTTTGCATCAATAAATATTTTTAATTTATTATTATTATTATTTGTGTAACATAGAGGTGAAACGCACTTGCTAATATTACAATTAATTAAATTCAAAAAGTCCTGTTGATTTGTTAATTTTATAGACTAAAATATGCCAAGTGTTACTTTTTAAAGAGATACGCGGTGTGTAATGATGAACACCAATTATTTCTGATATATGCTATGGCCAATATACCACTAGAAATTATCCAGTAATTAAAAGGGGACAAGTTTATTGCCATTAATAATTTTCTCTGACTACGGCATAAATATTACACCTCTACTTAACCATTAAGGGATACAAGTAGGATGATTATGTTAGTTTCCTATCCAAAGTTTTATTTATCAAGTCTTTAAAACTATTAGTCTACGTGATACCATTAATTTATCATTAATTATTTACTCAACTGATACTAAACCACTATCACGAACTTTAATATACCCTATATCAGCATTTATCACTATTTTAAAATATCCAGTCTTTCGTCAGTGCACAGCAAAATGGTTGCTAAAAATATTATCACGATAAATAGAACTTTAAATACAGTGAAACTGAGTTCAAAGTATGTAAGTGTTGCAATTAGAAAGCATAGTGTGTGGACACAAGATAGAGTGATTAAATCGCCGTATAAAGATATTGAAATACCAAATCTTACTTTGTACGATTATGTTTGGCTGAACCTGGACAAATGGCCGGAGAGGACTGCATCTGTAAGTATTTAATAAAACATACTTATTTTCTAGTTTTAATAGAAAACGATATTATTTTTTTTTGTGTTACTGTACAGCAAGTTTGCAAGCGATGTTTTAAATTTGTTTGCATATATTGTTTTCGACTATAAATGTTGCTAATATTATCCTGCGTATCTAGACCACCTATTGATTAATTCCTATTAGTTTATTTTAAAAGGGAAAGATTTAGAAAAACATACTTAGAAAAACAAATTAACGCCCAAATGAAATAAATAAATATTTGTTAAAATTTCAACAATGTTAAAACAAAATTTTTGTTTGTTTCCATATGTAAATATGCTTCTTATATCTATGTCATGTTCATTGTGTAAATGACAAACCTCTGTCAACTCAGTGATGGTGTAATTTTAAAATTGTGGCCCCTGATAAAGTCAAATAAAGAATGTGTACGTGTATATCAACACGTTGAACTCTTGCGCCGCTTCTAATAGATTCAAACATACTAGTACTTTTTTGTGTACAGTAGATACGTTTACAAACACAGATTAAACAAATGCAACATTCTGGGTTTAGTTCATCATAGTACACTGGAATCTTTCTCCTCTATTTCTATCACTATTGTCATCCTTTTTTTCTATCTACTATGTTAGCTGTCGCCACTCTATTTACTCTTTTTTCATTGATATCGTGTTCTGCATAGTTCATCAGTTTTTTCTTTGGTCTTCCGCCATTCTTTTATTTACCACCACTTTCTTTTACTATTCATCACTCTCGTACTTTCAAACCTCATCTGATATATTTATTTTCTTACTTACTACTTAGAAATTCTGTAAATGCTCCCCCATCAAGGTGTCATTTATATCATAATTACCTACATATCGCATAGTATATCGGTGATATCAGTTATCATTAATGATGATTTTATCAAGACAACCACAAGGAATAGGCTTATAGTTCACCACTTAATGTTTAATCACTTAATCAGGGTCAAAGCCCCTATGATATTGTTTTTATCTAAGTATATGTAGGTATATGGAATTTATCTTATCAAAGATAGTGTAGAGAATTTATAGAATGATATTACGTTGTTTTTAATTGTTGATATTTTTCTAGCCTATAAATAATGTTCGAGTCGTTGCCCTTATCTCTGTTTGTTGCTGCCTAAGTCCAGTCCGTTCATAAACGTTAAAACCGTCGATTTTAAGGATATTTTTTCACATGTTATTCTCCATTGCTTTGCATTTGAAAGTATTGGGGGGGAGATGGCAATTTTTTATAGGTACTATCCATCTTCTCGTCTTCTGATTAATTTTTATTACTAAGCGTCCATTCGAATTTGTATATTTTTAATCGTAGCTGGATGTTCTTTCCTGTCCTGTTGCATATAAAAAACAAAAAAAAAACCACTCCCTATAACAATAGGGAGTATAGCTAATATACTATGTTTAAATAATACTTCCTGCTATCATGAGAACCCCAAATTAAATAGGTAGAATGTATAATATATGTATATTTGTTTTGGTTCATGTTGTTGTTGCTGTATCTAACTAGAACTTTTTCCGATTCCAGGTTTGTGCCGTGACAGGTCGAGGGTATACGTACGAGCAAGCTTTCAAGCTATCCAATGCCTTTGCAGCGAACCTTAGGACGAAGTTCCAGATACGCGATGGAGACGCCGTAGCAGTGATGCTGCCCAATATTCCTGACTATCCGCTGGTATCTTTGGGAATATTGGAGGCAGGTGGAGTGATAACGAGTATTAACCCGATATATACTGCTCGTAAGTGTATTCCATTATTTTTAAATAATGTTATGAAATTAAGAGATACCACTGCAGTTGATAACTCTGGGTAGCATATACGATATGCTGAATTATATTGCAGGCATCTTTTAATTTTAAATTTAAATTTAAAGAGAGTGGCTAACGAAACGTAGATAGTGTAGATAAATGATTCACTGATACGTAAACTAAAATGACTTTTATAATATTAGAGAAAATGACTAAAACTAATTGGTAAACTCTTAATTTCAGATGAAGTACAACGGCAGCTAAAGATGTCAGGCGCAAAAATGATAGTGACATTACCAGAAATTGTGCCTACTATAACGGAAAGCTTAAAAATCGCGAAACTAAACATTCCAGTAGTTGTAGTGAAGACGAATGGAGATCCAACTCCTGAAGGGACCATCCTTTTCAACGAGCTAAGCGAAGATGTACACGTTGATAAGTCCTGTTTGAAGCAAGTCAGGAGGAATGCCAATGATGTGTGCTTTTTGCCATATTCGAGTGGTACTACAGGTCTACCGAAAGGTGTGGAGCTATCTCATAGGAACATTATTGCTAATTGCGAACAGATTAACGAACCGCTAATCAAATTACACAAGGAAACCACAGGTACATAGAACAACAATTTCATTAAATTAGGTGATGTTCAACCTTGTATAAGTTAGCATTTGCAGAAAGCAAATTACCGACTAAGGAATACATTTGATAAAGAAATGTAGTACAGAAAAAAGAAGATGCAATTATTTATGATAAAATATATTGTCTGGGCGAGTAATTTAGCAAATATTTAATCTTTATTATTGTATCAACTAAAATCTTGTGATGCTGGGTTAAATTGGTTATAATGGCTGTCTTTCTGTGTCTGTCTTATAAAATTCGTCGAAAAAATCTGTTGGCTCACTAATATACTCTTTCTACCCACTTAATTTTCCTCGTTATTCCCGGTAGCATTAAAATATGTTGCGTCATTTGTAAAAATGAAAAATTTTTGAGCATCCTCTTTTTCGGTTTCCAGCGACTTACCAAGACGTAGTCCTGGGTGCGTTGCCTTTCTTCCACATCTACGCGGCAACTGTTCTCATGTTTCACAAGTTCTCGATCGGTGCCAAACTTGTAACCCTGACAAAGTTCAACCCAGATACATATCTGAACACCATAGAGAAGCATAAGACTAATATAGTGATGGTGGCACCGCCTCTAGGTGAGTATTATTTATATATTGTAAAAATTATGTACGAATGGTCAAAATTATTATTAACAATGTTCTACTATAAGGTTTACAATAAATATATGAACTAAATTGATTTTAAATTAAAACTACTTTTCAAGGATTTTATCGCGGTTAATTTATTTAACCCTTACGATTTAACCCTTATTTAAAATTAATATATTTAATTGAACATAGATGCTGGTAAGGACGCGAAACTAAGGTGTGGGTTATCTTGATGTTATAATTAATTTGGTATTTTAAAATATAGATATGATTATTGTAAATGCAGTTGTGTAACGTCACAATGATATGTATTGAGTTAATACTGTTTGGTTCCCGCTCAGAATTAGATTTATTTATTTTTTTAAATAACGCATTATTTCTCTCGAAATTATTGTGACCAAAAACTCCCGATAGTAAAAATCAATCATCTATCAATCAAACCATGGATGGATAAAATTACAATTACATATTCTGTTATAAATTATTAAGTACAATACTGCAGACATCCATATAGTACTGCCTACATCTGTGAGTGAGGATAATAATACTCGTAAGTGACTCACACACTGCTTCATTTTGTTTACTCCAAGTATTTCGAGATTACTTCGTACAAGGTCGATGGGGACTCGTTTATCCGGATTCTACAAAACTTGCTAACCAAACCGACTCACGGGTCATTTTCGCTTGTACAGTTTGGTCACAGTTTTTTGTGTTGTTTGTTATTTATTATTGTTTACAAAATGAACTTGAACATTTCTCTCCTATTATTGGTTATGGCCGCCCTCAACATAAAATAATCCGAATTGTAGTAACTTAAAATTTAGATCACTGTATATTTGATTGCCACCCAAAAAAGAGGGATTTGCAACGAAATTTACAGAAATGTATCATAAACTATTTCGTTGTTTAACTAGGGGTTTCGTTGAGTGTATTCATTGTTTCGAATTGTTAAAAAACTACGAGTACGGTTTTAGTCTTTGATAAAGAATAACAATAGGACTTCTTTTTATATAATCTTACTATTTCTTTCAATACAAACAATACAGGGACACCGGTCTAGCGGTCACCTTTATAGAATCTGACTTACACATTAATTCTCAATGTTACATTATCTTGACTTTGGTGTGTTTCTATTCTGCATATATAATAATATGCAGAATCTAGCCATCCTGTGAATCCATTCTTGTCTGTCTGTTTAAATAAATATTAATCCTTCAGTTTAGCACTGGCTGAACGTCAATGGTTCGTAATTTGCCTTGCGATGTGTCCAATCCATCTATACTCGGAGCTAACCAGCTCCGAGTAACTCCTTGTGCAACCGCACAAGACTATGTATTAATGCTTTACCGTTCTCGATTCCAGTTCTCCTCATGGGTTCTCACCAGGCAGCCACTGCCAAAACCTTCCAGTATGTTGATGTAGTGTGTAACGGAGCCGCTCCACTAGCAAGCAGCGACGTTGATCGATTCTTGAACAGAGCTCAGGTGCTACTACATTTTTATTTACAATAAAAAAGCCTATGTGGAAGCAATAGAAATTTAAGTGCCTAATTTATGTATCTTTGTAATAACAAAAAACTTCTTTTATATGAGAAAAAAATATATCCATACTTATATTATACATATAAATCAAGTTCATCAAATAGATTTGTATTTGTGTCAAGCCTTTCTTAATGTACCTATAATTCTCTTCTCTAGCGTGACATAGACTTCAGACAAGGATATGGTCTAACAGAGACTTCCCCTACTGTCACTTTAACTCCTGAAGGAATCAAGCGATACGAAGCAACTGGTCCTCCAGTACCAAGCACAGAACTGAGAATCGTGGACCAGCATCTCAGGAATTTGGGGCCCAATGAGGTATATTGTAACAAATTTTAATTTTGTTTAAGTAGTGAAAACAATATGCTAATTCTCAATATGATGCCGACTTTGTAACGAATGGAATAAGTATTCGATATTTAAATTTTATCAATTCCGTGACAAAACTGATTATGAATGGAGGATTAAATAGCAACAATAACTTTTTACTGTAAAGGTCTTCTATTGGAAAATAGTTAGTAATAATATTTGGAAAACTGGATCATAGCACCATACACAATGATCTGATAAAAACCAGAGGGAGCTACTTGACATAGTTTTAATAGAATAAATAAAATGTGCTACCCCTTTGGAAATATTTTATTGTTACCTTTTCATGCTTAAATTGCTGAACCGATTTAGATGGAATGTTTAGAGAGTTTGAGCCTCAGGAAAGGAAACAGATGCCATAAATCAACTTTTAGTGACCAAAAAGGGGATTGACCATGCTACGAAGATAAAGTCGCAGGCAAAAGCTAACATGTTTATAAATCAACAAAGTTAGTAGAAACATTTGGATCAGAATCTTAACGTAATAACAAATATTAATGTTATGTTTCAGACCGGTGAGATCTTGATCCGAGGGCCTCAAGTGATGCGTGGTTACAGAGATAATCCTCAAGCAAATAACGAGTCATTTACAGCAGACGGCTGGTTCAGAACTGGAGATCTTGCTGTAGCTGATGAAGATGGAATCGTCACTATTGCCGACAGACTTAAAGAGCTTATCAAGGTATAAAATCCTACAAAAAATATGTTGAGTTATCTAAAATTACCTTTTTAATCCAAAACAATCGCTTTATTGAGGAGTGATATTAGAGGTTTAAAGATTTTCTGAAATAAGGACCTTAGTCTTTGCAAGTGTTTAAATTTAAAAAAACCTAACTCACGTGAATATCTGAGCTTATATATCTGTGTAATTTATCTCTGTAGACAGAACAAAGGTTTTTCATTTTCAACGCAACTTTCAATCTTTTTAAATAAATTAAATCACTCTGTTATCAATAATTCCACTGATAAATTTCTGGTTCTAGGTGATTTTAACATGAGTGGAATTACGTGGGTGTCCACTTGTAATTTAGCTTTTACCCCCACAAATCTCATAGCTCATGACGAGTGTGTATTAGCTGATGAAATGTGTACGCTTGGACTTAGTTAATATAATGGCGTGACGAATCGTTACGGAAAAATACTTGACTTAGCGTTTTCAAATATTCAACTCAGTGTATCTGAGTGCACAAATTCTTTAGTACCCAGCGATCCTTACCACCCACCACTATTAATTAGTACAGATTTATTTGAAATTCCTCTTTTAGATTGTGCGCCGCGACAGCGATTTATCTACAGTAAAGGTGACTTTCAGTCATTAAACAATGATATTTCGGCGATTAACTGAGAGCGTGAGTTTTCAGCCCGGTCGATGGATGATTCAGTGAATTACTTTAACAACTCGATTATTAATTTACAAAATAAATATATTCCCTACAAGATGACTTGTATCAGCACTTATCCTACATGGTACAACTCGGCCCTCATTAGACTCATTAAAGAAAAATTTAAATATCTAAAAAAAAAAAAAACTATGGTAATAAATCCGATGAATTAACTTTCAAACTTTTGCGCGAAAGAGTTAAGACTTTAGAACTGACATGTTATAATAAATATCTTTTGATTACTGAAGAGTCAATAAAAAATAATACAAAAAACTTTTGGACTTTCGTCAAATCTCGTTACAAAACCAATTCAGTTCCCAATACTTTAAAATATGAAAATAATTTACAATCAACTGGTGAAACTATTTGTGAGGCATTTTCTTCCTATTTTCATTCCACTTTTTTTAACCCTGCCCTTAGTAACCAGTCTGTTTCAACTGATATCGGTAACATATTTCTGCCCAACTCTTCGTCTAATATTAGTCATATTGAGGTGAAAATAGATGACGTTGCTAACTTAATTAGCAAGTTAGACATATCTAAAGGCGCCGGTCCAGATAACCTAACTTCTAACCTTCTTATCGGTTGTGCTAAATCTATCTCTGTTCCCATCTCACTTTTATTTAAAAAATCTCACTCCCAATGCGTTGTTCCTAGAATATGGAAGGCAGCGTATATTACTCCTGTTCACAAAAAAGGGTCCAAAACCGAAATATCCAATTATAGGCCTATATCCAAATTATGCATTATTGCTAAAGTGTTTGAAAGAATTATATATAACCAACTTTATGCTAGTTTATTGCAGTCATTTAATTCCTTTCAACATGGATTTTTGAAAGGTCGATCTACTGTTAGTAATCTGGCCCTTTTTAATGACTATCACTGAGGCTATGGATGGTGGCGGGCAGGTGGATGTCGTTTACACCGATTATAGCAAAGCTTTCGACCGTATTGATCATAAAATCTTGATTCTCAAGTTGTTTGCTATGGGCATTCATGGAGACCTCCTAAGATGGTTTTCTTCCTATATAGATAATAGGTCGCAAGCTGTTGTTGTCAACAACTACATATCCGGCTGGTATTCTGTTCTGAGCGGTATTCCTCAAGGTTCTTTGATTGGGCCTTTATTATTTATAGTTTATGTAAACGACATCGAATCCTGTCTGCAAACATGCAAACTATTATGCTTTGCTGATGATATGAAGCTTTTTGCCACTATATCGTCGCCAGAGGATGCAAGTGCTCTTCAATCGGATCTGTGTCGTCTCGAGAATTATTGCCGCATAAATAAACTCGATCTAAATCCTATGAAATGCTCGGTCATCTCTTTCAGCAGAAAACGTGATATAGCGGCTGTTACATACACACTGGGCGGTCAACCGTTACCAAGATTGACTACTATTCGTGACCTGGGAGTCCAACATGATTGTAAATTAATTTTTGATGAACATATTGATGATATCGTCAAAAAAGCATCTAAATCATTAGGGTTCATGATTCGGATTTCCAAGTGTTTTACAAAAGCAAAAACACTCAAAATTCTTTACTGTACATACGTTCGTAGTCACCTGGAATACGCATCGGAAATATGGAATCCACGATATCAAAAATATATTGATCGAATCGAAAGTGTTCAAAAACGTTTTATTAAACACCTTTGCTACCATCAGCGGATATCATATGATTCTAGTAATTACTTCCTATATATGTCCAAAATTATATCCAACCAAATTGACAGTCCCGAGATCTTGGCGAAATTGGGCTTTAACGCTCCTTTCAAATCGGTTCGGTTTAACCCGCCATTACGGATACCAAATACCTAATCTAATTATAGGCAAAATAGCATTGTTGTACGAGCAAGTAGAACCTTTAATAAGTTGTGTAAGCAGTGCGATTTCGATCCATTTGTTACAAGTGTGTCAGTGGCAAGACGATGTATAAGCCAAAAATTCTTTAATCAAGATCAGTTTAGTTACTAAGTTTAGTTTTTATTTTATTTTTTTCCTTACCATTCCATATTACTTTTTCCTACATGTATCTATGTGCTCACATTAACATTAATTGCTATGCAATCTCATAAAAGAGAAGGCTTGTAATTGGCTCGGTGATACCCGAACTGTTTTTATTAAATTGTTTGTAGCTGTTAGCCTTCCATGCTGTATTAAATAAATAAATAAATAAAGTGTAGATCTAAATTAAAATCATACAAATACTTAATTTTAAGTATCACCACACTACCTTAGTATACTGTATATGGATAACAGATTTGATTTGAAATTTAATAACATTATACCTATGGCATTCCGAAGTTCACATTATTAACGTAGGCTGGAAATACGAAAAAGAAGAGTTCTTTTTCTAGAGTTGGATTTGTTCCATTGTTAGCAATAATAATCAATTTGTATTACACAACATGTTTTAGTAAAAGAAGAAACTGATTAAACTAAACCCACACGTTTACAGGTCAAAGGCTTTCAAGTACCTCCAGCGGAACTGGAATCACTTCTCCGCGAGCATCCTTCGGTCAATGATGCAGCCGTCATTGGGGTACCTCATCAGATCAAAGGAGAGAGTCCCAAAGCTTTCGTTGTACTAAAGAATGGCCACCAATGTTCTCAGAAAGAACTCAGTGAGTTCGTGAACAAAAAAGTAGCAGTTTACAAACAAGTAGATGATATAACCTTCATTGATAATGTACCAAAGAGTTCTGCTGGAAAGATTTTGAGAAGGGTTTTGAAAGAACAGTACTGTTAGAATTAGTTGTTACTGGTAGCAAAGTAGGGTAGTCAGTAACAACACAAGAAAAGTTTTATTGCGGATTTTAATTTACAACAAATGTTTTCACAGTGTTTCGTTCCATGTTACCATTGCACAATAAAAAAAATACTGATGAGTTTAATAATACTATACAAAAACATATTTGAGTGCAAAAAAAATTGTGTTGTTACTACTGCGAGTCGAAGTGTATTTTTTTATACTGACAGTCTAATTATTTGTTGTTTATAATTTGTTTTTAAATCTGCTAAGGTTAAAGATAATATTCGTGATGGACGTTCGAAAGTGCTGATTATTGAATATAGCTTTGATATTTTTTGGTTCTATCCTTAAACTTATGAAGATAATATAAACATGGTGTAGCGAGACTAAAAAGAAAACAATTCTCATTCATGGGAATTTCATCAAAAGATTAATTAATAGCTTTAATGTGTTGACTATACGTACCAATTTGTAAAAGATTTATAAAATATGAAATAAAATCATGATATTTTATGAAATCATGCTCTATTTCTTAATGATTACTTAGTACTTAACACACTAACATTATGTGACCGTTCAATTAAAATAGGAGAAAACAGTACCTGAAATGTAAGTTTCATGGTATCTTTTATAGCTGTTTATATAATAGACAATGCTAATAATGTTGACAGCAAACTCAAATGTTGCTGAAGAACATGTTCGCATCACTATTTCTAGTCTACTTCCCTAACCAGCGCTGCTCATGAATAATTTTAAATATTAACAACAACAGTGCTTTGACATGTATTTTCAGCAACATGTTGCCCGCTACTGGGAACATGTTGATACATGTTACTGCAACCATATTGCTTAATGAATAGATCGTTCTGGAATAGAGCATGCTGAGCACTAATAAAATGCGTGGGATTTGGGTAGGATAATGGAATAATGTACAGAAATTTATTCCATCCATCGTTTTTTGAACATATGTAACGGTATTTTTTATGACTTTTTGCGAATGTGACTGTATAATTGTTAATAATAAAAATACAAAAAATATTTTACAATTTATTTCTTTGTTTTATTGACTTCTTTTACAGTTTCTTAAAATTTTTTTTTTTTTTTTTTAATTTTTTTTTAACACTAATAAGTACTGAACCTCTGCTGCTCAAAAGGCGGTGGTTGTGGGAGATTCCTATAGAACACGAAAATTATTAGTTTTTAAAATTAATAGTTACGCCGGCTGAAGTGCCAATGGGCCGGTCACATCTCTGAGACCATGTCTTGGCAAACGTAATGTAGGACGACCGCCAGGTGGAGCGACAATTTGCGGAAGGCAGCAACGGGATGAGAACCAAAATCAAACTCTGTGGCGTTCCTAGGTTAGGAGTTAGGGCAGGGCCTATTATGGACATAGGCACGTCCATAATAGGCTGATGATGATGACACCGGCAGTTTGTTTTTTATAAATAGTTGACATCATACTTAGCTAAAAAAAAACTTCAGCTGTGAGCTGCATCGTGGAAGAAGGATTATGTGTCAGCTGTTCGCGTGAAGTTGTATAAAATTACGAAAGTTAAAGTAAGTCGGATAAAATTTTACTAGGTGCGTGTTTAATTAGAAGTATGAAAACAACCATCAGCTGCGTGGCTAGCGGTGGAAAGACTGTCAGCTGACCCAGTGAAAATTGAAAATATTGAGCATTGCTGCTATACTGCTTCCCTTTAAACACATATTTCAAGATTGTAGGCGAAAACTTAACAAACGTACAGTCAGACAGAGTTACTTTTGTATTTAATAGTATTAGTGTGGATAACGGTTGGTAAAAGATATGAAAATACCTAGAGAGAGAGAGAGAGAGAAGAAAGTGATTATTGCACATTTTTATTTTGATAACTTGTATGAATTATTGTAATCTCGTTTATTTACACACAAAAAGTATTGATCTTATCACATTAATTGCCCGCTTGAAGTACATTAGTAAAATAATTGATAAAATGTTAATTCATCCATGCATATAATAGTCCGTAGATAAGTATGTGTTTTATCGTGTAAACAATAATGTTCTGCATCAACACCGAGGAAATAAAACAACCACAATGCAACTAGTGATCAGTAATACCATTTCAAATGGAAGGCTAAGGAATACTGATAGTAATATTACTATTTATTCTTCGAAATACCGTTAAAAATTACGAAGAAACAAATTATAACTGTTTTGATTCGACTACGGATGCATATATAATTTAATATGGATTTTATTTCATTGTAATTTTCAAGTGCAGTTTCGAATCTCCTTTAAATTTTGTTTCTTGGCACCTGGCACCACCAGGGACAAATTTTTATTGGCACCTTGGCAAAAACAGAGTCTTGATTATACCTAAAAAAATGTTTTTGACTATGTACGCTATAAACGTAGTAATTCTGCAGCCGGATCTTAGACTATGAGATTAATCAAAAGTTCTTGCAAAAGGAAACAGTCCTTCCCTTTGATAATTCATTCAATAGAGAAGATAGCTGTTTCCCACAAGCTTGGAACCATACCATATGTTCTATTAAATCGTTAAACTCCAATCATAAAACCAAAGGAAAAAAAATGATTGTTCGGCGAGATTTTTGCATTTCAATTAATTTAATTGGGATTTCACACAATAATAAATGCAATGGTGCTTCTGTTATCTGTTTAACGTATTGTATGTTATAAAAATAAAGTACGATTGAATAACGTAATTTAGAAGACCCACGGCATTCTGTGAGGTTGCACGTTTCTACGATATAAAGTTTAGTTTATAACATAGATATTTTTCAAAATGTATAATATTATGTTTCGTTTAAGTCCGCGGGTCAAGCGTTTAAACCTCAATGTGTGCACTAGAGAAATAAGTGTTTGGACCAGTTTGAGAGTTGTTAAGTCTCCGTTTAATGATGTAGAGATACCAAAGTTGACAGTGGACCAGTATGTTTTTAGGAATTTGGATAAATGGCCCACTAAAACTGCTGTGGTAATTATTATTGTTATGATAAGTTTGATAAAATACTCTACATTAATGCAGGTTATGTTAAAGTTAATATGTATTCGTTTTTCGTAACTTATTTTAACAGTTCAGTTCATTCAACTGTATTCTTTTTTTTGTTTGTATGTGACGTCATTTATTTGGCGATTGCGTACCAATTATAATGATTATTGTTGAGTTGCATTTCATATAGCTTTAAGATTATCCCATATTATTTTATTGGTATTAGAGCATGGAAAAAGTAGATTATGTTGTTGTGTGTTTTTTTCAAACCGGTTTTCATGTGAGATTTTAGAAAGCAGTAGCATTGGACTATTTACTGCTTTCTAAATATTCGTAATATATGGTTAAAGTTTACATGAAATTAAACTATTTAAAATGTATAAAAAAAACTCACAGTATAGGTACAATATGGACATAAATACATGTATATATTTCCATCTAAAATGAAAATGATTTCATAAAAAAATCTTACTAAGGTCATTAACATAATAAGATACTTAAGAGTTAAAGTGCAAAAGGAAACAGTCACAGTTACTTAAGAGTGAAACTAAATGTACTAAAAAACTGGATTTTAGCATTTCTAATTCTTGGCTTGAACCTTTTTTTAACTGCCTCGAGTTATATTTGTTTTTAGTATTTAATTAAGAACTCATATCAAACAAAATGATACAATCTATATACATACACTGTGTGTATATGAATGACTAATTAGTGTATTTAATCAGACGCACAAATTCTTACCTTTCAAGTCAGTTAAACTGATTTCTTTGGCAGACTACCTTTGTACTATATACAGGTAAATTCAACTTTATAGGTATATATTAATAATGAAATGCCATAAAATTTGCATTAAAAAGTTTTAATACATTTTAAATGATAAATTACCACATTTTTTTTGAAATTTGAACTTTATATTGGGTAAGTAAGTACTAAAATCTCTTGATAAAGTAATTAACTTCAATAATGTTAATGTTAACGCAACAGGTGTAATAATGACCAAACATTTTAGTAGAACAATATCAAATAAGTAAAGTTATATTTAGTTCTAAAACGTAGATACCATCACGCCTGTTACCGCCGAAGGGTTAGGCATAGGTGCTCTAATGTGATTCCACATTTCGTTTGTATGTGTTAGGTTCCATTGGCTTCTGGTATGCAAGGAAGCGAGTCTATTGCCATCACCCGGATACAAATCCATGCTCCGAGCTGCTATTTCATAGAAAAATGCAATAAAATATTGCTCTACCACAAATCGTACATAAAACCTCTTGCGTTGCAGTCGCACTTACGACAAAACTATTTTAATATATTATCGACCCATCTACCTCGTTTCTTTTTTAACTTGGGTCCAGATAACGTTACAACACTAAAAAAACTAAAAGTCATGCGACCTTTATCAATATGTACCTACATATACATATATACATAGGTACATGGTGTTTATGTAAATAATAATAATCATTATAACAGTTGTAATAAAACCTGAAATAGAATAACAATGCAATATGAAGTGATTAAATAATAGACTGATAACCACCTTTCTTTCATTGAACTGTGGAATTGGAAAGAAATTAATGTAAATAGGTGGCCCATTGGTAAATAATGTTGAAGGTTATGTCCGGACTATAAACTGGACTCATTACAATGCAATTCTATATAGTTTTCTTTTGTTTTATAACTGTGTGAATTGAAAATCAAAGTCTTCAAACCCGGTCAAGGGTAGGCGTGGCGAATTATAATAGATAATAAATAAATAATAATAGGTCTAATATAATTTTATAGTCTACCAATGGAATGGCCGTTTTGCAGTAGCTACTGATAATTTAAAATGATTATATTTTTTATATGTAGTTTGAAGCAAATGACCCAATACGTCGAAAGCTGCTGCTAATTCAACTGAACTGTGTGCTGCTTAATTCGTAATTGTCTACTAAAGTTTTCGGACAGCCAAGCTGTTCATTTTTCAGGTCGAAGATTCTGGAACAAAAGCGGGCAAACCAATATCAGGTGGTGCGTTCGTTTGTACTGCTGGCTTCGAAAACGTTGTTGATTTTGCGCGCCGCGTTCCTAATTTGTCGATATTTTACGTATTCATGTTGACGAAAGAATAACGCTATAAACAAATGACTAAATTATTCTGAAAATATTTTGATTTGAAATGATTAGTGCCGCAGAACGGCAATAGGTAAAGACCATAAAAAACTAATAGACTGCTTAGTATTATTATTAATTAACTTTTATAATCCGCCACACCTACCCTTGACCGGGTTGGAAGATCTTTATAGTAAATTCGAACAGTTATAAAACAAAAGAAAACGGTATAGAATCGCATTGAAACGAGTCCAGTTTAAAGTCCGGACAAACCTTCATCATTACTTACCAATGGGTCACCTATTTACATTAATTTCATTCCAATGCCACAGTTCAATGAAAGAAAGGCGGTTATCAGTCCATTATTTAATCACTTCATGTTTTACATTTTTTTTATAGTGATGAGGGGGCAAACGGACAGGCGGCTCACCTGATGGTGAGTGATGAACGCCGCCCATGGACATTAGCAATACCAGGGGCTTGCAAATGCGTTGCCAAACCCCTTAGAAACCGTTTAGGTTTCTTAAAATAGGGAGTTACTGAACTGACAGCAAACGGAATTCCCACGCTTTCAGAATAGTCACTCCCCTAATGAGCTCTGGTAACCTTACTCACTCGCAGAAAGACAACTATGGTTGATTCACTGCGGTCTTCTGTAAGGCGGAGGTACTTCCCCAGTCGGACAGCTCAATTTGAGCGAGAAATTTCGCTATGCCCTTCCTCCTGGGTGTTTTACATGCTATTCTATTTAAGGTTTTATTATCACTAGTAGTAGATTATTATTTACGTAAACATGATGTACGTATAAAATACAACACAGGTTTAATGACCTTTTTTCAATGAAACGATGCGACGCTTATTATAACTAATAAGACCATTATTTATATGATATCACATTATGTAGTTTTAACTTCGCAGCGCTAATTGGATCTTCAGATTTTATATCTCATTCTTAGAGAAAACATGAGACCAGTAATGGGTACTATTATATTGATAAGAGTTATTTGTATCCATAGTTCCATACTAATATATCAGTGCGAAAGTGTGTCCGTCTGTCAGTCTGTCTGCCTGTCTGTTGCCTCTCTACGCGTAAACCCTTGAATTGATGATTTAGATGAAATTTTGTAAAGAAATAGTTTTAGTCCCAGAAATCAACCCTCTACTACTTATTTTAAACTCTAAAGCCCGATACGGAGAGTGCAAGATCGATCGAATCGATAATTTCTTAAACGAGGGTTAATTAAATAAGCAGATTGGACACAATTACTAATTCTACGCTGAAAAGCAGGCAAAAGCTAGTCCCTAATAAATGTGAACAATTTCCAGGTCTGTGGGCACACAAACAGAGGATACACATACGAGCAAATGTATAAGAAATCAAGGATATTAGGTGCCAATTTGCGAACAAAGCTCAAAGTCAGCGACGGAGATACCATTGCTGTACTACTGCCGAACGTTCCAGAGTACCCTATCATCACCTTTGGTATTCTCGCCGCCGGTGGAGTAGTAACGCCTATGAATCCTATTTATACCGCATGTAAGTTCATTTTCTTTTGTCATGTAACACTTAGCAAATATTAATAGTACCTTAGTTTTTTATATCAAACATACCTACCATCACGCCTGTCGTCCCCCAAGGCCTAACCCTTTGCCTAAGCAAAGGTGTACTAATATACATCCACATTTTGCCGACATGTTTTAGGTCCCATATAATATAAGATGAGCCTATTGCTGTCAGCCGGGCACAAATCCAAAATCCGAGTAGAATTCATATAAAAACGCAATATCACTTTAATCTTTAATCTCTTGCTCAGCAGTTGAAGAAATAAGGCCAAAGAGGCAGTTAGTTTATCATCATTCAACAAATTGGACAAGGAATTTCCCATATATTTATCTTTAAGGTTCAGTTATATGCACCTGATGACTTCGGCATATGCGGCTATTACTACATAAAAAGACAAAACTATAGTATTTATTAGATTGTGATGTCGTTTATTCAATTCAGATATAATCCGGCCTTTATCGTATTGTATATTTATATAGCCCATTTGAATCACAAAAATTACATTGACAAGTTTGATCGTTCGTTCGTGCGCTCTGGTCAGTTATATTTGAAATTACTTCTGATCTTCGGGGAGGTGAACGATTTGGGTGAAAAGCGACAAGTTACCATTTTATACGTAGTACTAGTTATTATGTGCTCAAGAAGTTTTCCACCCTTGCATATTCCCCAATACTGGATCTTCAGCTTATGAATCCATCCAGCCATTTTGGCTAATTTAATAATTTTCAATTTCTAATTTCAGATGAAATACAAAGGCAAATTCTTCTATCAGACACCAAAATTATTATCACAATTGATGACCTAGTACCGACTTTAAAAAAGGCTTTACAATTATGTAAAAAAGAACTACCAATCATATCATTGAATATGACTCAAAATGTATCTGAAGGAACTATATCATATAGTGAATTAGTTGAGAATGAAGTTGATTTGAGTGTGTTGAAGCAAGTTAAAAGAAATCATGATGATGTGGCTATTTTACCTTACTCTAGTGGTACCACAGGACTTCCAAAAGGAGTGCAGCTGACAAATAGGAATCTCGTTGCAAATTGTCAACAACAGAGTACTGAATTGAGACAATATCAGCATACTACTGGTAAGTTTAATTGTACGGAAAACTTTGTGAGGCATATCTTGGTAACAGTTGTTATGTATGAAAAAGTTAGGTGGATAGACGGTGGTCATATGAGAAAAAAGTAGTTATGGGAATTCATTTACACATATTTATTTTATATTCATGTTTTTTGTGGGTTTTGCGAATAGATTGTGTTAATAATGTAATTCTTATGTGTGACCTTGTATACTTATTTAATTGTTTTTCTTATGATGTATGCCCATCTGTTGGGTAGATATTTTAATAGATTGGTATGTATTTATTTATCATAAAGATTAGTATAAAAAGCAGCCATATTAATAACTAGATTTTGCACGCAATTTCGTCGAATGTACAAGTTATAATATTAGTAAGTATGGATATTAGTATAGACTATGGATATAGATGACAGACAGAGCTGTGGTAGCCTAGCGGTGTGACCAGTGGACTGAGACGTCAAAGGTCTCGAGTTCGAACCCAAGGCACGCACCACTGACTTTTCGGAAGTTATGTGCGTATTTATCACAAGCTCAAACGGTGAAGGAAAACATCGTGAGGAAACCTGCATGCTTGAGAGATTTGTCTTGATGGCATGTGAAGTCTGCCAACCCGCAGTAGGCTAGCGTAGTGGACTATAGCCTAATCCCTCTCAAATGAGAGGAGACCCGTGCCCAGCAGTGGGACGTTAATGAGTTGATGATGATGATGATGGATATAGATGTTCCAAGTGTAAAAAATGGAGTAGACAAAGAATTTTACATGATAATTTAATTTTTTGATATCTGAATTTCATATTGATAGGAGATCTACAAGGCCAGTCCTAACACCAAAGGTTGGCCACACATTATTCCACAAAGTTTTTCAGTCAGTAACACGAAGATGGGGCTCAATAAGTTTATTTCATCGAAATAGGCTCATTATAAGCTCACCTGATGGAAAGTGATAACCGCCGCCTATGAACATCTGTAACAACGGAGGGCTTGCAAATGCGTTGCCAACCTTTCGGAAAGAATATACTCTCTTATTTTACTAATTTGTTTATACCTTTCCAGACACACACCAGGACAGTATTTTGGGTATACTTCCTTTGTTTCACTCCTATGGGCTTTCTATATGCATGCTCCAAAAGCTATCTTTTGGGTTAAAACTAGTCACACTGCCCAAGTTTCAACCAGAAATGTTCCTGGACACGTTACTGGCTTATAAGCTTCAGCTCTTATACTTGGCACCGCCTATGGGTGAGTATCTGTTTTATTTTTAGGATAAACAAAACGGTAAAAAGTCAAAGTCAAAATATCATTTATTCAAATTTAATTAGCCTTTTTTGAACGTCGACTATAAAGCCAGTACATAAAACCTAAACCCGCTCTTCTCCGGTTCTTAGTGTTTTTGCTGTGAATGGAATAGTTATTTGAATACCAATTTCTTATAATTACGGCAATATAAGACATTGGAAAAACTATTTATGGATTGTGGTTCAATCTAATTGTTAAAGTGAGTACCTCAAACGTAAAGATTAAATATTATCACTAAAAGTAGTTTTATTTAAATTCTTTTTTTTTGGTTTTTTTCTTACAGTATTGTTTCTCGGCTCGTATCCAAAAGTGACTGCAAAGCATTTGGAAAGTGTCACCAGTGTGGTCTCAGGAGCTGCACCGTTACCGCCTGCAGACATATACAGACTTTTTGAAAAGGCTCAGGTATAAAATACGCCTTATCCGTTCGCTCATCTAGTCTAACAGTATCTTCTAAGTGATAGATATTTAGTTTATGGTCAACCGGTCACTGAACTTATCGCAATCATATAAATTACAATTACCAACATAAGTCTCTTATTTAAAATGTTGGTGGTAGGCGGTAGTTCTGGTACTAGTATTATTCATATTCATATTCATATTCTTTATTGCATACCATAATGTACAATAAGGTGGTGTAATTAGACAAGAATCATTATGGACCCTGTAGGGCACAGCAATTTTAGAAGAGAGAAGGATTTATTCTTATATGATGATATCACTGATATATTACATTTTTGTTGAAATTACTCGATATCTAAGACCTCAGGTACCAAAGTTACGATTACCGTGTGCTACTAAAACATAACTACCTCACTAGTAGTCATGTTTTGGATGATATTATGAGATGTATGAAGAATCAGGTAGGATAAGTCGATTGCTTCCAATGACTTTACCTATGGGTCGTGGGTTCTGACATGAGTAGACCAATACTAGTATGTGCTACAAATGTGATGACTGATCAGAGTCTGTTTATTTATTTGTTATACATATTATGATGAAGTCATGAATTCATGAATTTAATTCCCGGTTTTAGTTGACGTTTTTTGCGTTTCCTGTGCCTTCCTACAAATATATTTTTTAACTTCTTACACTACGGTACAAAACGGGTTTGTAATGTGCAAATTGTCATTTAAATTTTCAGCGTGAAATCCAGTTCTGTCAAGGATATGGCATGACCGAGGCAGGCCCACTAGTAAGCTTGGCACCCTTAAGCCAAAAGACGTATGAGGATGTCGGATTTGCATTACCTAACATGACGTTTAAGATCGTTGATGGACACATGAAGTCCTTAGGACCTGGAGAAGTAAGTGTTTAATATTGTTTAGAAATAGTCTAAGATTAAAAATAATAATCACTCTGAGTCTAGCGTTTCCCAGATCTTCTAGAACGCTTCTAGATCTGAAAATAATTATTATCCGATATTCATGAAGAAATTTTAAAGTTCTCAAAGAGTATAAAATCTGCCAAATGACACTTTCTCCACTTCTTATTTTTCTCAACGGTATCCTATTTACATTTCTTTACAGTCTTTTTCTTTACTCAGCGTGTTATACATTTCAATAACATAAAAGTGAAATTCAGTTATTCTGAACAATAAAGATTATTATTTATTTATGTATGTATTTTTTAAAACTGTAAATTGTTCCTGTTTCAGATTGGTGAATTAATAGTTAGAGGGCCGAATGTAATGAAAGGCTATTTGAAGAATCCAGAGGCTAATAGCGAAGTCTTTGTAGATGGAGACTGGCTCAGGACTGGTGATCAGGGCAAGATCGATTCTACTGGAATGCTGACAATATCTGATAGAATTAAAGAACTTATTAAGGTATCAAATATGTGTAATGGAAATAAAGTATAAGGAATAGTATGATAATAAATATTATCGTACTGACTCGTTAGTGTAGTGGTCGTTAGTGTGACTGCTGAGCGAGAGGGCTTAGGTTCAGTGCTAAGGTCAAGCAGTGTTGTTGGGTTTTACTATGTAACTCTAAATAGCGGCTCGGAGTTTGGATTCGTGGCCAGTTGATGACGATAGGCCACCACAATCGCCGCCTATAATATGGAACCTGCCGGTGAAATTTCTTGGTCTATTAATACATCTCTGCCCAAATACCCAACCCTTTGGGGACGACTAGTGTTATGGTATGTATGTATGATAAATTAAAATCGCAGTTTTAGATGAAATAAGGATGCAAAACGGTTTATGGGATAAATGATTGTAAAGTTCCTAAACATTAAGTTGACATTATGTTTAGATAATTTGCGATTAAAAAAAAAGAATGCACACCGTTGCTATTTCTCGAATAAAGAAAAGTTGATTAAGCGCCTGTGAGAAAAATCATAGCACTACGCTTAGATCATAGATACGCGTACATTTTAAATTGTATTAGGCGCTCGAAATATGTTCTCTCTCTTAAACATATTATAATAACACTTATATATATAAAAGTAATAAATCTATATTAACACTATTAATTTAAATAAAGGCTTGGGTTCAATCCCCAGGTCAAGCAGTGTCATAGGTTTTTCTACGAAATTCTCAGTATCACTTCGGAGTTTGAATTCGTGTCCGGTTGATGGTAATAGCCTCGCTCCCTATTACATGGGACCTAAAACATACAGACGAAATATGAGTGTACATTAGTACCCCTCTGCCTAACCCTTCGGCGGCAACCAACGTGATGGTTTATTATGTTAACAGGTCAAAGGCTTCCAAGTCCCGCCAGCAGAATTAGAAAGCGTCCTTAAAGAACACCCGGCAGTATTAGATGCCGCAGTTGTTGGCGTCCCAGATGCAGCAACAGGAGAGAAGCCAAGAGCCTTCGTAGTCTTGCAGCCAGGAGCCAAAGCTACAGGCGAGGAAGTAAAGGAGTTTGTCAACCAAAGAGTCGCACCATACAAGAAAATTAAACAAGTTACCTTCTTAGACACAATACCGAAAAATCCGTCTGGCAAAATACTTAGGAAGGTTATCAAAGATGACTATTGTAAATAAGGGCCATTTTGTAATAAGGGTTTTTTTTTTGTTTTGTTTTTAAAAAACGTTGCACCACACTAGGATTTTCTCCAGTGTCATGGGGGCGTTTACAAACACATATTTTCACATACACAAACGCCCAGACCCTACTTGCAGAACGTACAAATATTTGCTCCGTGCGGGGATCGAACCCGCAACCCGTGACGCACGAGCCGATCGCTTAGCCAATGCGACACGGAGTCGTTTAGTGCTTTAGTGCTGTTTTATGTTAAAACTTTAAAGCTGTAATATTTACTACTTGCGGATATAACCGACAAATAAGCTGAGCATACATAAACCAAGCGACAGTGGCACCTTACGCACATTTTAGTATAGAAAGAAAGAATAAATATTTATTTATAAGTAGGTAGGTATAGTTATAAGTATTTCTTGTCCAAAAAAAATAAAAATCTGGAGAGTGCCACCCCTATCACCTAGGGGTGTAACAATTGCCTACGGCCCATTTAAAGATCTACTAAATATACCTAAAAAAACATAAATTCGGTCAAGCCGTTTCGGAGGAGTTAGACGACAAACACTGGGACACGACATTTTTATATATCAGATGTATTTATGAATTTACAACAAAAGATATATCTATATATACATAGTATATCTAACAGCACCAATTATGTAGTAAATAAAATAATAAATAATCAAATTGACTAGTTTTATTTCTATGTATAAATTTACCGTAAATATAAAAAATCATTATGAGAGTGACTAATTATAGATTTGTATGCAAAATTAAATAGCAACGTATTGCAAATTAAAATTCATAATAATGTTACAATAACAAGCATTATCATATTTATGGCCGATTTTATCTCTGGCGCCAGAATTGGGAGCTATTATGTCACGTTCACCAAAACAATATAAGGGGTCACGTGCAAAATAGACTTTTAGTCATACCTATACCAAATTCACTATTCACAAAATACATATTTTTTTATGGTGATAACGGCACAAGTGGGCAGGAGGCTCACCTGATGGTAAGTGATGACCGCCACCCATGGACATTTGCAACACCAAAGGGTTGCAAATGCGTTGCCAAACGCCGTAGAAACAGTTTAGGTTTCTTAAAATAGGGAGTTACTAAATCGACAACAAACGGAATTCCTCTGCTGTCAGAATAACTCCCCAACGAGCTCAGGCAACCTTACTCACTCGTAGAAAGACAACTATTGTTGATTCACTGCGGTGTTCTGTAAAGCGGAGGTACTTTCCCCGTCGGGCAGTTCAATTTGAGCGAAAAATCTCGCTACAGTGGGAGCCCAAATTATATTATTATTACATTAAACCAAATTATCCACCAATATATTTGTATAACAGGGTAACCTAGTTCAGATACCAGTCTCCCACAAAGAATATAACTAATAATAAACTCTAATTATCTAGTAGTAGTATTAAGATATCTTTGTGGAAGAGAACTATTAATTATTATTATTGTATTATTAAACCTCCTATTGACAAAAGATCATTAAAAACACTCTTCTCATAAAATTATATACATGCTACATTGAGTATCTGCTACTGAAGATCCTGTAAGCCAAGATAAACTACAGGTATATCTAGAAAATCGTCGATTGTTTATTTACTTTCGCCTCTTAAGTATAATAAAAGTATTATCTGTTAAAAGATATATTTTGTGAAATCCTCTTATATGTACCGATTTAAGCATATTTTTCTGCAACACATACTAACTTGCCTGTCGTTCTCAAAGGGTTATACAGAGGTGAAAATGCTGATTTGCTATTAAATAATGATAATTATTAAAGTACTTGCAGCAGAGCGCCAAGCTTTTTAGTGATAGAAAACTTGTTAGAAAAGACATTTCCCATCTAACAAACACGTTTGATAATTACATGTTATTTTCCACCTTCGCGATCACGTTTTTAAATCTATAAATTAACTAGAAGACCGCAAATAACTTCGCAAAAATCCTGCGTGTGATCAATTTTATTGTCGCGCGAATCGATCTATTTTTAAAAAGGAATTTTATCTTCATTACGTGTACAATAATTTCGCGAATTAGCATAACTCTATTGGTATGCAGGCGCCACTTGGTTGTTCGTTATTATATCTAAAATTATACAACAGACGATTTATTAACAATAATATATGCGATAGGTAGTTATATGGTCATCAAAACAACTAGGTATTCCGGCTCCTAAGAAATTTACATATGATTATTAAATACATTTTTAACTTTTACGTTTTTTGTTGAATACTTTTACTTCACATTGTATCGGTGGCGCCATCCTAGACTGATATTGTTTTGTTTTTTATATAAACACAATGATTCTCGTATTTTATTTGATGTATAATACCTAAGGACGTTGGCCAATGTTAATAAATATTTAAATTTACACATTCTTTGTGTAATGCGATGTATATTTGGAATGTTTGCGCATCCGGAACAATCAATGATTGATTTTATTACGGGTTTTACATTGTTACCATGTCAACTTGTGGGGGATTTATTTTAACAATATAATCAGTCGTTAGTACCTGTTTCCTTATAAGTTTAGGTACATATCGTGATGTAATATAACTATGACATCCTGAATGAGACAATGAGTTTTTCATTATTAAAAGTTTTAGAATAAAAGAAGTTCACTATCATTATGACCAACCTATTTATTGTACCACTAATGGACACACACTCTCTCTCTTTCTTTTTATGTTAAGGGAGATTATGTTATTAGCCCACTACCCTACCCTCGGGCATCGTGCAGAATGGCAAACTTGACAGGTCATCATTGAGACAATCCCCCAGGCGTTCATATTTCCTCACGACTTTTTCCTTCAATATTTAAGCGAGTGACCATTAAAACAAATGCAAGATTTGTTGTATGGTGTCTTAGACCTTATAGGCTGCTCTAGATTTATTTATCATTATTATTAATATCATTATAATGTAAATAAAAGGAGATCTTACATTTTACTTAATATTAACAATGTAACATAAACCAGTATTGGTTTTTCCGTACACTGGAATCCATCAGTATTAGCATTTATGTATGTACAACAATGTAAGTAATACGTACTTACTCCTAAAAATGCAAATAAAATTACTAGTTAACTCTATTTTATTACTGTCATTCCTATATAAAAATATAGAGGTGCCATTTTTGTTTATCCGTTAGATGCTTCGGAATTCGTATTCTCATCTTAAGAGAACTTTCGGTTGATTTATGATAAAAGACAATTTATATTTTATGTTCAAGACCAACCATAAAGTATAGAAACATTATGTTTTTATTGATAGACAATATATTATAAACTAATAAAACAGCGGGCGGTTGCTATTTACAGCTCTATGCATTATTAAGCTATGTAACATAATAATTAATGTCGATAGTGACTTATTTGAATTTGTGAAACATTAAATAATAAATTTTGTTCAAAATGAAGGAATGTAAAAATTGTAGTCTCGACAATCTTTTGAATATTTATATTTTTATTAGTTTCTTTGATTGCAATGACTGATAATTTTGATTGATTGTGACCCAAAGTTTTTATTATTTGTTCTATGTGAAACTTTATTAATATGTGGGAATCCTCACTTCGTATACCTACTGTCTAATATATTCCTAACTAATTCAGAAAACAACTATACAATATTTTTAATTTTATATATTTAATTCTATTTACAGTCCCACTGTTGGGCGCAGGAGTCAGTATGAAAGGAAGTTTATACGACCAATGGTCTTGTGTGTTTCGGCAGCCTTCAAATGGCATCAATATAGAGTCTCACGAGGCTTTTCTATCTAAAATTCGATCTGCACATTATAACACAGGGCTAATTCCGAGCTAAGCAAGGACGCTTGGGAATATCAAGTAACCTACACAAATGTCACATCGATCCGGTATCGTCGTGTGAAGGATCGTTAGGGTCCCCACATCGTCGTTGAGCTCCCAACATTACATAACTATTTCTGCTTCTTGAAAAGAACTTCTATTACTACTAAGTAGCTGTTTTAGATTTTTTATCTGTGAAGTAAGTAGTCTAGGTAATTTGAGGGGCAAACGATAAGTAGCCTCACCTGATGGTAAGTGAAACCCGCCGCCCATAGACATCTGCAACACCAGAGGACTTGCAAATGCGTTGCCGGCCTTTCAGGAAAGAATATGCTCAACATTGCATAATACACACATACCTGTGAGTATCACACATTCGCGGTATGTTTTCCAGGTCCCATGTAAGAGCAAACAATTCTATTGCCATTTATCGGATACTTACTATTCAAAAGCCCGCGCTGAGTTGTTTTTTGAGCGTTTCATAGAAGGAAGAATGGAGTCCTTATAATAACATGACATTGTCCTTGGTGTCACCTTAGACTCTCTTTTTCAGAAATGTGTTTAGGTATCACTGCAATTGCAATGCATTTTTTTTTGTGATAGTGTTAACCCGTAAAACGAAAATATAATAAAAGAAATAGCGCAATAAAATAGCCTAAGCATCAATCAATGCAACATTGCAGTATTTTTATTGTATTTTTTCTCGCTACAAAGAGAGCATGACGTGCTTATCTATAAAAGGTGGTTACGATCGTTGATGCGCCAATAAAAAAATGAAGATAAAATAAAAATTGTTCCCGTAAGTCATAACGTTCCAAAGAACTTATTTTTTTTTGCAAGTCTATTCTAATTTCTTACAGATATGCTTCTAATAAACTTCTACTACTTAAACTATGCATCATACTAAGCATTTTTTGTTTTATTTTTACATTAACAAATTGGGTTTCCCATTTGATGTAATCAACTGATCATTTTCTATGAAACGTTAGTATTTTTTATTGTCAGTCAATTCTCGAAAGTTATAAAACTTATTATAAGTAGTTAGTTAATAAATGTGTTATGATGAAGTTTACTTGTAGATGATAATGGTTTATTAAAAAATAAATTGGTGCATGCATAGATGTATTATCGTCAACCCAATTATTCTCCCACTGCTGGGCACGGGTCTACTCTTTTGTGCGTGCTGTGCCTTGGGATTAAACTAAATACCTTTAAATTCACAGTCTTTTATTCACCTTGCTAGGGTATCACAGCTCTTGTATAATGATTTATTTAAAAAATGTTAGTGAATTTAGGGACTTTAAACGGAACTGAAAATACTAATACATAATATGATATAGTATTCACCTTCGAACTATGTTCACAGAACAAGATACACAATTTTCGAATTGACAATCAATAGAATCGAAATCAAACTCATTTATATTTAATAGTATAAATATATGTATAAGTTGCATGTCCGTATGTTTAGACAAGGTCGCGCGTACTGAAAACTAGTTCCAAAGGAATGTCTGAAGACTAAAGTAATAAATCAGCTTCATTAGACATCGCAATTTAGGCGAGTATTAGACTGTGGTCTGTGATATGCTGCAGTTTTTTAAATTGGTTTTAAGTACCAATATTTTTAGGAAAAATTACGCATTTCTGCGCGTTATGTTAAAAACCCTAGTTATTGTTGTGGTAGCCTAGTTATGTCACCAGTGGTCTGAGATGTTGAAGGTCTCGAGTTCGAACCCAAGGCACGCACAACTGACTTTTCGCAAGTTATGGACGTATTTATCACATGCTCAAACGGTGAAGAAAAACATTGTGAGAAATCTGGATGCTTGGTAGATACTCTCGATGGCATGGGAAGTTTGCCAACCCGCAGTGGGCTAGCGTGGTGGAATATAGGCTTATCCCTCTCAAATGGAGACCTGTGCCCAGCAGGTCTCAGCCAGTCTCTTGTCATTCGAGAAAAATTAGGCTATAGACCACCACGCTAGCTTAGTGCAGGTTGGCGGACTTAACATGCCAGTCGAGAAAATGTCTTTCTCTCTGTTTCCTCTCGATATTTTCCATCACCGTTTTCTACATCAAAGGACAGTAGTGTGTTGCAGGCGATCTGTATCACCAGCAATTGATTGCTAAGCAGGCCTTGATTTATCTCGCCGGGGTTATAGTGCATGCTTTTGCGAATCCCATGGCCCCGGCAATCGGGTTGGTGGCGTTGACGGGTGCGGTTTTTTAGTCGGTAAACGCTCACATTGGGCGGAGTCCAACACACCCCGTCGCCTCCCCAGGCAGCGGGACGGCCCGTAAAGGATTTTTCCGCACTTAAAAAAAAATGCCTTGCTTTGTAGACCGCAGGCCAGAGCTGGATGCTTCCCAGTGTGATAACTGCCTCACCCAAAGCGTGATAGTAGATATGCCATCAATATTATTTACGATACGATCATAAGATAAAACAAAAAAAACTTGCTTCGTCAGTCAATTTGGTTTTTGCGTTGATTTATCGAGAATAATTTATGTTGGAAATTGAATACCTCGTATTTAGATTCGTCGTCACAATGCGAGGATGGTATTTTATAATCTGGTACAATAAAGATCTGGACGATAAAATTGTTAACGAGATAATAAGCGTCGATGGGCCGAATTCTTGCATATTTAAAGCTTGGAGAATATCTTTATATACATTTGTATTTATATGTAAATAACTGTTATAATGGCATAGTATGAGTTCCTGGACTGCTGAGACTTGGGAATCGACCCAGCTCTTCTGTTCATATTGTCATTCCGTTTTGGACACTCTGAATTGTATCCTATTTAATGGGAATATGCAAGTGCCTTTCTACTTGAGATCTATAAAATATCGCAGAGACCTATGCCTAGATTTTCAGCTATACTACAAACGAATTAGGTCTTAAATGGATGAATGGGTAGAGGATTTTTGGACAACGTACAAAATTCTTACGTTTGGTGATCCCTTGACAATCAACAAGACTACTTTATGTTCATCTATCTTTCATCACGATGGCAAATTTCAAGAAATCCGTATCCGAGTGAAATAGTTTTCTTATGGAGCTTGATTTAATTCTTCTTGGTGAGTTCATCATATAAATATTATGAAACTGACAAGGAGGCAAAGTTTCATCTGAAATAAATTGTCCATCCACATGGAAACTGTTAACTGGACCTTCTCTAATGGTTTCTCTTTATTTTTATGCCGACCAGATTAACACAGCTTAGTCCCTGGATTCCCAAACATCCCGGTAGGCGCAAATGTTCATCATCATCATCAACATTATCAACCCATTATTGTCCCACTGCGGGGCACGGGTCCCCTCTTATTTGATTGGGATTAGGCTATAGTCAACCACGCTAGCCTACTGCGGGTTGACAGACTTCAAACACAATCAAGAATATCTCTCAAGCATGCAGGTTTCCTCACAATGTTTTCCTTCACCGTTTGAGCATGTGATAAATACGCACATAACTTCCGAAAAGTCAGAGGTGCCTTGGGTTTGAACTTGAGACTTTCGATATCGCAGTCCACTGGTCACACCACTAGGCTACCACAGCTCTTGGCAAATGTTCGTGTAATAATAAATATAATGTATGAGTATTCCCAAAAATAATGGATAATAATTATGTAGTGTACCTATCAACCATCTTGTATCCGTAACACAAGCCTCGTCACTTAGCTCGAAACTAGATATGATAAAGCTGTGTCATAATGTCCGAATATATTCATATAAAGTCAGCATAATATATTAATTTATTTAATGATACCATAGTATGAAAACATGAATACCACTCAGGTGCATATGTCCATCTAAACACTAATACCAATATTACCCGGACTCTTAACTATGAAACGCAGCCGTAACACATCGCTGCGCAAGAGTGGCAATAAAAAATAATGATAAATTGATAAATAATAGATAAGTCTGACAGCGCAACAGGTACCAATTGAAAATTTTTCATCCATCCATATCTAAATAAGATTGAGCGGGCGTATATTCCCATCCGCTTCAATGTCATACTCAACACACTTTGCTTTAGCGCCTGTTAACCTTACGACCTCAGTTTTATGCGTGACAGAGGAGCCTTCTATACTGCTATTTATAATTTTACGTATAAATATATACTTAATCAATGACATACATAACTTTAAAGCGGATTAAGCCTGATATCTTCGAATTATTTCGACTTTATTGGTATGTCATTGAGAAGAAACTTGCAGGTTTCAAAATGATCTTGGCCTTATGGAAACGTAAGAATTATAAAGGAAGCAGTTTTATTGGTCAATTAAATCTTGTATCCTTCACATATATTATGTGGGATTATTTAAGTTTACCTGAGAATCCTTTCAGTATTGAATTATAACAAAGTAAAAAACACCAGCTGTGGTAGCCGAGCGGTGTGGATTGAGATGTCAGAGGTCTCGAATTCGAACCCAAGGCACGACCAATGACTTTTCGGAAGTTATGTGCGTATTTATCACATGCTCAAACGGTGTAGGAAAAACATCGTGAGGAAACCTGCATCCTTGAGAGAATTCTCGATGGCACGTGAAGTCTGCCAACCCGCAGAAGGCTAGCGTGGTAGATTATAGCCTAATCCCTCTCAATTGAGAAGAGACCCGCGACCAGCAGTGGGACATTAATGGGTTGATGATGAAAAAATACCATACCAAGCCTCTTTTTTGGTAAATTCTCCAACGTTCCAAACTTTGAGTTATGGATACCTATTAGGCATATTATTTATTGGTCACCTTGAGATTTAGGATATACCATTTACTATATCCTTAAATATTTGCGTAAAATTTTAGAGAGCGTTGTCGTAATTTTTGGGTTTAAAAGGCATTTCTTTTGTAGCAAAAATCACATTCGAGTTTTAGAAAATAATTTTCCTTTATTAGAGCAATTTATTGATCTAGTGTAAAATAGTTAAGGACTATCTCTAGAAAGAATATCGTTTAATATGGCGGTTGCAATAATATATTGTAACAATAATTATTAAAACAAAATATATTGTTTTGTCTCAGTTATAAAGTTATCAGTAACTAACTAGCTTATAATTTTTTCTGACTGGGTTATTTTTTAAACATTTATGCTAGGTATACTGACTTATCTCCACCTTCATACATTAAAGGTCAAAAATGCCAGCGCATTTAACGAGGTCCAGCGTGGCCTTCTACGAGATCAAATAATATCTATCAAAACTAACAATATAAGTACTAAAGATGCTAATCAAGAATTGTTAAGCAGAAGTGTCAGTTAGCCGGGATAATCTATAGAAATATAGCTCAAAGCATGCTGTCGCTAAAGTAAGAAGAATATTGAATGGAAGATAAATACTGGAAAACGAAACAAGGGGCAGCCTCCAGCGAGACTAGGCTATAGTCCACCACGCTAGGCTACTGCGGGTTGGCGGTTTCCTGAGTTTTTATTATCTTCTGAAAAGAGAAGACCTCTCTCTTTAGCCATTGCTCTCTGTCTTGAGTTGTGACATCAGTTGTGTATAGTCTACTTGTGTGACCAATGGAGAATAATGTTAAACGTCCCGATTTCGGTCCTAAGGTTTATTTATCACACAGTGAAGATAATGACAGTGTAATTTCAGGTAGGATGCTATGTATATATATACATTAATATAGTACAACTTCTGCCTCGTTGATCTAGCGGTCGCACAGTGTGACGGCCAAGCAAGAGGTTCAATTCCCAGGTCGAGCTTAGTGTTATTGAGTTTTTCTATAAAACTCTCAGTAGCTGCTCGGAGTTTGGATCCATGCCCGGTTGATGGCAATAGGCACGCCCCCTATAACATAGGACGTAACGTGACACATACCGGCAACACGTGGGTGTACATTAGTACACCTCTGCGTTACCAATTATTCTGTACGATATCTTCTTTTTCCTCACATTTGTTATTTTACGCTTTTAACATTATTTTATTCATAACAATATTATTAAGGACACAATTGGTTTCACTTATTTAGTCTGTCTTCTCTCTCTTCTTATCCTTAACATACATATATACGAGTATATACACTCACGCCTTTTCCCACAGGCAGAAACTGCAGAACTCCACGCGCTATGATCTCTGCATACCACTTTTGCTTCGTCCACATTCATACATCTCGTCATACACGCGCGCCGGTTACGAGTACTGCGCACCTTATTAAAGGAGTTTACCAATTCGGTCGGTGTATGTCCTTCTAGGGCGCCCTCTCCTGGCATTGCATATGCATCTTGTTTCATTAAAGAAATAATATTTCCATTGCCGGTTCTTAGATATCTGTTTTTTCAACGATACTTATAAAAACCTGTAATTCAAATCATTAATCATTTAGCGTTTTGCAAGAACGCTTTACAATTACTACTAATTATATCGCATTATACTTGATGATAATTGATAAATTTCTGATTCTTATTTCGGTATCTACATATTAGGGTTCCATTATTAATATAACCTCATTTAAACTAATTTACTATATTCAACATTAAGAAGGTACATTATTACGCCTCTGCCTAATACTTCGGGGGCGATAGGCGTGATGGTATGTTATGTTAAATGACAAATGAAAATGTGCTCAATGTTCTCAATCGCATACTCTTGTGTACTTCGTAAACTAAGTCAAAAGCTAGAGTAAGTAGCGTCCAGTAACCGCCGCACGGTATGTAAAGGATTTTTTTAGTGGCAAAGTATAATATACCTTAACTTTAAGATGTTATAATTGAAATTTCAATTATAATCTTTGTAGCTACAAGAACAAATGCAATGCGATGTCGTGTCCGTCCGTGCCACTAACGCGAAAAAACTTTTACCTTCAACTTCCTGTTTCTTTTCCATTTAATAAATGAGTCTATCATTATCAACATCATCAGCCTATATTCGTCCACTGCTGGACGTATGCCTCTCCTAGTGATCGCCACAAATCTCGATTGCTCATGGCTCTTTTCCAAATGAGCTTATAGGCGCATGCATAAGTTTATGAACATGCCATGTAACTACGTGTATAGATAACAATTTCTAGTCTGTTTTTTGACTTTACTCAAAACATACCTATTAATTCCAATTATTATGTCATAGTAGAGCTTGAACTGTTGGTAGAAGAATGTGGTAATCGTTATAGAAAAAAGATAATAACAAACTACGTCTTCGCAAAACGATGAACAAAACATAGACATTTGGCGACAGCATCTTTTGGTAAAAATACTTCACGGATCTATGAGAACATATTTGGAAATAAAAAAGTTTGTTTACATTTAAAATGATGAATCACATGTAAATCCCAAGTACGCATTCCGATGTCGCTCGCGACCTTCATTAGGCTGCCTGCACACATTACGACCGAAGTTGCTACAAAAGTCGCTAACTTTATCTGTAAATAACAATCTGTATCTATTTAGAGTTGTAAATGTCTTTGAACTTTTATAAATTTATTATAAGGAACATTCGAAATGTCAACGGTGCTTATAAATTTATATTGCAAATTGAATTTACATTATCACCTTTTTAATAATATAGGAACATCAGCATGACACTGCAATGTAACCTTCACTACAGTAATAATATAATTAAATATATTGCATGCCTCATTATTTCCCGTTGTGTATACATATTTTGCAATGTATGTCTTCAATGCATATTTTAATATTGCCTAAAGTAATACAAATACAGACATTAATATAATATTGACTTACTATGAAATAATGTACTTCCATATTGTAAAATACGATAATGCACCTTACGATAATGCACCTGTAAGTTTAATTTACCAGGAGAAATGTTCATTAATACTTTAAAATGTTCAATTTCTCTTTCACTTTTGAAATTAAAATACTCAATACCTATTTTGAAAACGTACTAAACGTACTAACATTTTATATGCAGTTGATAATGATAACATATTGACAACTGACAACTACAAAACAAACAATTCACATTCGTGAAATTTAGAAAAACCCATGTAACAAGAGTCGTTTATCAAATTTCATGCTTCGCATTTCGAGACTCTTAAAATAAATAGTCGCATAAAATATTTAGAGACGTGAGTGTGTAAGCGGTTGTTTTGGAACAAAAACAAGATCACGGCCGGCGGGCGGTCATTCGGATTCTTGGATAGCTTGAAACTACACTTAAATAGCGCTGCGATATTCGTAAGCCACACGTGAATAAAATATTATAAAGGTATCGTCAAAACTACTTGTTCAGTTAAAAGTTTTGGGAGAATTTTAATCATCATAATTTTTTCTTAGTAAATTGGACTTAAAAATACAAAATGGTGTCAAAAATGTTAGTATTTGCCTTGATAGTTGGAACCGCAAGTGCCGCGACCTGGATAGGTCTATTGCCGCAAAAACCCAAAGAATTTGGTGAGTTTTATATTTAAAAATTGTTTATTATTGTGGTTGTTGCACAAACAACTGTTAATTCGCGCGTTCAGTGTCTTTTAACTTTAAGTTTAACGATTATTTTTCTCTTATCTTCTGTGTTTTTAATTGACCTTTTGTGTTATAATTTGATATAAGCAATATATTTCATATTGTTAATTTATGATGTTTATGAAATCTTACAGAATTAATCAAAACATTATCACTATCAACATGTCTTTAAAATCGTTTTAATTAAATGAAAAACTGATTGTTAATAAGACGCAAAAATATTTTATTACTGTTTTGGGTTTGCAAAACACGTAAAGGCGATTTGTGTTTTTAAACGATAGTATTATAATCATAAAATTAATTACGACGTGAAGTGTGATCAAGAATTCTGTCCGTACCACAACATGTTTGAGCAGTATAGTTTCTATAAGTTGGATATAGCCATCCCTCTCTTGCAGCCTACAAAAACTGCTTGAACACGTTATGATACAGCACCTGGATTTTTTTGAAATCAGAAAACAAATTCGTGCTTTCCAATTGCTTGACACACTTCAATCGATTTCAATCCCTAAAAGAAATCGGTCATAAAGTTGTAGCATAAGATCAAGCCGTATATTACAATGTTCTCATTGAACAAAGTAAATTTCACTATAATAAAGAAATGATAAGGCTTATTTCTCTAATGATATTCCATTTTTGTTTTCAGCTGACCAAGAGGGCTGTTACATCCCTGAATTACGACAAGTGGTTCCTTTCAATACAGAATTTACTCCTATCGGAGAGTGCGTGAGAATGCAGTGCTTAACAAACATCATTGACTATGCCTCGTAAGTAGATTTCGATGTATTTTTTCGTTAAAAATAGCTTGTCCAAGGCGTTCAAAGTCGAAAGTGACTTATCATAGAACCGTTTCAAAAATATTTGTGTTAGTACTGGTTTTCGGTAATAGCCATCAATTGATTGTTTTGATTGCCTCGTTTCTCAGAAAAATATAATGATCTTTAATAACCAAAACAATCTAGTCTGATTAGGTATTAAACAATATGAGGGATATTAGCAAAAGCGATTGTGTGACAAGTCCTTGTGAACTAGCATTTTTTGGGTTGTTTTGATCTTTTAAAGAAACTAGGTGCTCAGATTAGTACAATAATTATCAAAATTTCTTGGACATTACACAAGTAGACAAAGACAAGATTTATAATAATATTTTTTTTTCTAGATGTGGTGTTGTGGCAACTAATGATCCAAATTGCCACGTTACTGATGAAGATACCAGTAAACCTTACCCAGACTGCTGTCCCGACGTCAAGTGTGATCTCGATAACAACTTGTTTTAGTTATTCCTTTTAAAATATTAGGATAAGTTTAAAAATCGTGTTAAAATCCTGGCACTATTAAGGCTACTTGATTGTGCTGCTAATGTGCCATATCATTTACTAGAACAAATGAAACGAGCAAATTTTAATAAAATAAATATTTTAAAATTAGAAAATTACTCAATGTTACTGATTTAGAAGAAGTTTGGAAAGGTGAAGAAGAGAAATTTTCGGAGAACTGAACATTAAGGAGCGAAAATGACGCGATCCAATAATGCCAAGGTTTCAACACGATGCGATGTCTAGAGTCTTAACGACGTTTAGATAGAGTTCCTTTTCAAAGAGTTTAGGTTCAAACTCTAGAAGCTATCTTGCCACCAAATTGTTGATTTAATTTATTTTTATTGAATTAGAAACTACTTTAATTATTGTATGTGTTTTATTTGGTAATGTTAGATTTGTATTACAATATCATCTCTTACTTGGAGAATCCGGTAGTTCCTATTGGACGATCTTTGAGAGAGAAAAACATTTCAAAGGTCAGATTTATTTCCGTCCAGACATTTATTAGCATAAAGTTAATAATGTATGAATGGTTTTTTAACGAAAAACTCACATAGATTTCAGTGCTGATACGCATTTATTATTATATAAGACTATTCACTTTAATTAATTAATCTAGAATTGATTATTTAATTACCGTAGATAGGATAGTTTGGATTCTTTATTCCAATTATTATAATTCATTAATGGGTGTTTGATCCATTGATCCGCGCAATTTTTCACAAAGGGGTCTGAAATTTTGCTTCACGTATTAATATATAAATAAATTCCGGTCTGTTAGTAAGATCGGAATTTATCTATATAGCTATTACATATTAAAATATAGCTTATTTATATATTTAGCTGACTAATCTACTAGAAGTTCAAGAAGGGTCGAGATGACATCTCGACCCTGTTGTGTATGTTTCTTCCACAATGTAAATTTATAAGGTACCGTCAGAAATATCTATTGAAGACATACATACCATCACGCCTGTCGTACTAAGGAGTTAGGCAGAGGTGTACCTATGTACACCCACATTTCATCGATATGTTTTAAGTCCGATTAAATAGGAGGCGAGCTTATTGCCATCAACCGGGCACGAATCCAAACTCCGAGCTGCTACTGAGAATTAAAAAAAAAACCAATAACAATTTGCTCGAGCTCGGAATCAAAGCCAAGACCTCTTGTTTAGCAGTGGCACTTAAGACCACTAGACCAACGAGGCGGTTGCAGTTAGGCTAGTGAAAACACATACTAAATATAATCTTTCCACTCGCAAGAAAAATGTTTGTACGGTTTTGAACTAATTATAAAATCTTTACTTTACAATTAGTTCAAACCCGGACAAATATTTTACTTTGTAATCCATGCGAGAGGCGTTTATATGACTGGTTAGCGGCAGAATATTTGTATAGCTTAAGAACAATGATGTGGTTATTGACCGAGTCGTTGAGATTTCTCTTAATATCGTTGAGCTATACGATGTTTGATCATAACTGGCCTCGCCTACCGTCCTCCAGGATTCGGAATAGTTCAGCTCGAAACTTCCTTCTTTCTTTTTGTGAATATTTGGCCGTTATTTTGGGCGATTTTTGGCGTTTCTCTCCAAGGACTTCAGGATATGTGGATGATATGTAGTATGAAATCTGTTTCTATATATATATATATATATAGAAACAGATTTCATACTACATATATATATATATATATACAGGAATAATTTTTAAGCAGTGCGCAAAAAAATTTTGGTGGTTCAGTATCAGTAATAGAACACATTTCCATAATCAGTTTTTTTTTTTTTTTAATTTTTGTCCGCCTTAAAATCAGCAATACTATATGGACACATCTTATTCGTAATAATAACAATAGGCACGCGCGCTAGCCTACTCACGCGCGGCGTCAGCGGGGGTGAATACCGGGGGGGGGTGGGCTGCGGGGTAGCGCCCGGGCACGGCCGGGCACCGGCGCGCGGCGCTCGGTAGTCGGCTCGTCGCACGCGCCCGTGACGTTGTCTTATCGCTTTCCCGCGCGAACCTGCCACGCGCCGCCCGCCGCACGAGTTTTCGTACTGTGAGTTGTGACCGGTCACGCACGATGTCAGAGTTTAGTAACCGCGAGTTTTACGAGATGGTGCGAGTGTATTTATTAAGTGGCGAAAACTTACGTGCAGCTCGCAGAATGTATGCTGCAGAGAGTGTACCTCGAATGCGAGCCCATGGGATTCATAACCCCGCGGTCCCTAATGAAAGAACAATTTTAGCCGCTAATCCAAGATTGCTCGATCACGGTCAATTTAGGACACCCCATCATGCACAAGGTTCTGGCAGACCTCGACTATCTGTTGAACTCGAAGGAAACATTTTTGATTTCTTCGAGCGAGACCCAAGAGCGAGTACCAACGATGCGGCACGTCGCTTCGGTGTGAGCCAGTACGCGGTATGGAAACTGTTAAATACAGCCGGTCTCCATCCATACCATTTCCAACCTGTACAGAAACTCCATGACTCCGACCCCGCATCACGCCGAGTCCTCTGCGAGTGGCTTCTAAATCACCGCGAAGTCAATATCTTGTGGACTGATGAGGCGTTGTTCACACGTGTAGGACTCTACAATATCCACAATGAACACTGGTGGTCCTTTAATAATCCCCATTTGGTGCGGGAGACGCATCATCAAGTGCGTTTTAGCGCCAATGTATGGGCGGGGATTATTAAAAATAAAATAATAGGACCCGTTTTTATTGACGGCGCCTTGACCGGGCCACGTTACTTAGAAATGCTCGAAAACGTTATTGAAAATTTAATAGACGAAGTTCCGGTGGCTTATCATCGTAATCTGTACTACCAGCACGATGGCGCTCCGCCACATTACGCCATTCAAGTCCGAAATTACTTAAATGAGAAATACGGGCAAAATTGGATTGGTCGTGGCGGGCCCATACCGTGGCCGGCTAGGTCTCCGGATCTGACGCCCTGTGATTTTTTTCTTTGGGGAGAAATCAAGCGCCGGGTGTACGTAGAGGAGGCCCAAAATCTAGACGACCTTAAGTCAAAAATAATAAACGCTTTCGATACAGTGAAAAATTACATTAGTGTACTGAATAAACTGAATGACAATTTATTTAAACGTGCACGTTTATGTTTAGAAAGAGGAGGACTCAATTTTGAACAATTATTAAAATACAGTGATTAGTGAGTAGGAGTAAGCAATTATTTTTATTAACAATTTTAGGTAAGTTATTTTTGATTAAACATTATTGTAAATACCAAGTTGATTCCAATTTTTTAAATACGCCTTAATGCAGAATTACTAATGCATACATTAAGAGTAATGTCAATTTTAATTTATTTTGGTATGTTTTTAAATTGCCATAATGATCATGAGTTATTTTAGTGAAGAAAAACATTAACCTCGGGCAGGATTTGAACCGGCATCTTACAGTGAGGTACGCCAAACGCTACGACCACTATGCCCCCGCGACTCCCACCCGCCAGGTCAAATGTTGCCTTCACATTCTGTATTACGTGATCATAATGATTCATTTTCTGTATTTTGATGGTCCTAAGCCCATGAAAGTATGAAGGAATAATTGGAATTACTTAAAAATGTTTTCAATGTACTGGTCGTACAGACGCATGCATTTTTTTCTAATTAAACATGAACTTTATTACTTTGTATTCAAGTTGAAAATCTATCATAGAAATTAGACAGATTGAGGAAGCTTGTTATGCTTGCCAAGACCAATCGTACATTGTATCTAGCGCCGCGCTCCATACCTACCTACGCGGGCGCATCGAACTAGCGCACAGCTGATGTAGGTATACTTAGACGCGCGCGCTTTGCCGTGCGCTAGCGAGTAACCATAAAATCTATTTCAAAGTAGACATCTTTCATTACCAATAACTTTGATAATTTGTACTAAGACATATCAAAATAAAAAAATGGTGTTTAATAAAAGTCGTTTAAGTTTCAATTGTCAAAGTTTGCGCACTGAATAAAAAGTGATCCTGTATATATATATATATATATATATATATATATATATATATATATATATATATATATATATATATATATATATAAAATACGTGTCTCACGGCTGTACTAATTCAGCCTGATGTCAAGCATAAAAGATGGAACCGTGGGGATTCCCACGGATATCAAGAAAGTATTTTCAAAGTGAAACTACTTTGTGTGAATTATTCACATAGTTTTGATAGGCGGTGGCGAATTCTTGACGGACCTCAAGAAAGAAAAGAGACAGTAAACTTCTTTAACCTCGCTCAAATTGAACTGCCCGACTGGGGTTCCTGCGCCATACAGAAGACCGCAATGAATCAACAATAGTTTTGTTGCTGCGAGTGAGTAAGGTTACCAGAGCTCGTTGGGGGAGTGACTATTCTGACGGCATGGGAATTCTGTTTGCTGTCGGTTGAGTAACTCTCTTATTTTTAAGAAAGCTAAACTGTTGGCAACGAGCGATACCTCCGGTATTGCAAACCACTATAGGCTTTGGTAACCGCTTACCATCAGACAAGCTGTAAACTTATTTGCCACCATTGTGACATAAAAAAATTGTATTGAGCACTCAGCTGTACTTATTTCTTTTATTTTTTTATGAAGTAGTAGAGAGTTGATCCACTTGAGTTGTTCCAGTCCACTAAACATACTAGTCTTTATTCATTATCAATTAATCGACTAGTCATAAGCTACTTATTACCATATTATTATTACATTATTATAATTTGAACCTTATTTCCTTTAATTGGAGTCGCTATTGTAAACTTATCTACAATATCAATGATTTGTATGTCAGTTAACCTCTGCCTGTTCTCTGATGACAATAAGCGTGAAGGTTACGCATGTACGTACTTATTAATCAATAATACATTGATTAAATTGAATGTACAAATTTAAAATGCCATGTCACAATTTAAAATAATGTTTCTCAATGCGTCATACCACGAACAATGTAATTAAGATTTATTAAATTAGTTTCATGTGTTGCACACTTAAGACTGAGTCGCTTGTCGCTTTTAAGGCGAAATCGAACAAATATTACATATGATGATGCATGGCGTCTTCAAAGGGTTATGATGAGGTGTAGGTACTAATGTACACTCACATATCGCTGGTATGTTTAAGGTCTCAAGTAATAGTGAGCGAGACTGTGTACTTGGTACCTACATTATATTATAATTATTGAAAAATTATTCAAAATATTTTTTGTAGGATTTGACAGATCGCGACCGAGATCGGTGGCTTAACGTGTTCTTTGAGGTAGGTACGACTGTCCTTCGTATGTTTAGATGAGTTACGTGTGCGCACCCATCCATAGACTAATCTTGGTATGAACAGTTTAACCTTACATACGTCTTATTATACAATTATCGTTAAAATTATAATAAATACACAAACAAAATACTTACGAAAACCCATGGAAAATCAATCATCTTGGAAAACCCATCATTATATTGATGTATTGGCGAAAATAAATAATCGCATAATCGCAGCAAAAGTCGTGAGTGTGCAGATGTTGAGTTTGAATAATTACCAGATGTCAGATGACACCAAGCTCCATTAAAACTCTTGGGGCTCCAAAATAATATTGTTGTGTTTCTATTACCACTCGCAAAGATATTGGTGAAGTTAAAACAATGGTTTCAAGGGCTGTTATCATTGCTGTCTCTTTGTTATCGTTGGATGTTGGCATAAATGCTCTTAGATGGAGCAATAAGTTACCGGTTAAACCGCCAGAACATGGTTTGTATTTTTTGGAAATATTTTCTTTTGTATCTTTTGAGTTTGCCGGATATTCACTACCCATCTGATTTTTTTTATATTACATATTTGTCTTGTATTTCACATACGAAAATATCTGGTCCCTTTTTATCTCTATATCTTTGTACCATTGTTGTACAATTCCAATCCTACTGTTTCAACTATAAAACAGAAAATTTATTAAAAGTAACCGGTTTTGCAAACATAATATGGATTTATTATTTTTAGCCTATAAATCGGGGTGCTACGTCAAGGAAATCGATGATGTACTTTCCTTCAACGAAACAGTCAATGCTCTGGGATTTTGCTATTTAATTCACTGTACCGAAAAACAAATAGATTACATTTCGTAAGTAACCATATCTCTCTCAAATTTTCAAACGCAAAGTCAATCGTCATCGATAAGATGTATCAATTTATGAAATTTGTAGTAATTTCTTTAGTAATTGTAATAAGACGTTTATAAGCTAAAACCGAAAAATGTTACAAAAAGAGCAGAGAGAGGCAGAAGGGATGATTTGAAGAAAATATCAATTGTTATTTGGAATTTCAATATGTATTTATTGTAAAGGAGTTATAAGCATGTGCCTATTGATTGGTAGACTGTAGAAACGCGATTTAATATCTGTTCAAGTAAAAGGCTGTTACGTACGAGTACACCGCGAAATGTTAGCTGTCATATACATTTATAATTGCCGCTGAATATCAGGTAAGCCACACTAGTTACACTAGTTTGCAACGTTAATATCGCTCAAGTAAATAAAAGGACGAGATACACTAATAATGATAGAACAGGATAGTTAGCATTATTGATGATACAAGTATATAAGGTAAGTGGAAAGAAGAGTTGGAAGAGGCCAACCTCTGCAGACATATTACAGACGTTCCAGTTAATAAGGTCAAGTTAAAAAAAACATCGTAAGCCTCCAAAGATGTATCAGGTTAGGTCTATTTAATAGGTCCTCTTTCAAAGGTCATTGCGGACATTATCTTACACCTTGTGCCACTCGCATATATGAGACGTTTGGAAGTTAAAACCGACCATGATTTTCTAGGCTTGTTTAATTGTATCTTCTTAGAGATAGTCCAGTTTGAAAACACCGGTAGAAAGTCCCGTTCGCCTTCATAGTACTAATAAATTACAAAATTGACTTGTAAAAGCGTCCTTAAAATATCAATTTACTGAAGTCAAGTATAATTTCATTTCATTGGTGCTACAGAACGTATAGGCCAGGATAGCGGTAGGAGATGAAAATCTATAGTATTATTTCTCACAGGGAGTTTTGCCAACCACCTAAATGTTATAATGTGTATTATAAGGGCACAACTAAAGTGATACAGAATTTATAAGCAAAATGACCTAATTGTGGCCTTTGTAGAAATAATCCAAAAGCGAGATGGGCAATGCAATATAAGGAAGGAGAGTAATTTTAATATTTTTCATTCTAGATGCGGTGTTAATGCTCGTGAACATGATAGTTGTATTGTTATTGAAGCCTTATCCGATGTACCTTACCCGCAATGCTGTCCACGCGTGCAATGTTACGATGATGATATCCCTTGGGATGATAATCAGCAGCAAGAATTAAGAAGAAGGATGCCATCATTTTCCTCAAGTCTGAGAAACATAAAATGGCAAATCTGATTAGATAAAAATGATTTTAAACCGTTTATAAAATTGGTGTTATTACTTTGAAATTAAAGACAAAATTTATTTTTATACCTCATTGTTTTTTTTTCATACTTTTTAAATATGTAATAATATGTACATGTATAAAACAAATATTTCACGCTAAGCTGAATGGATATATTTTTATACCACATGGGTGGCAATCAAGCTTAGGTACAGCCCACTGGTGTTAAGCGGTTATCGTAACTTCTAGAAGTTTACAACACCAGAGATGTCGCTCGCGCGTTACCGACCCTGTAGAAGCCGTTGAGGTTTGCTAAAATAGGGTGTTAGGAAACTGACAACAAACGGAATTCCTATGCTGTCAGAATAGTCACTATAGCTGGGGGAGCTCTGGTAAACTGGCAGGAAAACACAACTATTCTTGTTTCACTGCGATCGTCTGTACTTCCTCAGTTGAGCAGTTCAATTTGAGCGAGGAATGCTCATCAATCATGAGGAAACCTGCATGCTTGAGATATTTTCTTGATGGCGTGTCACGTGTGAAGTCTGCTAACCTGCAGTAGGGCAGCGTGGTGGAACTATAGCCTCATCATCATCATCATCAACCCATTAATGTCCCACTGCTGGGCACAGTCTCCTCTCAATTGAGAGGGATTAGGCTATAGTCCACCACGCTAGCCTACTGCGGGTTGGCAGACTTCACATGCCATCGAGAATTCTCTCAAGCATGCAGGTTTCCTCACGATGTTTTCCTTCACCATTTGAGCATGTGATAAATACGCACATAACTTCCGAAAAGTCAGTGGTGCGTGCCTTGGGTTCGAACTCGAGACCTCTGACATCTCAGTCTACTGGTCACACCGCTCGGCTACCACAGCTCATAAACTATAGCCTAATCCTTATCAAATGAGAGGAGACCCGTGCCCAGCAGTGATGATGACAATAAATCGTATAAACTAATGCGTTTACATGGTGTTATTATCTTAAAGTAGATGTAAGATCCATACTAAACTGTCGTACTAAAGATTTAATGGGCCAATGGTACAAAGTGATCACAGAGGATATGCTTAATTAAGACGTAATAATATGATTGTCACATCTAGGTATTATTTTCATGTAATAACTAGCTGTTTTCCCACGGCTTTGTTTGCGCGTTTTATGAGTAAACAAAAAAATACTGTATGGGGTTGAATTTCCAAAAAACTACGAAATACGTATGTGAATATTTTTTTGCTGACAAGTTGGAAATTAAGTTAAATTCTTCATACTTAAAATTAAGTTTGACAATAACGCATTTCCATACAACCGTGCAATCCTTATTAATTCCGTTGAATTTCTAAAATTCTGTTCTGTATAATGCATCATCTGTGAAAATTTCCTAACCCTTTAGGTTTAGGCTCTGCGTTGATGAATTTGTCAGGACAAGTAATGCATTTTTTTATATTTAGCCAAATAAAATATAATATATATAGCAGTTTTAGCTCCGATCAATGGGGAAGTAGAATCAGTAGCGTAGCGTGGGGGGGGGGGGGGATGGCCCCGGGCGGCATATGAAAGGGGGCGGCATACAGTGCCACGTCGTTTTTATAGTACTAGAAAAGGGGGCGGCAAATTTCTAGACAGCCCCGGGCGGAAAATACCCACGCTACGCCACTGAGTAGAATGTTGTAAAATTGTCTAGATTAGAGTTCTTGGCCTGCCTCGTTGGTCTTAGGTTCCATTCTCAGGTCGAGCTAAATGTTATTGGGTTTTTCTATGAAATTCTTATAAACAGCTCGGAGTTTGGATTCGTGCCCGGTTGATGGCAATAGGCTCGCCTCCTATTACATGGGATCTAAAAGATGCCGTCGAAATGTGGGTATATGTAATTTACCCACATTTAACCCTCTACCTAACCCTTCAGGGACAACAGGCGTGATGGTATGTTATTATAGAGTTATTGGCACAATTTTGTGATAGTTCTTAGTCCCGCTCTTTTCAATCTCCTACCAGTCTGGACGGAATAGATTCAGATTCATTGAAGTCATAGACACCCCACGTCCTTGCTCAGCAGTGGGATGGCATATAGTATATGATTTAGCCCAGTATTTGTCTAGTTTTCAGGCGATGTAACTTGGTACTTTTTAGGCAGACACCAGTGACTTAATTTTGGGCGTATAGGAACCGATCAGTCAACTCAACTATCTCATAATATGAATACTTATTAGCTTCTTCGTGTGGTAATTGTGGATTTAATGTAAATTTCACACTAAATTAAAAGTATATTCTCGCTAATTATTACAACAATTCATTTGTAATTTACATTGAATTATTAAAATTTTAATTTGTTACAAGAACGTACGACTTATTAAAAAAGATTTGATTGTAATTTTCATAACATGTATCGGAATTGTATATGTTTAATTGGTATAAATTTAAAACATTGGTCAGTCAGGATTCATTATAAAAGTAGCATTAATAGAATAGTCATAGACACAGTTCACAGTTGAAAAGCAATGAGGGCTAGAAATCTTTTGTTCTTAATCATTGCTGGTATGGCAAACGCTGCTACGTATATTGAAAGACTTCAAAAGAAACCCCAAAAATTTAGTAAGTCATTTATTTATTTTGGAATTATTTCCCGCCTGTATTGTATGCAATGTGTATCACCCAATGACATATTATTATATAGACACGTCATGCACGAACATTACGGCTATGCAAAATGGCGACAGCAACTAATTTGTTCAAAGAAAGGAAAGACACATTTTTATCTTTCACTGTTGTAGTATAATTTTTAAACACATGAAGGCATCTTGTTCTCAGGAAGTATAAAACTATTAAGCACGAATTATTATTACGGAACGTACCCTCGCAACGCTAGTTGGTGCGTCACTAAGCGCGATCCCGGCAATTGCCTTGATTTCTTGTTGCCATTTTAGAGAGCGGGTAGCGTATCTATAGTTTTTTATATCATTGGTATCACCGCTTTGATGCCTACAAAAATGGGTGGTATATTAATTTAAGCAACTGCTAACCTTGAGGTCCAGGGTTAGATTCCCAGGTAGACCAAACTATGAGTTTCGTTATTTGGAATGGATAATGACAATAGGCTCACCAAAACTTACCGGTAAAGTGTGGATGCACATATCTGCCTATCCTATGGGGAATAAGCGTGTCGATATATAACTTTCTGTAACAAACTATGGTAATTAAAATAAAAAATGTAGACAATAACACCGGATCTAAATTTGTAAAACGACATCAATATAGAAATACGAGGTCACGAAAGCAAAACTACCGACAGCGAATGTATTATACTTTATAACTTGGGGTTTTTCTACGATATGCGAATCCGTTAGTTTCCTTCAATGAATAATTAACTCAGCGATATAACTTTACGATGTTATTTTTATCAAGTGGGTGTGAAATGTATCTAACTGTCTTTCAAGTTGTTTATTACATAAGCTCAAGGAATGTTGTCTAAAGTATTTTGTTTACGTCCAAAATATTTAGACGTAAAAACAGACCTGTCTTGTTAATAATATTGTTAGCAAGGACTTGTTGATATTGAATTGAGGCGTAGCAGAAAGAAGATTTTAAAAATATCATTTATCAATAATAGAAGGAAATATTTTTCTGTTTGATCTGTAAGAAGTCCATGTCGACATTATGATACAGCGCCATCTAGTTCTAAAAGTAGAACTTTAAGTCCCGGGTCTCAGGTCTCCTTTGAGTCAAGTACAATAGTTTTTTGTCCTGGAAATCATCTATCAAAAGGGCGAAAAGGGGGGTCAAAACGAGGGTATGTAAATAAGTTGATTGATAAAATGAATAAATAGCTAAAAAATACTAATTCTACTCGACGAAGGTTCAGGCAAAAGCTAGTAAATACTAAATTATTCAAACATGAACTCACAAACGATTTTACAATCCGACAAGAAATGTCATGCCACTAAACCACATGGCACTAATCGAAAATAAATATAAAAAAAACAAAATCATATAAACAATACTTTAATTTCAATTCAATAATAAAAGTGTGCCTAACTAACGTAATATGTGGCAAATCGATATAATTGATTAAAGAATTTGTTGAGCTCCAGTAGGTTTTAATGAAGAAATTGCTAAAACTAAAGTAATATCGTATATATACCCTCACGCCCTCTTCCCATAGGGGTAGGCAGAAACTACAAAACGCCATGCACTACTATCCTGACAAACCACTTTAGATTATTTCACATTAATTCATCTTGTCAATTATACGCGCCGGTTGGGAGTACTAAATTTTAACCTTTATAACTACAAGGACCCTTCCTGATCTAATTATATATGTATTAATACACTACATGCATAACTGTTTAAAGATACTGCTATCCTAGATTATTTTAACTCATGTATGATCCCTCTTCTAGCCCGACTCACTTCGGGTAAAGCTATAGTCTGCCACGATAGCCCAATGCGGGTTGTCATACTTCACATGCCATGGAAATTCTCTCAGACATGTGAAATTCTATACGATGTTTTCCTTTGTCGTTTAAGCATGTGATAAATATGCACGTAACTTCGAAAACTTAGTAGCATTAGGTTTAAAATCGAATGTTGTGACTTCATAGTCCATTTCAGTATTTTTTTTTTGCCGTTATTACACAAAATAATACTTCGAAAATAATAATCTAATTAGATTAAGGAAATTGCCATGGGTGGGTAATCATGTTGATGTTTGAGTTTTACAACTTTTAAGTCGTTTTCCGCTTACTCAACGTTCCGAACAAACTTGAGAATTTCACTTGTTGCTGTGTGTGTTATGTGGTGCGCCGAGAGAATGTTGAAAATGTGTGATGTTTTATGAGATTATTCGTGAATATATTGTGCCGCTCCGACGCCAATCAACTCTTGAATAATTCAATACAGTGATCAACTTTTAAATTGATTAAAATTTCTGGGGAATCTCCCTGTTCCTTTCACCGAAGAAAGAACAAGTAAATAAATTTAAATATATACCTATAGATATTTTTACACAGCGCCATCTAGTTCCGACCTAAGTAACTAGATGGTTGATTCGCTAAATATTCATTTACAGACATAATATACATGTAAACTTAAATGACTCACACAGACCTTTGCCTTTATATATATTTTTTTGTTTTTATTATTTCCTACTAATCTGCCAACTGCTGTTATTACTCGTAAAAAAACAACTTTATCGGCAAATGTAATTATAGTCAAAGTATGAAAGATGACATGCATCGAGATTCGAGAATGACTATAACAAGTTTAGGTGTACAAAAATAAACTATATAACATCGATTTTAGGCTAGCTTTTTACAAAGCTCCCCAATTTACCATTCAATTAGCAAATACGCTACGGGGAAAACCAAAATAGAAAAAAAAACCACATTCTTTCAGTAGATTCCATGCAGTAGGAATCTAGATTATTTCCACATATCGTGCAAAATTCCTAACTGGAAATGTTAGACACAGACCAATTAACAAAATTTAAATGAATATAATTGGCTTCCAATTCATTTTTGCACAATATTTCGAATAGATTAGCGTATTTATGTAAACAAATATTAGACTCCAAATAAAATTACAGTTTTATTTGGAGATGGATTTTATGGGAATTTAGTCTCTGACGGTCTCTTGCGTTGCCCGTAGAAACCATTTAGGTTTCTTAAAAATAAGGGAGTTACTAAACTGACAGCAAACGGAATTCCCATGCTGTCAGAAAAGTCACTAATGAACTCTGTTAACCCTACCCACTCGCAGAAGCACAACTATTGTTGTTTCATCATTCATCTTTTGTATGGCAGAGGTACTTCCCCAGTCCGGCAATCTCGCTAGGCTCTACCTCTCCTCTATATCTATCTTCTGTATGTCCATAAGTGTAGGATTTGGTTCGACAGTAAACTAATAAAATTGCTACTTATATTGCCAGTACGTTGTAGTGGGCGTAACATTATTTGCATGAAACACATATAAAGGCTTATAACTGCTGTGTATTTATAAATATACACGTGAGATAAGATCGTGTGTAATTATGATGTGATAGTGTTAATGATTAAGTATTTAGCGACACCCACCTTACTAGTTTGGGGGTCAATGATTGAGAAGTCAACAAGCCTGTAAATTCTTACTATACAGTGCTAATACGAGTATATCCATGACATATAATCTGTGGGCGTGCCGTTTCTATACATGGGTCGTTGTCAAATTTTGCGCAGATCACTCTGTTACTATTTGTATAGAGTTACCATTTTGTTACCATTCATTATTTGAAATCTATATACATATTTATATCAAAATATTAAGTTGGTTCTATAGTTTCTGGGGGTAACCCCACGCGATAAAGGCTATGTATGTTAAGTAGATTTGTCAATAAGTTCTGCACTGATGAACTCAAATTTTGATACGATATACTTACTACTCGCATTAAAGATTAGTTTTTTCTTTTTTTGCGTCAGTGAACTATGAAGTCAACGGTCTCGAGTTCAATCTCAATGCACCCACCACTGATTTTTTCGGAGTTACATGCGTATTTATCACACGCTGAAAATGTCCTGTGCTGGAGCACTATGGACAGTGGGAAAGTAAACGGAGAATGACGATGTCTTTCTTCGGTATGAAATCTCCATATCAAATTTTAACGAAATCAATCCGTAAAAAGACAATCGAAGAATAGAGTTATTTTCACTTTATTAGGCTGTTCAATGTATTAGGATAATATTCACGGTTGATCTAATAATAGATTGAATAATCTTTGACTAAAATTCCACAACAAAATACAAGTAAAATAATATGTAACTTTTATTATATTCGAAACAAAAATGTAAATTGATACATCACCCGCAGCCTATAAGCAGTAATTTTCTCCAACAGCACTCATTATAACTAATGAGATTCATAAAGGAACATGACAAATACATAGCGCCCAATAGTACCCTATACTTAAAATTTTCACTAGTATTTGTTAGTGGTTTTGCTCATCCGGAGAATTTGTTTTTTTATATTTTCTTTTACCGTCCATTTGGGCATATCATTAGGGATGTCGGATTGGGGTTGATGGATCAGAGTTTTCTATAAAATTTCTGTCTTTCTAACCTGCACACATGACGACAGGCGTGATGGTATGTTTTGTTATGATTTCTGTTATTTTCCCGCGTGGCATTTTGTAGTTTCTGCCTATGCCCATGGGAAAAAGGTGTGAGTGTATGTATGTATGTATCAAAAGGCTTTTGATAGCAACTGAAAGTTCCTTTGGTTGTTCAGTTATCGTTTAAAGTGTGTTTTTTTTCGTTACAGTAGAATATCGTAAATTATAGATGTATCATGATTAGGTACTTTCACATTACCCCGAAAACGTTGTATCTATAGATAGGTATATAAGTCACATAAATATTGACTGGTATATAAACCAATCTATTGCCGTCCACTACTGGACATGGGCCTCCCTCAAAGAGCGCCAGAACCATCTCGGTCTTTGCTATAAGCACTAGACTAGCGAGCAAATCCTTCTCAAATGATAGGAGAATAATATCTAACAGTGAAATAATGTAGTTGAATTGACAGAAGATATCTTATGTCATGATTTTAATCACCATAAAAAAAAAGCAAATCGCTTCATCGATATAATAGTAATAGAAACGCGAATGTTAACCGTGATTTCAAAGTTCAATCACAGTGTTAAAAGGTTTTTATAAAAGATTATTTTTAGAAGCAGCTCGTAGTTTGACTTTGTTTCTATTTAATAGTCTCGCCTATTATATAGGACCTAAAACATGATACAATCATAACATCTGCCTAACCTACATATACACAAGCGAAATAGTATAAAGCAGCTCCTAGGGGCATTATAGAGGTTGCCATTTACGAAGTGCCACAGCAGGTGGGCCAATTCAGTCGTTTAAATGATAAAAATATCGAGACAGACCAACAGAATCAAGTAGACATTTTATACTCCGACCCGCAAAAGCCTTCTTGATGGTGTCAAGGTTTCGCGAAACCTCCCGAGGTCTTAATATATAAAAAAAAAACTTCTGTTGTACGAATAAACTCGCTAAGATATTATATTATTATACAAACGTGTTTCTAAGTATTCTAATATGATATTATGCGTTATTAATTATTATAAAACATGTTTTTGTTCGAGTGTTTGACGGTCACGTTTTTTAACAAGATTGGAAATAGTTATAAGCGTGATCTTTAGAACTTTTTAATGAAGACATATTTGTTATTCAAAGGGATTTTTTTAAAGGAATATTGTATATCAATAATAATCACGTCATTTTTACTCTTATGCGAATACTAGATATAAACTGTTTTAGGATTTGAAAGTTCGTGAATAATATTAATATACCGAGATAAAATAGTCATTAAGTCCTTTTATTTCAATAAGCTGGAAGACGCAGCGTGGGCAGGCCCCCGGCAAAGTGGACTGACGATTTGGTGAAGGTCGCTGGAATCCGCTGGATGCGGGCGGCGCATGACTGGTCGTCGTGTTGATCCTTGGGGGAGACCTATGTCCAGCAGTGGACGTCTAACGAGTGATGTGATGATTTCAATAAGCACGCGATTATAAATTTTGGTTCTTAAATCAATTAAATTTCTCAGAAAAAACAAATTAAAACAACTATTGTATATCCCTTTCAAATAATAATAATAATAATAAATTAGAGCCGAGGTACAAAAAATGTATACCCAAAAATAATAATAATAATAATTTATTTCATCAGCTAAATATAACATATCTAGTGATAGGAATCACCTTTTAAGTAAAACAATACTTGTATTAGGAGATTCCGCTCTTGCGTCGAGTTGTAACATATAATTTTCCTGTCAAATGTCAAATGATAAGTGAAAAGGTTTTTAGGATCGACAACGCGCGAGCGACACTTTTGACACGTTCGATTCCCAGGTCGAGCAGTGTTGTTGGGGTTTTCTATGAAATTCCCAGTAGCAGCTCGGAGTTTGGATTTGTGCCCGGTTAATGTCAATAGGCTCACCCCCTATTACATGGGACCTAAAACATACCGGCGAAACATGGGTGTACATTAGTACACCTCTGCTCAACCCTACGGGGACGACAGGTGTGATAGTATCTTATATTATGTTAAATAATTGACTTTTATTTCAGTTTAAAGACATTTTACATTACGTACAATTTACGACATTACTACGACGAACAGTTAGCAAAGGATATATAAAAATATTCGTCAACATCGTTAAGTTTGTCATAACTATTCATAGTATTTACCGAATTCCACGTTCGTAGAACCGATCCAAAGGCTGGCTTTTTACGTCATCGCCATTAATTAGCGATCACAGAGTGTAAGGAAATCCTCTTCCGGCTCTAATAAACCTTATTATGTATGTATATGTGTTATGTATTTTGTGTGTGATGTTTTGTATGACATTGAGTCATAGTTTGGATAATTTTTGTTTAAGATAAATAAGGTAAGTTTATAGATCTTTATAATTATGTAATGTAGGTATATAACGATTTCGTGAACTTCTGTGAACCGATTTTAATGAAACTTTATTTGGTTTGTTTTAGCTTGAGAGAGAGGTTAGTTTTTCTGTCAATTATAAGCACAATATGTTTTTATTGCATACCAACTACCAACTTAGCTACAAAAACGCGTGGCTTATTAGCGGATCTGCTAATTACTTGTATTTTAATTTGTCGACTTCTGTTAGTAAGTATATGGGACAAATATTAGCTACAGGACACATTCAAATGTAAAACACCTACTCTATAGTCCTATCTAAATAAATGAATAAACAAACTCTGACATACATAATTATAAACTAAACAACGAAGGTTGTATTATAAAAAGCTATAAGTCATCAACCCATTATTGTTCCACTGCTGGGCACGGGTCTAGGCTTTAGTCCACCACGCTAGCCTACTGCGAGTTGGCAGACTTCACACGCCATCGAGAATATCTCTCAAGTATGCAGATTTCCTCGTGATGTTTTCCTTCACCGTTAGAGCATGTGATTAATACGCACATAACTTCCGAAAACTAACTCAGCCGTGCCTTGGGTTTGAACTCGAGACATTTGACATCGCAGTCCACTAGGCTACAACATACTGTATACTAGCTAAGTCTAAACTTCGTGCATTGTTTGTATTTTCAGGTAATCAAGAGGGCTGTTACCTAGAAAGAATACAGGCTGTAGTGCCTTTTGGAGAAACAGTTAGTCTCAATCCGGAATGCGTCAGAGCCGAGTGCCAACGTTCACATATTGAATATTCCACGTGAGTCATCAGTATAGGCAATAAGGCAATCTTTAGACTTTTGATAGGTATTTTATATATTTTTTTAGCCAACTCACACTGTTATATTGAGTGAAACCGAACTGAATAATTTCAGTTCGGTCCAGTAGGAGCCAACTCCATACAAATAAACAAAAAAAAAAAATCTTTCCTGTTTGAAATATTACTATGTAAACACAATTATTTCTTGATTCTCAGGTGTAGCGTAGTGGCAACAGAAGATCCGAAATGTTATACGGAGAAAAGAAACAACGTTGACTACCCTAATTGTTGCCCCTGGATTACGTGTGAATGACGAGATATTTATATCCTAATAATACTTTATTTTTAATGTGTGACATAATATAATTATGTGGTTTTAAAATATATTGATGTATTCACTTATGATAAGCATAAGTTTATTTGATCCCATTAAAACACTATCAGAAATGTATCAGAAATACAAAATATTCCCCACAACATTTTCCTCGATTCTGTTATATCATGTATTATTTCCAGGTACACTAACGCAATATGAAATTATGCCTACATACCAAACAGTTTCTTGCCTTCGGAACCTTCAAAACGCGCCTGACCTCTATGGAAGAGTCCAGTGAGTGTGGGATTTTTACCTCACTAAAATCACCCCGGTGGTAAACATCAGCACAAAAATGAAGGTACCGGGGCCTCATAGGAGACCAACTCCAGAACCCCCTGTGCAATACCTAAAGGCACCCTAAGGAAACTGTAGAGGGGCTCCTCCAAGTCGCTGTGCAGAGTAGCACTGTCTTCTTTGAGTGTCTTCTAGCGTGTCTTCTTCTTATCGTGTCAATGGCTTAACAATGTTTGAGTAAAAAGAGGCTTCTTGAATAGCGTTAGGCGTGGCCAGACAGAGATCGACCCTCGTGTACGTTTTGGGGCAAGAGGGACTCACCAACAGGTGTGACATAGATTGCTATGGATCGCCACAGTCACATAGGGCAAACATAGATTCTCTAAATCCTAATTCCTTCTTGTAGAGCGCATAAATACCTGCTTGCTGCCTATGACGAGGAAGTGACAGAAGCTGACCGCATTAATCCAATTACAAAATTACAATTTGACGTTCAGAATTAAGTTGTTGCAGCGTGATGACATAATTATGTAATACTACTGGTCCCCATCTAGGCAAATTTATTGTAGAATGAAGGTGTGGTAAGACGAGAAATAGGTACTTACACGTTTCTATAAGAATGTTTTCACAGCGAAAATAACATAGCTGTTTGCGTTCTCACGCCAGCATCAGTTAATTTGTAGTTTATTTTTGGGCCACATATCTAGAAACACAAACAAGCCACATTTTGACAGGAAAATACTACATATAGCAATAAAAACAATACAACAGAACATTATAAAACTTACTGCAGTGGTGCTAGCTAGATCGTTTTATACTAAAAATAGAAGTTAAATTCAGATAATTTTATTAAAAAAACATACAATTATGTTAAAAATAGTGACTTTAACACATCGCTATTTAATAACGCTTGTTTGATACCTCCGTCGTACACATTATAGCGCCACGTCTTCAATTCAACTCATCAATACTTGCAATAACTTGAAGCAATTGATCGAGCGTTTCAATTTTCCTTGCAAATATATTTGCGCGGTTCTGTTCTATATCGGTGCGAGTGAATTCCATGACAGGCGGCATAGTATCGTACAAAACAAAATAGTCGTTATTCACTGAACCATTGAAATTGGTACTGATTCCTTTACAGCTCTGTCGCCCATACTAGTTTGGACCAACGTCGTGGCCTTCCCATCAGCGCAAGAACATTGATGATTGCTTGGATCCTTAGAAAACGTATAGTTTAAACAAAGCGTAAGTCGCAGCAGGATAAAACGCTGCAATCACAAAATTTCCGTAGAGTGTATCTATAGTTGTTGTTTGACTGATAACGAAGGCAGTCGATAGAATGATTAATTTCCACATGACGGAATTTTTTGAATACAGAAAGTGACCGATAGAATACCGAACCGAGGACTTGTTCTGATGACACTGGAGGGAATGTGCATTTATATTGGGATATGATGTGTTGACCTTAGACTTGTAAGTATACAACTGATAAAACATTGTACATTATTGTTTTAATAACACAGACTGATAGCAAGGGGTTAAATGTCTCAGCAATATACAATGTGGACATGATAACACGACAATAAGTGAAAAGACGAGCCATACTAGTTCAAGCGAGTATTTTGACTCTATTCTATCTATCAATGTAAACGCATCTGATACACATTTTCAGTATTATCATTGTAAGTCTTCATGTAACGTAAGTTATCTTGTAATTTAAAAAAAAACGACTGTGTTGAACCCAGGCAATAAATCATCATCAATCCATTATTGTCCCACTGCTGGCCACGGGTCTCCTCACATTTGAGACGGATTAGGCTATAGTCCACCACGCTAGCCTACTGCGGGTTGACAGACATTACTTATTTACTTGCCATCGAGAAAATCTCTCAAGCATGCGGGTTTCCTCACGATGTTTTCCTTCACCGTTTGAGCATGTGATAAATACGCACATAACTTCCGAAAAGTCAGTGATGCGTGCCTTGGGTTTGAACTCGAGACCTCTGACATCTCAGTCCACTGGTCAGACCGTCAGGCCTACCACAGCTACACAGTACTGTTTCAACCTACGCACCAGTTTGCATACATTCTACGTTTTCTAAGGACCCAGCTAACGTGCAATGTACGTGAACTGATGGAAAGAATACATCCTAAGTTAAAGTAGCTATGGATGACCAATCTTTATACGTCAAGGTATTAGGTATACCTACTTGTATCAAAATATAGATATGGCTTATTTATTTTATATTATACTAGCGTAGGCGTACTAGTTTTCGCGTCCACATTATAAATGGTAATTATACTTTTTTTGGTTATTTTTCAATGTTAAATACAATTTAAGTTTCAATTCAAAAAAGGACCCTGTCGACTTTTTTAATTACAAGAAAATGGCGTACAATATACATTGCGTACAACCTAATTATGTAAAAAAATTGACGACATTTAATAAATTCTTATCGTTCGACTTCATCAATTAATGTTGTTTGTAATTTGACACGGGATGTATGATAATAATATCAAATTTAATTCAATTTTCAATAAAAATAAACCAATCAGGTTCTGAATTGTTTTTAAAACTAATAAAATTGATTGAACTTCACTTTTTGTTGGAAAACTTCGAACGTGTGATTTTATAAAGCTTCTATACATTCAGTGTCATTGCTGGTTTGACATAATTTTTATTTGACATTATCAAGTAGTGATTTTTCTGTTGTTTATTTTCAATGCACTTATTTACATGCACTTTTAGTAGTTTAGTAAAAGTATTTCTGTATGCCGTACCCAATGGGTAAAAACGGGACCCTAGTACTAAGAATTCCATCCGCCTATCTGTCACCAGGCTGTATCTCAAGAACCGCGATAGCTAGATGGTTGAAATTTTCACAAATTATGTATTTTTGTTGCCGCTATAACAACAAATACATCAAACTCGATTTGTTTGCCCTTTTTTGGTCGATATCAATAATCGCAACAGGTTTATATTTATATTTATATTTTGACATTTCCTAATTATTTTATTAATTGACATGTTAAGTTATATTATATCTTAACTTATTATATTAATTTATTATTGATCACATAAGTGACATGAGATGTGTATTCAAGAGAGATATTACTGTTGTATTTATTAATTAATAAGTAGCCTGTAAAATATGAGACTGATGTCGACCTTGATGTTGCTTTTGTAAAATGTAAAAATGCCCACAGGTTGCCGAGCAGTTTGAGCTTGTCATGCTCACTAAAATGTCCTGCCGATGGCGGCGTTGTGTGTCGGGTCGTTTTATTCCCTACAACATGGTTGAATAGAGCGACGCTGATACACACGTCATACTCGTGAACGGGTGCTGTCGGTGGTGACTGGTCGACTCATACATGCGGTGGCATTCTGATTTCGTTTTATTTTGTCTTGGGTGAATAGTTCATACATTTCACTTCAAACTGCATTAGTCTCATATTGATGTAGCAAATTAAAATTGTAAAGGAATTGACTTCCTATATTGTAATTTTTATTTATTTAAAAGAGTATCTATGGAGTTTCTTGCCGGTTCTTCTCCATAGACCTACTTTTTGGAACCGTGCAACTAGTTTGACAATTCAAAAGCACCTGTTATACTGGTCTACTTGAAATAAATTATTTTGAATTTGAATTTGAATTTGAGGTAGGTACTTGAAATATTCACAGAGTACTCAGTTGTATTTTCACTTTAATAATAAATAATAAAATAAACATTTAAGGGGGGCTCCCATACAAAAAACGCAACTGCACTTGGTAGGTTTTTTCTTTTTACGTGCCTGTGATAGCCTTTTGGTGTTAACAGTGGACTATGAAGTTTTAAGACCGATGCACGCACCAATGACGTTTCGAAATGACGTGCGTGTTTATCACATGCTCAAACGGTAATGGAAAACAGCTTTAGTAAATACGCACGCCAGAGAGTCTTTCTCGACGACCTGTGCAAGCAGATTGGACTAAATTACTAATTATACACCATCGAAAACGCAGGGAGATGCTTATAATACATAAATACTGGAATTTTCATGTATTGTGCGGCCTGACAGCACTGTAATTTTAATTGATAAACAATAGGAATAAACAAATTTTGTTGTTTAATACATAATTGTCATTATAAAAGATAATAAAGTTCAAAAACGGCCGAGTCAAGGAATCCATTAAGATTAGAATAATGATAAATCCGCGTGTGTCAAGAGCCATGATCTAGACTTTAAAGCAGCAACCTTTATCAGGCGTAAACATGACAACCTTATTATTATGAAGTCAGGGTCGATAATGACCTTATTAATGTAATTGTAGAGTACATTACTGTGTAACCTATACGCACTGCATTAAGGACAATGATAAGTCGTATGTACTCGTAGGTACGTTACATAAAATTACAATTGAAGGCGAAGTGGATGAAGTCAGATGGTGGTAGATGTATGCTACGAATATTTATTTTTATCTTTTTAAGTTTTCTTTTTTTATGTGAAAGCTGAAATAGCATGGCGGCTCTCGTTTTTACGCCAACATCAATGTTTGTGTCAATCAAAAGATTTTTTTTTTAATTTATGGGCCACCTGTCGATGAACACGAACAACCCACGTATTCAGTAAAGTAGGTATGTATGACCCTGATTATGGATGCAGCAAATAAGCTGAAATATCGGGATTAAATAGTAAATATATGAATTAGTTTATCTCGAGAATATCGGTTACACGTTATTTTACGTTTATGTCTTGCAAACCGACAAACACTGAGATTCTGATTATAATTATAATTCTGAAGACTTTTTAAACACCTACTGTAATTAAATTTAAAAATAAAATACTGATAATTTAAGTTACTTATTTTTATAATACTTATTTATATTTAAAATACTACTTATCCTTAATTTTACTTTGTTTTAGTTCTTTCATTGTAACAATAATTTGTCCACGCATTGTAATTTCTTTTATTGTAACTATCAACTCTGACACATTGTATTGGGATCTCATATTAAAGCTTTCTGCAGGACAGGCCCAGCCTAGTGCAGAAAGTCTTGGAAACACCAGTTCCTTTTTGTAAAGAACTTGTATTACTTTGAGTTAATAAAGAACATTATTATTTTTATTTTTCATTTAGGATGAATACGTATACGGATAAGGATCTCTAGTTCGATCTTGGAAGGTGCAAACGTTATTGTGATGAGAATACATTTACACCTGAATTGATTCTACACGATAGAAGTGAAAACTTCTCAGCTTCACAAACTTATAAATATGATATTAGAGTTTTTATGAACCTAAGTATGTATTTGAGGGATGAATTTTAATAAAATGCAAAACAGAATTATGTTCCATCAATTCTGGTAATGAATGTTTATGCAAAATTTGTAGTAGATTGTACCAAGGAATTATGTTGTCCCATACAAACTTCGCTCCCCTTTTTTACCCCCTTAGGGGTAGAATTTAGAAAAATATTTTCTTTCCGTTCCTTAAGTCATGCAATCAAAGGTTTAGGCTGTGCGGTGATCCGTCAGTCAGTCATTCAGGACAAAAAATATTTGTAACTGCTGGACCAATCAACATTACTGTTTTCCGTAAAACCTTTTGAATAGTATTTGTAATTAAAATAAAAAAAAGATTTACATTCAAATATGTAGAAGACATTATAAAACTTAATGCAAGCTGCAATTTTTTTAAATAAAATCTCAGTTTAAAGATAGATATAAAAAAAAATACCAGAGTAATATTGTTTTTAATAGTTACTTTAGCACATGTCATACTAAGAATGCATTTTCAATACCTCTGTCGTACACATTGTCGCGCCGCGTCTTCCTTCCAACTCATCAATACTTGTAATAACATGATTGAACTGATTTTGCGTTTCAATGTTCCTTGAAAATATATTTGCATTGTTCTGTTCTATATCAGTGCGAGTATATTCCATAGAGGCCGGGATAGTTTCGTACAAAATAAAGTAGTCGTTATTCACGGACCTTACAACGGTGCGTTTTTTGAATTCTGCTTCACCACATTTGCAGCTGACATTCAAAGACGGCATCACTTCACTATAATAGTTAGCTACTAGTATTGGCACTGATTGATGTCTGTGTTCATATTCCATAGTTATTTGGACCAACGACGTGTCCTTTCCATCAGCACAAGTACATTGCACGTTGCTCGGGTCCTTAGCAAACGTAAAGTGTATACAAACAGGCGCGTACGTTGAAACGGGATAAAATGCTGCCATCACCCATTTTCCATAGAATTGCTCTATATTTGTTGCCTGAGCGACGACCAACACAGTCGATAGAATGATTAATTTCCACATTATTATTTTGTTAACATTAGAAGACAACCGACAGATGTATTTCTTATAATGGTACTAGAAGAATTGTATATCAGATGCGTATATATATTTCAATATAATGTGTTGACCTTAGGCATCTAGGTTCACAACTGATAAAATGTTGCACAAAACTTGTTATTGTTTTTATAATATACATATTATATGTAGATTTGTAGCAAGGGTAACCCTTTAGTAAATATATAGATTCGTACTTGCTTTAATTCATATATACAAAATTTGCTCTTTGCAAAACCATGGAGCAATATTTTTTATGAAAAAGGATCAATTAATCCAGAGGAATTAAAATCAATCGCATGTTGGTTACTCAAAGTGGCCATTCTTTAAAAAAAACAGATTTTGAAGGCTTGATTGGGTATTTAGAAGACCCGGTTTAACCTATTAAGTCTATTTGTTATTATTCTTCTCCTTCTTCTTCGTGTCGATGGAACATGAATAACGCCAAATTTAATACCTATATTTACTTTTACTTATTTTTTTTTTTTTTAGTAGCCTGTAACGTCCCACTGCTGGGCAAAGGCCTCACCACTCTTCTTCCAAACCTCTCTGTCTTCAGCTCTCAGGGACCAGTCTTTCTGGAAGGAGTCCAGCTCATCTCGCCATCTCCGACTGGGCCTGCCGCGTCGCCTTTTGCTTACTTTTATTTACTTAATAAATATTGCCATTAAATCTGATTAGCCCAGAATGATGCCACATAATTGTTATTTGTTATTAACAACTCATTGGCTGTCCCACTGCTGGGCACCGGTCTCTTCTCATTTGAGAGGAATAAGGATTAGTGCGGGTTGGTAGACTTCGCACGCCATCAAGAACATTTGTCAACTACACAGGTATCGTGACGATGTTTTCCTTCACCGTTTCAGCTTGTGATAAATACTTATATAAGGCTTTGAAATTAGAGTGGAGCATGCTTTGGGATTGAACACGAGACTCCGGATTGGGATTGAATATTATATTTACCGTATTTATTATATTATATGTATATGTATATATACCGTATCAAACTGAAATCTACATGTGAAAATTATAGCGCGCAAATTGGAAACGGACTTTGTTGGACAAACGCCGAATTTCAAACAACGCGGCAATTTATTTTCCAATCGATATGGCTGTGTTGCAAAGCGCGCGTTGCGGCCAAAAAGGTGAACGTTTCAGCTATTGATGCGACTTTTTTCATTCGCGCACCCGTACACAGCTCTGGTTTCAATTTCAGGGGAATTTCAGGCACGGAATATTTCTGCGTGGACGTTATTGATTTAGTGTATGTATCTAGTATTTTTGGCATGCTCCAATGATCTGTGTGAATTGGAATTAGATTGCGGTAGTCATGAAGTCTTTACATCACGCTTGTGGCCATGAAGGGGCCGGCAGATGTATAATCGTAGTACAGGCACTGCCTAGTTCGACTACAGCTGCTTCATCAGATTGTATAACACCATTCTTAGCCTAAGTTATCTTTGTATCTAGTACTAAGTTTCTAGCAATAAAGATTTTATTATTATTATTACTTAAAACAACCGTTACTTAGAAGATGATTAAGGTCTCTTGTAATTAAAGATTAATAAATAAATATTCTGCGACATTTCACACAGCACCATCTAGTCCCAAACTAAGCAGAGCTTGTACTATGGGTACTAGACAATAGATATAATACTTATATACTTTTTTTTTGTAAATACATACTTATAATACATAGGAAATACCCAGAGGAACACAAACATTTATATTTATCACATAAATATTTGCGTCCCGTGGGAATCGAACCCACGACCTCGTGATCAGCAGTCCGGTACTCGAACCACTAGACCACAGAGGCCGTCAAAACTAATCAAGATTAACCTACAGTCTTACCTTTTAGACACAAATTGCTACTGTGAATATACAAAAACCCAAATACGAAGATTTCACATTTACTCTTAGGATCTGCAACTTTTAAACCAGTCGTCTACATCTTAATACTTAATTTTAGTTTATTACACTCTATAATGTAAATAAATATAAATAAGGTCAAGATAAAATAGTTCAGTACCTTTTTCTCCTCTATTTGTCAGTCGCTTTTCCTTTGTTTATTTTGTACCTATTGAATGAAGTTTAGTCAATACAAAAGTAAATATGGTATCAGATAAATTTGCTGTTACGTCATCAAAACATTAAATACTAGCTAATTCCCGCTTCGTACCACTTTGTCCGCGTGAAATTTGACGAAAAAAAAAAGTTTTATACTAACTTTGCACCCCATTTTACCCCAGTATAGTAGGGAGAAAATTTTGAAAAATATTATCTTAGTGCTTTCCTACACTTTAAATGGAACGCCTGTGCAATATTTCAAGTTATCTTTATAGTTTAGGCCTGATATGTCAGTCAATCAGATTCAAAGTTATCGCTGAACTTATATCCGTATGATCCAACACTGTTGTATCATATAGGCGGAAAGACGTCATATTTGAAACAAATTGAACAACAATTGTTTTATACATGGATAAATTATTATATTGCGCAAAATATTGTATTAATATTTATATGGCGCAGGACCGGTCATCGTGGCGATCCTTGGGGGAGATCTATGTCCAGCAGTGGATGTCTAACTGTTGATATGATGAATGTTTTAAATATTGTTTATTTTTAGTAAGAAATATTCAGTAATATCTAAAAAAAGTTCACTTAATAGTGAAACGATTTTTTGCTTGTAACCTTGTTTTTATTAATTTAATACATTAGTCTGTGAAATAATAAAACTTGACAACGGATTAAATTTATAATTAGGTTATTATTAATTTTCAAACGTGATTTGATTTCAAGATTTCTCCTTATTATGTTAATCTTTGATGGTTTATAAGATATGTTAATAAACTTATTATTCAATTCATTTAGTGCCAGCGTTTTGATATTTCAATTAGGAAGATGTTCAAAAGTTCGGTGGTAAAGTATTTACTGGTGCCAGTTAATATAATACTGTGATTATTGGAAGTGTTAACTAGCAAAAAATTACCAGTACATAGTCAGTAAACACTTCCAGTGTCTCAAACGTAGGTACTTCATCATTATCATCAACCCATTAGCGTTCGACTGCTGTGCGCGGGTCTCGATTAGGTTATAGTCCACCACGCTAGCCTACTGCGGGTTGGCAGACGTCACATACCATCGAGAAAATTTCTCAAGCATGCAGGTTTCCTCACTGTTTGAGCGTATGATAAATACGCACATGGCTTCCGAAAAGTCAGTGGTGACTTGTGCTTGACTTTGAACTCGAGACCTGTGACATCTCAGTCCACCGGTCTCACTGCTAGGCTACCTTAGATTTGACCAAGCTGGTTGGCAAGTTGGCTTATATTTATAGCACAGTAGGAAAAAATTCTTCTACACATCGACATGAGATCATTTCATACATATGTTATTTGGAATGTCTATAGACCGTATTAACAAAAGTCTGTATGATTTTAGACACGGAGAGTCATAATTCGTCAAGTGAATACTAATCATGGATTCACGCCAAATTAAAGCATTGTTATGCTTTATTAGAACGGAGACGATATCACGAGGCAAAACAAGTCCATTTTAATAGCACACATGATTGTATTAGCATCTGTAATGCCAGCTTAGTCTCCTCTCGAAATCCCTGTTGAGTGGTTGTGTTTTAAAATGTATTACATATCAGTTCTTCTGTGCCTTGTCGTGTCTGTTGGCACGGTGTTCAGTGCGGTAGCTATACTGCTACCAGTTGAGAAACCTCTGGAATTTGGTGCGGCTTTATTACTATTTTTTAAAATTTTAAGAATCCATATAGAAGCCTGGTTGCACGTGCTTATTCCATAGTTTACAGTTTTTTAAAACTTTGCCTGTGTCGTTGGTGCGTTTCCTACTTATTTTTTTTGCATGCACAAATGCTAATAGGTCTGGAACAACTTGAGATTGTAAAAAATATTTGCTCCGTGCGGGTATTTAATCTGTAACCTATATCGTTGAAGTCGATCCCTCAGCTGCTACACCAATCTAGACGTCAAATGGTTTTATAATAGGAGCGCTGAACCTCTTCAATCGAAATAGTTTCAGCGCTGTTTTCACTGTCTCTCATTTTTCACCTGCTTCAGTTTTAGTCAGGTTGATTGAATTAGAATGTGATATTATTTCCACTATTGTAATATGTCCTACGCTGCTAGAACGTATTATTATAATTATGTGATTTTAATATCACTTTTATAATGAGTCTTACTCTCTGTGTTGATTATTTATTTTCAAGTTTATACTAAAAATATAGTTATTTTTACTCAAGTAGTAGTATATTCTCGGTAGTAGTAGGTTTTGGTGTCTTTTGAGTTGGTGTTTGTAAAAGTACGACACACCTATAACACCACTATAAAATAGCTCCTACATCAAAATTGTAATCGGAGAATACATGTCCACCAGTGCTTCCCGATTGAGGTAATTGGGTTTATGATGATGATTGTCAATAGTAAAACTAAACTACAATAGGTAGTTACTGCCTTGCAGTAAATAGAAGGTATAATAATTCTCTGTCTGTTTAATTTTCCGTTACGTCAGTAATAAGTTACTTGAAGGTTAAAAGTCATAATTATTGTGATTAATGAATCCCTCTATGATTGGCGCTTTGGTAATTAAATATTTTTTTTATGAATCTTCTTTGATAACAATTTTTCAAATATGATTGAAAAATTCTTGAAAAATTAAGTATATCTTTAAAGCTGCCTAAAAAAAATGTAAATTTCTATAAGAAATTATATTTATATAAGAAAAAAAGTGTGTTTGCGTAGGTATTTTCATTTATTCTTGTGTACTTAAAATAGATTTCACAATATATACACATACAGAGTAAATTTTAAACAAAACCGGTGGTTTTAAATCTTACACTGTGGGACCAATGATTATATACAAAACCGTAAAAATACGATTTTTAAACAATTTTAAATTTATTCATACACTTGTTGCATAATTTTATTAATACATATATTATAAACTAGTACTTAAAATATGTACAGTGATAAACCTATAGAAATAAAGCCAACATGGTTTTTCATGCTAATTTCTCACACTTACGCAAATAATATTAGACCTTGAAATACAACTACTTTTTACGCATTTTATCGCGGCATAATGTTTTAATCTCGACGTGACGTTACGGATACTTTACAGTGATTACTTTGATCTGGGAAATCTGCTACTGATTCTGGGTATTGTATTCCTATATTATTTTTCTAAAAAAAACTTACCACTTACCTACGTTGTAAAAGTCAGCTTAAAATTTAGATTTTCGATCAGTACATTATATTAAATATCAAGTATAATTAGTAGGTTTAAACGAATGAGTTAAATTGTCTATTATTTTACCATTTTTTGATATCTTTTATTTCCTTCTATGAAATGTAACACAAATTGTCAACACTCTTTATCAGAATATTTTACCAAGGTTACAGAAGATTATTTTAAAACCATGCAACTATATTAATCTTAGCTTAAGAGAACTTGATTTCATCATCAGCAACCCATTATTGGCCCACTGCTGGGCACCGGTCTCCTCTCATTTGAGAGAGATTAGGCTATAGTCCACGACGCTAGCCCACTGCGAGTTGGCTAGCTTGATTTATTTTGTAGAAACTAAAAAATATATTTTATTATAGGTAAAATTTGGTCACCTAGGATACTGTTGCAAAAACAAAGCGAAATGGTACCGACAGATGAAATTGTTTCACTAGATAAATATTTTTTACGCCCAAAGAAGAACATTTTTTTTTGTGTATTTATTCATAGGTGTGTAAGTCATCATCAACCCATTCATTATCCCACTGTTAGAGACCAGATTAGATCCAAATAAGGTGGCTATAGTCCACCACTCTAGCCTAATATGGGTTGGCAGCCTTCACATAGCTTTCCTTAATGGATGGAGAAAAATGCCGATAATTCACACGCACATTACTAAGATACATAAGACAGAGGTGTACTGGGATCAAACTTGAGACCTTTGACTTCATAGTTCATCATTAGGCTATGATGTAACCAGTTTTTGCCTAGGGATTTCACTTCTATACCTATGATTTGGCAAAATTTGGTGTTGTCACTTAGGCTATTATTGCTCTGATATGTCTGTCAATGTGGTGTGCGGTATTCGTAACCGGCGTGCAACAAGATGTGGACGAAGCAAAAGTGGTATGCCGTGACGGAGCGGGTGGTATTCTGTATTTTCTGGCTACCCCCATGGGAAGAAGGCGTGAGTGTATGTATGTAAATGTTAACTAACGTAAATATTTTTCCTTTTTAGTTGATCAGGACGGGTGCTATGTACCGAGTCTCAATAGAGTTGTACCATATGATGAGCCGTTTTCAGCCAAAGATGGGAAGAGTTGCCTTCAGTTTAATTGCCAGAGGGACAATGTAACGAAAATAAACAGGTACATAAATAATTTGATAGAATCCCTTTACTTTATTTGTGAATATTTAAGAAAAAAATGATCTGAGTGCCTTATTGTCATCGGTCGCCAGTGGTAGTCTTTGAGACTGTCGAGCGTGAGATCCTAGGCTCGATTCTCAAGGTCTGATTAACTGTTGTTGGGTTTTTATTTGAAATCCTCCAAAAATAACCTCAATATAAATTTCATGTTTTCATATCACAGGAGTAAGGCAGATGTGAGCTTTTATATTTCCATAACTCGCTGATAGTAGGTCGAAAAAACAGTATGTACTAGTCAAAATTATTTAGGTCACCCAATACCTTGGCTCTGGGGATTACCACAGAACTTTAATGTCAATAAACGCGCATCGAACCACTGGAACAATGACGTAGTCGTTCAAATAATATAGTCTAAGAAATAGGATATATTTTGTGTACCTAACAGTCTAATATATTCATAATTCGGAAACAAAGTACGTTTCAATAATAGAATCTGTTCCAAGTTTCGCTTCAAAGAAACGATAAATTTGAATTTTAAATTAAATGCTTTGATATTAACATAATTTTTATTTGTAACAATTATTGTTGAAATGTATATATTTGAGTATATTTAAATAAATTTAGGTACAAACACGTTCATGTTTAGGCAAACAGGAAGAGGAGTCATGTTGCCAATTTGCACATTTTATGGGATTATTAAATCATGAATCCTGACCTTAGTAAAATAATGCCTATTACTACCATAAAATTAAAGCAACGTCTTTAAATAGAACGCACAAATTTGTTTTTACAAAATTTATGTTAATAGGGTACAAACTGCCTCGCAATCTGATCCTAGTAATAATAAATAAAATAATAAATAATAATAATAAATAATAATAAAATCTTTATTTGTACGTAACTTAACATAGGTACACAAAGTTATGTCATGTTGTACAGAGGTGTCACATTAGAGGGTGAACTGCTGCCTCCTAAACTAGGCCAGGAGCCTGTGTTTTAGGAGCCAATGTTCCTCCAGGTGTAAATTCAAACAACTGTGATGAACTGTCATGCAAGTACTTACATTGCTATAAAATAATGATTATTATTTATTCTATTTTACAATTTGGATACAGTGTTAGTGTTTCTTTAGAATTAAACAACAACAGTAATAAGATTCTCAGTTTCTTCGTAAGATAACTTCTGCAACCATTTGGTGAGTTTAATTTTAATTTCATGTTTAGTAAAGGAGTAGATGAAGAGGGTTTTATTTATTTTATTATATAGTCGAGTGCTTGTAGCTGCGAGCTGTCGACTGGCAAATGTCGAGTGACATTGAACTGGGACGCACACGGGAATACCCTTGCGTCTTTTAAGTTTATCAGGGTCTAGCTGTAGCGTGGAGTGTTTGCGCAGTAGAGTACGGAGTACAAAGAGCTGTCTTACTGTCAGAACTCCCATTTCAGAATAAAGTAATGCAGTCGGGAAGTCTCTTGGTTTGAAATGCATGACCTTTAAAATAGGTACAGTAATGACGGACAACTAACAACAACTATACTAACATGCATATGTTCAGCATATTAGTATTGTGGCGACAGCAATAGGATAATTATGTAGTGTTGCCTGATACAAATATTTGAATGGTCTTCAGCAAGTCTGGATCTGGCTGTTTGGGTAATTGACATTTGTAAATATATATATTTTTCCCAACTTGGGAAACAGAGCAGAACTTCAATCTTTGCAGTCTAGTTAGTGATCTGGCTAATAAAGCAGTCGACTAGACAAACGAGGCAGTTGACGAGGAGACAGTGTACGAGAACAGTAAATCACTCCACTAGACCAATTAGGCAGTCCACGAGATCAATGAGGCAATTAATTTTTACTAGTCAGGCAGTAAACTAGACCAGCCAGAAAGTCCACTAGGTTAGTGAAGCCGTTAATTTAGATTATTCAGACAGTCTTCTAGACTATTCAAGAAATCTACTAGAAGAGTTAGGCAATTTGGTTTATAAGGCAGTCCACTAGACCTGTAAGATACTACATATAAAAATGTTCATTCTTTTTTCAGTTGTGGCGTTATATCTGTCAGTAGTGAAGGATGTGAAATAGTTCCTGGGGATAGATACCTACCTTATCCTGAATGCTGTGACAAACCAGCGTGTAATATTATAGACCATAAATATATTGATACATAAAGAATATAATGCCTACTATTTCGTTATGCCAAGTTACTGTTATAGCAATAAAATTATTTTAGTTACAATTCCGTTTATTTTCATTTTACATAAAGTTTTCAATTAATGGATTTCTTATAGCTAATGAAAAAGAAAAACGATTGAACTTGTCGCAAGAATTACATGATTCAATACATTTTATAATATTCCTTGTAGTACTTGTATTCTCTCCTTCACCTCCAGTATTCTATATGCTAGCGCCATCTATCAGTACGTACACTGAGACTAGCGTAGATAAATAGTGCGTGGTAGTCATCATAGATGTCGCTACCGTACTTGAAAACATCAACGTAATGCTTTTTTGGAACTAACTGAATAAGGTTGTTTCAAATCATAATAAAATAAGAATCAGTATATTAATAACTCACTGCTGGGATCTCATACCAAAATAGTAACGTTTAGGCTACAAACTGACAACTGGCTTTATATGTACAGATTGGTAGGCTTCTCACATTTACTAGCAAGAACTTTTGATGTGTTATCTAGTGATACCAAACCCTAATCTAGTCTCTCTAGTGTATCTCTTGATACGACTTGATCCCCATCCTCTCCTTCAATTGTTCCCCAAAACTACACCTAGGACTTTCCTTTCCCCTTTTTCCTTCAATATTACCTTCGTCTCCAAAATTAATTTGAGTGATATTTTGTCATAGTGACGAGATGTTTTCTCTTAGCGTGAATGTAAGTAAGAATTAAATAAAGTGATATGTTCGAACTACTACTGCATCATCACTAATCTGTAATCCGATTCGTTTCATTCGTCTGAAGATACATGTGACTGAGTGTCTCAAGGAAGCAACGGAACGAGTTATAGCCCTGTGCGTTACCAAAATCAATTAGACACATTTTCTCGGATTTCCATGAGGAAAGTGCCATAATAATAATTATGTACGTCGGAAACAAAACCTTAAAACTTTCTGATTTCTTATTAATACCTGTTTCACCTAGATGAAGTAAGGTTATATTTCTCATAGTCATTACTAACCTCGTTACCATATACCATAAAGGAAACAATAAAAGAATTCTCGTTGGTAACGTTCAATAAACTGGGTAACAGCCAGTTGGTATTTTATGATTATTACAAGGCCCGCAGTGGCCTCTTCTAACCGAAATTATGCTATTCGTTTTAATGCTTTCTCTAACTGCCAATCTTTGCCTTGGAGCTTTTTAATTTTCTTTTCTACACTACGTTTTTAACTATACACAAAATATGGATCGGTAAACCGGGCGATATCCCCTAGGGTGTGATTGTTGAGTGTCATAAAGACGCAAGTCGCCAAAATTTTGCTTTTCTACATATATCGACAGAATGTCTTGAGAAAAGGCCTAAAATAATACTAATCAAAATTGTTATCTTTTAATATGATGGATTTCGGCGATATTTATCACTTTAATGGGAGGATAAGGCCCATGGTGTTGTCAACTGCCTCATTGTTCCCGTGGTCTTCAATGTGACTGCAAAAAATGATGTCCATGGTTAAGTCGTGCCTAATGTCGGATTTTGATACCTATAAACACATGTGAACTACTTATGTTAATAATTTATTATTCCTATACGTTATCGTTCAAGCGTATAGGCTACGGCTACAATGAGTTGATGGAAAAATCATATGTTACTCAATCTGCAAGTAGAATACATGCAAAAAGGTTTGTCACGTTGAATCTTTTCCGTATTGATCCAAATCCCATTTCCTGGCAACGAAAAAATACCATTATTCATACTGTTAAAAAGAATATTTTTGCCTCTTTAATAAAATGACTAACATATCAAGGAAGTGCGCATCCAAAACAATTGAGCAACACCGACCTTGTTTGTCAAAAATGCACAATTTTTAGCTATGCATAAGGTTGACTATAGTTTGCAATAATATTTGACCTAACTAGATATTATTATGTAAGAAAGAGGTTTATATATCGCTTTCCCGTCGGAAGATAAAATTCCCTGTGACATACGCGTTGGTATAGCCTCCGGCAACCTCAGGACATCACTAACAATAACGTGTCATTTTTAAAGGACACTGTGTGACAGAGATCGATTGGTGGCCTTTTTGTACATTGAGTTATTATGCGGAACTTATCTTCATTGTAGCTTTAGGGTATAGAGAGGTTCTCGCTCAAATTGAGCTGCTCGACGAGGAAAGCACCTCCACCTTACAGAAGACCGCAGTGAACCAACAATAGCTGTGATTCTGCGAGTGAGTGAAGTTGCCAAAGCTTGTTAGGGAAGTGACTATTCTGACAGCATGGGAATTTCGTTTGCTGTCAGTGTAGTAACTCCTTTTTAAAAAAAAACCTAATACGGTTTTTATTGGGTCAGCAATGTGCGAGGGAGAAAATCACCTGTAATATAGGTCTACTTGAAATAAACTATGAATTTGAATTTAAAAAATGTCTAAAGATAAATTCTAGATGAAATCTGTATAATAAGATTGATATTATACAGATTTTAGTCTATAAATATGATTGATATTGTTTTTATGATTTTCAGTGCTTCTATTGACTTAGACTTACTTTATATTACTAAGATTTTATACATCAGATTCATTATACATGATACTTTAACCATATATGGGACACCATTTTAGTCCAGTATTGAATGATAGTAGAGTTCACATAGAAAAGGTTTCAACCACGCAGGTTTTAGTGAGTTATCCTAATCATATATTATGCCCATCATTTAGAAAAGAAAAATCAAGAAATATAGTTTGACTGTAATTGTTTTTTTACAATTTTATTTAGATTGTCATTTAGACTGCATTCGTTAAAATAATCTTATCCAACACACAAAAACAAGATTTAAAAAAAAGAATCGAATGAATAGTTTCAGAGTACAACTGCGCCCAGAGGAGATGCGAAAAAAAGAGATGCAAGATAACAATGATTTAATGAACGCGAAAAAGTTTAAGCATCCCAGTTTAAATGCCACCCGCGAGTGTACTGAGAGGACTTTGTTCGTGCTTTTTGTTCGAATTTAAATGTACAGGCTTAGTGAGAGCGATTAGCGTTTAATGTATTCATGCAGTATATTCAATTATGCATAAAGGCCAGGTTAGGTGGAGCGACGACTGGCCAAAGGCAGCTGGCAGTGACTGGAGGAGAAGAGCCGAAAATCGAGTTCTGTGGCGTTCACTAGGGGAGGCCTACGACCAGCAGTGGACAAACATAGGAATATAATATAATGATGATGATGATGTAGTTTTTTTTTTACAATTGGATCTATGAATGTATTTCAAAGATAGTGTGTTTTCATTACAGGGGTTGTATAATTTTATACCTAATTATTGAAGTTAAATTTAAATGTTTGTATAAAAATCATTAAAATAATAATATTTTTTTATTATCAGATACAGCAGAAAGAGGTGGATATACTTTTCTTTTATAATTGATCCACAAACATCATATTTTCTAAGTTAATATGCGTATTTCATGTTCTTCAAGGAAAAGTCTACTCAATAAAGTTTCTATTTTTGTGGGTGCTAAATATATAAATCGAATTCAGGTTATGTGAAATTGTGTTAAATTGGCTTAAATATTGTTCTAGGGTTTTCAAACTGAATTGATATTTGGCAGCATATAAAACTAAACCATAAAGAAATGAAGATAGAGGCCGAAATAAAACAAATGTATGATTTGAAAAAATATTTTATCCATTGAATATTTCGGTTGCTGTCAGTGGCACCAAACTCGCTTTATTTGTACAGTGGCGATGCGACATAACAAAATATATTTTTCCCGCATAAATACTGGGCTATGTGGATATAAAAATACCTACCTAAAAATATTCAGATCAAGGTGTTAGTGTAGTTTTTTGGTATTGCAAAAATCTACAGTAACAATTATTTTTATTAAAGCATTTTAAGCCAAGTTTTATACATAAACTGTGAGTTGTTAGAAATGTTCGTTCTCGCGAGAAATATTTCTCTTCTATAAGATGACAAGAAATATATAAATTTAGTATGAACTAGGTAGGTATTTAACTTATTTTGACGCAGAGAAATAGGCATTTTTTTCTACGCCCTCAAGTACGACACACTAGGATTAAAAGCTTTTACTTCTAAAAAATTCATTGTTCCATCATGGGTTAATCAGGATAAAAACAAATATTGAATTTCAGAAGTATGTATAAGCAATATTGGTTGTAAATTATTTTATGTATTTTCACAATTATGATAACTAATCTGAGTACAACTGTTGCATTGTACCTAATGATGTTGAATCTGATGTTGATATGAATACGATTTTTGTCAATTCTGGAGGTTTTTTTTGTATCATGTATAGGCAAGCCTTTGATCACAATCTCACCTGATGATATAAGCGACGATGTGATCTAAGATGAAGCACGCTTACCTAGAAGATGCCTCATTAGTAGATTCACTCGTTACCTACTTGAAGACCCCCAAATTTCACTCAACGGGAAAGACAGAAGGTTCGACATGTAAACTAAAAGTCACTATTTTTACTTGGCCCATTTACCACGACTGCCAAGTAAAATTCATACCACTTAAAAATGGAACGTTCTCGAACTAAAATTGCGGCAATTTTCCCAAATCGGCTATTCAGACACACGAAGACACAGGCAAATGTTATTTAAATAATTACTAAGAAACAGATATGAGGGTTCATTACAGTTAGTTCTAGCTGCAGTTGACTAATGCACGTTATTTCCTTGGCCAGGAATTAACTATGCCTCTGTTTTGCTCGTCTGTCTACGGTGTATGGTTTAATTCATAGGAGGTCGCGGTATTGGTGAAAAGAAAGGAAATTTGGACCCAGGACTTGAGGTTTAGTCACACTTGCTACGTATGTATTATAGGACATACTCATTACTCAATGCATGCTAGTGATAGTTTAATTTTATTCATACGTTATGTTTGAATACCATGATCAATGATTATGAATACATAATACATACATGATTGAAGGAGTACACTGACCTTATATTGTATGTGACTAATTATTAATATTTTTTGTGTATTTCCTTTGTCAGAAATCCTCAAATAAATTAATAAATACCAATCTAGTGAACGCCTACTAGTAACAAATTGTTAGTAACAATATGTTACAGATCATGTTACAATATGTTACAATGCTATGCGCATTAGCCTTAATGTGCACGATATCCTTAATATCCAAATAAATTTCATACATACATTCGCTCACACTTTTTTCCTATGGGGGTAGGCAGATACAAGCTTACCACATGCTACGATCCCTGCATACCACTTTTGCCAATTTCAGTTCTAGCCAAATCCTCAATACCTAATTAATTTAAAAAGTTACTTATAATTGAGTAGTATTTGAGTATTTGGCTCAAATATAGTGCTGTCTCTTTTACTAAACGAGGAAAATATTTAACGGCTGTTTAAAATTCAGTAGCATTTTAGTGTTTATCCACAGGTTTTGTTTTTAAATTGCTTAATTTTTGTAATACATTTTTAAATGAGGAAGTACTTAGTTTATCAATAATTGTTTGTTTTGTTTTTATCTTTTATTCTCGCTGCCGCTTATAATTTGAACCGCAGCCATTTTCCGTCCGTCTATCTAACCGCTGCAATTTAAACCCATTGTCTTAATGAAACAGGCCGTTTCTACACATTACGCCCTCCCCGCGTCATTTATAGAACAAACAACCAGTAACTTACTAAGACTTGAAGAAAATTTAATTACATATGAATTGCATTGTTAAGCCGTTCTGGATAAAATCGTTAGGATAGTGCTGTGAGTATTTAAGCATTGTCCATATTTTTATTGATATCAATTATCTGTGATTTATTAAAACATGTAATAAGGTTTTGAAAGGTAATAAAATACCCTTGTTGTCTATGTGGCAGCGGGATCAAACTAATGTCAATGTGAAAACATGGATTCGTGAGGCGATTCGTTCACGACTAAGGGTTTTCCTAAGTGTATCCAACTACATCTGAAATCTTTACTTTTTTCTTCATTGTCTCGTTGGTCTAGTGGTCGTACAGTGCGACTGCTGAACAAGAGGTCTTGGGTTAGATTCCCAGGTCGAGCAAAGTGTTATTGTTTTGCTATGAAATTCTCAGTAGCAACTCGGAATTTGGATTTATGCCCGGTTAATGGCAATAGGCTTGCCCCCTATTACATGGGACCTAAAACATACCGGCGAAACGTGGGTGTACATTAGTAAACCTCTGCCTAACCCTACGGAGACAACAGGCGTGATGGTTTGTATATGTATATGTATGTATTAATTTTAAGATCAGGTAGAATATAAACGAGTAGGTAAGGAAAAACATAACGTCGGCTCATGTTGATAAATATATTTCATAAATAGTTAATCAAAATAAAAAAAAATATGACAAAGTTTGGGGACGCTTCTTAATAGCCATATTAGTATTGGTTTTGAACGTACTAAATTGATTATAATTTATTATTTTAATAAATTATAATTTATTATTTTAATAAATTATAATTTATTATTTTAATAAATTATAATCAATTTAGTACGTTCAAAAATTGTCTCATAAGTCATTCAAAATACTGCATTACTTATCGTCTGATAAACAATTATAATGATAAACAAATAGCTCGGGTAAAACCACAGTATAAAGTTGTATTCTTATAAGAAAATTCAGAGCGCTATAACAAAAATATAGTCGAAAGTTTACAAGAATTTTGAGATTATAAAACTAAAGGAGTGAGAGAGAATGGAGTTCATTTTGTTTTCAGCCTGTATAATATTTTACTCCGAAAAGAACATCCTGTGCCTAATTAGTTTAGCAACTCGACCCCTCAAGGTTACAATTTATACGCCTTACTTATGCTAAGGATAATTTTGCTGGTGTTACCATGCTTTAAAATATTACCACTTTGCATTTATAGTGGGGTTGTTTTTTAGTTATTTTAGTATAGTACCTTCTTAGTATTTTCTTGCGTACACTCTTAAAGAAGCTCCTTATAAAAAAAGTTGTGAAACCGTAGTCGTGAGACCGGTAGTCTGTGAAGTTAAAGATTTCGATTATATTTTCGATAGAAGTTATAGTTTTGTGAAGTGAAATAGTAAAAAATCAATGGCAACAAATATTTTTGAAAGGACGTCCTATAGAAAACACATAATTCCCAAATGAATAAGCAACACGTTCCAAGAGATTTCCAACATAGAATTTCGTAAATTTTTTTTCATTTTTATATCGTTGTTAGTGGTCAGTTCCAAAAAACTTTCAGTATGGCTCACGTATTCCTAGTATGTATATTTATTTCCCCGAAACCTGTCTGTAAAAAAAGATATTATACATAAGAAACATAATAATATTTTGAGAATTCAAATTGAAAGAAGAAAAATAAGTATTTATTCGACATAAAGTGACGCACACATGACCACATTAGCAAAAGTCATCCAACCAAGCATGAGCAAACATCTCTAAGATAAAATGTTGCCTTTATTAATTAAATTTAATTTAGTTATTTAGCCTAGAACAAAAGTACCAGCCGTAAATATGCGTCACTACCTCTTAATTGTCCCACCTTAAAAAATCTTTAGACTCTGAAGATTTAACAAATTCTACAAATCTATATTATAGAATTTGTTTTTTTTATTATTGTCAATGGTAGAATATCATTTCATAGTAATAAGTAAAACACATTCAATGAAAAGTTTTCACACAAAATTAAAAAAAACTTTTTATATAACATGCGAACATAAAAATAAAAACAACAGATTTTCATCAGAAGCATAATTGTTATGCAAAGTTTTAACAAGAACTCTTGACGTTACGCAATTAACTACTTGAACGCATATTGGGTAACGGCTCCCTTGTAGCGCGGGACTGGCGGCTCTTTAAGAAATTAATAAAATAATAATTGCTCTCTTATGAAGCGAGCCCCTTACCTTTGATTATCTGATTACAAATGAGGCCAGAAAAATGACGCACATATTTTTGTATCTATATCAGTTTAATGATTCTCTCGTTGCTCTAGTGGTCTTAAAGTGCGACTACTGAGCTGAACTGAGTCGAGAGGTCTTGTATTCGCAGGTTCCCGATTCTCGAGCAATGTGTTATTAATATATAATATGTTATAATATACACTATGTTATTGGGATTTTTCAAGTTTTCGATTTTTCTATTAAATTCTCAATAGCAGCTGTAGATTTGTGTTCGGTTAATGGCAATAAACTCGCCCGCTATTACACGGGACCTAAAACATACAGGCGAAACGTGGGTACATAGTAGGTATACCTCTGCTTAACCATTCAGGAACGACTGGCGTGACAGTATGTATGTGGAATTCTAGTTAAATACCTAACTAAAAATTATTTTATACTGTTCATCAAGTTTTGTATTACCATATTCCTGGAAATTGAAAATTCATTTCTATTCCCATTGCCTACTTATATTGTATTTCAATAAACTGTAAAAAAAAACAATAGTTGTATAATAATTGTATTTTTTAATTTACAATGTCTATGTTAACTGAAACAGCATTTTACTTTCTTCCGTGTCTACTTTGAATTTATTAAATACAATTTAATATATTTCAATTGTTTATATTTACTTGAACAAGATTAACTTCTCCCACTACATATAAAATTCCCGAAAATCACTTTAGGTGGAAATGATAATTCTCGTTTTCTAGACTTATAATATTGGCTCTGCGTTTTAATATATTTAATCAAGCTTTATTCCAATCCCAGTTTGATTTATTTATACAAGCTAAATCTTCACTATGCGTATCTTTGTTTATCACAGAAAATTCCTGAAGCGATATTAGAAAGTACACCGTTTCATAAAATAAATGGAAGCCAGTGTAACTTGCAAGGCAGTGTACGGAGCTATGAGTACGTACTTTATGTAAACTCCAGTTTGTAATATCTGACTCTCAAACAATATAAATTTGTTGACAAAGATACTTATTAATTAGTGTTGAAGCCCATCTTCATTTTAACCGTAAACTGTAATTAAAAAATAATATTTAATTTATTTAGCAACTGGTTTGCTGAAGTGTTTCTAAAAGTGGTTGGACGGTAAATAGACCTAGATTGAGCTTATCGAGTCGAGTAAAGGTAAGGTTACTGTAAATCCATGTTAATATCGGAGTGGAAATAGGAACTATAAAAATGTTTGCTTTGATCTGTAAAGTAAATTAAAAAAAACTAATATAATCGAATCTGAATGTACCAGTAAAGATATAACCTTGTAGTAATGGCTATATTGATTTCTTTTACCCGACCCGATTATCACAGTGGTATTAAAAGCTTGAGCTCTATGGCGTTCACTAGGGGAGGCCTATCTAGCAGTGGACGAGTATAGGCTGATGATAATGTTGATTAAAAGCTGCCCTCTACCGTCATGGTAAGGGCAGAATCAAATCCCAATACGGCCAAATGTTTGTGAAATGTATTAAGGCCAGTTTTAATACCATTGCGCTAGTCGGATCGTCAAAAAAAACATTGAAACAAAATACAAATCTGCATAAAATCTAAAAGATCGGACGAAAATTTAATCGAAAAGTTAATGCGAAGGAGTCTAGGTACAGTAATAAACCTGAGTAGGTTTCTACTTGAAATTAGAAAACAGGGCTCTAAAGATCTGTCTACAATGTTTCTAGGTGTTATTCGTATACCTTTCTTTGTGTATTTATATTCTCCGAAGAAAGAAACGATAATAGAAATGGAATAATAATATACGAAGATCAATAATATTGTATTTACATCACGAGAAAACATTATTGTTACATAACATTATTATTGGGTAAGTAAATATTTTCATCAATTTTATTTAGGTACGAAAACTAATATTTACAGTAGGCAAGTATATCCTTTTTAATACTAAGAAATTATATAAAAAAAGGCGTTATTGTTTTTTCGGCTTGGAAATCAATATAAGCTTGATCTTTTGAAATCTATAATTAACGAAATTGAATTTTAAAATATTTTTTATAGTACCTTATATGAAATGATGTGAATTCTTCGATCACAAATTATTATTCATAGAAGATATCACATCTAATTGATATAATACATACATACGACGACCCAATTAGTCCAACGGTAGTTAACACTGCCTGCTGTGCTATGGGTCCTGGGTTCGAATCCCGGTAGGGACAAATGTTTGTGTGATGAGCATAAACATTTGTATCCGAGTCATGGATGTATCTATGTATAATATGTATGTATTTACAAAAAAAGAGTATATATGTAGTATATCAACCATCTAGTATCCGTAACACAAGCCTCGTTGCTTAGCTCGGAACTAGTTGGCGCTGTGTCATAATGTCCAGGAATATTTTTATTATTTATATACACTCACACCATTTTTGTAGGGAGAGGCAGAAACTACAGAATATCACGCGCTACTATTCCACTTTTGCCTCATCAACATTCATACATCTTGTCATATTATTATGTACATGCGCGCGAGTTACGACTGCAGTCCTCCATAAAGCACCTAACCTTTTATAATATTCGAATATAAATACCTAATCTAAAAAATAAAGATAACACACACAATGGATATCCATTACGTCATAACACGAAGACACGTCCCACTTGTAGTGTATCTACAGCTTTATGTCACAAATCTGTGTGTAAGCGAGATAGCAACAGCAGTGGCAGGTGCAGTGAAGCACCTACAACGAGGGTATAACAAAAATTTTATTGGACGACAGATTTACGAGCTATTTGGCAGGGATCAGTCGCCCCCGAAAAGTATTATAGATTATCTACGTAAAAGTATTACGATTGGAGTATAAAATTTTGTTGGATTTATGGAATGACAATGAACGAAATTGGAGTTGGAATTATTAAAAAAACATCCAATCAAATGTTTGGAAATGAAAGTATTTTTCAAAGTAAATAAAGGTACTATCTACATATTTTTATTTCAATATTCAAAATTGCTCTTACACTTACCCTATGTATGTACTTACCTGTGTATTTAATTAAGTTTGTATACAAAGAAGACTGATTTCAGTGTATCTTCAGAGTCCATAGTGAAAATCAAACAAATTTAAATAGAGCCGCCCCAAAGACGTTTTGAATTATATTTTGATTCTTATATACCTATGTCATCGTAAAATTGTAAATAATGTTAGATAATAGGTATCGTAACAATAAAAAAAGAAATAAGTGAAACAAAAAAACATCGGCAATCCTCTTTCGAAATTTCGAACATGTAAAAATATTTATAATCTTGTAAGACGTTACGGGGTAAACATAAAAGAATTACCGCGAGAGTGTGTCTCGTAATCCCGAGCGATCCACCTTCCTCCTTACTTACTCGCCAGTTTTTTTTAATATTGTACAAACGCACGGTAAGTCGCATAAGCCTCTTATGTCAAAGTACGACTTGCTCAAAAATTTCATGTGTACCAAAAATATTACACGACAAGCTGTAAAGAAAGATTTATAATAGGGTTGGCAAGATTTGAGCTGCAGAAATTGATATCCGCTCTTATCTCTTGAGGAGAGTCTTTAAAAGCTTTTACTTTTTAAATAGAGATAGAGTATTTTTTATTGTACACAAATAAATTCATTTGGTTTTCAATTTTTTTTGATATAAATGTGAACTAGAGGTTCACGGATGATTTGGATTAATCATCCATGAACTCCTATCACCTTTGTGCTTTTTCATCTTCTTTCTCTCCTACTATATTATTGTTGGTGTGCGTATCGTGATAATCACAAGTTGTGACAGAAACATGAACCATTTTTAAGGCCACCTAAGGCTAACGGATTACTATTCCACGTTTTACCTGTTCCATACTATTTCTAAAATACTCTTTATACTGAAAAAAAACTGGATATATTTAAAATTACTATTCTACCGTTATACATAAACTTTGATAAAAGCCAGAAGTTACAAGCACTAGATCGCAGTTTAAAATAGCCACTGATGGTAAAAATCACAGAGCTATAGCAAAATAGATAATACGCACCTGTGTCAAAAGTGCTGAAGAGATAAAATTATCTCAAATTTGAATCAAAATTGAATCAATATTAAAGAAAAAGCTGACTGACCGACTGACTGATTGCATATCAACGCAAGGTCTAAACTATACGGGTTAGAAACTTGCAATTTTGCACAGTTCCTTTTGTAACAAAAGGGAGCACTAAGAAAGGATTTTCGAAAATTCATCCCTAGGGGGGTAAAACGGGGGCGCAAAGTTAGTATAAAACAATTATTTTCGTTAAATTTCACGCGGATGATGTTGCGGGAATCAGCTAGTAAAATAATAAAACAACTGACACAATTATTTGACTACTAATATATTTCAAATTCAATTTTGAATTCAATATTCAAAGGTAGAGGAATTATAATCTAATGTATGTAACACACAAAGTATGTATATTCTTATTTCAATATATGTAAGTCTGTGGTAAAAATTCATGTCTCCACATATAACTTACTCAGTTACGAAGATGAAAGTCCCCATTTTGCAATATGCAGTAAAGTGTTAGAAAATATTACCAAGAAATGCTGTCTACGATCTGATGCTCAGCATACATATTTAAAGTTCCTCTATTTTAAAGAAAGAAAGAAAGAAGAAAGGAAGAAAGATTTCTATCTTTCTTTCTTGATGCTTATCATACTTATTTAAAGTTCTTCTATTTTAAAGGACTATTATATCAATTAAGGATTAGTTCAAGCTATACACAAGTTGTATTATTGTTTCATTTATCATCAAGCCATTTACCGTCTTAATGCTGGGCATAATTTTTCTCCCATTTTTGAGAGGGATTAGGCAATAGTCCTGGCCTATTGCGGTTTGGCAAACTTAAAAAAATCTCTCAGATAAACGAGTTTCCTCACAATTTTCATTCCTATGCTATGCCGTTTTGAGCATGTCATAAATACACATGTGACTTCGGAAGTCGAGAACTTTTTAAGAAATATAGTTAACAAAAAAATACTGTACTGTACTATTTGTAAACAATATTATTCTTAACAATTCCTCCAATAAGGTTTATATTAAAATTCTCTAAAACAAGGCACCTCCTTTTTTATTGCGACTGTTATTACACGTAGGTACAATAGATTTCAACTACGCAGTAAAGTAATGGAAACAATTTGTAAAAATCAATGTCCGGACGTTTATACCATGTAGATGATAGTCCCTACTTGGTTTTAGAAGATTGGAGGTGGCAAATTAAATTTGTGTATTTGGCTGGAAGCTGGCAAAAATCCTGGTAAGTTAAAGTACAGACAATTAGATCTCTGCTTTAAAATCCAGTATTCATTTACAATATTTGTAATATAAAAATATACTTTACAGAATCTAAATACCATTCCGCAATAAATCACGACTAGGTACAAAATGTGAAGTCATGAGAGCGGTTCCCAAGTCAATTCGATTTCATAGAATGGTCATGATAAAACGAAAACATACAAACATCTACAAAACCTACATAAATACATACATCTTTCTTTCACAAAATTATCAAAAGCAGTTTTGAGTTTGGATATATGTCCAGTTAACGGCTATACGCTCTATCACTATTAAATGGGACTTGATATAAGTAAACTGTCACCTGATCGCCACGGCATGTCAGTACACAAGTTAGTAAGTATAGCTGCAAATGCATCAGTACCTCAATACACTGTAAAGAAAAATGTTAGGCTATGGCTAGGTTGAAAAAAGAAACAAACTAAAATGCCCCCTCCACCTTTTTATCGTTCAAACCTCCCCCTATCTTTTCCCAATAGTAATGTAACGTAGTGAAAGTACTCGTTACAGTAGCATCTGTTCAATTTCCTCGCTTTACTAGATTTTGTTTCGGCACAGATATAAACGTATTCAGCCTACAGATATTGGTGTTATTTTCATTATGCTAAAAGGTTTTATGCAAGAATACCTTTGCTGTTCTTGTGTTGGCGTATTATTATTTAATATAGGTACAGTATGTTTGCTATGTATGTGGTTAAGTGAGGTGTTTTTTGGGCGCTTCAAAGAATATTTAAGTATTCATTGCAACAATAGGGCCATTGGTGCATTGAATTGAGATAATTATGATTAAGACGGCAATACTTGGGGTAAATCTCTATGTCCAACAGTGGACGTCTATCGGTGGATATTGATGATGATGATATGTTCAATATATCCCTCCATATTAAATGTTCATTTAGTATTTCATTACTACATTACATATAGGATAAACAGACTCGATTAAAGACTTGGTGTTTTTAAGGCTTTCTTTATTGTCAATGTTTTATATTAGCCAATTAAGTTTGGTCTGCATTTAATAAATTATAATTTAAGTTTGAAAGCATTCGAGAAGCAATTGATAAAAAAAATACATGAAAGAAATTTTACGAATAAATTATAAAGATAAATGATAATTTTATAAGTGTAGTTATATATACAGTATGCTTTATTTAAGTTTTGTCCCCTACAGACTCTAGCCACAATACCCGCAACATAGAACTCTGTAGAACAAGATAAAACTACAATAAATAGTTTATTTCTAGTTGCAACCACTGTCTGAAAACTTTTACTTGAACTGGATCATAAATGTTTTTATTGTTTTAAATATCCGAAATTGTTGTCACCTGTTCTATACAAGATTTAGATAACAAGAATTGTAGGTAAGCGGTTAATAAATGAATAAGTATCATTATCAATCCATTTATTGTCCCACTGCTGGGCGCGGGTCTCCTCTCTTTTGAGAGTGATTAGACTTTAGTCCACCACGCTAGCCTACTACGGGTTGGCAGACTTCACACGCTATCGAGAAAATCTCTCAAGCATGAAAATCTCTCACGCTATTTTCCGTCACCGTTTGAGCATGTGATAAATACGCATATGTATAACTTCAGAATAGTCAGTGGTGCGTGCTTTGGGTTTGAACTCGAGACCTTTGACATCTCAGTCCACTGGTCACACTACTAGGCTGCCACAGCTCTAAAAAAAGTAACATTAATAATTCTTTTTTCTGTGAAATGGTCAATAGTAACTTTGTCAAGTTTATAATCAATAGTTTACACCCTGCATCGCTTATATCGAATCTTAACGTAGGTACTAGGGCACTGCCAACAGATGAATATTAAAATACCTACCTATTTACGTATGCTGTATGTAAAAAAGTACGTTGGTTTAGTTCAATTATATTTATTTATAAATTAAAAATATATATTTCACTTTTACAAGTGGGCAACACATATAGTATGGATAAATTATGAAATTTTTCGTGAAAGCTTGATATTAAAAAAAATATTGTAAAAAAATACAAAAATAGGTAGGTATCTTTAATAATAATAGGCCTTGTAATTTTATTTAAATATATTAGTATTCTTTTTTATTATGTAGTAATAATGTGAATTAATGTGATTGAGTATAACAGCGCACAAGCACGTCAAATTAGAACCAATATTATTAACTAATAGCAAAATAAATTTTCAAAAAACTTTAATCCCATGTAGGGTTGTCCCAAAAAGCAAGTATATTTCTGCGTAATTATGTACGTTTAGTTTTATTCAGCCGATGCTGCCAAATACTTTAAACAAAATAAATCATTCAACCCTTAAGATATAATTCTGAGGCGTATTTGGGGCGAAACTACGGGCGGCACAGCCGGTAATATTTTAAAATTTTGAGACAAAAGCTCGCACAGATTTACGGTAGGTTTGTGTAAATTGGAAAGTTCCGGAAGACATATTGCATTTGTAGCCGAATTAATGACGTCCGTATCGGCGTTTTACACGAAAAAGTTTGCTTTTCGTAATGGCTTGGGGTTTAGAAATCGTTAGGTCTCTTTTTATATTAATGGAACTCAATCGTTAACACTTTGAAACCAAAAAACTATCGAATATGTATTTATTTGATAGCGAACTTGGCCACACAGTCAAGTTGTTATTATAGTTAGTTTGCGATAAAAACTTACTGTGATTATAAATGAAGATAATAACTATCCTATCTCTTAAGTTGGATCAAACTACATGGGTAGGTACTGTGTGCAAAGTTTCATTAAAATTGGTTCTTTAGTTCAGAAGTTCAACGTGGATGAGTAACGAGACATGTATTTTTTAGATGAAAAGTTAAAACAGGTCATTGAAGTTAAGATATGTCGTACTCTCATAGACTCGACGATATTTCTGAGTCTCAGGAACAGATTGACCTTGACCTTGATGGACGCCGCAGGCGCCCCGGTCCTGCTGTCAGATGGATGTCTGATTAATCTTATTTACGCGGTAAAGTAGGAATAGTAAAGACCACGATTTACAGAGCCTGATGTCGTAAACATGAAATCTATCGAAGCAATATAAATATATGTACGAGTTTTGATATCATATTATTATATTATCCCGTGTAAAATGTGGTTAAACCATCTAGAACAAACTAGACTACCTGCCGAGGTTTTCCAAAGCAACCAAGCTCCCAAGTTTAAAAAAATGAATGTAAGGGTTTTTTACAGGGCCAGCAACGCGCGAGTGAAAACTTTGAAGTATCCAAGCTACGAGAGATGAACTCTATGTTCCAATGCCATTGGTTTTGATAAGAAGAAAATTATATAAGTAATTAAATATTCTCCCGCAGGTTTTGTCTCTAAACAAGACGAAGAAGTTAAAATAAAAAAAGCTTGTAAAGAGAAATAGAAGAACGTAGATTTATTTTTAAGAAATATAAATGTGGAGGTAGGGCGAGGGCAGCGAGATTTCTCGCTCAAATTGAGCTGCCCGACTGGAGAAGTACCTCCGCCTTACAGAAGACCGCAGTGAATCAACAACAGTTGTCTTTCTGTGAGTGAGTAAGTTTACCAGAGCTCATAAGGGAAGTGACTGTTCTGACAGCATAGGAATTCTGTTTACTGTCAGTTTACTAACTCCCTATTTTAAGAAACCTGAACGGTTTCTAAGGGGTTTGGCAACGCATTTGCAAGCCTCTGGTGTTGCAAATGTCCATGGGCGGCGGTCATCATTTACCATCAGGTGAGTCGCCTGCTCGTTTGCCCCTTTTTCACCATAAAAAAAGGAGCATTTATATTTCTTATTTTTAGTTTTCTTAGAAAAGGAAGTGAAATTATTTCTACAGGGTTGGCAATGCACGGGCGACACCTCCAGTGTTGCAAACCTTGGAAACTAATCAGGCAGACCGTAAGCTTGTTTCCTCTTGGTATAAAAAAAACTTATTTTGAATAAATTATATTTTAAATTTCAATTCACAAAAAAGCATTAAACTAGACTAAAGCTACACAAATCCGAATAATTTCAAATAAAATAAGTAATGTAATAAAATAAACTTATAGAAGATGACAGTTCACCACAGCGTTTCTAAAACCCAATTTAAGAATCAAAATCCACTGTATAACATCACGTTTTATGCATAAACTATTTACGACAGAATAGTCATAAATAAATGTACTGCTGAAATCACGAGAGTGTAAGTAGGTACAATGTAAGATAACATGAGTAGGTACTCATACTGGTGTAAAATTTATGATGTTGAGATATACGGAATTTGAGGACATTCCAGCTATGAAAACAGTAGGTACATATGTTATTATAATTAAGTTATCATAATTGTCATATTATATCAGCCATTGGTCCATATAACGGGTCCATATAATGGCTAGGTGCTCGACTCCTAGAAAATCTTTCAGCAAACTTCTTCGTGGCAGTGGGACATCGCTCGAAGAACGGACGGCTGATGGGACTTGACAGTTCTAGAGTGGCGACCACGTACTGGAAGACGCAGCGTGGGCAGGCCCCCGGCAAGGTAGACTGGCGACATGGTAAAGGTAGCTGGAATCCGCTGGATCTGGGCGGCGCATGATCGGTCGTAGTGGCGAGTGGCGATCCTTGGGGACCTATGTCCAGCAGTGGACATCTAACAGTTGATGTGATGATGATGTTGATGAATCTCCTTCATGACTACTCCTAGCCGGTTGATACCCCACCGTAGGTTTGCTTATGTGGCCTCCACTTTTTTAAATTGAAAACAATCATAGTCACGAAAATTTTTATTATTATTATTAGAGTGATGAAGAAGTTAAATCTTAAGAACCAGTTGAGGTACTTGAATATAATATAGTAGTTGTTATAAGAATCTGGTTAGAAGATAGCAAACGCTCAGCTTCATTATAAGTATTGCTTTTAGCATCTATTAGAATGGTAGTTCATTCAGTCGATACATGCAAATTTAAATTAAAAGCACATTATATATTACAAAACATAGTTTATTAAAGGTTAATGAAAACGATAACTTATGGAAAAACTTGGTAAAGAAGGAAAAAATAATAAATGCAATCTTGTTATACTATCACCTATATTGAATAAGTCCGTTCTTTTAGTTTTTCTTATATGTGTAAACTATTGCAGTTAATCTAGATGTTTACCAGATATATCTGGTAAATATCTAGATTTACTGCAATAGTTTTTTCTGTCTATCCAAGAGCCATACTGTCTTGGACACTCTTCCAATAAAACGCACTTGGAACTTTCTTCACACCAACCACAGTTGAATCTTTTGTACAGAGCTTGGCATTCGAAACAATTGTTTGCCATGAACTCGCATCTATATACCACCATCGATATTATATTAGAAAATGGTTCAGCACCTCCCCATAACAATCTTATGTACCCCAAGGCTATGCTTTGACCAATTCTCAAAATAGTCGTATCACAGTATAATGTACTCTGACCAACAGAACCTTTAACTCTAACAATCGATTGCTCTACATGAATCTCGCACATAATACTTCGCTTGTAAATTGTTAAATCATCTATTCTTAAGTTGAGTTTGATGAATCTTCTTATATTAGCGGGGACAAATATCGGGTCAGTTGATACGATTTCAGTACAGTATCTTTCTAGTTTATTTTTGTTCCAAGTGTTATCGAGGAGCAATTTTTGGGGGCAGTGGCGGTTTGGGTAGTATGTACATCCGATTTCGTGACACCAATCACATTGAAAACCGGCAATCCTCTTGCAATCCCAACAGCTGCTAAATGAAGTACAATACCCCTGGATTGAAGTTATTTGGTTTAATTGTCTGTTATATTGTTTAGTAAAACGAATACATGTAATAATAATCCACGCCATTTTACAGTAGTTCAACATCTTCTTATTCTCTTATGTTATCGATTCGATGGTATGCTTATATTAACAGATCTTCCTGAAATTCAACAAAAATATTTATGGGTATTTACTTAAATACATTATAGGCGTATGAAATATTCAACTTACGACTACTTACATAAATTTTGGAGGCCAATATTTTACCAACAATCATAATCACTCTCAAAGAACGAATAGGTACTGACAAAAAACTATTCAGTAGTAGCGTGACTATTTATAACTTTATGTTCCAGAATATTTACAAACACTTCTATTGTGATGATGGCAGATTGCGTACGTTATGAAATTATTTACATTCATTATTACAATAAACCTAATATGTATATAGTAGTAGCACTTAGCGTAGGTATCATTCTCAATACATTGTACTTTCCCACTGCGGGACATTATGATTCACACGGAGAAAGATTCTACCCCGCTATAGAGTTCACACGCCATCAAGTATCTCTTAGGCATACAGGTATCCTCACGATGTTTTTCTTCACCGTTTGAGTATGTGATAATACATATATACATACATATTATATTCGAAAAGTCGGCGGTGCATGCCTTGGGATTGAACTCTAAACTTAAATTACACTTTAATAAAATCGGCGGTGACGAGTTTATTTAAAGCATACGTTTTTCAACTCGTCGTTCCGTTTTTTATTATGATAATAAGGTAAGGGCCCCTAATTCCGTGGCATTTTCACCATAACTAGAAAGCATTTATTGTACTTTTTTGTAGAGTTGGCAATTTTTATCTGAAGTGTTATTTATCTTATTTTTGAAATATACTCACAGATTGACAATTTAAGTTTGTTAAAAACGTTAAATTAATTAAAAATAGAAAAAAGTCAGAGGGCCCTAATTCCAAGTTAAAAATCCTAATTCCGATGCATTTGGTTCTTAATTCCGAGTGTACAAAATACAAATAAAAGGAGGTGGGGAGAATGATACATGATTTTCAAAAATCTGACTATTTATTATCTTTTTAATTTAAATATCGGTTTTTGTACATTATTTTTTGATAAGACGTTTAAGACATTACTTTGACCATATGGCGTTTATATTTATTCAAATCAAAATTTTTATAAGTAGGTATATTATACATATATTTAAACATATCGAACTATGACAGTCATTTTAAAGGGTATATTTGTATATTCTTCCAGTTTTTAAAACCATACAACACTCTTTACAAGCTGCGTAAGATAATGAACACTCTGTATTTAGCATGAATCAGTACCACGGAATTAGGTGTACACAGAACCTTATTCCGACTTAAATACATCGGAATAGCGATTTTTAATACTAAATCAAGTTTTCTAATTCGGAGTACTAAACATTAATTATTCATTATAATCAAATGAATAAATAGATTTTTAACTGCGATGCCAGTTAAAAAATATATGGAAAGCACTCAGAATTACAGTACAACACATTAATAACAACATTATTTGTACTTGGCTTTTCCATACAATGAATTAACAAAATACCTATATGGACAATCTTTGACTTGCTATAATTAGTAAACGCAATGCCAGAGTGTACTTCGGAAATAGATTTTCACATTTATAGCTTATTTATGTAATCGGAACTAAAATATTAGGTCCGTAAACTTATAACGTCTATGCAATCGCATTTCCGTGGTATACATCGGTATTTAGGAACCAACTGAAAAAATTGTCACCTAATGCCGCGGTATTTTGAAACCTCATTTGTTCCCTAATCTGTGAAGATATAAAACTAATGTTAAGTGTTTTCGATACAAAGTGTAACCCTCGCAATATTTAAACCTTAACAAAAACTCATGTAGGTACACAACTATCATCTAAAACACTATTTAGAAAATCGTAGATTTCACGTGTATGAGGTTCGAAATGTATGAAACCCGCGTTCGAATCAGCTGCTAACGTGACCAGGGTCACGCCAATTATTTTAAAACACATAGTTACATATTAAAGCACTTTTGTGTTCATATAAACATGAACAGATAAATTATCAATTAGATCATGTACCTTGCAGACAAAAAGAACATGTAAATTGCTTAAAAACGCCGTTTTTCTAAATACCTCGGAATATGGTGCCATTTTTAAAACCCCTCGGTATTAGGGACCTTCACCTTAGTATATATTTTTTTATTTACTTTTAAGTTTGTAAATAGTAGTTTTTTATTCATTTAATAATGAACTGTATGAATTTAATCGCTAACCAATATTATGAAAATGAAAATGATAATAGTTATGTATTATATCATTGGTTGTACATTTATGTAAATACTATGTAATTAAGCTCGTAAATATGTCTTTTTTCTTACCAAAATCTTCACATGTCAACCTTTTTAGAGACCATTTCTTCAGGTCATTTGAACATTTGTCCGCGATTACACATTTCGAAGTCAGGTCACACCATCCGCATAAATAGGCGGTTGGGATTGTCATACAAGATTCACAGTCCGTTGCCAAAATTTCACAATCATATACAATCAATGGCACTGGATTCGACGTTGGTTGTGCACCACCCCAAATGATCCTTAAAAACCCACGATCAGTATCACCCTTCCGTATTGCCTGTAAATCTAATATTACGGGATAGCAACGAACAATATTATTTAAAAGTAGTCCTTTAAGATGGGTCACACTGTCTTTGATCTTGATCTGGCAGATAATTCCTTTGTCGTATATTGCGGGATCAGGTATGTATAATTTTACTTTTATTTTCATTATGACTCCACTAGGCACCAATATCGGGCCTTCGTGTTGGACATGCGGACATGCTTTTATTGGTCCGGTTATATTTGATTTCTCAGCTTTAGTATCGGTGAAAGGACATAGCTTTTCAGGATTTTCTGTACATCCATACATATGACACCAGCCGCATGGATACCACATACTCCTTACACACTCAAAACAATTATTAAAAGATCTGCAGTAGGTACTAGGGTCTTTTTTTTGGTCATCATTGTAACTCGATTTATTCATTTCGTCCAAAAAATGTTTGGTTCTTCTCAATTCTTGCAATTTTAAATTATTATCTTCTGTAAATGATTCTGGAAGCTGCATTTTCTTTGTCGTCAATGCATAACTAATCTCTGTTTCCTTTAATAAATTTACGATTATTACTAGAGAGAACCTTCTAATAATCATTGTGACTAACCGAGCGAGCGTATTTTTCTAATATATATCCATAAGGTCAAACTTCTTTATATAACATTCATTATTGTTTCCTCCAAGTGGTTGTTTAATAGAAATAAGTCTGTAGGTATAGAGAGTTCAATAGGCTGTGGGAAGGTTTTAAAATAATACTCATACGATCAATATTTTCATATACTTTCAATGCCTTGTTTTTAGTTAATATTCTGTGGGATATTATTTTGTTATGATCATACCGCCTTTAAAAAAATAATTACCTTTTTTATATAATTATACCTCGCCGTGAAGGGCAACGGAGGGATATGCCAATCTCGTCATCATCATCAACGCATTATTTTCCCACTGCTGGGCACGGATCTCCTGTCATTTGAGAGGGATTTGGCTATATTCCACCACGCTAGCCTACTACGTATAGGCAGACTTCACATACCACCGAGAAAGTCTCTCAAGCATGCAGGTTTCCTCATAATATTTTCCTTTACCGTTTGAGCATGAGATAAATACGCGTATAACTTCCGAAAAGTCAGTGGTGCGTGCGTTGCGTTTAAACTCGTGACCTTTGACATCTCGGTCCACTGATAACACTACTAGGCTACTACAACTCACTCTGCCATGTCAGTCTCGTTCAGACTAAAAACCGCATGCCTATCTTTCGTCGCAACCATGTGGTCCGTGGTCCAGCTTTATTGTTGAACCTCTAAAAAGAATAAACCTTCTGTCTTTGAAACAGAGGGCACAGTGAGATTCCTCCATAGAAGTACTTCCTCCTTACAGAAGACGAGTGAAAATGGTTACCAGATCTCGTTGGGGGAGTGATTATTCTAACGGCATGGGATTTCCGTTTGCTGTCAGTTTAGTAACTCTCTTATATTAAGACACCTAAACGGTTGATTCAGGGTTGACAATGACTGCTAAATAAAAGCAGTGATATGGCAGTTTTTCGTGTGCAGCCAGAAAAAAAATGTAAGATATTCGGCTCGTGTTATTGATGAAATTGGATAATGCTGGAAGTACCATATGCAGGAATAAGCAATAATTTCCCATGCATGAACGCATTCCAGCTGTAGATCGCTTAGCAGTAAGTATACTTATTTAGAGAATGGAGAGCGTGATTTTTTTTCACAGACGCTAAAGTACATTAATTCACCCTAACTGCTTTCTTCACCGTAAGTCAGGAAGACACTTTTGTCTGCACACTGACGTATTCAGAAGAATTCGCATGTTGTTGGTGAATGTGCTTGGTCCTAAGTCTCATCAAAAATTTTTGACGGTGTCACATACATATGCCACTATCTGCAGTATATTTCAAGGTTCCGGGATCTGTTAGAAAACTGTCAATAGTAAAATAAACGTATTAATGATGCACGCAACACTACACATGATCCACAGCGGGCCACCAAGCGTTCCTCGCTGATGCAAATTGAGCTGCCTGGGGAAGTACCGCCGCCTTACAGAAGACCGCAGTGAATCAACAATAGTTGCATTTCTGCGAGTGAGTAAGGTTACCAGAGCTCGTTGGGGGAGTGACTATTCTGACGGCATGAGTAATGTCAATTTAGTAAATACCTATTTTACGGAACCTAAACGGTTTCTGTAGGAGTTAGGAAGGCATACGCAAGCCTTCTGGTGTTGCAAAAATCCATGGGCGGTGATGATCACTTACTATCAGGTGAGCCGCTTGCACGTATGCCCCGTATCACTATAAAAAAAATCTTTAACGTTGGCAGTAACTAGAACTATTCTTAGAGTACTCTTATATATACATCATCTTATATATCGCATAAAAGGTACTGCTACTGATTTCTGAGCTAAACTTAAACTTATGTTTCGGGAAAGTGTTTAGCTGCAGGAAGTATCACTCAATAAAATATGAATACATTGGTTTGAATTATGAAAAAATATTTATTTGTGATGAACATGTAAAAAATGCAAAATAAATCGTCTAAACTAAACCTTAAAAGAAATAATTTCAGTTCACACTGATTAATGAGGATATTTTTTTCAATATATGTAGGTCTTATGAGTTGTTTTCTCTTTTACTAGCACTAAATTGTAACCTCGAGTTATGATCATTCTAAGATAATATTTTTACATGGAAGTACTTCTAAATGTGTCTCTTCCCTTCTCTATTTTTCTTAAGAAAACCGATAATTATTTAGGACGTTTAAAATTGGCCGTTTACAGAACATGCCACTGTCAAGAAAAAACTTTAAAAGCATGTTGAAATAAATCAGATTTTGAGAAAGACAAAGTTGAGAAATCTCAAAAACACAAGTCCAGTTTTATTTCATTTGGAACAGGACACCGGTTGAGACAAAGTTATAGTTGACTGCGACAAAGTTGTAAATACAGAAGCGAATTTGTTCCTGTCTTGCACAAGAGTTGTAATGAAAAAGTTTCCACCTACTGGAGAGAGCGTTGAAAGCTGCTAATCTGTTGCGGTCATGTTTACTTCGGAGACAATTTTGTGAAATAGCTAATTAAAAGCTGTAAAGCTGTATAAGCTGTAAAAGTAATTTACAACTAATATAATTTAACTACAAATATTATTTGCCTTAGTGTTTATTTGGTGTTGATTGCACTTAATATTAATAATTCAAAATTACTTGAAGTTGAATATATATTTTTTAAGGTTCCGTAGCCAATTGGCAAAAAACGGAACCCTTATAGATTCGTCATGTCTGTCTGTCTGTGCGTCCGTATGTCACAGCCACTTTTTTTCGAAACTATAAGAACTATACCTACTGTTGAAACTTGGTAAGTAGATGTATTCTGTGAACCGCATTAAGATTTTTACACAAAAATAGAAAAAAAAACAATAAATTTTGGGGGTTATGTATGGGGATACATAGAACGGAAACTTAAAAATTCATCAAATACATCAATTGTGTGTGGTATCTATTTATATATTTTCGTGAAACATTTTTTCAATTCGGTTCAGTAGTTTTGGAACCTATTCAATGCAAACAAACAATAAAATCTTTCCTCTTTATAATATTATTCTATAGTTGTGGGTGGTTCTGTTCCTGTACCTGGGTCTGTAGTTGGGATTGCATTTGAGTCTGTATCTGTTGAGTTTCCATTTGAATTTGTACTTGGGGCTGCAGTTGGGTGTGCAGTTGTTGCCAATGGTGTTGTTAATCTTCGAATAGTATACCGTTTTTTGTTTTCACATCCAACGTATATATTAACCGATATTGGTAGATTGTAAGTAGATTTTATACGGATAGCTACGTATTTTGTTCTGAGACCACCACGGACAATTGTCGTAAATGGTCCGCGACCCATTCCTAACCGGTCGACGACTCTGATGTAAGTGATCTGCAAAAAAATGCGTAACAAATAACTTACGGGAATATAATTATAGACAGTTACAAAACTAGTTATATATTGAAATTTTATCCTGATCCTCATCAGCATTCTAATTGATTAAGTAGAAAGTACGTTGGATCAGCATCAAATCTATTCAGATGCCGAATATCTTATCCAATTTATTTAGGGTATTTTCAATCTTGGCCCTAAAATAATAGATATTATCAATTTTAGTATGGATGCGCATTACAAACAGCACCAAGAATGAAATGTTGACTAATAGGTCTTAGTGTTTTCCTTGGTTGAGACGGGATAAGAACATAGTTAGCAGTAGTAAAGAGGAGCAGTTTCAACTTTTTGAGAAAATACTCCAGGCATATGTGGGGAAACTTACATGATTTTTTATTTCCTACGGTACCTATTTCAGTAGATGCTAATTCATATACACATAGTTTTGAAAAGTTTGAGTCATTGGACAATAATAATAAAACAATAAAGACTTGCCACACATTACTAGTGTCAATGAACAGTAGAAATCCAACAGCACTTACTGGACATTTAAACAGCCGTCCATAATTTGCAGTCGTGTAGCCAAATGGCGACGCCGCCTTATAAATAACATCTTGAGCAACCAAGAAATCATTAGGCCTAAACATACCAAGATAGAAATCCCTACATACCACAAAATCAGTGCAAAATAAGAAACTTAATAAATACCAAAACAGACACATTTTTAGTATAAAATAATTTTGAGACTAAAAAGTTCTTGAGTAAATCATTACACGCGGGGAAAAAATTACTTTTATCGTAATTATAAATTTAATCTACATTGTCAATAAAATTATAATAGGATTATTACCTAATACTTTTACCATATACTATAAACCACACAGTCGATTTGTTAGTCAAAAGGTCAATAATTCTTCATTCATTTATATTCGTTCTCATTCGTGTCTCACTTAGTACTGTTGATTAATTTTATAGCTATACTAGGCGGACCTAGAATGGACTCTGTCCTCAAAGATAAAATACAGATTATTTGGTAGCATAGTTTGACGCAGATATGTCAAAAATACACTGTGCAAAAATTACGTATCATGTTATTTGTCCGCAATGAACTGCTGAACTAATGAACCAATGTTAATAAGACTCTTCTGTATGAAGTTCGGTTGTTGTAGTTTAGTCGAACTTGAACGATGGGAAGATTTTGATCTCAATTTATAATTGCAGTATATACCAACGAATAACTACACCACAGCAATGTGTAGCCAGTTTTACTAGGATATCTATAAGTAATTAGAAGCTTAACACTTCACAAAAGAGGTTTTATTATTTCTTGAATGGTCTTTAGAAATAGTCATTCATTATTCTAAGCAACTTAGAGTTGTCGGTCCGGCTTCAAACTGTCAATAACGAACAAAATATTTTTCATTATACCATTATCTCTAACGTCCATTCTTACTATAATTACTTACTAATATTATAAATGGGAAAGTATATCAGTCTGTCGTTTACCTCTTCACGCAATTTATATGAAATTCGTTATGTGAATGGTTTTTGTCCCGGAAAATATCCCTTAAATAAGCAAAATGCTAGGTGGAATTTTATATGCGGAACCTATATTTTTTTAAAAGGACTGATGAAAGAGCACATTCGATAAAATTACTAATTTTATTCAGACGAAGACGTGGGCAAAAGGTAGTACCTAACTAATATTGGTAAGTCTGCTGTGGTAGCCTAGCGGTGTGATCAGTGGACTGAGATGTCAGAGGTCTCGAGTTCGAACCCAAGGCACGCACCACTAACTTTTCGGAAGTTATGTGTGTATTTATCACATGCTCAAACGGTGAAGGAAAATATCGTGAGGAAACCTGCATTCTTGAGAGAATTTCTCGATGGCATGTGAAGTCTAGCAACCCGCAGTAGGCTAGCGTGGTAGACTATAGCCAAATCACACTCAATTGTGAGGAGACCTGTGCCCAGCAGTGGGACATTAATGGGTTGATGATGATGATGATGATGATTGCTAAGTCTTAAAATATGTACACTATCTCCATAGTTAGCCTTATGTGCCATCTGTAGTCAGTTCTATCAGTCAGTCACCTCTTTAAAATGATCACAACGACGAAAGCATTTTCCCAATGTTAAACGAAATGGAATCACTGAATAAAGTAATAGATGTGTCTGATCACTCTTCATTAGTCGTCAATAAAATAATCTCGGTTACAGAAGAATTATTTGTTCAGATTCAATTATTCGCGTAGCATTTGGTAGGATGCTTCAGAAGTACAATCACTCCTTTTGAACTGTTGACAAATATTACGGCTATTGCTTATTTATAGTTTACAGGCTATTGCTATTTACTAGTGTTAAGCTAAATTGTATTGTGAATTACGTTTTATTTCATCATCATCATCATCATCATCAGCCTATATTCGTCCACTGCTGGACGTAGGCCTCCCCTAGTGAACGCCACAGAGCTCGATCTTCGGCTCTTTTCCTCCAGTCACTGCCAGCTATCTTGCGCAAGTCGTCGCTCCACCTGGCCGACGTTTTATTTAATTGTGATTAATTGTATTTTAAGCAGAATCACAATCATTCCTGACAATCGTCCGTGGTTTTTTGCCTGCTATATGTGAAAAAATAAAGTTATATGTATTTTAATTTGAAACTTAAAACCTTCAACTACACTGTTCATGGTGTTCGTTTGTTCTAACAGTCGAATTTAAATGCTTCCAACGTTTACTCATATACTTACAAACATCTCGTGGGTATTATATTCAGCTAAAAATACAAATATTAGCTGCAAAGATTTAGATACCTACATATTTTGAAAGGACAGTAAAATTAAATCAAACTACATTTTACGGATTTTATTAATATAATATTGGATTTTGTAAGAGATCCGAAACGTGGAGATGAGATAGAGAGATAAATGTATGAATGATGAAAGCTAAATTTACTAATTCAATATTTGCGAAAGTGTAAGAAATCAGTAGGATGAATTTTATTAAACCTTCTGTAGTACGTTTTATGTTACTGTGAACGTCTAACAAAGACGAGACTTACAAGGTCTCAACCAAATTATGTCCCTTTCTTGGCTCTGAGATAGATTAAGGTAATACCTGTGCTCAATGGAAGTGGATCTGTATTAATTTAGTGTACAAAGAAAATATTTTTTATTCATTTATTTTTAGATAAAAACATCCCTTTGATGCTTAAGAGTATTACAAATTCAATAGTTTATCGCCTTTGTTGTATCGGTTCTTTTAAGTAAGTACGTATGGATGAAAAGCTTGAAAGGATAAATAAAATGAGCTTTACCATTTATTGCCTTTACTCGCCATGTGTGGCTAAGTTTGGCTAAGAATTTTCTTCTGAAAGCGTTTACGTAGGGCGTTTGGCGTTTTGTTTTTAGAAGCTCATTTACCGGATATACATCAAAACTCTGAGCTGCTATTGAGACCACAGAATAAACCAATACAAATTTGTTTCACTTGGTAATCAAACTCACGACTTCACGTTCAGAAGCTGTACTTGCGACTACTAAATAAATATTCCTGGACATTATGACACAGCGCCATCTAGTTCCGTGGTAAGCAACGAGGCTTGTGTTACGGATACTAGTTGGTTGATATACTACATATATACTTTATTTTTTTTTGTAAATACATACATAATATACATAAATACATCCATGACTCGGAAACAAATGATTATGCTCATCACACAAACATTTGTCCCTACCGGGATTCGAACCCGGGACCCATAGCACAGCAGGCATCGTTAACTAACGCTGAGCTAATTGGGTCGTCCTAGTATTGCTGTACTATATAAATATAAAAGGTATAAAGTTACAAATTAATCTGACGGCGGTACAGTCACACTTCAGTCAACTCGTTTGATTGATTATATCAGTTCTGTAATAGTTCAATCAATCTTGTTCCGACGTAGCGGCGTTTGTCCGAAAAGGTCTATACACATATTAGTAGATATTGTGTGTGTATTTAATATTACGGGCCTGTTCTGTCTTTTTATTATATCTTCTTCTCTATCTTTGTATCCTCCTAAGTAACGGTGGGTTAGGCTATAGTCAATTATCCGGTCCATGTAATACTTAAGCCTTTGAATCAGGCATTTGGGAATTGTTTGAAAGCACGTGGGAATGTTGGTGGTTGTCCTCGGTCCTCGGTCCATCGGTATCCTCAGCCGGAGAGCCGGAGAGAGGGCATGCAAAACAGTGATGCCTTCACTGTTTTCCTTCGTTTGAAAATACGTGACTTCTGGCGGCCCTGGGATCTTACTCTAATAGTTAAGTAGGCTTTTTAAATCAATGTGTGCCAACAAGCAGCAACGTTTTTTTTTCAGCTGAGCCGAGTTGATTTGACACCTGTCAGATAGTTATATCTAATTAAAATTATCAGTGTATGAATAGTCTTGCTTCTATAGTATCTTTTCACCAACACGCACACGCCCCTGTGGCTTATTCAACTTGCTTTGATACGAAATTCAATTCAATGGACACCTTACCTCTCAGTATATTATCATGAAGAAAATGATATTAGTTCAAAGACATCTATAGAGACATTCTGCCAATATTTTTCTTAGAATTAAATAGAGAAGAAGTATCTACACTGGCAAATTGAAGTTATATTGTGTTTTTCGGTATAATTATATATATAATGGTTACTGGTAATATGGCAGCAATCTGTTAAGGAGATGCAGGAGAGATCATTTGCAACCAAACGACCGATATGGCCAGTGTGCAAATATCAACCATTACCGAGTAATAATATAATAATAATATACCCGTACATTATGACATAGCGCCATCTAGTTCCGAGTTAAGCAACGAGGCTAATGTTACAGGTACGAGAAGGTTGATAATACTACATATATACTTTTTTGTAAATATATACTTATTATACATAGATACATCATGACTCTTCGAACAAATGTTGAGCTCATCACACAAACATTTATCCTTACCGGGATTCGAACCGAATTCCCGTAGCACAGAAGGCAGCGTTAACTACCGCTGGGCTTTCTTTTGTATTATTCTTCAAATTAAGACGTGTGAGTGCCATAAGTATTTTATGCGAGTACCCTACCTTTTTTAGCGTCCCATAGTCAATAACGGTTATATAAACAAGGAAATTAATACACAAACCTTATCTATAGCTTTATTTCAGATACAGACGACCTGATTTGCACAGTGACTGAGCGATCGGCTTGTGCGTCACTGGTTGCGGGTTCGATCCACGAAATATTTGTACGTTCTACAGATAGTTGTTCCGGGTCTGGGCGTTTGTGTATGTGAAAATTTGTGTTTGGAAACATACCCACGACACAGGAGAAAATCCTAGTGTGGGGCAACGTTTTTATAAAAAACAAAACAAAAACAAAACAGACTGCATACTCAACGCGGTCTGTGTTTTTGACGGACATCAAGAATATAAAGACACAACGCGGTCTGTGTCTTTATATTCTTGATGTCCTATTTGCAGTCAAAAGATTGGGTATCGATATCTATTTAGTAAATAATACATAATCCATTTATGAAAAACGTCTATCATTAGCATCAATATTGTATAATTATAATACATCAATAATAAATTAAATTAAACAAAAAATCCCCACACAAGGATAATATAACTTCTTTATTCCGGCTAAGATTATAGTCACAAAAATAGCCGGATTTAAAACCACTGCAGTTAGTTATTCCGGGAATTTTCCGGGAGGTAGTGTAAGGAGATTTTTTATTACGTGCGGTAACTATCCGAATTCGAGACTCGTGCATGTGCGAAAGCCGTCTCAGTCGCTCAGCCACTGCTAACATAATACCTACTCACGAGATGTATGTTATATTTCATTAATTTTGTATATTTATCTTATAAAATTAATGTCATAAAGCCTAAAACCGTTGAATAATTAAATAAAAGTACAAAAAACATATCCAAAGTCGGAAACCTTCACATGATCGACGACTCGGTGGCGCAATGACTGAGCGATCGGCTTGTGCGTCACGGGTCGCGAGTTCGATCCCCGCACGGAGCAAATATTTGTACGATCTACAGAATATGTATGTAAACGCACTCGTGCGTTTACAAACACAAATGTTCATATACCACGACACAGGAGAAAATCTTAAAGCGGCAACGTTAAAAAAAATGAATCTTTTAACGTTTTTATTAATTAACTTAATACATATACTTACTACCTTTTTTCAATACAGGTAATCAAAGGTATGGGGTTACCTGACATACATACCAATCTCACCTGTCGTCCCCGAAGCGTTAGGCAGAGGTGTACTAATGTACACCCATATTCCAACGGTATACTTTGGAACCCATGTAATAGGGTGCGCTTCGAACCGAGCACAAATCCAAACTCCGAGTTGCTGCTACGAATTTCATAAATATTCCAATAACACTGCTCGCCCTGAGAATCGAACTCAGCTCAGCACTCGCATTTACGACCACTAGAGCAACGAGGTAGTTATAGTGCCAATGGTATAGGGTTACCAGAGTTGATGGTCTAAAAACAAAAACATCGAGTTATATGTAAAACCTCGTTAAAATTAGACTATAAGGGCGCGTGACGTATATACATAGTGTACATTTATTTATACAGCTTCATTGATATCTCGAGTCACCACAAACATCACTAACGCATTACAGTGTACGTAACAGACGACTATCCCGGCAATCGATATCTAATCGAATATTCATATCGATACCTACATACATATCCATAAATTGTATATGTACTTACATAAGTGGATATCTATATGTATCGCGTCGCACAATGAATCTCCAATACTATTGTTATTGTTAACACCCTTAAAATCCGGCTTTCACACTAATGTGTTTATTTATAAACGATTTCCTTCCAGCGTTTATTGGAATGTACGGAAATATATTTGGAGCGTGAACTTCGAGCAATACAAATATAGTATCATTATCATCAATTCAATTACCATGTGCTATTGCTGACCACGGGTCTTCTCTCATTTAAAAGAATTGGGGCTATAGTCCACCACGTTAATCTCGTGCAGATTAGCAGACTTCAGACGCCATCGAGAAAATCTTTCAAGCAGGCAAGTTTCGTCACTATTTTTGTTCCTTAACTTAAATATACATATAGTCAGTGCATTGCAAGGTACGAACCGTTGTGACAAATATAGTAGAGTGCATAACATACATATTTCGTATTATGACGACCCAATTAGTCCAGCGGTAGTTAACACTGCCTTCTGTGCTATGGGTCCCGGATTCAAATCCCGGTAGGTTCAAATGTTTGTGTGATGAACATAAACATTTGTATCCGAGTCATGGATGTATCTATGTATAATATGTAGGTATTTACAAAAAAAAGTAAAATTATGTAGTATATCAACCAACTAGTATCCGTAACACAAGCCTCGTTGCTTACCACGGAACTAGATGGCGCTGTGTTATAATGTCCAGAAATATTTGTCCAGAAATATTATTTCCGAATCGTTACGAAAACCTTCAAGGAGAGAGCACATTCTTTCCTAGAAGGCTAGCAACGCATTTTCATTTTCCTCTGGTGTTGCAGATATCCATGGGCGGCGGTGATCACTTATCATCAGGTATTTTTATAAAAACCTTATTTCTATAAAAAAATATAATAAATTTTCTTTAATGGCACTTGCCTGCTTCTCTACATGTGTATCGCATATTTAATTACCTGAATTGCCTATATTCCTTTATTCTTTACAATGCAATTTAGGTTGCTGCACGTGCGGTTAATTATGCAAAATGATGGAGAGAGAGCGAGATAAAATATTAAATGTTTTTCTGGTGACAAACTTTCTTTAAAAGTGTATTGTTTGGATTTTTGCAGTTATATTTTCCGGTGATGTAGCTAAAATTAAAATGAAGACGACACGACATGACGAAAATGATGAATAGATGAATGCACAACAGAAAAAAAAGATTTCTTAGAAGAAAGACAAAATATCAAAAGATGATCGTTTTGTTTTCCCTTTATTCCACCCGCGTAGGATATAAAAAAATAAAAGAAAATAAGATCACGAGCAAAAGAATACCAAATTATTTATGAAAATATGTGTAATGTAGCACTCGGAAGAACTGATGCATATTACTTGTACGTATGTTTTCAACCCATCCATATAATGGCGGATAGGGGATGTGTAGGGATGATAATACCGTAATGGGAAACGGCTAATGTTGCGTGAGGGTGCATTTTCGTATGCACTTGTATAATAACAAAGGATTATGATTGTGAGGCTATTTTACTACATAATTGTGCCTTTTATTTACAAAATGCTGTTTGTTGATATTGAAATGGTTATTTTCATATTATATCGATATATTTTACACTTCCAAAGTAATTTTCTTTTGCTTTAAAGTAAAAATATTTACTTCCAATAATTTATCTTGAAAGCAAGATATTCTTATAGCGCACCGGCAACCTAACGAGAGTTTCATGAGATGTTAATCGACTTAAGTATTTACTAATAACTTTTATTGTTGATCGCTTTAGCTTCGTTTTCTTGTTATCAATTATCGCAGTACACTGTACACTATGTACAGTGTTGTATTACCGTACTGCAATGAAAACTGAAACCTCCAATTCGTTTGTATATATAATATCGTTTCTAGCTGCATTCTTCTCCGTAAGATTAACTTTACATCAATGCTTGGAAAAACTGTATTTGATATTAAACGCTTAAATTTATTAATTTCATATCTTAGACCTTAACGACGTTTGCCATAATTACTATTATTTGTTTAACACCGCGCTAGCAGATTCACACCAGTACCTTCTTAAAAAAATCCGTAAGATCAGACAGTCATTGAGATTCTCAGTATATTTCTCGCACCAAAAGATAAAAATGTACCATCTGCGTATTTATATTCTCCTGGTACAATTTCAGAAAAAGGTGGTCCGAAATAGGACTCTGTTTGCCAAACTCTCATTTTATACTAATATTGACTTGACTTGTATAAACGCCAGTCTATGAATGAAGATATTTGTGGCTTGGTATGGCCCGTTCGCAAACATCGGGGGATGGGATTGGATCAAATATTTGTACACGAGGCCATGCAAATGTGAATGTTGGGTAATCCGTACTTACCGGGTTTGTGTTTAGCCCATTCGGTGTACTGTGGCTCTAGTAGATTTCTCGCCAGTCTAATAATAGAGAAAGTACGAAGACTATAAGCTAACATTTTAAACGAATATGATAGATGACTGTTTCTGATGTTTGTCAAGTTTCAACATGTTGAGGCTCGTAGGGAAATTATTACCAAACTTATTTAGCAAGCCTTTCTATATAGTCATAGTATAATTGGTCAGGTATTTAGTAATACATATAAAAACTATAAAGGAATTCCATGACAATCATTACTGATACTCAGTAAGACTACTCGGCGAAGAACACGAATTAATTTTTAGTCTAACATTAATATGAATCTAGCTATCACCATCTTCCACACCATCTGGGCCCACTAATTAGGGAACCAATAAAATGAATAAATAACTAAAAGCCTGGTATCAATAACACAAAATTGCTACAGTTTGCTATATATATTCTATAAATAAATAAAATAGATAAACCACGAAATGAGATTATGAAAATATCCTGTTGCGGCGTTTTCCGAAACACCTGTGTCACTTCATAGCGTATATTTGGGCGTGATGTGATACAAAATGAATATTTGCCGGCGATTTCTATGCAGCTGCCAACACCAACGGTGGATTTCGTGAAAAAGTTGTTCAATGCTCAAAATTAAATGTAATTTCAACGGATATTGCTCGGATGTGAACTTGTTATTATGCTTGAGTGATTTATGTTTTGTAAAGGCTGGGGTGGTGGATAAAAAGTGTGGGCATTTTATTATTTGCTTAATAATTGTAACAATGAAAGTATCTCTATAATGTTAAATGGGGAAATAAATGGTGATAATAGACTAGAGAGAAAATAATTTTGATGTATAGACTATCAGAATTGTAAATGAATCATTTTATTAATTTGTTATTAAATTATCTTCGTGCCCTTAGTGTAGATCGTATGTATGTATTTACTTAAACATCATCATGTGAGTAAGATTTACTCTTTGGAACCATTATAGTTATTGATAGATACAAAACATAAAAAAATATTGAATAACTATTGAATAATCCTAAAATTTCATTCCATTTTGAACTAAAATCGGATAAAAATTCTACATTTTCGACCACCCATTAAAATAAGGCTTAGCATTTCAATTTAAAACTGCTCTGAAATGGCAAATCGCTGCCCGTCAAATAAAAAAATAAAATATTTTGCCGATTACGAACAGCATTTGCTCGGTAAAAAAACATTTACTCGAAAATGTTGGAATCCTCTCTTAGGTGGTAAAACAACAGCGGGTGCCGAGTATGAATTTGGTTGTCAAATTCCTGGTAAAATATTGTGTTATTTCTTATTATTTTTATTTCAAAAATTTTGCCTCGCGCCAAGAATTCCTCCTGTGTCATGGGTGCGTTTACAAACATAAATATTCACAATGTACTAACACCCAGACCTGCCTTTAGACCATACAAATTATATTTTTTCCGTAATGGGAATCGAACCTGAGAAACATGGCGTAGAAGCCGTTTGCTCAACCACTTTAACTGTGTCGTCACTGTAAATAGATCTTTTAAAGACACTTTTAAAAGTCATGTGTAAAATTATTTTAGGATCTAGATGATATCGGCATTTCTTAACTGATGACCTCTGAGAAGAAATGCCGAAACAAACTCAGAGAATCATGGTCTCTTTATAAGTCCAAACATTTTTGTTTATACTATGTGAGCGTGACGATGTAGGTCAAAGTCTGAGATGGCCTTTTGGAGAAAACACCAGTGCAGCTTTGAGCTGACCTGTCCATACTGACAGCACGCATACGTCAGCCACCGTGAAGCTCAACCATTATTGAGGGAGCTCCATGACCCGACGCACGTCAATGCGAGATCAGTGGGACATTTGCGTAGGCCATTTCAAAATCCCATAGCCGCCAGACACGTGTTTATAAGCGCATGTTTGTCTACTGACAAAGTGCTCACATTAACATAATTATGTATAATAATTACGATAACTATCATGGGGAATATGAATAGGGAACTTTAAGTTTGGTCTTGTATTGTCTTTAAGTAATGGAAATTATCGACAGCTGTCACCAAACTGTGGCTTTTACCCTCCTCTACGAAACTATCGATTCTGCATACAAACTTCTACAACCTCTTTTTACTTAGATAAAAACTAGCCTATGTCCTTCCCCGGGACTCAAACTATCTCTAACCAAATTTCATATAAGTCGTTTCAGCGTGAAGACACTCAGACAGATAGACAGAGACCAAATACCGACTATTTATGTCGGTCTCTGTTTGACTGTCTTTTGCATTTATAATATTTAAGTAAGTATTAGTACCTATCGATAGAAATTTTAAAACAATATATACTTAATTACCTATCATAATATAAGGAACGATGCAGCTTGCGTTTAAGTAAATATATTATGTAAGTACGTTTATCACAATTCTATATTTTAGTCTACATTTATTCAGATAATTGAGGTTCAACTTAAAAAATAATACCGAATTAGAATAACATTTTAGCGCCTGGAGCGCAGTGGTGTCGGCTACTGAGATATTCTATCTTCATTCTATATGTTGGGCCACAGAAATGGATGGTTTGTTATTAAAATATTGGTTGGAAAGAGTCTTAAACTGCGGGATGGAGAAGAGCAGGAGAAAGGCCTTACCCAGTAGTGGGACAAAACGAGAAAAAGTATGTACCTACGTCATTTGTAGCTCAAACCCTGTTAACTATCTACTAACATTTTTTAATATGATGTAAGGCGTATTTCAAAAGTAAAAACGAAAATTTTACTGGATTGTTATCCATTCGTCTGTGACTGTCCATTGGGTTGGGTCAACTAAGAATGAGAAATTAATATCCAATTGCGTTTGTGATACACTGGAACTTTAAAAAAGTAAGCTTCTATACCAATGAAAAAAAAATACACCTAGTAAGTCAAAATTATTTGGGATATTTTTTATTAACCTAAATTTCTATAATTTGGCAAGGTAGCTGAGATGAAAACAGTTATATTGGATATTTTTTTTGCCATTTCAAACTTAGCGTAGACAAACGAAGCGTCCTTGGGGTAAGTATCTATAAAGATTCTAGTCTATTAGTCGTAAACGCAGTTGGTGAGTGTGAGTATACTGGGTAAGATTCCTTGGCCAAGAAGAATGTAAATTATTATAATTATATTTTATATGAAATACTCTGAGTTAGCTTGGAGTTTATATTTGTAACCGGTTAATAGTAATAGACCCATTTTACGTAGGACTAAGGATATACCGAAATGTAGGTAGGTAATGCTTCTATTCTGAATCTATTAAGAATAAGGGCTATATATAAAAACTTTAAAGACGCGGGTGACGCAGAACTGGTCGTCGTGGCGATCCTTGGGGGAGACCTATGTCCAGCAGTGGACGTCTAACGGTTGATATGATGATGATGATGATGATGATGAAAAAGTTTCCCCGATTTTTACCGCTAATTTGGGAGCCCCATCGCAAAATTCATTAAAGCCAAAGAATTTCTAGAAAACTCACAAGTATCTCGAGTGGTAATTCCATTCTTTCAAGTGTCAAATAATAGGTAATTATTTCAGCTGGAATTCTTTAAACTATAAGTATGTTAGTGAATGTACAAAGGAGCTTGAAAATGGAAGGTTAGTAGATTTTTAATTGGTCTAAAGCAATGAAAATTTTCATGGACGGTAGTGGTAAAAATTTCGAAGCACTTAAAAGCGATTTTTATTTACACTCGTTACGTGATTGCTTTTGGAACAAAATATTTTTAAAGAAATAACGGGTTTTAATGGAAATGGGTAGGTACCTACTAATATATTCACAACCATCATGGCTATATTCCTAAAGGGTTAGGCAGATGAGTTCATCCACAATTTGGCTCATGTAATAGGATGGTGAGAAATGAAAAAAGAATTATATTACAATTTAAAAGCTTTGTGAGGTAGAAATTATTTTTGTTCTAGCGCAGCGATATGAGTCTGCCTTCTGTGTTAAGGGTTCAAAATCCGGTTAAATTTTAGTTTCTGTGATGAACATGGAAATTTTCTACTAAGACACGTATTTTGTCTATATAGACATTCCATTCAAATGGCTTCTTGCCATCATCAATTTAATCTACCTCAATTTAATCCACCTTTAAAAATCGTAACCAATATAATATCAGTCTTAGCTATCGCATATTCAATTCAATAGTCATAATTATTAACGGTGAAACTATTGTATTCATATAATGGTTATCTTGAAAGCACAGACAGATACGTCGGTAATATTTCAAATCACTGAGATACTCTGGAGAGTCTTCAGATTGAATTACATTACTAGTTATTGGTATTACAGGAATAATTATATTGGTATTTTTATTTAGATATAAATATTCTTGGTACTTTCTTTGGTATAAATTACTTGACTGCGGTTTTCCATACCCCTATCATTATCTATCGAAAAGTTTAATTCGTTATAAAATAAACCTTTTTTTTAGCATACTTATTTGTTTTTTTCTTGTCACAAGGGTGGCAATCAGTCTTACAGCTCACCTGATGGTAAGTGGTTACCGTTACCTATAAAGGTTTGCAACACCGGAGGTGTTGCTCGCGCGTTACTGACTTGCCAGGGATCGAGCCCGCGACACGCGGCCCAGAAACCGATTGCTCGACCACTTCACTAACCGTGCCGTCACTGTAATAGGGAATATGAATAGGCAACTTTAAGTTTGGTCTTGTTTCGTCTTTAAGCAGTGGATTTTTTTCAATAAACCTCTTTTTGTTACTAACAAAAATATAAGGCCAAACACTAAATATGTGGCGCACTGATTCACGCTAAATTATCATCTTCTCCTAAACCAGTTAATACCTTAACTAAACTACATTTGACCAATATTCTGTCCCAGGCTCATCATCAAACACTAACATCGACACCAGTCAATTACTCTATGTGTACTGGGATTGAAATTGGAAGTCGACTTATTGTGTTTCTTTACATTATTATTATTGCCTAATATCTGGCCATTATGACATAGCGCCATCTATTTCCGAGCTAAGCAATGAGGCTTAAGTTACAGATACTAGATGGTTCTTACGCTACTTATATAAATACCTTTTTTGTCAATACATATATACAATATTTAAAGCCAAAGTAGTTTCTAATGTCCCTACTCCCTTTTTGCAGCACTCAGACTAGATGTTATATATGGTAAGCTATTTAGCTTAAACTTTTGTCTCTTCTAAAAGTTTATTTGCCAGCATACTCATAACTACTACTAGTTTCTCAGGTTCTTCTTCAACCAACGCTGAAAATCTACGTCATAAAAGTAATATTTAATAAATTAGGTACTTTTCCAGAACTCCTGAAAGTAATAAAATAACAATACCAACTGTTAGTAAAAAAATTAAAAACTTTTATTTAAAATCTTTTAGAACCAATTTACTTACGTATTTAAACGTAACCAGCCTCCTTCTCTCTGAACAGTATGCAACATACAAGTTTTTTTTGGGTATAACTTTTTGTAAAATTCGTTTGTATTTGCTTCAATGAGTATTTATATTTTAATATGATACCAACGATTTCCCATAGGCTATTTGGCTATATAGACCGAAATTAAGTGCAAACAATTGATGTTGGGCAAAGAATAATAACATGTTACTACATTATTTTTTTTGTTTAATATGTACTCACTTTTGTCCTCGTTGCCACTTATTATGTCTCATTTTTTAATAAAATTCTTTTTATTTTACTTACAAAGATACGAGGATATGCCAAAGACGTGCGCACTCGCTTACCGTTGGTGAGCGAATGACTCGCCGGTGTGTTTGCGCATGTACACTACAATTCAGCTAGCATTCTTTAAACTATAAGTATGTTAGTGAATATATCAAGGAACTTGGAACTGGAAGATTATTAGATTTTTGATTGGTTTAGAGTAATAAAAAATTTCATCGACTGTTATAGCAGTACAAATTTCGAAGCACTTAAAAACGATTTTTATTTTCACTCGTTACGTGATTGCTTTTGGAACGAAATTATTTTAACTTCATTATCATGTTGAAGAAATAATTATATTAAACAAACATTCTTGGTATTTTCCTTAGTACCTATGAACGGATTATGCGTTGACTGTGGTTCAGTCAGTCTTTTTAAAATTGTTCCATTAATAATTATTTAAAAACTTTTGTTTTTAGACAACAACAAGTTGAGAGGGTATGTAAATTTCTGTTTAATACAACTACATTATAATATTTCCTTAGTAATATGAGGGCAGAATGTTCAAGAATCTGACCGATATTGGCGGGCTGTGAATTATGGGCACGCACTATTTTAGCCAGCTATTCGAAAAGAGGCTGAACCATAAAATGGTTGGATCCGAATACAAATTGCCAGTAAGATACTTTATCGCAGTTCTTGCAAATCTCCCTGACACAGTACACCATCCCTATCGAAAATTTCCTTTCGATGGGCGTCCGTCTTAACTCGATGCCTTCGTTAAATCCAGGCGATATAATGCTGACGTCGATTCCACCTCATTTGCCACCAAAAAGGGCTTCAAATAAATCCCTTTTTGACATTCTTTTTTTATTCCTGGCGTCTATGTAATAATAATCCTCGGAGACAGGACAGCTCGTATATTTTATCGGGGGATCCAAAATACGAACATATTGGAACTTTCTTTTGTAATGAAAAGGGCTGCTAATGTTACAAAGGATCTTGTGTAGGCTACTGATTCCGTGATCAGCCGATAGGGCGTCGTAATAAACCTTTTATGGGTTGGCATTTACGGTTTGAATGTATTTCGGTGTTGCTTAAAGGCTTTTCTTTCGAAAAGCAAAACATGGTAATGTTTTTCGGGTTAGTCAATTTACGACTGATATATTGGAGCTTTCCATAATGCTATCAGAACTAGAAAATAAAATATTCAGCATTTTTGATCTCGTTGACTAAGGTATTTTTTTATTTAGTTATAAATATAGATAAATATAATAGAAAATAAACTTTACATTATTTGTATGTTAACTCTCTTTTCATTATTTTGTAGTTCTGTTTAATTAGTTTTGGTATAGCAAGCATTTGAAATAAAATGCCCTTAAAAAGACATTAAAATTGAAAAACTGTTTCAATAGGATTATGTCAACTTAATGTATCTCAGAAAAATAAAAGTACAAACTTTAAGAACATTTATCAAAAATGAAGTAAATGACGCATTGAGGATTTAGTGAATGGGTTTCATTCAACATTCATTAGGAACGTCGATAGATTAATGAAACTTTTCACTATATTTTTTGGACTTGTGTAAATTGAATGAAATGAAACTTTGTTGCAACTAAGTGAATAAAACCTACTTTTTTCAAGTAAATTTTCTTTGAACACATTCTATACTTTAAATTGATACCATTTTTTTGTGAATGTTTAGGTTTAATATGTCCAGCAGTGGACGTCTCAAAGTTGATATGATCATAATATCATAATTATGAATCATGATCATGATTCATAATTATTATTGATCCCGACGTTTCGTATCTTTTACAGCATCCATTGGTACGGGCTGACCGGCGGTGTTAAGTAAATGTGTAATTAGTATTATATTCTTATCTTAGTGAGCTAACCTAGAAAACATTCAAAAACTTACGGATATTTTGGGGAGTAATTTATTAAGTTACTGAAAAATAACTATTCAATATTTTCGGAGAACGGTATGAAAAAAGAAAAGAATAACAGTAATAATTAATACTGTGCGCTTTTTTTTTGCTCCCTGTAATTTTATATTTCATATAAGAGAAGCGACTGGGTTAATATTTCCTTAAAACTAACATTTGATTGACAGAGGAGAAAAATATTTAACTACCTTTTGTCTTTGCCTATTTCTATAAACAAAATAAAAAAAAAAACATCGTAGGCAAGCAAAATATCACTCAAAAAACTGTTCAGATAAAATAAATAAAAAAACTTTTAGTGTTCGTTACACTGCCTACTGTCGATACAACCCAAAACACTCCAAACTTTAATTCAATACGGAAACTGTATTCGCAAGCAAAAATGTTTAGAAACTAAAATGGGCCCGATACAGGCTCGAGCGCGTTTTATGTAACATGATCGACAGTTTAATTTACTTGTCAGTTAGCAGCACGGCTTTATGCAGAATGATGTATGGGATACTGAACATTAGTTTGGTAAATTTGAGCTGGGAAATAGGGAAAGTGTCTGTTTTGGTCATCGCTTACATAATCCCGTTTATTGTATAACAGATGAATAAGCTGTAAGATATTTTGTTTCAATCCCAAACTAAAATTAGAATTTTCTCCCATTGCTACTAAGTGTATAACATTATAACTACTTAACAGGCACGTATTAAAATTTCTACAACTATTTATTCTACTAAACTACAACTACTTCTACAGCCTAGGAATTTCTATAAAAAAATAACTAATACAGATGTGTTCTGAAAGGCCCGACATTTAACCTCATGATGTTACGCTCAGCAAGCGACCTTGATATCATTAAATGATATTTATTTCTGTAAATAGATCTTTTAAAGACACTTTTACAAGTCATGTATAATATATATTTTAGGACCTAGATGGCATCGGCATTATCTAACTGACGATTACCCTCATAAGTATAAATATGTTTTGTTAATTTAATATATTAAATATAGTTAACTACCTCGTTAGTCTAGTGGTCGTATAGTGTGACTGCCGAGCAAGAGGTCTTGGGTTCGATTTCCGAGTCAGTGCTATTGGGTTTTTCTTTGAAATTCTGAGTAGCAACTTGGAGTGTGGATCCGCTGCTCGGTTAATGGCTCGCCTCTTATTACACGGGACCTAAAACATACCGGCGAAACGTTGGTGTACATTAGTACACCTCTACCTAACCTTTCGGGGACGACAGGAGTGATGGTAGGTTAATTTCAAACCTAAACACACATAAGTACACGCAATGTAAGCACGCTAGTAAAAATACTGTACTAATTACTTTATCTACCAAAGAGTATCATCGTTCTGAATTCAAATGAAACCGAAAAATTTAGATCCACATAAGCCAACAAGATAACTTAAAAAAATACAACCTGCACACGTAGTGAGGCTATAAATAACATAAAATTTTTATTTATTTGGTTCCGATAAAAACAGTGCACAATAAAAACCACCAACCATTACCATAGCCAGTGAAGTTAGACTGTTAGCCTATTCAATTACGTAGTCACTAGCTTTTAGGTCGCTATGCTATTTTCATTTGTGTTTGATTTTCATGTTTTTTTTTTAACGGTAAGCCAGTAAACTCACATAATTGATATTTGATTCATTATAACCAAGTGGCGCAGTAGCTGAAGAATTGGCTTTTGCATTATTTGATTCCAGAGCAACGTTAATTTACTGTGTTTGTGGAATTAGCTTCGTGCCGATGTTTCGAAAAGCGACTGCAGCATGGGGTTCGTCAAAAAGACAGAACAAAGAGTTTTTACAGGGTTGGCAACGCGTGAGTGGCACCTGTGATTCAAACTTTGGCTCTTTTGCTAACGTCTAGAGGCTACGGTAACCGCTTTCCATCAAGCGGCCGTCAGCTTATTTGCTACCCTTGTAATGTAAAAAAAAATACTACTAATACTACGAGAAGAACCTGTCTACAGGAAGCCCTGGGACTGAAAAGTCAATTAATGTGTCATATTTAATCACATGCTCAAACAGTTTTAAGAACAATATCGTAAGGAAAACTGTATCCTGATAGCGTATTCAATCGGCCAACCAGTACTAGACTAGCGTAGTCTAATACTATGGTTTATTGTTAATCCCTTAACTAGGCTATAGCTTAACCAAGGTATTAGGCTATAGTGGCTAGCCATATTATTTAAGAGTTCAAATGATAGGATACGTGTTGTGGGACAGTAAATTGGTTGATAAAATTATACTATTAGTTTCGAGGCAACGTTTGAACAAAGAGTTACAATATCCCCCTCAAAAGCTATAATATCGCTAAATCCGTTCTTAGTTAACGTTTCCTACAAATAAACTATCTACCTGTCAAAATTTAGCTTCGTAGGTCAAGTATCTTCGAGTTAATCGTATTAATTTCGTATTAATCAATGAACGAGTGAGTGACCTTCCACTGATAGACTTCACAATTTGTAGGTCTACCAGATATTGTATAAGTAGTAAGAAGTTTATTTATCCAAGCTTCAATAAAATAAGTAACATGGAGTGGATAGAACAACAAAATTATATTAACTACAGTACCTACATACAAAAACTGAAACTAGTCCAAACTATATTCAGTCAAAATCCTGAGGATGCTTCATAAATTTCATTACCTAACGTAAATTTTGTTACGGGCTTTGTAACGGCATACATACTTCGCTACTAAAGAGAATCACAATATTTGATAGTCATTAAATGTTAAAAACTTTTAGTTCCACCGGTGCTATGTCGGTGAATTTGATAGATAATTTAAACTTATTATTAATGCTATTTGCTAACTAGTTGCAAGCGGAATTAATAATTTTTTTTGGTAACTATTTGTTATGAAACTTAACGTTTTAATAAAAAACTCGATATCGTAGAATTATATACTATTTAAAAAAAAAGTTTTTTGTGTAAAGATAATTAGTGACGCGAGCGAGCATAGAACATGAAATTAAAAAAAAACTCGCTTTACCTTTTTCATTAGCAGAATAGCACTTTAATGGCAATATAGTTGACGAACATTTGCCATGTTGAAGAGAGAAAAACAGAGACAGTTCATGAACGATATCGATAAAACAAGTATGCGAAGACAAAGTGGAATGACTAAAAATAAAAATGAGAGAGGAGAATTGAAAGGGGCGGTTTTGGCCAACGTAAGTAACTGTCACAACAACAACCTCACAATAAAATCACAAACATTCTTAAAAAATACCAAATTAAGAGTTTGTTAGGCAAACAAGCTTATATGACGATAAATGTGGACGTAGGTGAAAAAGAAAAAATAACTTAATTTATTTTTCTCAGATACACTCGCAATTGTGAAACATAGTTATTCCTTTATATTTTATTAAAACAAACAAACATCTACATTTGAATGTATATTCATTGAAACACCTAATTCACATATTTAATAAGATATGAAATTCTTACAACATTAGACAAGTTAATTTTCTTATTACTTAGAAGCACCACAAATATAATCAGTATGAGAATAGTCCCTTGGGGTATCCCGACACTAATTGACATAAGATAAGATGAGCTAACCTATATCACTATCATTAATGACCATTTGCTTAAGACATTAATATATAATAGCGTAGACCGATAAGTATCACAAATATGAAGGAAGCTTGCTAATGAGACTAACGTGTCGAACCCTATCAAAGGCTTCAGACAGATCGTCAATTATAACTAAGGTTTAGGTAGAAATTAATCATTAATATAGACAGACGTAAGGTGTGAGTTTAATAATAATGCGCTATCATTCAAGTATTACTTATTCACAGAGTTTCTCCGAGAACTTACTGAAAATAACGATACGTAAGAAGACCTTCTAAGGATCAAGTAGGGTGCAAGTTATGGGATATTTTAGTTAGAAAAAGTCCCAACAATTATTATATTATTAGGTACAGTGCAATGAATTGTACTACTAGTAGACGTTCCAAACCAAAACTTGTGTAAAAGTGATAAATTTACATTTATCTGTATTTATTAACCCAAGAGAAAATTAATTGCTTCTAATATTTTACTCGTTTTAAGTGTAAAACTTAATATACTTCAAGGTACATGCTAAACTAATCGGTGTTGTATCAGTTTCAATATCACCTTTAGTATGTGATGATCATAATTTTATTATAAAAACGATTTAACGGTCACTTACTGATTAAATATAAAATGTCGAAAACTACTTGATCAGTGAAACTAATACCGATATCTACAAAAGTCAACTTTAATTACAAAACCGCATGACCTAAGCAGTTGTAATTTAGCTAGTAGCTCATTAATAAAAGGTCCACCCACATACAACTACAAACCACTTTTTGGAAATTGGTATTGTAAGGGAGGAAAGACAGCGGGAGCGAGTAAATCCACGGGCAACGTCTAGTATAATTATAACAGCTTCAATTTATTATAGTCCTTATCTTATTGAATTCCGAGAACAATTTCTTGTCTAATGCCTTCACGCTGTCACTACCAACTTAAATCCCCAAATAAGCTGACAGAAACTTTAGCAGAGAAAAGCTAATTCGACGTGACATTGACTAGTACAAGTTTGGGCGATGCCGCTTTCTCTACTCACTTACTTCTTTTGTCTAAATTATGAATTTATCATCGATACAAAATAAATGGATCTGAATACATTTTGTTTTTTTATATACTTACTAACATATTCTGAATTTTATTTTAACTCCTCTTTTATGTGTTATATATGTTACTGGGGACTGAAAGTATATATAGAAGTGCAAAAGTTAGAGTATTTAATGAATTTAGCCCTTATGCATCGGCTACATAAGGACTAAAAACTTTAATAAATGAAATTTAAGAACGAGTGTCTTAAGAATTATATTATGCTCAATTATCTAGACCAACTTTACACTATTCACATAATAATAATGAATAATGTACATATTCATAGAGATATAAAGACAGTTTTGGTCAACCACACCTACTGCATAAGGCGCTAAAAATACTCAGTATGCTCGCATGAATTCTGTCAAGGAAGCATGACCGAAGCATCTGAAGCATCACCTTTGGAAAATGATCTGAAAACTATCAATCCTCGCTTTTCAAACTCGCTTATCAATCATTCCTGAATCGCTAGGAAACAGAAAACGTAGTTGTTGTACTATATATATATAGCTGTTGATTACCTAAATATCTACCTAACCAGTACTTATTTATACAAATATAGTTGTCCATAGATCATAATTAATTATTTTACCCAATTTACTTGTATTTCAACATATCATTATAAGACAGACGAAGTCGCAGGCGGTTGCAAGACTATAAGATAACAAATTACTATACTATATAACACCCATTAATGCTCAATTACTCAGAGAGATTGTAATAGCTTATGAATATGTAGATAATAAGCTAAGTATATGTCATTGTCTAATATAACACGAACATACATCACTACACATTAGTTAATGAATGCGATATCAGTTCCAGAAACGCGGTATTATTGGTACAGTGAAGTGAAGCTAATTACACAAATTACCTGTTTAAAGTGAAATTAAATGTCAGATTATAACAAGCACATTTGAATAACCTTTAGTATATAACGATATAATCATGAATATAGTAATAATGGCCCCACCAGATAATCATCATCAACCTATTTTACTGTCTCATTGCTCACTATGGGTCTCTTCTCAGAATCTTAGGGATTAGTTAACTTAGTACAGGTTGGGCATACAGCTTCCTCACGACATTTTCCCTCACCGTTTGAGCAAGTGAGAAATACGCACGTATCTTGAAAAAGTCAGTAGTGCGTGCCTCGGGGGTGAACTAGTGACCTATGACTTAACAGTCTACTGATCACACCATCAGGCAATCACAGTAAATTGCCTGACAAAATTCGAAGAAATTGTCACCAATTGTCAATTTATTACAGGACATAGTGAATAGGCAATAATTCCAATGCGCTGATCTAGTCCGAGGTAGAATACTTAATACATTTTCGAGAAAATTCAGTAAAAATGCAGGAATTGTTACAGATTTGTTTGCAACTACATATTTTATATCTACACAAATTCTTCAATCTATTTTACTTATTTTTATCTCTAATTTCAAATAAATTCTCATTTAACAAGGAAATAACACGTCGAATAACAAAATTTGTTTTGAGTGGAACCCCAAAATAGCTATTACGGTAGCAGAGAGTATATCAATGAAATCAAACTCTAGATTTCACCCAACATACCAAAACATAACATCAACAAGCGTAACTCCAATCCAAATACCACTAACTGGCCGTAATAGTTTTTAAAGTAGCACGACCATAAGCCTTACTAGTTTCTAACATCAGGGTTAGTACCACAAATGAGGGCAATATTCCTCCAACATTACCCTTTATTTTGCTTGCGTCCGGATATGAAAGTTTTCATAACCACTTACGTAAGTATTTAGAGAAGGTCCAGTTAATTATTTAAACATAATGTTTGACCTCTGACTGTAGCCCACAAATGTAGGGAACTTTAATTATCTCGATTCCAACCCTCGCTTTAACGATCCCCAAGTGCGTAATTGCTTACGTAAGGGTGGAAATGGAGAGAATGACTGAAAAAGGCTAGTTTTCGGAATTAAATATAGAGTAATGAAGAAAAAAGATTCGATATTTATTCTTATTATAATTAGCTGTAGGTATATAATAAAAAAATCCTCAAGGAAATAGTATTATATTCTGGTGTTAAGAATAAACAACTTAAATTTTGTACGTTCTGCAAAATGTCAGATTTACACGTCAACAACATCTAATAAATGTGCTAGATTACGCTCATTGTGAGTCCGATGAAAATTTACGAAATTTGGTCAAGTATATGTAGGAAAATGACCTATAAATAACTCCGAAATATGTATTTACTTGTATGACAAGTTCCATTACAAGAGCCAACTATAACATTAAAACATGTCCGAGCCTTCTAAGGAGTGTTTTTGTCTATGTCACGCAGGCAATTCTACATGATTAATGTTAATGAGTGTCTTAGTTTGTTGATCTACTTGTTTCGTAGCAAACTCTCTGATGTGAAATACATTAACGTTGCGTAACGAGACTTTAAGGACCAGTAATACGGATTAAGATAGTTGGTTTCTTTTAGGCCTAATCGCAATACTTATTTTTATTGGATGAAAATACGTTGCCCAAGTATTATAACTGAAAATCTACGCATAAATTAGTAGTGGTGGACTATCATACAATTTTTTTAACCTTCCGCGAATACTAAACATTGAAATAAATCATTTTTTTAGGATCTTGTCAATACACCGCGATAAAATCGGAAAAAAATGTTTTACGTGTCTAATTTGAGTAACATTTTAGATCCTTTAATAATAAAATTGCAAAGAGCCTTATGCCCTAATCTGATAATAAATTCAATCAAGAAGTTGCTATTCAGAATTTCATAAAAGTACCCTGGTTAAGTTAGTTTAGCCAGAGCGTGGCAAAGACAAGATGTATCAACGTAGAAGTTACAGTGGTGTGCAAAGATGAATAGAATGTAGATATGTATATAGAATGTAGCGACTATTTTCGTGAGAAAAGGCGCGGAATTATGCAGATACTCTTAAATCTCCCAAAGCTACCCAATTTGATATCAATCAAGTCCAACAAAGCTGAGATTTTACCAACACACTGTCACAACGGGCCGACGATATTTCAAACAGGACAATAGGTTCAATGTCCACTCCCTCTGATCACGCCTCTTCGGGATTGAGGATATAAGTACAATAGCCAGAACCCGGCAATTTCGCCAAAACCCATAACTCCTGCGACTTTTCTAAGGTCTTAAACATTTTGCCTGCATATAATTAGTTCTAAATTTTTCAAACCCTTTAAATTTAAAGCTTCTGCAATAAGAATACGGCTCACATTAAAATAAAATTATTGGTAATCCTATTTCAAAAGGAGCTTCCAAACAAATACCGTCTATTTTTGTCAATTGTTTTGCAAACAAATGACTGCTAAGCATAATTGGGCTTATGGAAAATAAACAAAGGTTTTTGCCTTTGAAATTTGTAGATATTTATAAAAAGAAAATCCAATAATGAACACCGTAAGCCGCTTATCTTGCTTAAGAAATACAGAAATCATATTTCCTGTTTATTTCGCTTATATCTTTGTGTGTAGAATTGATTGTCTATATTGAACAACACCTTAAAATGATCTCCGTGTAAATATGAGATATATTTGTGCAATAATTGCCTCCAATATACATAGATGTACTCAAATGAAGCAAATGTGTTATGCAAATAAATCATAGCACGTATCATTCTGTGGCTTTTGCCTACGTAATTTGTAAAATGTGAAAAAAGTTTGAATACAAAAAAAAATAGTAGATTTTTTCATTACCTACAACTTTGACATTTAATTTTTTTCCATAGGACTTGTAGTTTTGCCGGAAATAGAGATAAACCGTTTTTACCCTTAAAAACGCACACCCATCCATTTCCCGACCTCAGATCACCCGTTATTTATTTTTCCTAAAATTTGCGATATATTCTCTTCCTTTTCCAATAAATAAAAATAAATAAATATTCTGGGACATTTTACACAGCACCATCTAGTCCCAAACTAAGCAGAGCTTGTACTATGGGTACTAAACAATGGATATAAATACTCATATACCTTATTTTTTTTGTAAATACATACTTATAATACATAGGAAACACCCAGACGAACACAAATACTTATATTCATCACATAAATATTTGTGTCCCGTGGGAATCGAACCCACGACTTCGTGATCAGCAGTCCGGTACTCGAACCACTAGACCACAGAGGTCGTCAATAGGATTCATCCTACTATAATTTCTTTTAATTTCAATTATTACCATTTTCAAAGGATTTTGCACTGCTAGCTGCAGCTATTTGCAATAAAAATAAAAACTACCAGAAATTTTTCGATTTTCCGCTACAATAGTGACAGATAACGCATGGTAATTGCACTTCTAAGGAAGACTTTACGTACTTAAGTATAGCAGTTAAGGTGACTCATTTTTAATATCAGGAGGTCTATTTGCTTCTAGATCTTCTTGAAGCAGTACCTATATCAAATACAAATTCAGACAGAGGAAACTGGTGTCAAATTACAAAAATCAAAAACTAGCATTGATCGAAAACTGACCCAGCATGCGCTGTGAGTAATTTACACTTGAGGCCAACAAGGAGTGTAAATAACATTTCTAAACGCGACATTACACTAAGCGTTCGAACCGTAGCTATGCCAAATCTCCTCGATATCAGTTGCTTATTCAATCGGCGCGATTTGAGCTAGCGAGCGAAAATACAGTTGGGTGCACTGAACAATTTACAATTCACTTGTGCCCGCCTCTGTACCGTGGGGACAATGGCTGTGTGTGATTTGAGGTTTGATTTTACTCCAGCGCCGACTTGGCTCGCATTGTCAAACGATTTTGGTGACTGGGCAGTTTTTTGTCCGCATTGTGATTAGGTTTTTGTTCGATTGGTACTGTAATTGGTTAGGTGGTTGAGCTGTTGTTGAAACCAAGTCTGTGTGAAAACCTTAGCAAAATAAGTAGGTATAGTATAATTCTTAGCAGTCGCTGTTTTGAGTTTTTGTTATTTGGGTGCAAAAATAATGTTAAATGTTCTTTCTATCTTACTTCTTTCTTCTGTTTCAATTCAGTCTTTTATCAGCTTCAACTATGAACCGACAAAAAAAAATCTTATAAAATGAAATAAATTATATTTGATACTGGAATCGTTAATTATGTAGCATCAACTATCTACCTAATCAAAATTATCAAATCCAATTAAGATAGCATCCTAAATAGAGAATATTGGATATAATAGAAACTACTTGAACATAGGATAAATCCGGTTGAAAAACATGCTTGCGATGTTCGATCAGAATCTTGGGGAGTTATGTGATACAAAAACGTGGTTATAAATTTCGCAAAAAAACATATAGGTAAGATAAATTACTGGAATTGTAGCAAGGTTTCCTGCATTGTTTTTACGAAGTTTAACATCATATTATGCTCTTAAATCTTGTTTGATTATAATACTTAGTGAAGAATTTGTGGGCCTTGAAGAATGCTCTTTTTTGTAACAGCTTATTACAATAACAACTTATTTGTAATTATACTCCTTTAATGTATTTTTTTAATTCTGTGCCTATGAGTATTAGAATCAATTTTATTATCATCATAATAATTATTTTGTTTTTTTCTTTTTATAGCTGCAAGCTGCTACTGATGAATTCGTAGAAAAACAATAACACTTTACTTAACATGGGAATCTAACCCAAAACCTCTTGCTCGGCGTTCACACTTTACGACTACTAGACCAACGAGGCAATTGTAGTAGTAGAGTAGTGTATATATATTTATCTGCATGCATACCAGGGTTACGGGTCTACTGCCAATTATTGTTTTATTAATTATCCGTTCTAAGTTATTAACTCATTTTCAGGTTTTGGAGTAGATACAACAAAATCTAATTACAACCATTATGGCCCTAATTAGATTTTGTATGATATACGCTTAAATTACTAGGATATTCATTACACCAATTTCTGGTTGTGACTGCCAGTTTGCTGTCAAATACCTTTATAATTCATACACCAATCTGAAACAATTTTCGGTATATGAATTTTAGAGGAGATGATAATTATATGAAGTTTAACTTCATATAATTATCATCTAAAGTCTCTGTTTTATAATTATATGCTTAATTAATCTGAGCGAATGGAAATAAAAATACTTTTACAGCATCCATAGTCGTCATCATCAACATCATTATATCAATCGATAGATGTCCAGTGCTGGACAATACTGGACACAGGCCTCCCCCAAAAATTGTCAAGAACAGCCGGTGCCACCCGTATCCAGTGGGCATCCATGGTCACGGGCAGACAAATCTGCCAGTCAACAAATCTGGTCTTTATCTGCTTAGAGAAAGAGCACTGAAAAACTATAATAAAATTCACTTCTGCAAGCATTAAACCAAATATGTTCATAAATAAAATTCTAGAAGCATGCCTTATTTGAGCATATTATCATATCTATACTTTGAAAAACGATTTCTACACAAATTTTCTTTCATCTCACATGCTTATAAACTATGCATTTTTTGCCATCAAAAACCATTTGCCTGATCTAAATTCAGTCTAAAATTGCCTTAAGTGATAATCTTGCTACCATTACTCAGAGCGGAACCTATCAAATTGGGCATTAAATATACATGCATGCACCTGCGGCCCTACTCTGTCGTACCTAAGCAGTCTCACGCAGGTTGTAAGAGAGAGAGATGGCGCTATACAACCTGTATAGCGCTATCCCTTTCTTATAACCTAAATGTGACTGATTGAATACGTTGTAGTAAGGTCCTTGATATCGCTGTAGAACGTAATGACACTACAATATACCTAGTTCGGTAAGCCATGATAGCATAATTGATACTTGACTTTGAAATTTTAGACTACGTAAAAGAGACTGGCCTTAATCCCAGGAGAAGCGGGTCTTAGGATTAAAAGAAAATTGACTCTTAAAGGGAAGATTTACTCGCTCAGAGATACGTTTGCGTAGAGTCTAGACGAGATCAGTTTATCAAAGTTCAGTACAGCGAAGCACGTGTAGGGACATCGATGCGTTTTTCACTTCTTCATGTTTTTGGAGCTCTCTTTCTTTTCCCTTTAAGTTTTCTACACCGACAAAAAAAAAACAAAACCCAACTGTATCTAGAGCGAGAATTTGAACCGTAATCTCATAGAATTGCAGGCTAGCGCGTTTTGTCCAAGCCAGTTGACTTATTTTAGACTATCGAATTTCTTCTGTGCATGGATAAAACAATTGCATGGCGCTATCGCCTCTATTATAATATTGATAGTTGCAGTTGAAAAGAACATAAGTATTAAATTATAACCAATGTTGATCTAAATACGAAGTTCGTTAAAAGTATAAACTGAAGTTATACCTAGGGTATCCGCACGTCAGTTAGTAAAACCTAATAACATTTTATTAGACCTTTAAATCGAGCCATGTACTTTACGCTTGAAAGTTGCGCTTGAAACCGACGAACTACGAAGTGGTTAGTTGGATGTCAATACAATTAGTATTTCATAATGACTGATGAGATTCTATAACCAATTTAATATTCTTGTACTAAAATCCATAATGACATAATTTCTGACAAAATATTATAACGTAATTGAAGATAAGGGCGACTACAAAAGAGAATGCTTAGTTGGCATCCATGAAAAGGCGGATCTGATTAATGGTTTTTCGTCTGCCCGCGTCTTTATCCGTTAATCAAGTAAACAGTCGAAGACGGTCTAAATGAATATCAAGACGTATTTTTGGGAGAAGACAGAATGCATGTATAGAAGTTAATGCAACTTTTATCTTTTTTTAATGCTCTATTGTATTATTATATTATGTCCAGCAGTGGACGTTATTTATGATGAATATCACCTTAGGAATCCAATTATTTTAATGATTTTATTTGCGTGTGTTTGGAATTGGTATTCGTTGATTTACTTTTTTATACAATTTTATGGTATAAATTTGTTATTGGATTTATGTATATTATATTATTCATTTAGCGTAAAATTAATATATTCGTTTTGATATATTTTATTAATACATCATACATCACATCTATAAATAAACTAAAATATTGTCAAGAATAGCATTTAATATTTGTATAATTATTATTGTCATATTTCAATTTGAATTAAGAAAACAATCCTTAAAGACAGAGTCAATAAAGGACTTTCATAAGACAATTTATAAAGCAATATCACTCTTCTTATACGCGCACAATACGGATACATAAATCAGAATGAATTGAACACCGCTTAAAACAAGACGTATAAAATGGAGGACAATTAAACGTAATTTATTGGCTTGAACAACTTTTGTTCGGTACATTAATATTTTTGGATGTACAAGTATGTATATTTGAGTATTGGAAATTAATTTACAAACTACTTATAATGGTTACCATGGCAACAAACCACGCTTGCGTTTCCTAAAAAAAAAAATATTATACTGATTGCGTCAAACATTTTGTTTTTTACACCTTTGGTACATTTTGTGTCAAACGAGTGTAAAATAATATACCATCACGCCTGTCGCCTCCAAAAGCTTAAGCAGAGGTGTACTTATATCCAAATTTCACAGGTGTGTTTAAGTTCCTATGTAATACGGGGCGACCCTATTGCCATTAACCGGGCACGGATCCAAACTCCGACCAGAATCCAAACCCTTTGTTCGACCTGGGAATCAAACCCAAGGCCTCTTGCTCGGCAGTCGCACTGTACGACCACTGGCCAAACGAGTGTCAACATAGACAATTAAAATTTCATCAAAGCTCATTTAATTGTCAGACTTGTGCGGCTGCACTTTTTTTGGCCCATAATACGAATAAAAAATATCGGGACGGTTGAGACAATGTAGTTGGCTTTATGTGAAACGTCCATGTCAACGGTGTCGTTTGCTAATCGTGTCTTGGCAGCTCTGAGGCGCTCCCGAAACGGCCGCGGCCTCGCTCAACTCCGGACATTAGGGTGTCTATCGGCCATTTTGCGCATTTCCCCGATATTCCTCTCCGCGTCGACGCAAAAACAGTGTTAAAATAGCGAGCTGGCTGTAAAAGCTAAATGATAACACTGAATTTGTTTCTAGTGCTAATATTTTTGTGATTATAAAAGTAACAACTGGTTGATGTTGATTTTTTTGACAGATTCGTCTCTTGTAAAGAAATACGTTAATTAGCTTTAATTAATAACGAAAAAACTACTTGCTATGGATCTTATCCTAGTTATTAAAAACGTAACCTAGGTACAGTCGCTAGCAGGTCAACCTATCCAAAACTGTCAAAGATTCCCAACTGAACATGAACCTTATTGATTTATCATAAAGTTGAAAATCTATCAAAGAAATTTGACAGATTGTGGTAACTCAATATGCTGGCCACTGTACTGTATAATTGTTCTAGTGGAGGGTGACATATAAAAAAAGTATTGGTTTATCATATCTATTTAATTTTTTAAGTTTTTTTTTTGTTTAAATTCTATTCAAAACTGTTTGAATTTAGCATAAGACCAAAAAGGAGTTTGGAAAGTTGCCCATTGGTTGAGATAAAATATGTAAATACGGTTTATTCCTCGTTACTAGCACATTAGCATAGTAGAATAAACTACTCAAGCTTGACTCAAGTTGCAGTCGTATGAATATGCAGCCAATGCGATCAAGAGATGTTAACTTCAATGAACATTGAGGTATTCAAACACGCCTGGTCAACAGTGAGTACCTATAATATTCATAGTACCATTATGATTTCAATTTCGAGGGACTTTTTGGAGCATATCGTTTTTTTTTATATGAGGTAGGTTAGCTTTTGACCATTATCTCACCTGTTGGAAACTTACAATGTAGTCTAAGATGAAGCATGCATGTCTTGCTAAGCAAACAATATACCTATTCACTCGTGACTTTAAGTCTCCTTAAGATAAGATAATTGTAAATAAATAATTATTTTATGTTCTTCTGAGTTATTTTAATAAAAAATACGTCAAGGCACTTACTAAAAAGTCACAATAATGGGCTCCTGCAGGTCATTGAGCTATTTATTTATTAGTTTAGTATATATTTATTCATTGATAAAATTGTATTTATACATTATTAAATGTATAAAATACATATTATGTAGCTGAAAATCGCGTTAACCTACTATTACTGTGGTTTTTGTAGCGCAATTTACTACAAATTATGCAGTAATGACTTGCTACTCAGCCTCGTCTCAAGTTCATAATATCTCAATGCAAATGAGGCACCCTCTGAATTAGTTAGTGGATATGACGCACTCACTATAAGATTGTTGAAAGTTTACTAAGTGTATGTAAAGTGGTTTGTTGGAACGAATAGAAATTTCATATTAACTTTAAAAAACGATCACCACATAAAATATTCTGAATTCTCTATAAAATGCAAGGCAAAAACAACATTCAAGCATGGAATTTGAAGGTTCGAGTTCACAGATGATTGCTTCAACTAGCTAGCTTTGCAACGCAACAGAAAAAAATGAACATTTTAGACAAATCATTGCGTATCGATTTTTTTAATTACAATTATATATCTATCACTATATCAATTATCATCTATCTATCGAAATAACAAATCTGTAAAATATAAATTTATTTATATAACAAAACAAAAAATATAAACAAATTTAGAAAAGAATAAAGAAAATATTCTAATGATGGTTTGGCAGAAAATACCTACATTATATCGCTACACGTAAGTTTGTGTTCTTGGTCAAAATTTTATACTAAGCAAGTCAAACTACATTGCAGTAAGTCTAGCAGCAGAAAGCAATTCTTTGGCCTATATCGCTTGCGACCACTGTCTTTCTTAGCTGACTTTTAGTACGTGAGCTGTATTATGAGAAGGTAATATGTTACATTTTATTTCGTTTCAGACAACGGTAACCGTTTTGAAATGGAGATGCATTGAACTGTTTTGGTAAACAATTTGTTTTTACCAATTATGGAATTTAATAATACTCCGTATTTGTTCCTCTGAAGGTTTAAAATTGTGGTTCTGTGCGATAATATACACCCTCAATAATTTACATCTCATGGGAGCAAGTCGAGTGCCACTATTTAGGTTTCTATAAATCCAAAATGCGAGGTGGAAGAAGCTTCTAAAGCTTAACTAACATTAAAAATCAGAACTGGACCAAATTAAAGTGAGACGTACTACACGGAGAAGCACTAGCTTTTAAATAAAAAACAGAATCATCAAATTCAGAATCGGTTCACTCAGTCGAAAGTTCTGAGTAACAAACATTAAAAAAATACAGTCGACTTCAAAAAAGGAGGAGGTCTTCCTTCGTCAAAGTCAATTAATAAAATCTAATGACATTTTCTCGACCTTAAAGTCGAATGAATGGTCTTACGCTTAACATCTTACTACATTGATTAACTATTAAGCATTTGGTAAAAAACGTGAAAGAATCTGTTCCACTTTACAAAGACAATAGATATTAGTATAATTATCTAACCATTTACTTTGATACAAAGACTAGGCACAGGCCTCCTGTTACGTTAGAAGAACTACGCATTGGTTCACTACGGTGGCTTAGTAAGAATTGAGAGACAGGCCTTCACGAAAATTTCTTAGGCAGGTTTCTTCGGAATTTAATCTATTACCCAAAAAAATATGCACATAACTTTCTAAAAGTCACTGTTCAACTCGAAAGAACAATTTTTACGTCTATTTTCTTTGACTTCGCTGAGACTTACAGTAAAAAGTAAAGTATATTTAATTTATAATTGGTGGCAAAAGGTTACGTACTAGGAAAAAGTAAGTTAGTTTTTTATAAATTATTATCTTTTTCCGACCTGCAGGAATTGTATTTTTTCGTATTAAATACTAGTTTTTTTTGTATATTTATATAATTCTTCAGTTTTGCGAGCTTTTCCTTTGTACTTATGCCCTTACTGCAGATTGTGTAAACAGTATCTGATACAGTAGGAGCTAAGAGATTTGACTCTAAACTTCTTTTGTTTTGTTTCTACACAGAGCCGATGGAGTCCAGAAGGCTAGTTTGGATTGTCAAGATACGTAATGATGAAGAGAATGTTCAAAACGTACCACTTCCTTTCTTGGTTTAAAGATAATAATATCAAAAACAACCATTGAATTGTACATACACTTTTATACAATAGATACTGCACTGGACTTGTAGTTTCTCGGATCGATTCCTAGGTAGGTATATCAAAATGTTATTGGGTATTTCTATAAATACATAATATAAAGGTAGCTTTTCTGAGTTCAGATTTAAGTGGCATAACCTAGCAAATAGTGTCAACATCCACATGAAAGTATGTTATGTAGACACTGCTATTATTACATAGAACTATAGAATAGAAAAGAAAGGCTGTGTAATTCCTTACATAATTATAAATAATAGAAGAATTATTAACGATTCCTCTCGATCTTGAAAAAAAAAATTGCCATGCAGTGTTCAAAGACCTCTGTTCAGCAGTGAAACTAAAAATTCAATTCTCACGGTACTTTTTGAATATGTACATAAAAAAATTGTAGAACTTTACAATGTTGCGTATGTTTTTGTATAAATGAAACTGCTCCATTTCTCAACTCAGTCTGGTAATTCGAGGGACATGATAAAATAAATATTACGATAAAGTATGAAAACCTTTTACTTCGTATAAGTTTTCAATAACACCCACTAATTCCCGAGGATGCCATCTAATCATCTAATTGATAGTTAACACTTAGATCCTTAACATAAAAAAATGCCCTACCGGTTATTTGGCAGTCTAAGCTTGTCATGATCACTCAAATGTCCTATTGATGCTATTGTGAGTCGGGTTTTTTGTTATTTTCTGCAACATGGATGAGTAGAACCACGCTGATATATACGTCATGCTCGTGAATGGGTGCTGTCAGTTGGGGCTGGTCGGCTCATACATGTTGTGGCATTAAAAATGGATTTTATTATTTCTTTGGTGGATAACTCATATGTTTCACATCGAGCTGCATTATTCTTATGTTAATATAACATAAATACAGTGTAACCAATTATTTAGTAAATTACATTTTATTTGAAAGAGTATCGATGAAGTTTCGTGCCGGTTCTTCTACATTGGACCTACTTTTTGGAACCGTGTAGTGTTGACAATTCAAAAGCACCTGTAATATTGTTCTACACTTGAAATTAATATATTAATACGTAGAAAGTTACGTGTTAAGCATCTGTCATAGAGAATATTTGGAATAGAGTTAGTGCTACAATGAAATTCTTTGTAATACGGTACTTTAACGTAGCTGAATTATAACTTTTACATCAACTACACTATCCAAAAATTCTGTAAGAATAGGTGAAAAACCTTTCGGTTATTCTGCGGTATTATCATAATTATATTCACAGTTTCCTAACATTTTCGGCGGTATGTTTTCAACAGTTTATTTATTTTGTATATTGTGATAGTTGACTTCTGTGTTGTAAGGTGTTGTGGCATCTTCTCGGCCCAGTACAGTCACAAAATAAACTCGAACAGCAAGCTAGTTCCAAACATCGCCGTTATTGAACTTACTGTCGCACTCACACGCCTCCTCTTTTTTAAATATGAGGGTTTATACCGCCACGCTGGTTGGTCTAGTTCAAATTTACAGGTTTCACACGCTTTCGAGAATATATTTCAGGCATGCAGATAACCTATTAATGCTTTTCTTTGATATTTGACATGTCTGAAATTTATGAAGTCCAAAAACGATAACTTACAATAAAAAAAAAAAAAAAACTTAAGTTTTCGTTTTACATTGAACTCAAGACCAATAACTTGGTAGTTCATAGTCATAACATTGGGTGTCACTGTTATGACTCTAAACAAAGAGTCATAACAAGAGCACACACATATAGTTAACATAACGCGTACTTACATACTCGGATCTCAACGACAAGTTCGTCATTCACGTCTATGTGTGCGCGCGTCTGTTATTCTGTGAAACTGTCCCTTCTGTACTTTTTTGCTCTGTGAACAAGTGCTTGCAATACCCTAGCTCACAGCTTACACTGACATCTGAACTCTTAGATTTCTTTACTGAGTTATTTATTAGACTCGACTACAAAGAAGGCTAGGATCAACGTGCAAAAACTTTAATCTGGAACCACAAGTTTACGAGTAGTGTTGCCTTTTGAGTTTTTTTTAATACGATTTTATACCGGATGATTTATTTTACAGTAGTCCTAGTGTTGAGACCACTAGTTAAAATTTTCTTAGGTATATTAAATAAAATAGATATAATTAAATTAAATTTTAGTACCTAAGGAAATGTAATAGCAAATTGTTTAACGGAAATAAATGATGATGATTATTATTATTATTATTATTACAGTTAGAAAAAAACGTATGTGATTTGTAAATATAGAAATATACGATATTATGAATACATGGAAAGTGAAAATTTTGGTCTAAAGAAAAATTAAGACAAAAAAAAATCTCTATGGAGAAATTGTGTAGGAAAATTATTTATATTAGTTTTTTCTCATCAAATAATTTGTCTGTCTGACTGATGAGCACCTATCTGCAATTTTAGTATGATTATTTAGAATAGAATTTAGACTATTATAGTCCACCATTTATAGAGGTTTAAACATGCTCTCTAAGAGTGACTCTATTTTTGAACTATCATTTAAATAAATACATACCTACAGATTTTTTAAATATGTCTTTTTATAAATGGAATAAATTTTGCTGTCTGCACAATTTGCAAAAACTATCGTAACGAATGTTTCTAAAAGATATAAAATGTTATATTCATTTGAAATAACAGATGAGACAATCGAAATGGTTTTCATCGACCGTAACATAATTTAGATTGTCATTATTCATTTCTATTCGTCTTGACAGGCAAATAATCGTGGTTAGTTCGCTGACAAATGGCCATCAATTTGTTTCGTCTCCAAAATTGTTTCAAATTAATGCAAGATTTAATGGAGGATTTGGGATACAGATAGTGTCTGTCCTAACCCTTGAACTTTGCAAGTCGAACTGCTGAATGGATTCAACTAAGCTTAATTGGAAACGTAGAGATTAAATTGAAGAACCATGTGGTTTTAGATTTAGAATAGCTACGTTTGATGTTATGATATAATACCACAAGAGCTTAATACGTGGCGTATTAATTTTGGTTTGCCACTTTATCCAGAACAATTTAGTTTTGATAATGCAATCGCTTCCTAAGGAATTCTAAAACACACCAGCAATTTTTTGGTGTACATATACATAAACAAATATGACTGTAAACACGATTAACGAAACAAGTATGTCGATTTTCCTAAGGATGATGTAGGGACTTTAGATCCAGAAAATATGAGCAAGCACCTACATACACCTATAGTCAAATAAATATTATCAAAACAAAAATAATAATAACATCTAATAGTAGCACACGTTTAAACATGTTCCAAAAACAAAGGAGTGACTTTGTTCGTCAATAACTCGTAAATCTTGTTCCAGTGTTCGCGCCATTAAAAATCTGTCGAAGCAACGTAATGGGGACGGGATGCAGCGAGCAATTACTGTCACTCACTCCAATGCACCCAGTCTCAGCAAAATTCGATATATCCATTCCGTAGAATTAGCTTTTTAAACGAACGACTTTCAACATTGTTAGCAACGCATTAAGGAAAATTTCTCTTTACACTTGATTTGTTTTGAAGTACGCATCAATTCGAGTTCGCGTTTTAATTTACGATAGAATGTCGACCTCGTTATTTTTTTTATGTCGTGTATTGTTCATATTGTGAAGATATTTAAAGGAAAATCATTAAATGATAAGTACGTTTTCTTTTGTAAGTGTTTACTGATCAAATTATTTCTTTGAAGATATTTTCATAGAACGACTTTTTGAAGCAAGATAGAACCAACATTTTATTTTAAATTAAATGAAGACTTTTTTGCTTATGGTCCATATTTGGACAACACTAGAGCTTCATAATAGAACATACCAACAACTTGATATTTTCTGTATTTAATTAAGTAAAATAGCACTAGAACTGTATAGCTTAAGCGTTATGCTTTAGTTCCAATGATAGTAGGAGGCAAGCCAATTGCCATGAACATACATACAGGCAGGTATTGAAACTCTGAGCTGCTGTTGACAGTTTCATACAATAACTCTGTTGGGATTGTAGAAGGAATTCCTGCAGGAAGGGTATATAGGCATACTTGTGTCAAAAACAAAACCTAATACGTCAGATTTGACGTTTGTCATTTCATAATGGCGCGATGACCTTGTCCTAAATACAACGCCAACCCATTCGAGAATCACATTTCTTAGAAAATAAGTAACGCACACAATAACAGATTCATTTGTTTTTATCTTTAACAGATACCATGTATAAAATTTCTTAAAATGTATATGAATACTAGCTGACCCAGAAAACGTTGTTTTGCCACATTTCAGGCGTTGGTGGCCAAATCATAAAAAAATACAAAAAAAATGTTTTGTCAAAAATAAAGAAAAATAAAGTCTGGTGAGGGACATCCCTATCTCCTAGGAGTATAAAAAATTACCTACGACCGATTTTCAGACCTACCAAATATACATACAAAATTTCATAAGAGTTCCTGAGTTCATAAGAATTTTATATATAAGATTAAGAAGAACATTAATATAATTATGTATTTTACGTCCACAGAAGCCATTTTCACTGCCCTATCTTCGAAATTAAAAAAATATTTACGAACACAATCATCGATGGTACTGCTGGGGATGTTCCACATAACCATTATCTCCCCACTAACTAGTTATTATTACTGCATATTTACCAACTTTATTGGCAACAGTTGGACACCGATAACGTGCATAAAGTTGAATGGGGTATAACATTTACATAAACGATTGGAAAGACGCTATGATTGAGCTCGTTTACTGTATAGAGACATATTTTTTTGGTTATGTTTTTCTATTATAGGCTTTTGGATATAAACGTAGACTGTGTCTCTTTTGTTTCAAGTTTGACTAAAAAGTTCGCACATGTTTCAAAATCACCTAGTCACTCGAGATAAAGCTCGGAGTTTTTGATGGTTTTGAAATCTACCTTTCTACCTGATTAAAAATATGTACCCAACAATGGAATAATAAATAGAATTATGATAATTCAATGACTGTTATATAATCCATTGTTTTAGTGGATTCGTTCTTTTAAATCCTCTGGCATTCTTAGCACCGACATTGAAAAGATAAACTTTTCCAATTCCATAAAATAAATGAATAATAGTTCCCTTGCTCTCCCAGCTAAGCTAGTCAGAAAACGATGGCTGAATAGCTGTAAATAAAAAGAAATATTCGCTTTTGAAAAAAGAACGATAAATCACGTAAAAAGTATCCTCATTTGTTCTGGCGTATTGAATTTTCGCGAAGCCAACTGTACTGTAGCTCTGTATTGTTACGGAAAGTTTTGAAGTTCTCATTTTTATTGTTTTCCAAACCTCGTTAAAACTATCCACGGAGCCGATGAATGACGTTTCTCGTTCCAGATTTTAGTGTTCGACAGATTGATGGAACGTAAATAGAAAATTGATTGTGGAGTTTTAGGAACAGGGGAGCCAGTTTTGTTTTTGTTGTTATATTTACGTTTCAGTGTTTTTAACCATTCAGTTCGCATTTTAATCAACATGTCGATAGCCATTGTTTATTTACATACAGCCTATACCCTAGTGGGCTTAAAAGACAACGGTCAAGGTTCAACGCCAAGGTACGCAACATAGACCACTTTGGAGGTTACGTGTATATTTATCAGATGCTCAAACGTTGAAAGAAACCTGCATGCTTGAAACCTTTCCTTCATGCCATGTGAAGTCTGCCAACGCACACTAGGCAAATGTGGACTATAGCCCAATCCCTTTCAAATGAGAGGAGACCCGTGCCCAGCAGTGTGACAGTGGTTTGATAATGAGATGTAAACCTAATATACTTGTAAAGTAGTGCTGAGTCGCAGTAGAATATGCTCCTTGCATATTCTACTGCGACTCAGCACTACTTTGCTCGACCCCGCACGTCATGCTCAACAGTCGCGCCAGACCAATGTGGTAGTTCAAATTCAATTGTACTGTTGCTATTTATCAACACTGAGCGGCTTTAGCTTTGGCACAGCATGCAGCAATAACGCATTGAATGAAATGGGGCGCCTACATTAATTGTATTCCTACTGTGATTGCATTGGTTACAAATACTCACCTTATTTTCCTTTCCTATATCCTTAAACCATTTAAATCCAAGCCTAAAGTTCTGTACCGGCGGTCCTTTGGACGCATCGACGCAGATAAACTTTCAAAGGATGCTTCTGAAATCGATTGGATGCCCCTGGCGCGAGCTAACACGGTAGAAGATAAAATCTTATATTTCAACTTTGCTATTGTTAGCCTCTACGACAATCATGCTCCTGTCAGAAGAATTAAGCTAAAGCGTCAACCTGCACCATGGATGACTAAGGGCATTCAAATGGCAATGCGGCGACGGGATCGCGCCTTTCGGAAACATAAGAAAGAGCGCTCTGAAGACAACTGGAATCTCTACAAGGCTGCAAGAAATCGATGTAATCAGATGATACGCAACGCTAAACGCCGCCACATTCTAGATAATATTACTTCCTCTTCTGCCGATATCTGGAAATTTCTCAGAACTCTAGGTATAGGCAAAACGCGGCATTTAGACCTTCCTAATACAGTTAGTTTAGATGATTTGAATCGTCATTTTTCCACTGTCTCCACTTTAGATCCTCTAACTAAATTTCAAACTCTCGATTTTATTGCTGGTCTAACGCGTCCTAATATCATTCCCTTCCGCTTCACCCCAGTCGACCCAGGAGAGATTAAAAAGATCATTATGTCCATTAAATCACAAGCCGTGGGCTGTGATAATATAAGCCGACGTATGATCGTGATGGCTTTGGAACACCTCATTCCTGCTATTTCCCACATTGTAAATTTTTCCCTTGATTCAAGTGTCTTCCCTTCCCTGTGGCGAAACGCTCTTGTAGTTCCTTTACCAAAAATTACTAATCCTTCTCTAGTCAGCCACTTTCGCCCGATATCTATTCTCCCTTTCTTTTCCAAAGTGCTCGAAGCTTGTGCTCACAAACAGTTTTCTCACTTCATCCTTCAAAACTCCCTTATCAGTCCTTTACAATCTGGGTTCAGGCCTGGGCATAGCACCATTTCTGCCCTTCTTAAAGTGTCTGGCGATGTCAGGGCAGGTATGGAAAACACCAAAGTATCAGTCTTGGTGTTGATTGATTTTTCTAATGCCTTTAACACCGTCAGTCATGATATCCTGCTATCCATCCTCTCTCATCTTATGGTCTCTCCTGAGGCGCTGGAATGGTCTTCATCCTATCTTCAAGGGCGTCGGCAGTCCGTGCAGGTTGAAAACTCTTCATCGAGTTGGTGTGACCTGCAAGCTGGCGTCCCGCAAGGCGGCATTTTATCTCCACTTCTGTTTTCTGTTTTCATTAATCTTATAACTGCTGAGCTTCAGTGTGCGTATCATCTTTATGCTGATGATTTGCAGTTGTATAGTCAGTCAAGGGTTGATAGTATATCTGATGCGATTGATGAGCTAAATCGGGATCTAAGAAGCATCAAAGCCTGGTCGGATAGGTTTGGAGTGGCAGTTAACCCTACAAAGTGTCAAGCTATAATCTTAGGAAGCCCCCAAAATATCAGGAAACTGGACCGCATAACATTACCACCTGTGCTATTTAATAATGTAGTTATCCCGTTTAGCTCCGATGTCAAGAACCTCGGTTTGTACGTTGATTCTACCCTTGATTGGCGAAAGCAAATCACTAGTGTTTGTCAGAAGGTTACCGGAACGTTGCGATCTCTGTACCGAATGAAAAATCTTCTACCACTTAACACTAAATCTATGCTTGTACAGACTTTAATCTTTCCTATAATTGACTATGGTGATGTATGTTACTATGACCTGAATGCAGATCTCCTCAACAAACTTGACCGACTTCTAAATAACTGCATTCGATTCGTTTTCAATCTCCGTAAGTATGATCATGTCTCTGAGTATCGATCGCGCCTTAAGTGGTTGCCGATTCGACAACGGCGAATGCAGAGGGCATTAACTACCTTATTTTCTATTCTTGATTCTCCCACTACCCCCTCTTATTTATCTTCTCACTTCCAATACTTGTCCGACAGTCACAACAAAAATCTTCGTTCTTCCAACAACCGTCTCTTACAATGTCCCTCGCATCGCTCTGAATTCCTACACTCTTCTTTCTTTGTCCAATCAATTCTCCTTTGGAATGCGCTCCCTCGGGATATCAGGATGGCTACCAATCGGTTGTCTTTCAAATTAAAAGTACGTGAACACCTCCGTAACTCGTTGGCATAACTACTGTTAGTTTGTCATGTATATATTCGTTATATTACGTATGTATGTATTTATGTATGTGTGGTTGTATGTATGTATCTATGTATGTATCTATGTATGTATCTATGTATGTATTTATTTATGTATGCTTATTATTTTTGTTAGTAAGTAAATTTTATATATTATATCACTTATCACATTCAGGATGCACCTACCATGCTATATCTCTGCATCACCCCAAGGTAGACTGGCAGAAAATGCCTATGGCATTAAGTCCGCCTTTGTACAATGTATTTTTTATATTTTGTGCATAAAGAATAAATAAATAAATAAATAAATACGACCTGATTTCCATTGGATATGCAAGTTAATGAATTATCTATGGTAAGCTGGATTGTAACCAACTGAAGTATGCTAAGTAATAATTCAAGCTACTAGCTGCTATTGAGATCTGATCTTCGAGTGACGGATCGTTGAACTCCTTGGTTATTACCTACGACTGATTCACGCGTCACGTCAGGTGCGTCACGTCAATCTAAAGCTATTATGGAGTTCACTTCAAAAAGTAATTCAAATCAAATCAAATCAAAAGGTTTTTATTTCATATGAACTTTTTCAAGCATTTATAAAACGTTATGACTCTAGTTGCACGGTTCCAAGAAGTTGATCTCATGGAGAAGAACCGGCAAGAAACTCCATAGACACTCTTTTAAAAAGAAGGTATTGTTACATTATTTTGGTAATAATTATGCGAGGTCAATGTAAAAAATTCATGTCTTGAGATGTCAATGGTCAAAGATATAAAAAAAAAGTGATATGGTAAGTATAATTCTCTAGACTGAACAATACACTGAACTCACATTTACAAAATTATAACAATTGAATAGGGGCGTGAAATACGCCATAATAAAATGCTACAAGCTATGTCTTTAAAAAGACAACGTTTTTGTAATAGAAACAACCTCACGGTACCAGGGAGGCCACATGCACAACAGTATCTACATCCACACATTCCTATCGTCAACATAGTCCTTGGTTTTATAATAGGCTTTCTTGACAAGAACAGATTTCACATGATTTTTAAATTTCTTGCCGGTGAGATCGGTGACACATTTAGGTAGTTTATTATAAAAGCGTATACAATTCCCTAGAAATGATTTATTAGTTTTTGTAAGTCTATATTTAGGCACTACTAATTTATGTTTATTCCTAGTATTAATGTTATGATAGTCACTATTGATGTTATACTGTAGATGGTTTTTCCGGACGTACATAATATTTTCAAGTATATAGAGTGACGGAAGTGTGAGTATATTAATATTTTTAAAGACTTCTCTTAAGGATTCGCGGGGGCCCATGTCGTAGATTGCGCGGATGGCCCTTTTCTGTAAGATAAAAATAGAATCCACGTCCGCAGCTGAACCCCACAGAATGATGCCATATGACATGATGCTGTGAAAGTATGCGAAGTATACCAATCTAGCTGTAGGTATGTCAGTGACTTGTTTAATTTTTCTTACTGCATAGGCAGCAGAACTTAACCTACTAGAAAGAGCTGAGATATGAGGCCCCCACTGTAATTTGTAATCCACTGTAATACCAAGGAATATAGTTTCGTTAACTAACTCGAGTTTGCTGCCTTCGAGCATTAAATTAGTTTCGCCTTGAGGAACGTTCGGTAACGCGAATCTTAAACATTTTGTTTTACTAGCATTTAGAAGTAAGTTATTCGCATCAAACCATTTAGATAGCGTTGCTAGGCTCTTATTAACATCTAGAAGTACGCGATCTTTCCTATTGATTTTAAAGATTAGTGAGGTGTCGTCAGCAAACAATACAATATTAGACAAATCTGACATCATGTAGGGAAGATCATTTATGTACGCCAGAAAGAGAAAAGGACCTAAAATTGAACCTTGGGGAACACCCATTTTAACAATAGACCCTAAGGAAGTGACTCCGTCTATACTAACTTTCTGACGTCTTTCTGAAAGGTAGGAAGAGACAAGCTCTAGAGAAAGCCCTCGTACTCCGTAGTAGCCGAGTTAAACTTATAATAATAAATTAGACTTATATACACTTTAATATAGGTAGGGCATAGCCATGGGCGTTAGGAGTCTGTATGCTATGGTATGCATTTACCTTCAGATGGGCCCTAACCTTGTTTGCCATCCTTGAGATACAAAAAAAGTTACGAATCGTAATCGTAATAGAACGTCAGTTGTCTGACATTTTTGTTTCTATGATCGCATAAAAAATGAGAAACTAAAGTTACAGTTGAAGTGGTAATAGCCTGGGCGAAAAACTTATACTGACACCACGCACTGAAGGCGCAGCGTGGGAGGGCGTTATAAAGTTATAATCATACCTAATTATACAATTAAAAACACATTATACCGATCTTAAATTAAATAAAAACTAATATTTACAAGCTTAAAAATAAATAAATTAAAAAAATAAAAGAAGTTATAGGGCGTCAAAAAACTCGTCCCCGACGCTGTCAGGGGGTAGAGTGCCCAGAAGACTGGCAGCATTGCCACGTTGAATGGCAATGCTAATTCTTTGTCCGAAAAATACGCCAGCCTTTTGGTCACGTGAAATGTCGACCCAGCGTTTCGAAATTTCTTTGAAAAGTGCTAAGGCACTCGGACCCCATGACCCAAGCGTTTCAACCCCAAACGGCTCGAAAAATAACTATTAAATAAATTGATATATTTTCGCCACTTGGTGGTCTCCGCAGCTGCAGCAGCAGCGCTAGCACGGCTCGCCGAACTGGGAAGATGGGATGGCGCTAGAGTGTCCCACACCAGAGGCCTGCCCAACTTCCAAGGAAGTAACGACATGCCATCTGGTCTCTTGCCATCGTCACGTGACAGGCCGTTTGGTTCTAAAACGGCGGCTACGCCGGCGGAGACAAGAGCACGACGGATGATGTCGTTAATATTGGCGTGCCGCGCTATACGACCTGCACTTCTACTGCAAGATAAGCCATGGTGTCCAAGGCTGTCGACCATTTCGCCGCAAAGACAGCGATGCGGGGCGCAGCAAGGGGCCCCCAAGCGTAAAGCAGCAGCGATCCGGAAGGTCGAGTCATCCAGCATGGTACCAATATTGAAGGATGGAAGGGCGTGTAGCCAAAGACCCGACTCCCATTTACCCACAGCCAAAAGGCGATTCCCAAACTTATTGTTCCTCTACGAATATTATACTCTATTTTCGGCACATATTGGTATCAGGAAAATTCACATACAAATATAGAATCTGCAAACTAGAATCAACATATTCGGAGTAACTAATACTGAATTTGTAACAATAATTCGAACAAAGGGAACTCTGATATATCTGGTGGTAACTACGAGACTGATTCCAAAAGTTTGCTAATGACAGAGAATTATAATAGAGTTTTGTTACCTCCGGGGAACTAACATCAAGTTTTGTACGTGTTCTCGTATAGGAGATTCTATGTGGATATGTTTTGATATAGTGAGAGCACAAAACTTTCGTTGTAACTGGCAGGATATATCTACTTAGAAAATTTAGTTTTTTGGGGCTGTAGGATAGCGAGGTGTCTCGTTCAAATTGAGCTGCCGGAATATGGTTACCCCCGCTTTACAGAAAACTGCAGTGAAACAACAATAGTTCCGCTTTGTACTCGTGCTTGTATAGAAGGATCTTTGCAGATATGTTTTGATATATCGAGAGAACCTTCAAAACTCGGATATACTACCTTTCGTAAGTATATCCGAGTTTTGTTTTTCCGATTCAATTAGTCCAGCGGTAGTCCACTGCCTTCTGTGCTATGGGTCCCGGGTTTGAATCCAGGTAGGGACAAATGTTTGTGTAATGAGTATAAACATTTGTATCCGAGCCATGGATTTATCTATGTATAATATGTATGTATTTACAAAAAAAAAGTATATATATGTAGTATATCAACCAACTAGTATCCGTAACACAAGCCTCGTTTCTTAGAACGGAACTAGATGGCGCTGTGTGTCATAATGTCCAGAAATATTTATTTATTTATTTATTTATTCATATAAACACGTAGAAAAACTATTAAAAAAATATAATAATATTTTCAAAGTCATCTAAATTAATTGCGACCAAATGTGCGACTTAAGTCGTTGACGTCATTACTTTGGAAATCCCAGACAGCTGCCAGTTGAAGGTATGTCTTTTTGGCTTACTCAGACTCGCCTCAGGTGGATATTATCGTGATTACCTAGCTGCTTTGCCCAGGAGTTGGATCATATTATTATAAGGCAAGTTCTGCTTAGTTTGGGACTAGATGGTGACGTGTAAAATGTCCCTGAATATTTATTATTATTATTATTATTATAAGGTTATAATTCATAATATTGACATAATTTGACGACCTCTGTGGTCTAGTGGTTCGAGTACCGGACTGCTGATTACGCGGTCTTTCGAGGGTTCGACTCCCACAGGGCACAAATATTTATGTGATGAATGTTAAGTGTTTTGTGTTCGTCTGGGTGTTTCATAAGTATGTTTTTACAAAAAAAAAGTATACAAGTATTATATCTATTGTCTAGTACCCATAGTACAAGCTCTGCTTAGTTTGGGACTAGATGGTGTTGTGTGAATTAATGTCACAGAATTTATAATAGCATATAATTATTTTTAACAAATCAATAACGATCTAAAATTAAACAACTAAAACCGAGCAAGAATAACTTATAAGTCACTCGGGAATATTTATAGGCAACAAAATGATAATACCATAAACACATATAAATATATACTTCAACGAAGTGTTGCCCAAATATTAAGCATATAAATATAAGAACATTCATCTTGCTAAATTATCTTTGAATTTATCCATGTCGTCTCGCAATGGAATATAATTTAGTTCGTATATTTAGTATTAACGCGTAACGTAACGTAACGTAACTTTTATAATGTATATCGTTTTTCTTTTTTGGATAGGATTGTATTATACGTTTGTTTTATGTAGATACAGGTTACATTTCCATGTGGATAAAATATTTGCGTGAACAAGCAATATCTTATAAGAACGTGTAGTAAGGATCTAATATTTTTTTAATATTTTTTTTCTTTGATTACTTTGTATAGGTATGTATATAACGTGTAAGTTATGGCTACTCTATCGCATTTCTGTGACTAAAACGTATATATAAACTATGACCGTTGTATATTAACCCTTACTCTACTTTGACGACCCGTTTAGCTCAGCGGTAGTTAACGCTGCCTGCTGTGCTATAGGTCCCGGGTTCGAATCCCGGTAGGGTTAAATGTTTGTGTAATGAGCATCAACATTTGTTTCCGAGTCATGGCTGTATCTATGTATAATATGTATGTATTTAAAAAAAAAAAACAGGAATATTTTTAATATCTTTTTTATTTTATTTTTTTTACTCATTTTCATTTAAAAAAAAAATCCATAAGACCAAATAATCCAAAAAATATACTTATCAGGTGGCATGACTTTGAATCAGCGCTTATTTGACATTTAACAGTTAAGTGTATAATATGTAAGTGACCCGTTCGTTGTCTTATGTAGCTACCTGTTTTCTCTGTCACCTAGACAAGCCGAACATTTCAAGTTTCGAGTAGAAATTCTATCACCACAGATATATTTTATTTCTAGGAATATTTATGTCTATGTTAGTTAGTATGGTTATCAAAACAAATTATAAATAAAATAATAAATATTCCTGGACATTATGACACAGCGCCATCTAGTTCCGAGCTAAGCAACGAGGCTTGTGTTACGGAAACTAGTCGGTTGATATACTACATATATATATTTTTTTGTAAATACATACATATTATACATAGATACATCCATGACTCGGATAAAAATGTTTATGCTCATCACACAAACATTTGTCCCTACCGGGATTACAACCCGGGACCCATAGCATAGCAGGCAGTGTTAACTACCGTTGGACTAATTGGGTCGTCAGATTATACAATTATACACGCACTGTTAAAACATTAAAATAAAAAGTAACTAGAATAATGTTGAATTGCGTCACACAAGCGGATAGACTCGTAACTACTGGAAGAGCGACAGGAAATCGGATTTGTCAAAGTTTGAGCGAGTCAACTTGTTTAATTTGTCGAGAGCAAGTCCGGGGAGCAATATGAAGGGTTTCTAGATCCTGTGGTTTGAAGGGCACTTATAGAGACAAATAGAATTCTAACTACGGTAAAGCTATATTATTACTATGATAAGTTATTGTTTAGTAGAGCTTGCTGACTGCTTTGGTCTAAATCCTACTAATACTATCTACTAATATTAAATGTGAAAGCTTGTGTTGAGATTTAGAATTCCGTAATTGTTAATGGATACCTATAAAAAAATAGTTGTAATTCCTAATGGCATTTATAAAACGTTATGACTCTAGTTGCACGGTTTCAAGAAGTTGATCTCATGGAGAAGAACCGGCAAGAAACTTCATAGACACTCTTTTAAAAAGAAGGTATTGTTACATTATTTAAATAATAATTATGCGAGGTCAATGTAAAAAAATCATGTCTTGAGATGTCAATAGTCAAAGATAATAAAAAAGAAAAGTAATATGGAAAGTATAATTCTCTAGACTGAACAATACACTGAACTCACATTTACAAAAATTATATCAATTGAATGGGGAGTGAAATGCGCCATAATAATATGCTACAACTGCTACAAGCTATGTCTTTAAAAAGACAACGTTTTTTTAATGGAAATATCTATAATTAGTCGTCTAATAGTCTACAGTTAGTGTTTTCATTACACTTATAAATAAACTCATATATTTATCATCACAATTTAGTGTATAATACTGCACCTGCATTTGTAAACGTATCCACAATATAGCAAACATATCTGACGTAATGCGAAAATTGAAACAATATCACTAAATCATTGGATCGTCGTATTGGATAGCCCTATTACTGACCATCACCCCATTGTTCTGTTCTGCAAACAATCTGTCACTAGGTGCATACGTAAACTTTCAATTCCAAAAACCTATATCCCTGCTGTTATTTCTGATATTACCAATACAGATTTCTCCCCTATTCTTGAAATTAAAGACCCAAATATAGCTGCCGAATCGTTGGTTTCTCTTCTATATTCGTCTGTTAAAACGCACACATGCACCACAAATATTCCTAGTCGAAAACGTATAGTTAAGCCATGGATCACGCCTGGTCTTCTGAGATGTATACGCCATAGAGACAAACTATACAAAAAATTCAAAAAAAATCCTGACGAAACTCATAAACACATTTATTTTCGCTATAGAAACTTCTGCAACATGCTCCTAAAAAAAGTGAAACGTGAATTTGAAAGATCTCAGTTTCGGAGGGCCATCCGTGATCCTAAAGCTACCTGGCGCCTTATTAAACGGGTGGGTAACCTGGAGCAGAGTAAAAAAGCACCAACGGAACTGATCAAGAGTCATAATGATCCTATTCGTTCAGTAAATGTGGTTAACAAGTACTTTGCAAGTGTGGGCAAAAATTTAGCCTCTAAAATTACGCAATCCGATTGTTATGCTTCAATCATTACAGATAACAACAGATTAACCACTTCTACCTTGTCTCCATCTGGATCTATGGTGTTGCATGAGGTAACTCAAGCCGAGATTGAAACGACCATCCTGAGTCTAAAGGACAACTGTGCTGTTGGGCATGACGGCATATCAACCTCCATTATTAAGGCCACTCGGCATATCATTACCCCTGTCCTTGCTCATGTTCTTAACCTTTCCCTGTCTCAGGGTATTTTCCCTGAAGTCTTTAAGACAGCTATTGTCCACCCAATTTTTAAAGCAGGAGATAGAGACGGTGTATCTAATTATAGACCTATATCTGTACTTTCTAGTTTGTCAAAAATTTTCGAAAAAATAATAAATAAAAGATTAATTAACTTTTTAAACAAAAATAACGTATTAGCCCCGAATCAGTTCGGTTTTCGAGCTGGAAAGTCAACAGAAGATGCAGTTTTGGAACTTACTGACACGATTACCTCAAATTTCAATAGAAAGCAAAAAACTATCGGACTATTTTTGGACTTATCCAAGGCTTTTGACACCGTCTCTATCCCCTTGCTGCTTAAAAAGCTTGAAGGTGTTGGCATTCGTGGCTCTGCTTATGATATGTTTCATAGCTACCTAATAAATAGAAAGCAGATAGTAAAAATTGATCACCACCTAAGCGTTGAGGAGGAATTATCCTTTGGCGTGCCTCAGGGTAGCGTACTCGGGCCCACCCTCTTCCTCATTTACGTGAATGAACTGTGTCGGTTATCCCTTCCAAGCACCAAAATCATCGCATATGCCGACGACACAGTTCTTTTAACTCATGGTAAGGATTGGTCAGACACGCGAAAGGCTGCAGAAAAAGCCCTAGGCGTAGTAATGAAATGGCTTACTATGAACCTCCTCACCCTCAACATTAACAAATGCAAATTTATCCCTTTCACTCCTGGCTTAGGTAGTCAACCTCTATCATCCTTCAAACTGATAGCACACGCGTGTCTCAACAGCAATACATCCTCAATACAACAGCAATGCAAATGCATTACCATAGAGCGCGTGGACAATATTAAATATCTTGGGGTGCATATTGACAACCTCCTAAAATGGAAAAGACAGGTGGACTCAATTGTGTCGCGAGTGAGAAGGTTGATCTACATTTTTAAAAAGCTAAGACCTCTCATGGATCTTGATTGCCTGATTACAGTATACTTTGCATTGGCTCAGTCAGTGCTTGGATACTGTATAACCGCATGGGGTAGTGCTCTTAAAACAACCATGCTAAGAGTCGAAAGAGCGCAGCGTGCAGTGTTAAAGGTTATCGCACGCAAGCCTATAAGATTCCCAACAAGAGACCTTTATCAACTGTGCAAAGTCCTAACTGTCAGACAGCTATATATATTGCAAGCAGTTACCAGAAAGCATGGACACTTGCAATATGAACCTAAATGTGATACTGTAGGGCGCCGCGCGGATAGAGTTTGCCCTACCGAATTCGGCAGAACTGTCGCTGTTAGTTGTAGCTTCAGACACATCAGTGCTAGGCTCTACAATAAGATTAACAAAGTAATAAAAATATACCCTCTCACGAGACCCATTCTTAGGAAGAAACTAACGGAATGGCTAAAATCAAAGTCTTATGAAGAAACCGAAAAACTTATGGAAATATAACATCAGAAACTCATACTAACATTCACACACCCTTACACCCCCCCCCCACTCACACCTCTACACGCCCTCCTACACACACCCCTTACACACCTCTACTCACACACATCACGCACGCACAAATCTATCTCACTTTAATTACCTCAAATTTAGTCTCTATAATAATCATAGTTTTACTTTAGTTCTTAGTGTTCCTACAGACACTTGTTGTTCTGGAACTGTTTTTGTTTTTGTATCTGGAGGTGGGCGCTGATGGCTGCGCCACAGTTTTAAACTATTGCTGCCATCATCGTTACATAAAAATTGTTAAATGTATATTTTAGTTCCAAATAAAGATTATTATTATTATATTATTATTATTTAAACCGTAATGTTCTCAGCGAAAGACAACAGAACAGACAGACTAGATAAGTATAAAACTGTTACGATAACGACTTTAATCCCTTACTCCGTGTAGTCATAATCCCAACCACACCGGATGGTAAAACGAAGCAAAACAAAACGAAAACACCGCAGTCAGTTTTGTTTTTAACCAACAATGCTAAGTAAAAGTGCAAAAACGTAGACGGAGCTTTGTACCTTAAAAATGCCGAGGTAATAAGTACAAATATTTCACTCCATGCGGCACGGTACCTTAAAACCTCTACTACTGGTTTCAATGTGATTAAAAGTGAGTTGCATTCCATAATTTAGTAATTGTTGTGAATTTATTGCACGGCATTTTAGATCTTCTATCTCTGGTTCTAAATGCGAGTGCGGCAGAGTCACGTGATTCATCAGATCCTGCAGCCAAGTGTACTGGATCGTTAATGTTTATGACAAGTGCGTTTTGTCGCCATGTGCGGAAAAGTACATTGGTACATTCCCAGACAAAAGGAGGAATGTTTTTTTATGGTAATACGGGGGAAAACGGGCAGGAGGCTCATCTGATGGTAAGTGATCACCTCAGTCTACGGACAACTGCAACACCAAAGGGCTTGCAAATGCGTTGTTGGCCTTTAATAAGCTAAGTACATTATTTATTTATTAGGGACAACAAACAGCAGTATTTTAAATATTACACATGATAGGAGTATCAAACTAATAGAATTAGCCAATACACTACTCACGACGTTATCCACAGATTACCATATAAAATAATTAGCAAAAAAATATTAAATTATTATTAAAAAAATAATTAATTATCATTAATATTTATAAAATAATTATGTGTTTCGAAGTGAAAAAAATCTGAAAGCCAATGGTACCCGAATGCGGGTGAGACTCCCATCTCAGCGGATGTTAATGCCCCGCCGCATGATGAGTACCATTTACTGTTATTACACCTTCTTTCGCCAAACACCTCTATCACCAAAATAATGAGCACCTAAATAACTTATTTTGTCGAGTCCCCTTCTCGTTTGAATATGTTACGTATGTTAAGTGCTCTTTTGACGCGGATTTGAGGGAATAAATTCCATTTGCGAGTTAACGTTCAGTCTAACATGTTATTTATACGGCCATATTTATTTTTGATGATACATTTCAGAAAGGTTTTTTTCTCTATCAGTAGATCCTATTTAAATGGATGAAATTTATGCTGCTTTTTAGCATATTTTTTTTTTTTTTTTTGTTGAATTAATCATGTGTTCAGTATTATTAAGTACTTAACTATTTGTAGGTCCTCACTAGTAGAATAGAGTAATAAAAGAACACGTAATATTAATCGAAATATTATATCATATCACGTTTTTATTCCTGTTATATTTTTGTCATTTTTTTATACCTACATTACACAAAATTTTTAGTTTTGTATTCGGATAATCGATATTCTGTTTGTACAAAACTGCACGTACATATCTATTCAAAACAAACCGTATCAATGGAAATAGCTGAATACAAATCGGAAAAACCACAGGCCGTATCGATATTAATTACCATATTAAAACTGCAATGAACTGAACCTATATCGCCAGCTGAAACTAAAAGCATTCGCATTTAGGATCAATTAAACGTCAATGATTTAATGGCGGCGATCCAGAATTCAGTACAATTAATTTTGCATTGCACGTTTCACTGGAAGGCTATTTTGAACTCCTCAATTCTCTATACAGTAAGGCAAGCATTTTAGCTGCTTGGTTTGGTGTAAGCTACGGAATGAAAGCTACATTATATGCACATTAAACTTTCTTTGAATATATTTTAGACTATAAGATGAATTTGATTTTGATGAACGACTATCTGTCGAAACTTGATTTTGATGAAGCTTTTTTGAATTTAAATTGAGTTTCTTCGTAAATCATATTATCTGTCTCTGAAAAATAGCAGCGCTATTGTATAAGCGCAGGTAATTTCAAAATAAGGTTGAATCCAACAAAATGATTTTTTTTGCACTGAAATGACTGGCAAAGTAAATAATAAATATTTTCTTCACTATTAATAATAGTAATCGAAGGAACTTCAATCTCAAAAACAAATGATAATTTAAACGCATAAATCTACTATTAATACAGACAAAGCCTTTTTATTATTACCCTTAGAGTAAGATCCCAGGGTCGCTAGACGTCACGTATTTTCTTACGAAGCAAATGTGGATGATTAAGTAGTTCATCAGAATTTACATGAAGTTAAGTAATTATTTTGGGAGCTTCAAAGTGTCTGCAAAACATTACTGCCGACGCAGTGTCTGGGAGTATTGGCGACTCATTTTTAAGGATATTGCTTAAAATATAAGTAAAATCAGCTTGGAGAATTTACGTGATACCTGAAAATTGGCCGTCTAAGCAAGGTACCTGGTAGTCATGCGTTCTTAGTAAATACTAACACTACTCAATCATCCACATTTGCTTTGTCAGAAAATACGTGACGTCTGGCGGCCCTGGGATCTTGGACCACTAGATAATTGAAAGACATGATTTTTTTACATTGACCTCGCACAATTATTACCAAAATAATGTAACAATATCTTCTTTTTAAAAGAGTGTCTATGGAGTTTCTTACCGGTTCTTCTCCATGAGATCAACTTCTTGGAACCGTGCAACTAGAGTCATAACGTTTTATAAATGCTTGAAAAAGTTCATATGAAATAAAAACCTTTCGATTTTGATTTTGAGATGTTACGCACTTTAGTGATAAAAGGCAAGTTACAAAAAAAAAGTTATACATAGGCACATTGGTCCAATACCTAATACCATACTTATTTTCCATGTATTTTCTTTAAACCTGCTAATAATTTGCACCAAACCTAATTTAATTGCTCAAACTGAGTCGATAAAAGAAGATTAGAGGAAAATATAATACTTGATTTCAAACAGGCTTTAAACTTAACCCACACCCGGACGAATAATAAATGCACCAATAGAACAAGGAGGAAAATTGTCAACAGCGATCCTCAATACCGTAAATTGCTGTGCAATTATACTACAAACGTTTTCGAAATAATTGCCTACAATTAAAACTAGGGACTTGTAAGTTATATGGAGTAAGCTGGTAAAGTATTCTTTGATATTGATGTAAAACGTTTCAAAATTCCTAAACGTCAGACCGAACAGTAATACAAAGGTATTCGATTTCCAATTATTTATGAATATTTGATATGAGACGGTTTTTGTTTAGAAAAAAATGAGATTGTTATTTATGAAATATAATTCTTTGTAACAGTAGATGATAAGTATTGTTTTACCTTATCAACTAAATTTATAATCATCATCATCAACCCATTAACATCCCCCTGCTGGGCACGGGTCTCGTCTCATTTGAGAAGGATTAGGCTATAGTCCACCACGCTAGCCTACCGTGGGTTGCCAGACTTCGCCATCGAGACAAACCTCTCAAGCATGTAGGTTTCATGTTTTCCTTCACCGTTTGAGCACTTTGAGCTTGTGAAAAATACGCACATAACTTCCGAAATGTCAGTGGTGCGTGTCTTCAGTTCGAATTAAAGACCTTTGTATACGTGAGACATCTCAGTCCATTGGTAACACCACTAGGCTACCACGGCTCAAATTTATAATAGTAGCATACATAAAAGCAGCTAGTGGTAGTCTAATCTTTATGAACATGCACTGCCTTTCAGTCCAATTTCAGACTGTAAAAATTGAGATTGTAATAAATAATTCTCCGACTCCGCCTTAGCTGTCACCGGCGGTCTTCCTGAACCGTTACAACCTGGGAACCTTCAAGAAGAGAGCAAATTTATAAGGCATGCAACTCATTTGCATGTCCTTTGGTGTAGCAGATGTCCATGGGTGGAGGTGATCACTTACCATCAGGTAAGCCTCCTGTCCGTTTGCCCATACGGGGGGCAAACGGACATGCATAACAAAAGAAAAAAACTTTAGGTATAGTATCTTGAGAAAAGCTACACCTAAGATTTTATTAATGTTTTGTGAATTTTGTCAGAGATTTTGTTAAAAGCAATGTGAACTCTGGTGAAGGTCGCTGGAAACCACTGGATGCGGGTGGCGCATGACCAGTCGTCGTGGCGATCCTTGGGGAGACCTATGTCTAGCAGTGGACGTCTAACGGTTGATGTGATGATGATGATGATGAATGTGAACTCTTGTAGCCTAATCCCACTAATTCTGAGAAGAAACCAGTTATATGACAGTAAATGGGCAAATAATGACAGCTGTTAATTAAAACAGACTAACATACTGGATGGAAAAATATCAAAATATACTCGAATATGATTAAGTGTTATTTTATATGTTGCAACTAATGTCATAATTATCTCACGCCAAGTGTGAATTAAATTTACTTTTATTACTTCATTGCAGCCCATCATTGGCTTATATTAGGGATAGATTTTTAAATTCCTATATATATTATATTCTACACATAAGACGTCATACCTGTGTCTATTTAGGTATTTAATTTATCGCATTTATACATATAAAACATCCAAAAATTTAACTTTGTTAATGAAGAAAAAGTTAATACAAACGGATTAGAAAGTATATTTTCACTAATCCTGATAAAATACTCAGTTGAAAAATATAACGAGGTGCGAGGCAATAACTTAAACAAAAGCAGTAAGAATTTGTTAAAAGGATTAATTATTTCGTTTACTAATGAAGATAAATAGTATTTGCTTAAATCCTTAGCGCAAGGTACCTCAAGATTTAATAAAATATAATGTCATTATTACAGAAAATATTTATCGTCTTTCAATTTAAGATTTTCTTAATTTGAAACTTCAATATAATTATTTTAGTAAAATTAAATAACATGACTTTTCGGGAGCTTTATGCGTATTTATCACATGCTCAAGTGGTAAAAGAAAACGGTGAGCTTGCATGCATGGTTTAGAGATATTTTTAGCTAGCGTGTACTAAAGTTTATTATTAGCTTATCTTCAATGGGACTCTTCTCATCTCTCACGGGTGCCTCTCTAGCCGTGCCCAGTAGTAGATAATAATGATTGGGTTTACGAGGTTGACATCAAATAATATCTTACAGCGATAAAACCGCCAATAGTACTTTATACTTTCTGTATATTCCATATTGTTGTCTTTTGGTGAATGTACAATAAATAATACTTTATCTATCGATCTATATCTCGAAAGCTACAGATGCAGTAATCAACTCCTTTACACAAGCATTTATCTATTAACATTATTATATTGTATTATTTAATGAACTGCCTCATTGTGTAGTGGTCGTCCTGGCAGCAGTTCGGAGTTTGCATTAGTACCCAGTTGAAGGCATTAGGCTCGCCCCCTATTACATGGGACCTAAAACATACTGCCAAATGCATCAGCACACCTCTGCCTAACCCCTCAGGGACGAGAGCCTTGATGGTGCGTTATTTAATTAACGTGTTAAAAATCAACTAGATAGTTTCGAGAAGTGTCTATAGAACGATTTGATCTCGTATTCACCACTTTTGTTTTAACCAAACCGAAGCCAAGTGTAACCACATGTTGCTTAAGTATATCATTAAAATATCCCACTCACTACTTCTATTACCACTACCAAGTGACCTAACACAACCTTTGGGATATAAGGATGATAATATATGTTACAACATAACATAACCTTTCCAACCACGTCTTTATACCCAAAGGTTTAATCAGACATGTGCCGATGTTCGCTATAGTTCTCTGGTATAATGTTTGTGAACTGATTGTTGGCGAACAAAGGGCTTGTTGTAACCAAGATTATCAATCGACCTGTATGGTTACATCTACCGAGGTTAATTTATGGATGGGTGACCATTCTTAATATATTGAGACCCCCTAAATGTTGCAGAGCACGTAAAGCTGTCGGTTCTAGTTGTCATAGAAACAACAACAACAATCGTTGGTTGTAGTCAAACACGACTGACAAGCAAATTTATCCTTAGGTTATTGGCATTGAATAATAACACAAGTCTGCAAAATAAAAAAAGTTGAGAGCTGTTTTGATTTTTTGGCGTAATACTTATATTTTTGGGTGTGCTGAATCCGAAAATGACTTTCATTTGCTCGTAGAACGTCACGTTTTCTGACAATATAGGTATCTATGTTAAAGAAGTTAACATCTTAAAATAAAAGATAAAATACTAAAAAAAAATTTTTTATTTATAATTGCGTAACAAAACTTATTTTTTTATCTAAAATACATTAATTAAAAAGCACTAAACACGTTTATTTTTCCCAGTGAGACTCCTTTTGGTACATTTTCGCTTGTAGGAAGCATCTGGAAGGTCTCTCTGAAGCATCCAACAGTAGTCTGATATCATTGAGACGTTCCATCTTCCCTGGTATCTTTTTTCCAACTCCTTAATATCCTGGTGAAATCGTTCACCTTGCTCTTCACTCACATCTCCTAAATTTTCTGGAAAGTAGTCGAGATGGGAATGAAGAAAATGAACTTTTAAGCTCATTAGGAAACCTAAAGCTTGAAATGCTTTTAACATAGTTTTGGCGATTTGTTTGTACACGCTTGCCCTTAAACCAATTTCGAAAGTCTTCAACTCATCGTTTGCAGACTTTATGAGGTGCCCAAACTTTATCCTGATCTCCGAGCTTCAAGACAACATACGCGAAGTATACTTTTTTTTACAAAATCCGTAATATTAAGTTGTTGCTTTAATATCATATATGTATATAACAGAAACTGTCAGGTGAATTCACACACTTACGCACAGACGACATTGCACTATACTTAAACAAGATCTATTAAACAATGACGAGTTAACAACACGTAATTGTATCACTTTTTACACTATCGGAGCGCGCACGTTCAGGTTGCAATATATTTATGTTTGTTTATTTAGCTCACACAGGGCGTTCTTTATTTAGAAAGTACTGATAGTTATAGTCAAAATACATTTAAAAACAATAATCAAAATAAAATCGTACTTATTTATTTATGACTTCAAGTTAGCCCAAAAAACCCATTTTGTAATAAAATTTTGCGTTTAGCAAAATAACCTGACGTTCTAGAATTTTTCGAGTATTTTTTTTGTTTTTAGAACACCTAAATACATAGAGATCAGTTGAAAACATCCAGACCGCATTTTCTTTGCAGACCTGTGTAATGGGCTTTTGAAGGGCTGATGGCAGTCACTTCGTGTAAAATATAATTATTTAGCCGCATTTGAGTGAAGTGAAAGCTTCTTCAGAACCTTATTCTAGAGTGGAAGCGGCCATTCAGAAAAAATATAGCTGAAAACTGTAGGCGAACCTATCATCATTAATTTTGCACTAATCTAAAGAAAAGCCTGAGGTGTTACCGATAAATCTGTAACAGGAAAAATTACCTCTATCTGAAAATCATTTACCATATTTACTAACTCTCCGATGAAACAGTATTTAGTTATAGCCGCATTATGAAAAAAAAACTACAATAATAATTATCAATATCTAAACCTTAAGTTAGCTAAATATCGAACTTTTTCCCAGTATAATTACTACCAACAATGGCAAATAAATAACCACTGTCAATACCATACACTAAAGCTTCCCCCATGCTCCGAGCCCCATTGTGACGCACAGCTCAATATTACAATAATAAATGGTTCACAAACAAAATTAAAAGAATTGTGAAGGGAATCGTATTACACTCTTTCGTATTATTAAAGGCTATAAATCAAGTACTTATAAATACATCACATGAAGGGACGCGACACGTTGACATAAAAAATATAATTTCAGTAACATGATTTAGAAATAAAAATCAGTTTTTCATGTGGCCAGTAAAGCGAGTTTACGCAGTAATATGATTATATTAGACCGGTTTTGACAGTTGTGTTTTTATTCTCACAGAAAAAAAAGTACTTAGCAGCGTTTTTGCAGAACGTATTATTGGAATTAAATATCTTCGAACATAATCGAAAGAATTTTGCTATATATATGAACATCTTAAGCTTTAGCTTAAGCTTATCTTAAGCAAAAATTAGCTCAACTTTTGACACGATATTCAACCAATGTTTGCAAGATTGTTTTCATTCTCTAGTTTTCGCGTCAATTCAACCACCATATGCCACAACAAAGCATTATAGGATTCATCGAGTAGCTTATAAATTTATCATATGGGGGTAGTTGGCAACTGGAGTTAACCCAGATGTCAACACAAACATGTTCTTAGACGAATGGCTTTTAAACTTTATTATGTATCTCGCTCGATAAGGAGTCGAAATCGAGAAGGGGAGGAGTGCAGTTAAATGTTTCGATAATTTCGCTGCGGCAAGGCAGCTTAAATCATTCTGGTTGATGACTATTGTAGGGTATGGCGTGCATACTTGAGGGTTGTCCCAAATGGGACGCGCTTTGTTGCCTTAAAAAAATACACTTTATTCATGTATTAAGTACGCTTGCATTACAATACATGTTCTTAAAACGTCTTTACTTTTTTTTAGAAAGAAGAAATATTTATTTGTGACTCGCACAGGTAAACACACGTAGCGAACACAAAAGAAACTACTCCTCTTATGTTATCCATGCATTTACAATAGAATTTAGATTTTAGAAGACACGCTTTGTGAGAGTTTTTTTTCTATCACAAAGCGTGACAAGCTTATTTTTGACCCGAAAGCTTGTATATAACAATTATGACTTCAAAATTGATAATTCTGTCAAATTCTTTTACAAACTTAGTATTATTATTCAAGTGTAGCATATGGCCGCTAGTCAAGCCAATATCACTTATATTTATTTCTACAAAAGAACCCTTTAGCAGGACTTCAACCCAAAACAAATGAAACCTTAAAACATTCTGGAGATCAACTAAGCCTCAGTAGGTACTGCTCCAACAAACTTAGACATTAAGAAGCCAATAACAAAGTTTGAGGATCTTAATAAACAAGCTCAAGTACTAGAAACGCAATTAGTGCTCCAAGAGAAACAGATCACACAAGTTTTAGGTTAGTGTTGTAAAAACATAGGAAAGGATTTGTATTACTAATGATGGGGACTATTATTAGAACCACTGTTTGAAGATTATATTCCAGTCAAGATCTTTTCATATTACGATTCTTTGTGGTTTTCTTTCAGCTGGTGAGTGTCAAAAACACGGCTGTTGTTGACGTGTATAATAAAATAAATAAAATATAAAAGCCTTTTATTTCATGCATTAAATATTCAATAATAACATATATTTTTTCACATTATTTACAATCATAAAAAATTATATAGAATTGATTAGTTAATAGATAGATTGAAAATAATTATTTTGATTGCTCTTATAATAATAATGTTAGTTATTAAAGATGCGTAAAATTTAATTTTATTGTTATATAATAATTGTAAAATAAATAAAGGAAAGTTTCTAATAAAAATATGCATGATCCCCTCAAATTGTAAGGGTAAAGGCCTCCTCCAGAGAACTCTAGTGGTCTTGGTCATTGGCTTCTGTCGGTTCTGTCATTGTCCTTTGCCTGCTACTTGTGTGATGTCGTCCACCCATCTGGTTACAGGTCTTCCTCTATTTGGGGTACCTACCCGCTGGGCCTGGTCATGACGCCATGCTGGATTGACGACGTGTATAACATCTTATAAATCGATAAACGCCGGCTGCACGCACGAAAAATGGTCACGTTCCGCCTAAGCCGCGTGCAAGCGAGAGCGCGGAACAAGCGATAAAGAGGCACGATCGGCTTGTGACGTATCTATCTCTCTTTCACTCTATCGGTCGAGCGTTATCACATCAAATTATCGTCCGCAAAACCGACTTTATAGACAACCAATTTTTTTCTGTTAACGGGTAGCTTTCTCTTACTTAGCTACGTTGTCGGCACAAACTATATATTTATTTAAGCAAACTAGGTAGGTTCTGTATTGATCTGTGATCACCAATTTATAGCTTAAAAAAATAATGTTATCTCGACATTCAATGTCAAATGGTTTATGATTTCCATAAATTACACAAGTTCATTTTTATTTTCAGATTTATTCGAATGTACTACTAATGAAAACGTTTTAGTATTTGATTTAAAACAGCCAGATTTAAACTTAAATAGGCCTGTAAGTAAGGGCTTATTTAAATTACCCTCGAGGGATTTAAGGCTACCTAATTTTAGTTTGAACAGCTTACCCCTCAACTAGAAGGTTCCATCTGTTATTTTATTAGTATAAAGTAATTAGAAAAAAGTAGGATTTTTTACGCTTACTGTTTTTGTGCGTAAGGCTTTTCTCGTGGTCGGTTTTTATTTTGTTAAATTGTCAAATTGTTACATGTTTCATTGTTTAAACTGTTATTATAACAGTTGTGATATTTAATAGGTACATTTGTTTTTAGACTTTGTTATTCCAAAAGGTTTTTAGTATCGAACGTAAAATGAGGTTTCTATAATTATGTATTTGTGCATCTGACTTTGGCATCGTAGGTCTACTGATTCAGATTCTAGGTATTGATTCTGTTTTTCACCCATTTCATAAATTTGTGACCAGTATTTATTAAAATATTGGTTTTGTATTATTGCAATATTAGGCTTGACCCCACGAAGTAATATTGGGACGGCCTTCACTCACCCCTAACAACAATAAAGAAATTCCAACAACATAGTTCCATGAAATAACCCCATAGATACAATTACCACATCAATGATCACGCTTAATCTTCCGACTGAATTTACCAAATTCAACAATGCAGTCTTACTAAACCTTACTGTATTAGTAATAGCGGACAGTTTAGCTTGTTGGCTTGATTTAAGAAATTGCAATTCGTTTCCCGTACGTTCTTTCTTGTGATCTGTTGAACTAAAAACGTTTCCGCGACATAATGGGGGTAGGTAGCGAGGGTGACAAAGTGCGGATATCGTATGAAGTTAACGAGAAAACGAGATATTATTGTTGGAGCTCTTTGTATAAAATAGCACCCCTGCATGTATGTATGTGTGCTTAAAGGCTCCATTGCTGGAAGATGTAGAAATTGTCTCATTAATTTTCTGTGATTGCTGTTTAGATTTTGATCCTTAACGACATCAAAATTAAGAAACAAATTGATTCGTATATCATTTCTAATAAGACACAAATTGTATTACATTTTAAATCTAATACTGTTTTATATCATGTTTTCGATTTAAGTTTAATTATGGACTTTTGTCTCCGAGAAAGCCACGAATCTACATAATCGTGTATACTTGTTAATATTAGTAGCAAAATCTCGCGTACATAAATTTATAATAGTTTAAAAAATTTAAAAGTCGTTTACTAAAAAGTATAAGATAATTTTATAACTATAAAGCGTAGAGTGCTTAACGTCAAACGCAGAAATTGTTGTATTAATAGATTTCTATAAAGGCAGAGCTATGATAAAATTAAGTGGCAAGCAATTTTTTCAAGCGCGTTTTTTTTAATGTTGAAACGAAAACAATACGATTTTTTCGATATTATTGTATCATTATCAGTCCTTAAAAAACATGTGCAAATTTTCAGTTTTATTGCATATTTTGAAATTGATAAAAATTAAGTGAAAAAAATCCGTTATATAATAATGCCAGCTGCCAGTTTCATAAATATATTCAGAAAATATAACAGATCACCATCTAGTTCCGAGTTAAGCAACGAGTCTTGTGTTACGAATATTAAATGGTTCTTGTTTTTACTTAAAAACGTACATACTTATTATATGTAGAAATTACTTATAACACTAACATTTGTCCCTACCGGGAATCAAATCCGGGACCCTCATCTCAAAAGGCAGCTTTTGATACCTCTGCGCAATTCGAGTCGTTTTATACCGAATCACCGTGGCAAATAGCTTGATCATCATCATCATCAGCCTATATTCGTCCACTGCTGGACGTAGGCCTCCCCTAGTAAACGCCACAGAGCTCAATCTTCGTCTCTTTTCCTCCAGCAGCTTAATGATCAGAATAAATTATATATGCATAACTTTGTAGGTATTGGCTACATGTTACTATAGAATATTAAGCGCCACTATGTTCTTCGTTCTCATAGCACTCAACAGACAAACTAAATTGCATTCAGCCATTTAATTTCCTTCTACCATCCTCGACCTAACTTGTTTCGCGTTCGATATTCAAATGCCGCTAATATCGGAGTTGCCAGTAAAATACCAAATTTATATTAACGGCAAAACGATGTTTAGGCTATTTGCATGTGGTGAGACTAGATAACTATAGAAGTAATTTAAAAAAATCGTTTTCGTTAATAAGTAAACTAATCCTTTCTTTAAAAAATATATATAACTTACGAAAGTAAAAATTCTCATACCTCAGATTTCAACTAGAGACTTAGAAATCTGTAGGAATGATCATTCGCTACATATTCTGATTACGCACATAAATACAGATTTCTTGAACTTATGCAAATTGCATATACATTGTTATAAAACTTTTTTTTTCCAGATTTTATCACAGTATATTTATATTATTCAATCATTAGTTTTACTATGGATAGTAAAACTAATGGTTACGGATAGTATATGGGCGTGCTTTATTCCATTACTTAAATATATGTCTACAAAAATCTAGTTGTTTTTTTTCTTTTAAAATCGCAAGTGCATAGGCAGCCTACGAAATGGAAGTACCCCTTTAAACTCTAGGACGGATATTGAAATTCTGTGTACGCATGGACGATTCGAATCATGTGCAATAGAGTGTTGTTAAAACTCTCATATAACACGAATGTAAAATTGTTATTCATATCAATGTTTATTTTGAAGAATCCAAAAGAACTCGTCAATGAGAGTGCACAATTCTCCTTTTAAAAGTATTGGGATGTAGAAAAATACAAAAATATTGCTTTTGGTATGTGATGGATTGCTTTGATGTAGAGCATCTAGGATGTGGTATGTATACATGAATTAAATATGGTATAAAATGTATTTCATTACCATTTATGAAAAACTGAATTATTAATACCAAAAATTAATTAATTCATGTTATTAATTTCACACAAAATTCGAATTTTAATACCTATGTGTATCCATCGAGTTCAAAAAAGCTTTTGCAACGTTTTCAGCAGATCATTTTGGTGTTTTATATAGCGCTTAAAAACATATTTATTTTATTCATACAGTTTATTTATTTTCGAAGTTTTCCGAACTGACGGCCAACCTCCAGTAATTGGAGAGGCACTTCGAAGAAGAAGAAGTTTATTTATTTTATTTTATACATGATATGAATATCCGGATATTCTTACACAGGGCCTTAAGTTTTGAAGTATGCAACGACACTTGTGTACTAGATGAATGATACATAAAATATTTATTATTATGTAAATACATACAAAGAAACATCCATGACTGGGTTATTAATATATCTGCTCAACAACCTCACAACTTGTAAAATATTATCGTTATATTTCTTATCAATCCAAAAATTTTCAAATAAGACGCGGCGGCGATCACTTACCATCAGGGGAGCCTCCTGCCAGTTTGCCGTCTAATAATTATAAAATATATACATCTTTTTTTTTTAGATTTATGAATTAATCCCAACATTTTGGATCTTTTATAGCATCCTTAGTCACGGGTAGACTGTATGGTATAGATACTCGTTTATATGGTAATTGGTACTCTTAGCAAGTCCGCTAAACACGTAATTGCGTTTAGTACTTGGCCAAAAATGTGAAAGTGCAATATATTCTTTGTCTGAATGCAATCTTCGTAAAACCCGTACGTGTATGCAGTATGTAGGGTGGCTGTTTATATTCCGTGGCCGACACACCACGCTACTTCATCGGGCACCTTTCATATTTTGAAGTACACACAAGGTACAGTCTCACTGTTGCATCATATGACATATTCGCGATGCGACGGCAAAGAAATTGACGTTCTTTGAAGATTGGAAATGATCACTTTATGTATATGACAAGGCTACGATATATCCGGTATAGATGCATTTGATATATTGAATTCTATTTTAAAAGATTATTTGCATCGCAAATATAGAATTATATTGCCTGTCAATTGATATATTCTATTTTAAATAAAACGCAGGGAATTTATTGTATTAACTAACCTACTAATGGAACGAACCATAACCACTGTAAAAAATATAAGTTGCGACATAAAAACGCAGCTATGCAAATCCACGATTTTTTGTCGCAACGTCTATTTTAATCATCGTGTGCGTTTAGTTCCCACCTTAAACACTGTCAGCGCGTCTGTCGCAGCGCGTAAATAATAAAGGCTTGAGAGCCTGCTCCGTCTCGAGACGTAAATATGTGTACACATGCTACTTTTTATTACGACTGTCGCGAGCGCCCCACTCGCGTTTAGTGTTGCTGCTTGTTTAGGGTTAACGATTCTTAAGGATTTGCGTGAAACAGAAAGTAATGTTTAGGTAGAATAATATTCCGTAAATTATTTGTTTATACTGTGGTATAATTCTATGAGCTCTGTGGGGTTCAGTCTAGCCGGGTGACGGCCGCTGGTTATAACAATCTTGACATCAAATTCATCATCGTCACTGATTTTTTTTCCGCGTGTATTTTCTATGGTTTAATTCCAAAGTATTCGTTAAAAGTTCTAAAAATCGCAATGTGGGATTTCTAACCAGAACCTCACGTTCAGTAGTCGTTCTTGCGAACACTATGCATAAAGCAATAATATATAGTAGTAATAGTAAATATTATATTCCATGTTAAAACATTAATAAACACATTAAGTATTTTGCATCTAACACTTTTATACTACAAATTATCATATCAACGTATTATTAAGACACAAACTTTAATAAAAACCGCCAAGCTCACGTCGTATCGGTCGCTGTAAACCGCTCTGGATTCTAATCCAAAGTATCAAGTTAGATTGTAATTTTCAAGTAAGTATTTCATTCATGGCCTGGGTAATTGCTTGTCTAGATATGTATACCAGTTTCAGAAGTAGGGCATTGTTGCTGACACAATGCCTTAAGCGGTTCGCATACATGTTTGTTCGAAATTAAAAGTATAATAACTAGTAAGGTTTTGTGTTTAATGTTGTTATGATAGAATAATCTAGTCATTTAGATTATATGATAACGTTTAATTTTGCTTTTATTAATATTATACTAGTTCGAGTTAGTTCCAACCCCGCAGATTCATAACATTTTGAGAAACCCTAAATGTGTCAAGTTTAAAAGGACGCTTTTATTTATTACACAAATAAATACATAGTAAAGTACATTACATAGCATCAAGCGTGTCATCCCCAGAGGGTTGAGTAGGGGTGAACGAACGTACATCCACATTCCTCCAGTATGTTTAAGGTTCCATGTAATAAGGGGCGAGTAACGAAGCACGAATCCAAACTCTGAGCTGCAATTGACAATAACACTTTGCTCGACCTAGGAATCGAACCCAAGACCTCTTACTCTTATCGTCGACCACTAGACCAACAAGACAGTTTCATATAGTTTATGAATTATAAAAGAGCTTCCTTGGATTCTATCCATCTTGGAGCCCATGGTCAGACTACCATTGAACGAAAATGCTTCTAAAGATCTATTTTAATTAAACAGCTCCTAAACTATATGTAGAAACCAAACATTCCAACTTCCGGATCTCCTAACGTAAAGATGCATAAGGACGGAAAACCACAGTAGCGTCTAAACGTTAAATTAAATTAGATACTTATACAACAATCTGTTCGGTGTATTTGAATTTAAGACTTGGCCGGAATCCCTTTATGAATGAAAACCGCTTGTATTAAAGTATCTATTGGGGTATGTCCTGTATGATTTTGTTCAATATTTTATAAACTACGGTAAATTCCATTGAGAAGAACCCTTTAAGCTGCAAAATGAGGCGGCTATTAATATCTAAACTATCCCAAGTAAGTTAAAACGTTTTTCAATTTCCTTATTTTTAAAGGGATTTGGAACATCCTTTCTTTATTAGATTTTGGATGATATTAATGTTTATATTAATACACCATCACGCATGTCTGTCCTCAGAGGAAAGAGAGAGAGGGACCTATAACATAACGGCTGGGAAATGTGGGTGTACACTGGTACACCTCTACTTAACCCTTCGGGGACGATTGGTGCAACGGATGTTTCATTGTGAATTGATTTTTGTTTATTGGTGTTGTTTAACATTTTATGGACTTAACTGGGTGTATATGTGCAAAAGAGTGAGAAGGAGTGTGACAAAATGTGTTTGCATAAACTTGTATAATAAACGCGGTATAATTTTAACAGATTTTACTGCGGTATATTAATATTATTTTAATCCTACACGGAAAGAGCTTACCGTGTCCTTTGGTCGTGCAGTTTCATTGATACGCGAGCTCATTGATGAATTCTGTGTAAATTGGAATGCCAATAAATTAATAGAAATGAACGATGGCTGTTAGTAATTATAACATAAAAACAACCAAGACCTCAGTCTGGCGATAATCATAGATGCAGTTAAAAATCCGAAGCAGTGATAATAATCAATAGACTGCGATAAAATCTGTAAATAGTAGTTTTATTGTAATGTCTTAAACTCGCATTATTGTAAGAAAACAGATAAGTATGTCATGAGATTACAAAAATATACTGCGTACTGTAGCGTTTTTAGAAAACAAAATATCACCCCGCACAAAGGTTCAAGAGAAAGGTAATAATTATTCCAAACACGACTTCTTCTTTTTCTCTAATATTTTAGCGCTGTGAATATTTACAGCAACGTCGGCAAGAAGTATTAAAATTGTGAAGTATTAATTACATAAGTATTATATAAATATTGTCAAAAGGAAAGTTTATTTTTTAATTTAAATGTTATGTCTACATGAAAAAACTTAAAGCAGTATACACACTAGTATCTCAACTAGGCCGTGCCCGTGTCTTAGATTCTGTAAAAAAAAAATAAGACAGAAATATTGTTTTACGCATGTTTTATCGACACATTAGGAAATATTATGAGTATTTTACGGAACTAAATACCTAAGGAAGGTAATTAGAATTTAATTAGAAGAATAATCGGCACGCAAAAGTTTCAAAGATGGCAGAATTAAACTCGTTAAAGATTAAGACACCGCTGTGTAGCACCTGATAACTTCAGTGTTCTGTGGAGCGTTTAAATGAGATTAGTTAGTGGTGACAGTACTAGCATGTGAACGCCACTAGAATTGTAATTTTATTTGGCGATGTTTTTGTTTAGTTCGATAAAAAACCGCTTAAACGAAGAAACGTGTTTTTAAATAAACATGATTGAGAGTAGAGAATAGGTTTATTACCACTGTATTTACCTACTATTGATTAACTTTATAAAACTCTACACAAACCGCTTGAATAAAAAATAAATAAAAAAACAATCAAGTGACGTAATTAATTTTTAAAACAATTATTTACATGTAGGTATACAAGTAGCGGTAAACAGAAGGCATACATACACTGTAAAGTACTTGAAATGTACACAAATTCATTATGCCAATAATCGGAGTTCAAACGAGGCACAATTCAAAATACGGTGACTAGTAGGGTGTCGAGAAAGAGCTACGTTGAGAAAATTTGTGTCACTATATCAGCAGTTCTTTATTACATTCCCCAAAGTATCAAGAACTAAAACTGGCCTTAAAATTGTAGAAGATAATTATTGAATTATCTGATATTTATTAAGGTTTTTACCACACATATCGGAAACAAGTCAACTAATGGTAAGCGGTTACCGTAGCCTATGAACGTTTGCAACACTAGAGGCGTCACTCGCGCGTTGCAGACCTTGTAAAACTTTATCACTTCTTTTTTGAAGAGGCGATTTTATCCAAAAGTTTTTGAGTGAAAATGTTGTTGTTCCACATTTTTTCCCATAGCTTCTACATTATATTTTGCACCAAGTCGACATATGAAATAATATTATCTTATACGATAGATTTACATTTTAAAAGTCTTTTTAAAATAACCTTACTTCCGACATAAGCACAAATAGCTCCCTCAAGACAAGGTACAAGTGACAAGGGGTCCTTTGCGAATGAAATAATTCAGTCACTGACAGGTACGGATCCCATTCCGTGGGTAGTCCAACACCCATCTTCACTCGCACACTATGTTTTGTCAGCCTTAATAACTGTTTCATCCCCAAAACTAAGATCACAAAGAGAATCCTTCTCTACACATTACTCATAAATATATAATTGACAACACAAGGCGAAAAGTGTAATGGTTCTGTCACATGAATAGTTTTACCTAAACATGATTATTATTTATTGGGCTACCGTCGCTAGACACAGTAGAGCAACTCATTATTGCTTTAAATCGTTCTATAAATCCAATTTGGACTAGTTTAAATTTTACGACTACATTATCGAATGAACAGTGAAGGAAAACATCGTGAGGGAACCTGCATGCTTGAGAGATTTTCTCGATATCGATGTGAAGTCTACCAACCCGCAGTAGGCTAGCGTGGTGGACTATAGCCTAATCCGTCTCAAATGTGAGGAGACCCGTGGCCAGCAGTGGGACAGTAATGGGTTGATGATGATGATGGTTATCAATTATTGAAAATGTTTTTTTTAAGGTGTTTTCATTCATAACATCTCGTATATAGACACAAGTATGATCTTTATACGGCTGGAAAAGTTTTGTGTGCTCGAGACCGAGTTATATTTTATGCAAAGAAAACCGCATTTAAAAAAGAATAACACCGGTTTATTCAATTCGGGGGTTAATGAAATTACGCAAAATTGTTTGTCTTGTTTATTTATCGGCCAACTATCGAGAAACGTTACATAATATAACGTTCTAGTTTGTAGCAATACCAATACTGTATTTCTATGTTGCTCACTATTTGTACGGCTTTAGTCGCCCGTGTGAGAACACCGTAAAGCGATGCACAACACCGAGCAAGTTCGGTGCCTTTCATATTTTATGAACAACGCTTTTAGTCTCGTAATTAATTAAACGTTTTAATTAATTAGTCGTCATTTATCTGGAATAATTCGCTATATTTTGATGGCGTTAATCAATTTGGTAAATGTTTTGCAAGTAGTCCTGAGTAGTTGACCCGTGTCTTTATGTACTAACATGATAGGGTACATAAACATGCACGTGTCTGAAAGATAAAATCTAAACGGGGAAACTTAGATAAGTAAGTTGAAATAACCGTCTATCTGTCATAAGACCTTTGGCTGTTAGAGCAGACGGACTTTTTTGCTCTAAATAGCCTCTTTAAAGCCTAATAATAGCAAACAAACTTACGACCCTCCTGATAAACGGTTACCGTAGCCTATAGACGTTTGCAACAACAGAGGTACGGCTCGAGCGTTGCCGAAACTGAGAAAAAACAGTTTTCATTTACTAAAGTGACAGCAAACGGTATTATGATGCTGTCAGAATAGTGATTAAGGTTACCAGGGCTCGTTATCTGGGGAGTGCCCCAGATAACGAGCTCTGGTGACCTTAATCACTCGCAGAAACACCTTCATTTTGTTTCACTATGGTCTTCTGTAAGGCAAGGAATCTCACTATGTCCTACCTCTTGAATAAGGCTTCACCACGTACTGGCAAATTAAGTGTAAGACATCCACCAGCTACTTAGGCAGCCAGCTGTAGAAAGCTAAATGACCAGGGACAAATGTTTGTGTGATCAGCATGAAAATTTGTATCCGAGTCATGGATGTATATATCTATAATATGTATGTATTTACAAAAAAAAAAGTATATAATAATATGTAGTATATCAACCAACTAGTATCCGTAACACAAGCCTCGTTGCTTAGCTCGGAACTAGATGGCGCTGTGTCATAATGTCTAGGAATATTTATTTATTATTTATAAACATAAAAATAAACAAAGTTTTACGATATAACCCTTTTCCTATTAACCAGAAATGAATTCAAACTTCGACAACTCGAAAACCCAATAGCCTAAAATTAATATCGTCAGACTTCACGTTCAGTTGCTCCATTAGCGACCACTAAGCTGCTGTAATACTCAGAAATTAATTACAATCCACCTGATAAAACCTAATCAACTTGATCCAATTGCCAACAAGCTGTGTTAATTAGTAATTATCGATACACATAAGGTAATAACCGATTATAAGATGATCAATCCTGGTTCAGGTGAACTAATTTGTGACATATGATTAACAATAGCTATAGAGTTGTTCAAACAAGATAAGAGAGTTTGCAAGATTATTGTGTTTGGCGTGTTAACTATAATTTTGCGGTTAAATTTACCTAGATTTGCAGCCGCATCCACTTCGATGCGGATGGCGCAGGACCGGTCGTCGTTACGATCCTTATTGCGACCTATGTCCAGCAGTGGACGTCTAACAGTTGATATGATGATGTTGATGATGATGATAGGTGGAAAATGTTTAAGTAGATACAGTGAGTGTATGTGATGGTTAAATCACTAACCGTGGCGAGTACACTACCGTGCAAATTTAGGCGTTAAATTTGCCATGCCATGTGCAATAGATTATTTTGGTGGTCAATAACCCATAGTGTAGACACACAACCCGCTACTTCATTACACCTGTGGCCAGCAATAGGACAGAAAATGGGTGGTTTGTTTTTTTTATACCACATGGGTGACAAACAAGTTTACGACCTGCCTGATGGTGAGCAGTTATACCTATGAACTAATAGTCTACGGACGTTTGCAACATCAGAGATGTCACTCGCGCGTTGCCGACCTAGTAAAAAATGAATCACTCCTTTTTTGAAGAACCCCATATTGTAGTCGTTTGGGAAAACCTCGGCAGGTAGCCACACTCCACAGCCTGATTATGTGTGGTATGAAGTTCCTTTGGAACCGCATAGTACGCGAAGACATTGGTTAAATAATAGGGTAGGATACTAATTTGCAATGCTTGCTCCAACCAAACTATGTCAGTATAGCAAATTGAATGTTTAGCAAAGTGAAGGGAAGTTTGTACGACAGTAAGTACGGTCTGTATCCACATATAGTACATGTGTGTTGACAGTGATGTCTCACTTATACTTGCCTCAAATTTGATTGCCCGAAGACCCTTGTGGACGAAGTTCGATGCACCAGTGGCGTATCTGTAGATAGAACATTTTGAAGCTAGTAAATTATTAGTTATTTTCAATGATTGTGTTCTCAATTAGAAATTTAACATGTCTGATCAACTGTTAAACGTACCTGTTAATAAAAAAAACAACAATTGCCGTAAAACAAAAGAAATAAGACCTTAAATTGAATCAAACCCTGCACATTTTACAATTGATATGACATAAAGGCTTATCCTACTTACTTATATAGATGTAAATAAATCCACTAATTAATAAAACTATGAGACATATAAAAATTTGTAAATATCTATTTTATGAAAACATACCATTTTCAAAATTCACTCAAACAAATATACAAACATTGTAAATTTAACTAAAGCCTGTAAAAATCCCTTTACTTAATACACGAACGTAATGTGTCAAGAATGTTTCAATTAGTATCTCAGAATGCTCTAATTGAAACAACAGATGTCCATACATAGCGCCGATATCTGCAGGTCATACATCATGCCCACAATTAGTTCTAATCTGTATCAGTTATGGATGGCCCACCGTAATATATGAACGCATTTGTTACTTTGCATAAACATTTAGCATTAGGCTGGATAAATCTTAACCTAATGTGAATATTAAATTGTACCTAATCTGTCATATTCTTATATTGGTTGGAAGATGGGTTTGGGCATGTTGAAAGGATGAATGGCAGACGATTGACGAAAGGAATTTATAAGGCGGATGTCAGTGGAAACGCCAGGAGGGGGCGTCCTAGAAGGACATACACCGCAGTACTTGTAACCGGCGCGCGTGCATGACGAGATGTATGAATGTGGACGAGACAAAAGTGGTATGCAGGGACCGTAGCGCGCGGCATTCTGTAGTTTCTGCCTACCCCCATGGGAAAAAGGTGTGAGGGTGTGTGTGTGTTTAGAAGATGATATATCACCATAATATGATCATCGCTTGGATGATGATTTTTATGCAACCTAAAAAATTAATACAAAAATTTGGTTTTTAATCCAGTGTCTCCAAATTTAGTAACATCATTTGTGTACTTGTGACCATGAATGCTGTCAAGAATCCGAAACGCAATAAACGGGATCTGGAATAAAATAATATCAACATAACGCGATAAAATCCTTAAAAAAGTGGATTAATTCTAACTATCATCAATATAAAAAAAATTACTGACCTCCTAATTTTTCTTATCAGGTGAGAGTTTCAAATTAGAGGAGTTAGGCTATTGTCCACTACCCTAGAGTGGGTAAGTTCTGACATTTGATAAACATACGTTTGTGTTGCTTCTATTCGCTTCCAAACTTATTTGTAAGTTAGTATAGTAGTAGTTGTAGCTATAGATATCATTGAGATTATCCTGATGGTGATCAGACTCCCAAATCCCCTACAATAAGCCAAAGGTAACTAATTGTGATTTTTAATCAGTATGACACAGATATTATACTGTCTTGCCTTCCCATGTGGCTGTCCCATGCGTAGCTAGGTTAAAATTTGCGGCACAATACAATAAATGAACACAGTTTATTTAAACACAAAATCATAGATATCAAATTGAACTGAGTGCTCTGCCTTACTGAACAGCATTCCAGTGCTTCACACTCCTGTTGTCATCGCCAGCAAATTAAACTGTATCTACATTTTATTAAAACGTAATTTGCAACGATGCAAATTAATTTTATCGATGATTGCGGACGCTTCAAAAAATTATACTAAATAACCATTTCATGAAGATCTATTATAAATACATTAATGTACAAATAATGGTAATGTGAAATCCATATTTAATACACGATGTATTCAATAAGCTGGTGTATAATGTTGGTTTTAAGATTTCTCATTTTAATTTTTATATCGCGAGTTACGTCTTTAGACTTATTGATTGCAAAAAATGCAAATAATTATGTAAGTATATTATGTAAGTATGTATGTATATATTGAATTTTAAGTGAAAAAAGTTTAAATATCTATTAAAGACTATTGAAATAAGGATGACTAAATTTGCCCTTAACATTTTGCTACTGTTTTTATTTCATAACTTTAGTTTTTCGATGTGAGAACAGATTGGTTCTATGTAAGTTCGTCGCGATTCTAAGCTGCTTGACAGCATTGGGAATGTCAAGTGGCCCACCGATCTGGTAAGTGATCCCCGCTGCCCATGGACATTCGCAACACCAGAGGCTTGCAAATGCGTTTCCAAACCCTGTAGAAACTGATAAGATTTCTTAAAATAGGGAGTTACTCAACTCACGGCAAATGGAATGCCCATGCTGTCAGAATAGTCACACCCCCAACGAGCTCTGGTAACCTTACTCACTCGTAGAAACACAACTATTGTTAGTCACTGCGGTCATCTTTAAGGTACTTCCGCAGTCGGGCAGCTCAATTTGTGCAAAGAATCTTTTTTATATTCGTCCACTGGACGCAGGCCTCCTCTAGTGAACGCCACAGAGCTCGATCTTCGGCTCTTTTCCTCCAGTCACTGCCTGTTGCCTTGCGCAAGTCGTCGCTCCACCTGGCTGGCGGTCGTCCTACACTACGTTTGCCGAGACGCGGTCTCCACTCAAGAACTCGTTTCCCACAGAGCATATATACGTATAATTACATAGTTAATTTATGTATGAAATAGTTTAGGACACAAAATATCAACCATAATTATATTATGTACATATTTATGTCAACAGAGATGGAAATCCACATGAATGCAATAAAACATAAATATCTTTATTTTAAAATTTTCATATTATTTGAATTCAGGTTCAATATTTATTTTGCTTCGTGCGAGCTTATTTTTACAAAATACTGCACCATATTAATCCGTAAGCCTATTAAATTGAATTGTGTCTATTGGCATATTTTTTTTATGTACTGTATTTTGGGCAAATAATCTCTGACAAATATGAAAACATGATAAATATATGTATTTATTTTGCATCAATCCAATGTTTATTGGAAATTTAAAAACTTTGATATAAGGTTTTTAAATTTCCATTTATTATTTATTTACCATACTTTATGCTTGGAGGAACGTGACATTTAGCTCGATAAAAAATAATATGAAGATGGAGAAAGAAAAGAGTTTTTAATAAAACTTAGCTTAATTACCGTCGATTTTAACCACTGGGCCAGTTTTACTTCAGTTTCAACATTATACTATTTCCAATGGAAGAGTGTGTCGCTCTGGCATCGGTTTATCAAGACGGGAAGAATCAAAAGTGGTTTGTCAGGACTGAATCTTGGTGCTTGTCGTTCTGTCATTCTTGTCTTCCCCTGAGGGAAAGGGGCGTCAGTTTATGTATGTATATAATATATATGTATGTATGTATGTATCTACTAGACAGCCCCTAAGTCTTATAGTATTTATTTTAGACTCGTCACTCTTCATTTATAACTATAATATATTTCTGGAAATATCTGATGTTACAAAAATTAACTAATTACGTTTGTTTTGTTTCTAGGGCCCCTATTCCGTGAAGTGGTATAACAATGGATTATGCCGAGGTCCTCGTTCGAAGAATGTGACACATACATCCGCGAAGTTCGTGATGGATGAATATGGCACAGTGGGTTATCACAACACAACGTTTATCGTACCTACTAGAATAGAAGAGGTTTGTGTCAACTTTATCACATGGCGAAGTGATAGTTTAAAAAAAAAGAATTAGATTAATATAAATATTGACATGATGCTGGACCGGTTGTCATGGCGATCCTTGGGAGAGACCTATGGCCAGCAGTGGACGTCTAACGGTTGGTATGGTGATGATGATGAAACTGAATGACATGGAATAATATATATTTTCATCATGTTCGGAGTATTTTCCCAACTATGTTAGAGTCCGCTTCTAAGAAAGCGAAGCGTCACAATCATCTGGGCAGGGGTACATATCAGTCTTCCACTATCTGATTGGTTGTGCCAACCCTAGAAAGGATTGCAACTAGTTAATATCGATATCCTATAGATAAACTGGTGGCCAGATTTAGACTGGCCCAGCTTAATTAATATATTATAATCAATAATGATGTATGATGGCCGTATTTAGCTAAAAGACCCGCATAGCTAATATAATAAAGTAACAAATTATATCATTAATAACAAAAGTTCTACTCTTATAAATGTCCACACAACCGTTTTTTCCAAAAAACTTCGAGTGACCTTAACCAGGTCTCGATAACTGATATAATTTATCTCGTAAGATTTCATCCAACGTTGGGTGTTCTAGTTCACGTTTGAGGCCTCCAGTTAAAAACTTTTCTGCGAACATCAAGTTTAAGCTATGTATGCTGTAATGTATATTGATTCATAAACCATTAGTTACTATAAACTCATCATAATCAATGTTCTTACATCCTTTTCTTTTATCGAAGTTCGAACATCTTCTCAAGCATATTTGAACTTTAATACAGGTTATGCTATTTTAAAGGCAAATAAGCTTATTCAAATGTGACGTTGTTCGTAGGTGAAGACCACCGTTTCGAATGTCAATGGAGCTCAAAAGAATACACTGTGGAATTACAAAGTGAATAAGCCATGTCAGCATTTTACGATCGCTGCACTTCTAGAGAAATATTTTGAAATGAAAAACTGTGTTGTGAAACCGGTTCGTATTACTTGTATATCGATACTATTGAATGGGTAGCAACATTGGAGCAATTTATTTTACTTCTTATAACAAACGCCGGAAAGCTAATTGTAGAAAATTCAGATTTTTGTAAATAATTAATATTGCTCATCGTCAAACCATTATTGTCCCACTGCTGGTCACGGGTCTCCTCTCATTTGAGAGGGATTAGGCCATAGTCCACCACGCTATCCTTCTGCGGGTTGGCAGACTGAATACGCACATAACTTCCGAAAAGTTAGTGGTGCGCTCGGGTTTGAACTCGAGATACCTTTATCATCTCAGTCTAATGGTCTCACCACTGGGCTACCACAGCTCATTCAATTATGAATATCATTTATATTTTAATAATATTACAATTGAAATTTACTAAATGGGAACAAATTATGAATTTATGAATAGGAAGGAAGCTAAACATTTTTGAAAATTCAACTTATGAGTATCTGATAGTTTTGAGGGGCTAAGGGAAATGCCTGAAGTATTGGGACAAATGGAATTTAATTTATATAACTCGACTCATTGTACGAAGTAGGACCGTAATTTCAGGACAGGCCCAGCCAAGTGCAGAAAGTCTTGGAAATACCAGTTCAATTTTAATCTTAGTTACGCTAATGCATAACTAAATATCTATGTAAAGAACTTGTGTTACTTAAAGTCGAGAACATTATTATTATTATTAAATAAATTTAGCTGATAATACAACTAAACATTGTTGATGTTAATAATTTAAGTTATAATTTTTAATTACTATTAAAAATTTCAGGGAGCTTATGTCTTCAAAACTAATTACACTGAGGTGTCGCAACAATTCTTCGGGAAATCGTTCTTCTACGGTGACTACTCATTCAAGACCACGGTATTATCTAAACAAGGAAACGTCATATGTATCATAGTCAACGCTTTGTTTTCCAAGAAAGTGGTGTAACAGTTGCTGGTTTGATTTTGCATAGGGTTAAATAATAAATATACTTACCTAACGTAATTAGTCGTTTTATTGCAAGTGGTGTCGTGAAGGTACGTCCGTGAGCAACATCTTCGATGGTATTGCAACATAGAGCACAACATGTAATAAATAAGAATCGCCTATATTTATTGTTTTCTTGCATCCCTGAAAGTTAAGCAGATCAGTACAAATGAAAATCCACACTTCATCAGATGTATTTAGATCCCATGACATAGAAGGCGAGCTTAATTAAACACATAAGTAAAGCTTAAATTTGGAAGGTAGATAGTTCTTAAGAAATATCAGCTATAAGTGGGGAAATGAGAGGAGAGTGTGTTTGTAACCTATAAAAATTGTATATAGTAGGTAGTATAGGGTAATTCCGGGGGAGATGGCCGTACGGGAGAGATGGCCAATCGGAAAAAATACAGGAAATAATTACTAGGTACTATTTACATTTTAGTTCGATTCACGTGACCGCGGCCAACAAGTGACGGTGAATTTTTGTTCGAAAAAATAATTTAAAGGTGAGTAATTCGACGTTATTTTTTAATGACACATTCGATTTAAGGTAAGGGGTTCACATATTAAGTGCTTACAAAAAGGTTTTGAAAGATATGTCGGATTTCGTGGTTTCCCGATGAAGTAAAAATATTCTCGGTGTTCTAACCTCAAAATTACCTTTGAATTTTAGGAGTTGTGTTATTTACTTAAGCTGGCCATCTCACCCGGACAATCGGGAGAGATGGCCATAGTATTTACGGGAGAGATAGCCATACAATTTAATGTCTAAATTTGGATTTGTTTAATCTACATTATTTTCTACAGATGCCTAACCAATACATACAGAAAGCAGCAGCTGTTCGAGGTGCCTGCAGTGAAGAAGATTTGAAAATGCTAAGGAAGAAGTACAAAATGGAGGAAAGAAGAATTATATGGCTAGGGCCTCTATTATCTATAATATTCCAAGAAAAACACACGCAAACGAGTCTAACAAGGAATCATTCTTTTGACATCTGAGGAGCATATTGAAAAATGAAAAATGATAGAAGAAGAAAAGGAAAAAAGGAAGAAAAGTCGAAAAAAACAAATAAAAATACAGAAAAGAATGTTAGACCTAAGCAAAAAAAGATAAGAAACGTAAGAAAATCCGTAGGCTATCTGATAGTAAGTAGTTGCGAAGAAATTACCATAGTTTTTAATGATACCTCTGAGAGTGAAACTGAAGATAGAGAGAAATATAACTGTAGAGGTTTGGTGATCATTATTATAGGACACAAATAATTAAAGATTGGACACAATGCAATATTTGCATGTTCTGGGTGCAAGAAAATTGTACCGAGTTTGAAAACATGTGCTCTTACTGCGGTAATAAGAAAAAAAGGAGTCAAAAGATCTCAAGGGCAAAGGGAAAGGCAAAAGAAGTACTGGCCATCTCCCCCCAGCCACTATGGCCGTCACTCCCGGACACTCTGGGAGAGATGGCCAGTCCTAGTTTTTATTTAATGTTTATATTACGTGTTTTTTCACTGTTTAAAGTGATTTATCGTTAATTTTCAATAATAATTATAAATAAAGTTTAATTTCCTATATTAATAATTATTTTATTCGTCATAATTCCTTCACAGTAGAGTCTTCAAGTTACTAGGGCTATCTCCCCCGGAATTACCCTATAGTAAAAATACGTCAGCTAAGATGGATTTTATAAATTACAACTTTAACAAGAAAACTTTGCCCGATGCCGCGAGCAATAGGTTTTAATGTAATTTAATAATATGATTATCTAATATATAAAATTCTCGTGTCACAGTTTTCGTTGCCATACTCCTCCGAAACGGCTAGACCGATTTTGATGAATTTTTTTGTGCTTATCCGGTATCTATGAGAATCGGTCAACATCTATTTTTCATCCCCCTAAAAGTTAGGGGTAGTCCACCAACCCCTATAATGTGGCAAAACAACGTTTGCTGGGTCAGCTAGTAAATTTTATAAAATTTAAAGACTGGCTGGAAGTAAAATAACAACCGAGATCAATACGTGGCATAGGACGATATCAAAATAACTGCATAGCAGTTTGAAATTTCAATATTGAAATGGAAGCGGCGGAACTGAATACATAATAATATGTAAATGGTAATAGCTCTATGTTTACCATTCCAGGAGAGATTGGTAAACATGCGGCTATCGTTGCGTTTATGATTCATGATAATGCCGTTATAAGTTTAAACGGTTTGCAAACATTTCCTACAGTTATAATTACGTCATTAACAGTTTTTGTTAATTTGTTCACATTATTTGCTTGGCTTAGATTTATATAGGATAATTATTACACCTGTATTTTATAAAGACCTACGTAACGGTATACTGATGAGACCAAACAGTAACATTAGCCAGTATATTTTGAGTCGTATGTAATGGAGCGAGCTTATCATTTTGAATAGATCGAGGGTCACAGTCAATTTGGTCGTCAAATATCAAAGAATGTCATTTTTTTCATCTGTTTTCCTGTAGATCATTAAACTATTTAAGTGCCTATAGTAACTACTGACTTCCATGAAAATTTCGACAGTAGGCACCTATCTGTCTATGAATTCAATATTAATGAGTTTTCATCAAGAACGCATTGATTTCCTGTTTCCGAAATTAGTTTGGTCATCATTATCAATTATAACGTCATTTGAAATAGTAAATTCAGTATATTCATAATTTTGAGGTTTAGAAATTGTCATTATTATATTCATTATTTTGGTATTATGGTATGAAGCAAACGGACATAGTGATGTTAATTTTGCTTTTATTTATATTGACAATGTTTTATCATGTGCATTCGATACAGTTTTCCATGGTGGGGCCGAAAAATTCAGACACTTACGTAAGTATACGTGCCATATTAAATAGGGCTTATCATCATCATCATCATCATATAGATGGATGACGTCCACTGCTGGACATAAGCCATAAATAACGCATAACAAAAAAATATTTTTTTAAGACTGTCTTTTGAGGATACTATATACCTCAAAAGACAGTCCCTGCTGTCTTTTTTTACTACACTTTTGCGAATATTAGACGTTAAAATATAACTACTCTTTGCGAATTTTATCGCAGTATATGTTTTTTCAGTAAAATATTTTCAATTTACTGAAATACAGACATCTTACGTCTGTTCGCCTACAAATTTATTGAATGCATCAATCTATAATCCTGACTCAAAAAAGGGTCGAATGTTTGTATTTTCATTTATTGATATATTTTGTTTTTGTTTTCAGGGCCCTTACAATGTTGACTGGAAATATTTCGGTGAATGTCCCAATTCAAAAAACTATGTAGGAAACATATCTACATCGTTAGTAGTGGAAAAAAACACGAATTTATATATTGGTACTATCAATATTACGCTTCCTGAGAACGTCCGTGTAGATGAAGTTTGTATATTTAATTATGATATGTTTTATAATACGTAGAATTTCTTTTTGAGTGACGTCATAACCTCGCCATACCATAAAAAAAATCTAGGGATATGGCTATCGATAGCCAAGTCATAGGTCCCGTGTTTGAATTCTTTTTGACGACCCAGTTAGTCCAGCGGTAGATAACACTGCCTTCTGTGCTAAGGGTCCCGGGTTCGAATCCCGGTAGGAACAAATGTTTGTGTGATGAGCATAAACATGTATGTATTTACAAAAAAAAGTATATATGTAGTATATCAACCAACTAGTATCCGTAACACAAGCCTCGTTGCTTAGCTCGGGACTAGATGGCGCTGTGTTATAATGTCCAGGAATATTTATTATTATTATTTATTTATTCTACTGACGCGACGCTTACAGTGAAGAAAAACAACGTGAATAAATGTATAATATACCTTATAGCTTGTTACCGAATTGTATTTTTGGTCCAAGGAGTGATCTATACTAGGTCTCTTGGAAGAATGCTACGTAATGTATGTATGGGCGGAGGTCGTTAAGTGGCGGCGAATGTTAACACCGCGATCTAAAAATAGTGTAAAAATGCACAACGCCATCTGACTAGCTGTCACTCAACTACTTAGCAGAACTATGAATGATAAACTTAAACATACATAGTCATCATCATCAACCCATTAATGTCCCACTGCTCGGCACTGGGCACGAGACCTCTGACATCTCACTCCAATGGTCACACCGCTCGGCTACCACAGCTCTATTTACATGTGTATACATACATAGTATACACTTCAAACATTTTCTCGACGATGTGCTATGCCGAGGAGATGTTAGTAGGTTCATCGAGTAGAGTGGGGTAATGATAGGGTTATTTTTCAATTTTTTTGAATAGCACAGTGTATGAAATTTTGATACTTTCTGGATAAAACGTTCTTACTTCTTGTTTTATTATTGATTTCATTGCGTTTACTATAATTATAGTTTTGTATAATATGTATGTATTTACAAAAGAAAATGTATGGTATATATGCAGTATATCAACCTTCTGGTATCCGTAACACAAGCCTCGTTGCTTACCACGGTACTAGAGGGCGCTGTGTCATAATGTCCAGAGATATTTATTTATTATTATTTATTAATTTATTATAGTTCTGAACATTACACACGACGAAATGCAATTGAAATATGCCGTGGTTCCTAGGCTGGGTTAGGTAGGGTAGATTATTAGACCTGACCCACAAAGTGTGCTGGGAAATGACTTTCCATTGACATTCAACACCATCCTCAGCCAGACATGAGCCACTTATAATTTGAGAAAGATTAAATTATAACTTCCCATGATAACCTAGTGTGAAAATCTCTCAAATATGTTTTCCTTCACCGTTAGTGCGCATAATTTTTTGTCTATTTGAATAAATTGGTAGGCTTATTAGCGGGTCAAATTGAATTTACTGATTACAGATGAATGTTATCATCCAGAATATTAATAAGAACAATCGAAAAAATGTCTTATGGGAGCATAAGTTTCTGAAACCGTGTCAACAGCGAATTCTGGTTGTTACGCTTAAAAAACACATGAACCTGCGAAGTTGTGTTATGAGAAAGGTATGTATTATTTACGCCATAAGTTCCATAATTGTCTGTATCCCTGAATACTAACTAAAGCAGAGTTACGCCTATGTAGCAGATGTTTCAGATGCCATATAACAGAGAGTATTAAGATTACCATTTGGATAATTATAAGAGTATTGTGATAACCCCCAGACACAATTTCATTTAAAAAAACTTTTTTGATCAGTAAAAAACATGTTAGGCGTTTATTATTTTGTTTATGTGAAATGGAATAATATTTATTTCTGTAAATACATCGATGGTTTTTCAATTCAGTATAAACTCATTTTAATAAATCATTCTGCTTTATCACTATTTTGTTAGCTCTATTTTCTTTTTCAAAAGTAGCTTTAACTAATTCCTAAATTTTAAACCTTTTTATTACTTATTTTTAGTATTTAACTATATCAGAAATTTACAATTTGTTACAGGGAACCTTCAGCTGTGTTGAAAATTTTTCAGAAACGGTTCACGCATTCTTCGGGAATTTCTTTTTTTACGGCGAATACATTGTCACGTTTACATTGGTTTCTAGAAAACAAAATATTATTTGTGTTATGTCTAGAGAAGTGTTTAGTAAGAAAACTTGATTAATTTCATCTACATAAATAAATTCCTTGCTCATTATACGTATGTTTGTCTATTAATGCGGCTAACTACCTACCACCATCTAGGTACCTACATATATATTCAATCATTATAAAAATAAATTAGTGAAAGTTGACAAGTTTTATAAAACAAAATACATAAATACTTTCAAGTTCTTACGAGTTCTGACGAGATTTTGACAGATTTTGATGGAATTAGTTTACTATGTTACTACTCACCATATCTCAGAATAGTAGACTCTAGTTTTTGTGTCTATGTATTTAAGAGTTATTAAAAAGCACCCAAATTTCAATAGAGAAGATGACTGGGTATTAAAGTTCACTAATTTAATCTATGAGTCTATGTAACTCATAACTCAAATCTAAATCCAAAAAGAAAACTGCACGACTGAAGGACACGGTGAGCTCGTTCTGTGTAAATCAGATTGTCGACAATAATTTAAAATGTAAGGTAACTATAACTTCAAGATAACCAACACCTCCGTTTGCCCGTGACCACGGATGCTGTAAAGGATCCGAAACGTCCGATTAAAATAACATCAATCAAGGTTTAAGTTTATATGGTAAATCCGCCATTTTTAAAGTAAGAAGAGTGAAATTTAATATTTAAGGTCCTCAGCAAAAATAAATGCATTTGTATTTCGTCAGTTTTGTAAATTCAACCCCTAACGGACGAAATTGCTAGGACAATTTAGTATTGAATTGCGAAGCTGCGAGCATTGGCTAGTTATAAAATGTTTTAATCCGTCGTGCGTCTAACTTAACGGTGCACTGCAGTGCGTCCAGATAAAAATGGATGTTTGAAATAGATGATTATAATATAGTTATGCGGATCTATTATAAAAACATTAAGGTACCAACAATAAATAGTCATATATGTATATGACATTCATGAATACGTGTGATTCGTTATGTTGTTGCTACGGATTCTTTTAATATTTATTTTAGTAATGCGGACGGTTTCTTTCGAATTTTCTGTTGCAAAGAGACCAAATAAATTATGTAAGTAATTAAAAATATTAGCTAAATTATTATTTTGTTTTACTTGTAACTGCCTCGTTGGACTAGCGGTAAGAGCGACTGGCGAGCAAGGGGTCTTGGGTTTACTTCGCAGGTCAAGCAAAGTGTTATTGGGTATTTCTGTGATAAAAAGTGGGTGTACTTCCATTAGTATTCCTTTACTAAAGATTAATTTATTAAATAATAATAAATTCTTTTAAATGTACAAAATATCACGTTTCACGTCGTTTACAGGAAAAAATGTATTATCAAAAACATATTATAAGCAATGTGAGTCGTTTATTTTTATACGTTTCAAGAACACGTCAGCAATATTTTTATACGTTAAAATTATTTCAGGGCCCTTATTACGTCAAATGGTACAACTACAACATATGCCGAGGTCCCAGATCAAAAAATGCTACGATTACCACAGCGAAATTTGTAACTGATAAGTACTCTGAAGTTGTATATTATAATTCTTCATTTATAATGCCATCTAAGATAAACGAGGTACATAAATAGTATAATTATCATTATTACATTCAAAAGGAAATTGACAATAGTTTCAAATATCACAGAAGCTGTGTTATTAGCCTAGTGTTGTGACCAATGGACTGTAAAGTTAAAGTCTCGAGTTCAATACCAACACACGCACTACTAACTTTTACCGAATTTAAAATATTAACATGCTCAAACGGTGGAGGAAAACATTGTTAGGAATCATGCTTGAGAGATTTTCTCAGTGGCATGTAAAATCCGCCTACTCGCAGTGAGCTAATGTTAGGGACTATTTTTACCAACCCACAGTGGGCTACTATGATGGACTCCTCATCCGTTTGAAATGAGATGCGACCTGTGCCTAGCAGTATGTCAGTAAATGGGTTGATGATAATGAAGTTACAGGTTATTTATAGATACAGTACTGGCGATGATAATGGCTAGATTAGATTGTCCCTATATGGCACTGCTGTAACATGTAGTGTTGGATAGAGGGACAATAATAATAACAATTAATAATTGTCTTCTCTGTTATTTTCTTTTCTTTTCATGTTTAATGTAAAAATATGGGTGAACATACCTGAAATAATTGCATTTTATTTTATTTTAATTTATAGAACATTTTTCTGGCATTATTTTAAATATTTTCAATGTTAACATAATGCAAACATATAAACTCTGTGATTCACAATTCAGACAGAATTTTTAATCTGCATCTACGTCTTGCATCTGGTGTACCAAATCAGACGATGCAAGTTGAAATACTGCTTACGATAAAATATTCTGTGTATAGCGAATTTTCTGTGTGATTGAATCCATAGTCCTCATTACGTAACTTGAAACCAGATGGTTATCATCATCATCACCCATTATTGTCCCACTGCTGGGCACGGGCCTCCTCTCATTTGAGAGGCACTAGGCTGTAATCCACGCTAGCTTACTGCGGGTTGTTAGACTTGACACGCTATCGAGAAAATCTCTCAAGCATGCAGGTTTCCCAATGTTTTCCTTCAGCGTTTAAGCATGTGATAAATACGCACATAACTTCCGAAAAATTAGTGGTACGTACCGTGAACTCGAGACCTTCGCCACCTCAGTCCACTGGTCATGCCACTAGGCTACCACAGGTCTCGCCATAATGTCATGATATATTAAAAAAAGAAAAATAAAACATTTTATCTACTTTAAAAGCAATATAATTAACTTATTAAATATTCTTTAGATAAGGGTCGTGGTGTGGAATGTCAATGGAGGCAAAAAGAATGTTCTGTGGAATTACAAAGTGGATAAGCCATGTCAGCATTTTTCAATCGCCGCTGTTATGGAGCAATCTTTACAAATGCAGAACTGTGTTGTGAAACCGGTTTGTATATATATTATATTATTACTAGCTGACTCAGCAAACGTTGTTTTGCCACATTATAGGGGTTGGTGATCTACCCCTAACTTTTAGGGGGATGAAAAATAGATGTTGGCCGATTCTCATAGATACCGGATAAGCACAAAAAATTTCATCAAAATCGGTCAAGCCGTTTCGGAGGAGTATGGCAACGAAAATTAAACGAATTTTATATATTAGATGTACAATAGTAGCGGAATCTATTTCAATTTTTACCTTGAACATTTAGCTCTAAACTTACGTAACAAAAAGCAGTGTCTAAGATGTAGAACACAATTCAAGTAAGTACCTTTTTGGGTTCTACTGGCCTTAGGTACAATAAAACTGTCTGGGCAATTTACACGTGAATATTTTTAGAGCCCATTATTGATCCCTCTTTAAAGAATAAACAGTTTTCTTTCTTTCTCTTTCTAATATAGTAATTTTGAATATAATATACATATACTTTGTTATATGGTTAATAAAAAGTTGTTGTATGTTTATATGTTTTGTTATAAGTTGTTAAACGTTTTGTAGGAGGAAGGGCATAGCGAGATTTCTCGCTCAAATTGAGCTGCCCGACTGGGGAAGCACCTCCGCCTTACAGACCGCAGTGAATCAACAATAGTTGTCTTTCTGCGAGCGAGTAAGGTTACCAGAGCTCATTGGGAGAGTGACTATTCTGACAGCATGGGAATTCCGTTTCATGTCGGTTCAGTAACTCCCTATTTTAAGAATCCTGAATGGTTTCTAAGGGGTTTGGCAACGCATCTGCAAACCTCTGGTGTTGCAAATGCGTTACGTTAATGGGTTGATCATTCATGACAGGACATGATGACAATTATAATTTGGAACTCTAAAAAATAATTTCTTCTCATAACCTGTTATCACAGTATACACTGTTATTTGTGTTTATTATCATTATGAAATTATATAGTGACTTTTCAAATATTTAATTCAACTAGGTAATTATTATGTAGTTTTAATAGTAAATTTGTTTCAGGGCACATATATTTTTAAAACCAATTACACCGAGATCGCCTACCAGTTCTTTGGTAAAAAATTCTTCTACGGAGACTATTCCTTCAAAGTTCCTATCTTCCAAACAAGAAAATATCATATGTTTTGTAATGAGTGCTTTATTTTCAAAAAATGTGATTAAATAGTTGAACTATCGTTACATCGTTGATTTCTTTGAACGTCTGTTTTGAGGTAAATTATTTCTAAAGTTACAGTTGCGCAATTTCTATTTCTTTCCATTTTGTTTTCAAATATATATAAACTTACTAATAGTAAGTTACGTAATAACGTAAGTTACGTAAATATATTTGCTATATTCACAAAAGGTAAATAGTTAAAAATTTAAATATCTTTTAGTAATAATAAGTACTGGACGATACGATAATATAGCACATTATACATCATGCCTGTTATAGAGTAGGTAGAGATGTAAGACTACTGGGATACTATCCGGCAAGCCTATAGCCATTATTCGGGTATCAATTCGTGTCAGCAAGCAGTTTGAATATAACGAAATTCCTATGGAGGGAAGGAGGTGGTAATCCCTCCATTTAAAAAGGAGGATCCTCCGACCAGGCGAAGTGTTGTGCCTGGCGGACTACTGCCCAACGACTGATGTTGGGTGGTTGTATATATTCTATCTCGCGTGCAAATCTCACTTGCGCGATGTAGGATTTTAGCTTCGTTAGTCTGTGTGGCGAGATAGATGTCGCTAATCCCAATAACACTTTAATCAATTGATCCGAGAATTTCACGCTCAGCTGTCATGTTTAAGAAAATCAATGAATATTTTTTTTTTTCACAAACAATCACAATACACTAAAAACAAACTGATTGGCGCAGTGGCTGAGCGATCGGTTTGTACGTCATGGGTTGCGGGTTCGATCCCCGCACGGAGCAAATATTTGTACGTTCTACAGGTAGTTGTTCCGGGTCTGGGCGTTTGTGTATGTGAAAATTTGTGTTTGGAAACGCACCCACGAAACAGGAGAAAATCCTAATGTGGGGCAACGTTTTAAAAAACAAACCGAATTGAGAAACTACTCCTTTTTGAAGACGGTTAATAAAAATTACATCTTACTATGGTGGTTTAATAATAACTAATACTATAGTATTTATGTGTAGACAAAGATAAAATATTTGTAGTTCTAAAGATATGAATTGCTCTTGAATAATAAGATCGGTTTTATGTTGGGTACTTATTTAGGCATAAGACTATAGGTATTAGTGTTAAATATTGCCGCAAGCACATTTATACCGTTTTGTATTGGTTAGTAAATATACTTTCCGTAATAGGTATATCTAAAAACTTCACAATACACTATTGTGAACCCAGATTAAATAAGATATTTTTAACAGATAAAGTTAATTAATATTCGTATGTATTTTAATGTATTTTTGCATTACATTATGTAATACTGGGATATTATAAAAACATTAATGTACGAATAATGGTCACATAATACTCATACACATATTAGGTATGTGTCTAAGCATTATGTTGCTTCAACGGATTATTTTAATTTTTATTGTTATAACGCGGACTATTTCTTTTGAGTTTTCTGTGGTAAAAAAACCAAATAATTATGTAAGTACTTAAACATTTTATATACAACTTCTCGTGATATTCTAGTTGCTTGACCAGTGGAAACAGTCAATGGTTTTGAGTTAAACCAATCGTAGGCACGTACGTATTTATTTGACGACCTCTGTGGTCTCTTGGTTTGAGTACCGGACTGCTGATCACGAGGTCGTGGGTTTAATTCTCACGGGACACAAATATTAATGTGATGAATATAAGTGTTTGTGTTCGTCTGGGTGTTTCTTATGTATTATAAGTATAATATATAAGTATTATACCCATAGTACAAGCTCTGCTTAGTTTGGGACTAGATGGTGCTGTGTAAAATGTCGCAGAGTATTTATTTATTTTATTTTTCGCTAGCTCTAACGGTGAAGGGAAACATATTTTTATACATACATATATTATATACATATATAAATATGTATATAAACATATCGGTGGCGAGTAAAATCTACCAACCCGCACTATTCTAGCTAGGTGGATTATAAACCCTTAAATGAGCGAAGACTGTGGCCAAAGAGGGCCCAGCAGTGGGCCATTACGTGGGCTGTACTAAAAATCATCGATTTACAAGAAAAAATGTATCAAAAAGTCAATCACATATATGTATTTTAATTCTTTGTTATTTTTTTTATCATATTTTGAAACTCAACTATATAATCAATCGTAAAATTAATTAATCAAATGTTTCAGTCTCCTCCGTTTATATCTTTATAAATTTCAACAGAACATAGGATTATCATGTTATTGTTTTTGACAAAACTGAAACAATTTTCTTTCAGGGTCCTTATTTCGTCAAATGGTATAACTATACATTATGCCGAGGTCCTAAGTCAAAGAATGCTACGGTTACATCAACAAATTTTGTATCTGATGTGTACTCAGATTTTGCATATCATAATTTAACATTGACAAAACCCTGCAAGATACAAGAAGTTGGTAACCAATACATTTTTATATTTATATTACAAATTAATTGACGACTCGGTGGCGCAGAGGCTGAGCGATCGGTTTGTACGTCATGGGTTGCGGGTTCGATCCCCGCACGGAGCAAATATTTGTACGTTCTACAGGTAGTTGTTCCGGGTCTGGGCGTTTGTGTATGTGAAAATTTGTGTTTGTAAACGCACCCACGATACAGGAGAAAATCCTAGTGTGGGGCAACGTTTTTTTTTACAAAAAAAAAATATATATACAAGAAAAAAACCAAAAAAAACTTAAAAACGATGGAAGATTTAATTTACTCGTACTATAATTTTTTTAGGCAACATTTATGGATACAAAACCAATTCAATGTTATTCCAGTAAACTAATTGAATAAATTCTATTTTGGATAGAATTGGTTACTTGAACTTGTGTCTTGCATTTATTGTATCGAATAACAGGATGAAAATTAAATTCTCAACAAGGAATTTTCTCTTTTACAAAATATATTTAATTATATTGCAAAATAATTAACTTATCACATGTTCATAGATAAAGATCGTCGTTTGGAACAACAGTGAAGTCAAAAAGAGTTTACTTTGGAATTACAAAGTGAATAAGCCGTGTCAGCATTTTGCGATTGCTGCTCTTTTGGAGCAATCTTTGCAAACGAAGAACTGTGTTGTGCAACCGGTTAGTATATTTATAATACTAGCTCATGCCCAAGAAATCCTTAAAGAATAAGAGATCCTTTAAGGATTTCGTGGGCTATAAAAAACCGACCCAATTAGTCGAGCGATACTTAACACTGCCTATTGTGCCATGGGTACCCGAGTTCGAATCCCGGTAGGGACAAATGTTTGTGTGATGAGCATAAACATTTGTATCCGAGTCATGGATGTATCTATGTATAATATGGATGTATTTACAAAAAAAAGGTATATGTATGTAGTTTATAAACCAACTAGCATCCGTAACACAAGCCTCGTTGCTTACTTCGGAACTAGATGGCGCTGTGTCATAATGGCCAGATATACTTATATTTATTTACTTATCTTTAAAAAACAAAAAGATAGCCGCTTGTCACTCATCCACAGCAACAACTGAGCCATCAAATGAATTAATCAATGTTTTTAATCTATTAGCCTATGTCTGAAGTCTATTTTAATTAGATCATCAATTGTTTCAGGGTACATATATTTTTAAAACCAACTACACTGAGGTCGCATACCAGTTCTTTGGTAAAGATTTCTTCTATGGGGACTATTCCTTCAAAGTTACTGTTTTATCCAAACAAGAAAATATTGTATGTTTTCTAATTAATACTTTGTTTTCAAAGAATGTGATTAAATAGTTGACATATAATTATTCATACATGTTAAGAGTTTTGTTTTCGCATATTGTGTACGAAGATATAGTTACACAAAAATATATTATATAATTTTCATTATATTTTTTTTGTAAAACCCTTGCAAACCTTTGACATCACAAGTCGAAGTACGGATTTGCCTAGTGCGCCAAAGCAGACATAGAGCTGCCTCTTTCACTTGCTTGCAAAGTGAAAGAAGCAACACTATATTTGGAAGTTACACACTTAAAATCGAGAAGCGTTGGAGTACTAGACCACAGTGAAAAAAAAACAATGAAAAAATGAGATGTGGTAGGCTAGTGGTGTGACCAGTGGACTGAGACGTCAAAGGTCTCGAGTTCGAACCCAAGGCACGCACCACTGACTTTTCGGAAGTTATGTGTATATTTATCACAAGCTCAAACGGTGAAGGAAAATATCATGAGGAAACCTGGGTGCTTGAGAGATTTGTCTTGATGGTATGTGAAGTCTGCCAACCCGCAGTAGGCTAGCGTGGTGGACTACAGCCTAATCCCTCTCAAAAAATGGGAGGAGACCCGTGCCCAGCAGTGGGACGTTAATGGGTTGATGATGATGATGATGATGATGATGACTAGACCACAGTGAGATTTCTTACACTATATTAGAAATGAACTATGAATATGTTAGCAGCAGTTTATGCTTAACTTTTAAACGTCTTTTTTTTTTGGAATTTCCGCACGCACTGAGCTCATTTTGGTCTGATTAACCGAACACTGCATCACCACAAATGTGTTTAAACGGAAATTCGATATGATTGATACAAAATTATTTGGCTCAAATGTTATATTGTTTAATGTAACACTGGTGTCTCTGGAGTATCATATTTTATGCACCTATTATAAATTGATTCAATATATACATATAAGGAATAATACTGAAAACTTGCAGTAAACATACAAATAGGAGGTGATTGGGTATTTGCAGTCTTCCCCGGAGTGTGCCGGTTACAGTTCACAGGAGGTTCTGAAGTTTGTTTTTTAAAAGTGCCCCGGATCTCTATTCGTCTGCTTATGATAACCACAGGTTGGTTTTAGTGTGCCTACCAAAGGCCCCCAAACTCATTCCAGAGGCAGGGTGGGTGTCTTTTGAATATAAGGGGATATCGTACGATCTCCTTCGAGGCGGTGAGCCTCCTTGCCGGATTGCGAGGCGAGCGATGCCTCGCTTCTAGCCGGGGTCCAGCGACAAGAGCTGGACCGAAGCCCGCCGGGGTTGTGGTGCATGCTTTTGCGAATCCCATGGCCCCGGCAATAGGGTTACTGGTGTTGACGGGTGCGATTTTTTTGTCAGTAAACGCTCAAGCGGAGTCCGACACACCCCGTCGCCTTCCCAGGCGATGGGATTTTTCCGCACTTAAAAAAAGGGTGTCTTTTGAAGGTTACCACACAAAATTTTTTTTTTTTTTTTTTTTTTTTTTTTCCATGTTTTATCATGCAATCAGTCTAACTAGTGACTATGAGCAGATGTGTTGATAGAGTTTAATGTCGTGTGGAGCCATTTCCATTTTGGGAGCGACTCTTTGTTGATTGGTAGCCTATTGCAGACTATCCAGGTTCAAAATTTTACGTCTCTTAAGGCGATTCAGTGAGTCGGGTAGAGTGAGCTGTACCGCTAGTGGATTTATATGGCATTGGAGACGTTTTTTATAGGTTTTTGAAGATAATCTTATTTCTTCCTTTACTGTGTTCAGTCTCAGGTGATGATGAACCTCTGAGTTCTTAATGAACCAGGGAGTGTTGGCAATTTTCTTTAAAATAGAGTCTTCTGCTCTTTGTATCATATTTAAGTTGGAGTCACAAGCAGAGCCCCACAGCTGGATTCCATAAGCCCAGATAGGCTTTAGAATGGTCTGGTAGATTAACAGTTTATTGTCTATGGAGAGTTTGCTGTTTCTGCCCAATAGCCAATACAGCTCTCGATATTTAATGTTAAGCGCATCTCTCTTGGCTTTAATGTGGTCTCTCCAAGTGAGTCTACGATCGAGGTGCATTCCCAGATATTTAACGCAGTCATGGTGCGGAAGCTGCTGTTCGCCAAGTTTGACTGGTGGACAATCTCCTCGTCTAAGGGTGAAGGTTATATGGACGGACTTTGATGCGCTAACTCTAATCCTCCATTTGTTTAGCCAGTGTTGGATATTCGTTAGACCTTTTTGCAGATTTGTAGATGCGTCTAAAGGATTCGTACTAGAGCTAAGTATTGCTGTATCATCCGCAAAAGTAGCCACTGTAATTCCAGGACTCTGTGGTAGATCTGCTGTGAATATTGTGTACAATACTGGGCCCAAGACAGAACCCTGAGGTACACCGGCGACTATATCATGGAAGCATGATGTATTTTCACCCTCTCGTACCTGGAACAGTCTTCCCGACAGATATGACTCTAGGATTCCATAGTATTTGTGAGGAAGGATTGCTTTGATTTTGTACAACAGGCCTCTGTGCCACACCCTATCAAAAGCCTGCTGAACATCCAGGAATGCTGCTGAACAATACTCTTTCTTTTCCAGTGAAGTCCTGATGGCTTGGCATACTCTATGGATTTGTTCAATAGTTGCATGTTCTCGTCTGAAGCCAAATTGGTGGTCCGGAATTATTGACGTCCCAGTAATCGAGTGCAGGAGCCTTTTCAACAAAATTTTTTCAAACAACTTTGAGACGATAGGCAGCAAAGTAATGGGCCTGTATGAGGTCACTTCACTAGTTGGCTTACCGGGTTTGGGTACCATTATTATTTGGGACACTTTCCATAGAGTCGGATAGTGGCCAGTTCTCATAACCCCATTGAACAAGCAAGCGAGATAGACCTTTGCTTTGCGTGGAAGTTCCTTGAGTACCATTTTATCTATAAGGTCGAATCCCGGAGCCTTTTTGTCTTCCAATATATTGATTGTTCCAATAACCTCTCGTGGAGATGTCGCCTGTATTGGAGTTTCAAGTTGGAGGTCCTGTCTAAGGACTTGATCGATGTCTAATTCATCATATTCGGGGGCACGCGGATGAGGGGTGAATGTGTTTGCCAAGTGTTTTGCAAAAGTATCGGCTTTTTCTTGAGTTGTTCGAGCCCAGGAATTATCGGAGTTCTTAATGGGTGGTTTCGGCATAGACGGCTTATTAGCACTTCTGCATACTTTCCACAACGAATAGTTTGTGGTGCTAGTAGCAGTTAGTGACTCTATGTGCGCTGTAGCAGTAGCGTTTGCAGCATCTGCAAGGATTTCTTTTAGCTCCCTAATTGCTTTATTTAAAGCCTTCTTGTCTGCTGGATGACGGCTGCTATGCCAAACTCTACGCAATCGTCTCTTTTCGAGAATTTTCGATCGTATCTGCTCAGGTACGACGCTATGTTTTATATTTCGGTCGTTGATTTCTGGTGTACAGCTCCAACAGCTGCTTTGTACTGTAGTCATGAAGTGTTTGGTAGCGCTCTCTATTTCGTCTTTTGTCTTAAGGGCAATTTGGAGTTTTAAATGTTCATCCACCATTTCTCGGAAGGACTCCCAGTCGGTCTTTTTATTATACAAGAATAAGCGTTTATCATACCTTAGAACTGTAGAACTAATAGTGAGCATGACTGGAGTATGGTCAGAAGAACCATCAAGACAAGGATCAATGAGGTAAAACAGCCGTGAGAGGCCTTTCAGAATGAAGAAATCCAGTACATCGGGGCTTCTGTTAGGGTCACTAGGCCAGTATGTAGGTTCAGATGTTGAGATATGCCTGAGCTGATTGTTATCTAGGCTTTTTTTGAGCTCTCTTCCTCGAGTTGTAATGAGTCTTGATCCCCAGTGTACGTGTTTGTACCATAAACAAAATAATGGTATTTGCATCTTAATAATATTATGTTATTGAATACGGTACAACCCTATTGATTTCTTACACCTACGCGAATATAAGACATTGAAAAAATTTTTATCGCGGTATATTCGGAAGTAGGCTGCCCGTGAACGTGGATGCTGCAAAGGATCCGAAACTTCGGATTAAAATAATATCAATATAACGCGATAAAATTCGTAAAAAGTAGTTTTATTTCAATATTATGTTTTTATCAAATGTGTGTGATATAAGTTTACGTCCTTAAAAATGATATTACACAACTTAAAGTTTAGGCCCTGCGTTGAAATGTCAGTCAGTCAGTCAGCTTCTCCTTTTATACTAATATATACCTAGAAGATAGATAGATAAAATCGTACTTAACATTTATATGGCATATCTATCGAAGCTATAACAACTAGATAAACATAATACCTACTCATTACATTATCCAAATTTAGTAGCAAAAGCGAACTGATTTGCTTCACGGATTAGACTCAGGTACAGTAGTGAATTAATTTGAAACGTGCCAATGATTTATAACCCCTGGTTTAGACGTAATTTAGTTATGGATGATGTGGCCGTGTAGTTTATGGAAGACAATTAGCATTTAAAGGGTTGATTTTAGTCACTTTGTGCTTTGTACGCTGTTAGTTTGGAACCTTAGAACTACTTTATTTATAAACAATCTTACTGATAAACATTGTGTATAATTATAACCTACGTATGTAATGTATGAACAGTGTTTTGTTTCATATTATTGTTAAGATAAAGATAAAGATAATATTTATTTGCATAGAATACAGGTGGTACCAGATTTAAATTTGATGGTTATAGAACAATACCATATTCTGCCTACATAAAGCATGCAAATTAACTTGACATTTATGTTAACTATAATTAAATTAATTATTATTAATATGTATTATGATTATTTTATAACAACGCATCTATTATATTACTAAACACAATGAAAACAGAATCACATTCAAAACAAAACAGAGATAAACTACATTGGTTTTTTAATGACTAACATGCTGTAAAAGCTCTTGAACAGTATAGAAACATTTATTTATTAACCATTTACGTAAATCTTTTTTAAAATATTTGAATGGGAGTTCCCTTATATACTTTGGTAATTTATTGAAAATTGTTAGCATTTACATGGTATGAAACTAAACATTATTTAGTGGCACTTTCAATTTTATTATCATAACCATCAACCTATGTACTGCTCGGCATTAGGGATTAGGCTATAGTCCACCACGCTAGCCTAGTGCAGATTGGCAGACTTCGAGAACGCCGGCACGCCGTCGAGAAAATCTCACAAGCATGTCAGTTTCCTTACGAATCACGATGTTTTCCTTCACCGTTGATGTAGGTGATAAATACGCAAATTTAAAAAAGTCATGGGTTGAGACTTTGAACTGCACAGTACCCCCGTCACACCACTAGGCTACCACAGCGTCAATGAAATCATTTCAAATAAATAAATAAACAGGACGATGCTCCTTCGATTGTTATAATATTTTACCTCATTCATATTGTCTCTTAGCTTTGAATTAAATTGATACTGAAATTTCGCCCTGAAACGTAGAATAACATTTTCGACTAAACCAAATAGTCCGAGGTAATTTGAGATAAATACCTTCAACCCTCTGTACAATTACAAGGCAGGTAAGTAAGTGTATGTACATTGTGAAAATGTAATTAAGTTAAAATGTAGCGTGGTTGAAGAGCGAAAGTTTTGGTGGTGCGTAACGCTAACCACGTGCCGTGGTACTTATGTGGTAGGCAGGAGACGTGGTGATAGGGAAACTGGAAGAGCTCTTAAGATTTAGGCAATTTATACTATTCTAATTCCTCAGTCACTGCTTAGATTTGACGGCGCTATTGTTGCAGTGTTTGTCAAAGATTTCAATTTGGAACAAGTAATAATTGTATGAACTTTGTGTTTATTCTCTAAACTATTCTTTGGAATTTACTCTTTTGCAACTTATTTTTACATGAAAGAAGAGGTTCTTAATACGACTGTATATTCTTTGTACACATATAAAGTCTTCTCCAATATACAGTTAATTTCAATAATTTATGTTGCATTGAGTTCCACATACATAGCTTCCAGGTAGTCTCATGTCAAGTGTTGGACCACAAACATACTTATTATTATTATTATACTTCATGAATATCTTATAGGTACAGTTACCTAATAATATTTATACCACATGTATCATTTAGTAACATCTACCTTAACAAACTATCATTTCCAGCAACACTACGTCTAAGAGCTCTTCGCAAATGTGCGACGAAAGCACTTAGCTTAAAACAAATTACAGGGGCCCGTATAAAGGGTTCATCTATTTTTATTGTACACCTAAGATACAAGTACGGAACCTTCGGCCGAGGAGAATACGTAATGAAGGCATACTGATTGCGAGAATATAATAATAACGGCATACCCTCGGAACCAGCTATGTATAAGGAATACAACGAAGTTCGTTAAAATAGATTGTTTCAGAAAACGTGGTACTTTTACAAGTTTTTCTTCTTTTTTCGATTTGTTTAAGGTCGGCGTGGGCAAGGAGTTTGCAAAGGTCATGGGAAATAATTGCTTAAGAATTTGCAATGATCGGTGTATAAATACCCAGTATATTTTTGTTCCTGGATAATGATTGTGACTTGCGAAATTTAGGTAGGAGTGATACGTACTACAAAAGCAATAAAGTATTTAAATAAAATTACTTTTTACGGATTCTATCGCAGTAATTAATAGTATATTAATCCCGAGCTTTTCAATGGCATGAAAATAAATAAAAAACATGCAGTGTTTTTCAAAATGTTACTTTTCGAATAAGACCAGTGTTTATAATTAATAATAATAAATATTCCCGGACATTATGACACAGCGCCATCTAGTTCCAAGCTAAGCAACGAGGCTTGTGTTACAAATACTAGTTGGTTGATATACAACATATATACTTTTTTTGATAATACATACATATTATACACTTGGATACAAATGTTTATGCTCATCACACAAACATTGCCTCATAGAATGCCTGCTGTTCTTAATCTACATTAACGATCTCCCTAACCACATAAACGAAACATGCGTATTGTTTGCCGATGTCGTCTCTATTTTAACATCATGTAACAATAACCAAAACTTAAACCAAACACTAACATCAATACTTGACACCACAACATATTGGATGAACGAACACAACCTTGAAATTAACTTTAATAAGACAAAAATAATTACTTTTCACCCGCGACAAAAACCCCCATAAATATAAATTTTTAAATTAGAAATAGTTAATAAATTCACCCTTTTAGGCCTAGACATAGATACACACATATGTAGACTGGAAACCACACATACAGAAATTAAAAACTAAGCTTTCTAAATTTGCATATGCCCTCAGAGAAATTAAGAAAACAAAAGACCTCAAAACAGCAATAGTAACATACTATGCATATGCGTTCGCTTGGCTTAGATATGGAATTATATTATGGGGTAACAGTACAGACGCGCCTTCGCTATTTACAATACAAAAGAGACTAATAAGAATACTGATTAACATCAAAGACACCGACTCATGCAAACCACACTTCAAAGAATTAAACATCTTAACACTAGCCTGTCTCTATATATTTAAAATTTGCAAAATTTTAAGGAAGTACCCACAATTCGACAGCAAAAGAGAAGACATTCAAACAAAAATCAAACTTAGACATGGAAATAGACTAAATTTACCAACTTCACGGTAAAAAATGCACTCCTATAGTGCATTTGTTACGTCCATTAAAATCTACAATAAATTACCTGAATACATAAAAAACACAGAATCAAATAATATATTTACCAATAAATTAAAACGATTTCTCTTAGAAAAAAGTTACTACACAATTGACGAATACCTCAAAGATAAATTCCAACTAGGGAAATAGGGATATTAGATTAGAATAAACAAGCAGTACTTAAATATATATATTTACCTTACTCACCGTGCAATATCTTTAATTACTTACAATCTATTTGATTAAAATTACAGCAAATATATAAATATATATGTATATAAAATAAATAATAACAATTAATACATAATCTAGAACATAATTATTAATAATAAATAAATAAATATATGAATATTAATAAATAAAATGAATATAAATCTACACTTAAATAATACCTACCTACTTAAATATCTAAATATCAGATCTTCCTTTATTTCAATATATTATGTTTTAAAAAGCGCTCTTCATCCTCTCCTCTAAAAACTAACTTGCTGTGCCCGACAGGGTCCATAATTGTTTCTCTTTAATTTTACCCACCAGCTTTTGTATACATTATGGGATGCAATAAAGTTATTGAGTATTGAGAATTTGTCCCTACCGAGATTCGAAACCGGGACCCATAGCACAGAAGGCAGTGTTAACTACCGCTGGACTAATTGGGTTGTCAATTAATTGTTGGTGAATCAAAATCAATAAATATTAAAAGGAAGACACAACTACCTAGTATCTGAGCTATCATATTGTAATAATTCCTTCTGCAGAACCCGCCGAAGAATCCATAAGCGAGATTAAATAATATATAAGTACGCAAGTAAATATATCAAATACAGTTTTACAATGCTCGAATAATCCAATGTCTTACAGCAAATACAGATAAAGTTTTCAAATCTGTTAAGTACGTTTCCGAAGAAATCCAGAAATTATATCTTCAGTTATGGGCTTTGAAGTCAGCGGGAATTGTATTATGGCAAATGGAAAACAAAGTAAACTTGACGTGAATAAATATCGTTTCTATCTTTCATTATGAAAATGGTGAATAAAGCGAAATATCCCTCAATTATTTATCACGAAATACTTTGGACGTTATCACATCAGAAGTATTATTGAAATTGTTTCATTTATGATGTTTGTTGGTTTCTCTACGTCAATGTCAATGGTCACGAGAAGATTTAGAAACTAAGAAAAAAGTTTTTGAGCTATGTAAGTGATTGCATCGATGTAATTTCGACTATGATATCGAGCGTGCTGTAGGGTTTTACAATAAAATTGGTCCAAAGTTTTTAAATGTAGGTAAGGTACTTGTTTCATTGCATAGGTTTGGTTGGTAAAACTATACTGCTATGCAGGAATCGTAGCGCCTCCTAGCCGGGGTCTAGCGACCAGAGCTGGACCGAAGGCCGCCGGGATTGTGGTGCATGCTATTGCGAATCCCATGGCCCCGGCAATAGGGTTGCTGGCGTTGACGGGTGCGGTTTTTTAGTCGGTAAATGCTCATGCGGAGTCCGACACACCCTGTCGCCTCCCCAGGCGATGGGAAGGTCCGTAAAGGATTTTTCCGCACTTAAAAAAAAAACTATAGGGATCGTAGCGCGTGGTAGCAGTCTGTAGTTTCTGCCTACCCCCACGGGATAAAGGCGTGAGATTATGTATGTGTGTATGTAACAAACTGTTGGTGTATATTACTTTGGTATATATTATCCACTTCGAATCTATACGTAGGTATACGTATAGTAGGTTCGTGATAGTAATATAATATGTAAACTGATAATAATATATTTTTTAATCCAATTTCATTATGTTTAAATAAATTCGTGTGTCTTATAGCCCCACAGGCATCGCCGTATGGGGATTTTCTAATATTTGTATTGCTTTCTGCAGATCTTGGAAATTCTTGTCTCATTCCATTTCGGACAAGGAATTACCTTTGCGGATATTTCTTTCTAAGAAATTGTGAATCTTATCGTTAAGTAAATTACTTCACAACTTTGTCGAACTTGTGGTCAAAATCGCATCTGCAAATAAACCTAGTCAATTCTACAACTCAAGTTAAATTAAATGATGAATGAATAAAGAGTTCTATGAAAATCTCACACAATTCACAATCGGCCAATAGGCTCTAAAATCTAATCAAATTGAGGGTTTACATCACAACACCTGTATCGTACATATTATAATTTGATTGTGACGGATATTGAGTTAAAACTACTTTTTATGGATTTTAGCGCAGATAGCTCGTTCTGTTAAAATTAGATTGCAATAATAAACAATAGTTGTTGGTAAATATAACATTATAACAACCGGCATCGTCTCACACAGCCCGTGAACCATGGGTGCTAAAAAGGATCTAAAATCGGAATTATATAATATCAATACACTGCGATAAAATCCGGAAAAAGTAGCTTTATAAAAAATCAGTAAGATTTAATATATCAGACGCAAGCCAATAAGATGGCGACCGCGAACTGGAAGACGCAGCGTGGGTAGGCCTCCGGCAAGGTGGACCGACGACCTGGTAAAGGTCGCTGGAACCAGCTGGATGCAGGTGGCCCAAGACCGGTCGTTGTGGAAATCTTTGGGGGAGGCTTATGTCCAGCAGTGGACGTCCTCCAGCTGATATGATGATGATGATGAAGCCAATAAGCTATGTCACTTAACACGCCATGCGGTGGGTATTCATCTATGTATGAATTGAATACCATTTTAGCATCCAAGAACTCATTGCACATTTAACGGGACAACAAAGAGAATTACGTCATGAAGCCAACAAAAGCTATTGTAACTAAAATTGAAATCCTCTTACAAGAATGTAAGCGATACCGCATTTAAATGATATATCGATGTTCTCTATATAAATTTGGGTCAATAAATGACGTTATAATTATTATTCATTCTTTGTTATTCCGTCAAAGAGGACGAAAATAGATATTAATGAATTGAGATGCATTTTTAAGTCGGTAATGGTGTTATGATTATGTGTCTCTAGTTTGGTTTCTTAAATGCAGCTTCTTTTAAAATATTTCTTAATTTGATTTTTCGATTTGTTGTCAGTGTGTCAGAGTGAAGTAAATGCTTTTCTATATTTCAGCCGAAAACTAGTACCCCTAGCCGTGTATTGGACGAATACTTATATTCTAATTCACTTATACTCACTTATGTTAAAAAAAATCCACCTACGGGAATTTTTTAGATTCTTCACTTCAAATTAATATAGAGCGGAGCGGAAATATGATCAGTTACTTAAACAATGGAATACAATTGTCTAAAGCTATAAATACGGAATGTTATCAAAAATGAATGTGGACGAAGCATAAATAGTAGTGTAGGGATCGTAGCACGTGGCATTCTGTACTTTCTGATTACTATCCCTATGGGAAAGAAGTATACAATGTACACACCATCATAAACCCATTATTGTCCCACTGCTGGGCACGGGTCTCCTCTAATTCGAGAGGGATTAGGCTATAGTCCACCACACTAGCCTACTGCGGGCTGGCAGATATTACATGCCATCGAGAAAATCTCTCAAGCATGCAGGTTTCCTCCACCGTTTGAGCATGTGATAAATACGCACATGTGTAACTTCCTAAAAGTCAGTGGTGCCTTGGGTTTGGACTCGAGACCTCTGGCATCTCAGTCCACTGGTCGCATCGCTAGGCTACCACTGATCTTACATACCTACATATGTGTTATATCAAAACACTGCACGAATTTACTCAAATAAATCTAATGGAGAAGAATAAACGTAAATCAAATTGTATCTAATATTTCCATACAGTAAAATCCTGTGGGATAAGGTTATCAAATAAGTTAAACCCAATAAGTTTCAGCTGAGATACTCCAGAGGGCACGTCGACCGTAAACAAACAAACTTCACACCTCAGAAAATATTATATGTAAAAGTTGTTTCTGTATATTATGACGGTGTTAACTTTCTATTATATATGCTCGTGTTTAGGGATAAATCAGACAAGGAATTGTAAACATAATATCCTTAACCATTATTATTATATGTAGAATTTACCATTGTTTTGTCATTTTTCGTTAGCATTAGGGAGCGGTTGCAGTAGCAAATAAGTAAGTTATTTCTTACAATGTTTAATTCTTGTTAGCCACTATGGTGATAGCAGAAAGCACTGTATAATAATTTCGTCACTTGTCAATGATCAATCTTATTATCATACTATTATAAATAATCATATTATTATTAATAACATAAATATTCAAAATCTAAAAAATATAAATATTTATTTATTTATATATTTCACAACTTATACTAACATTACAGGTAACGCCAATTCGCTAGTATAGTAACTTAAATACAAATCTAATTTAAAAACTAGACCTCTATTTAAAATAGCTTTTTATTATCGTATTTTAGAATCATAAAATACAATTTATTTTTAATCCTATAAGCGGATTATACATCCAAAAAAAATAACGAACGGTGAATTAAATACGAATAAAACAGTTTAAAATCGTGTCATTGAAAAACCCTTTCTGAAAGTAAAAGGCTTGTCAGTTCATAATCAAACTAATTAATTTTAAGTAACACCCAATGGGTTTTACCAAACAGATGTACTCAGCGGGGGCTTTCAAACATTTTATAACACCCATTAGCTTAGTTTTCGACAATTCTTAGGAGTTCTAAGAAACTTTGCTAACTTATCTTTAAACTTTGCCGATAAAGACTCGGTTTGTAAAGATTTGGTGGCAATCTTTGAAAAATAAATAGTTTATTTTTCTCTTTTAGGCCTTTTAAAAGATCTAGTAATGTTTGATTGAGTAAACAGATTTCACTTGTTTGATGCGTGTGAAAAATGGAAGCAGATTACGAGTATGTATACTAGTAGTTATTTATTCAATCTTTCATTTAATGTATTTGTAACACAATATATTTGTTTTTAAATGTAAGCTTAATGTTCTCACTCATCATATTAACTGTGACTTTTCCAAATCTTACACCACGTGCTTTTCATTATAGAAAGAATAGCTTTAAATATAATTTGTGGATCTGATGATATTTTTTATTATAGTCAGTCTATTTCGGTTTTATTACTACCGCTAAAAGATATGCCGTACGATAGGAATTCGTACGGCCATTGGGACCAAATCCAAACATCCTCTTCAACGTATGGAGGATGTCAATATTGGAGGTTATGATCACCTATATACAATATGTGACGATTTATATTATTATATTAGTGGTTACTTCTTAGCTTAGATAAAAATAATATCATCATCAATCCAATTACTGTCCCACTACTGGGCATGGATCTCCTCTCATTGGACAGAGATTAGATTATATAGCCTATCTAGTGCGGGTTGGCAGACATCACATGTCATCGGGAGAATCCCTCAGGTATACAGGTTTCCTTACGATCCCTTACTGTGACCACATGTGATAGATACACGCGTAATCTCGAATAGTTAGTGCCTTGGGATTGAACTCAGGACCTTTGACTTCACAGCACATAAAGCTATCACTGCTCCTAAAAAATAAAAACGAGTAATACACTCTTCTCCAAAGAAAGGAAATAAAGATAAAAAGTAATTATGTAAGTAGAATAACTACTTCAGTGTAGGAGTCCAATTATTGAATTCCAGATTTTCGAATACTGTCCGTATTCAGTAAGCTCTCCAGTTAATTGTGCTGGTAACCCTTGTTGTAGCGTTAACTTGAAACAGTGCCAAGTTAACAGTGAAACTTTGTGCAATTAGATCTGTGATTTTTTTATAAAAAACTTTATTTTTAATCTTGTCTTTGACAGCATATACTTACATAGAATTTTAGTTATGTAGATATATGTATATGCTTTTGGGATATTTTGGATATAGATGACCGGTCGTGAATGTTGACTGCTTTAGTTGTCTTGTGTTTGCAATCGCAATTGCCGAGGAACTGATCCCACCATCTTCAGGCTGTGAAAAGAGCTACTTACCTTAGGTTTTCCTAAAAGACTACATCATGAGATAAAAAAAAAAAGGGTGATTGATTTTTTTGTGCAAAAGACGATCAAAGTTCCTAGCGTGCACTAAACGAGGAGTTACTGAACTGACAGCAAACGGAATTCCCATGCATAAGGCGGAGGTACTTCCCCAGTCGGGTAGCTCTGTTTGAGCGTGAAATCTCGCTATGCCCTACCTCCGACAAAATATACCTCCGGCATCTTTATATACATATGGCCATCAGAACCAACACCTTATTTCTTCTCCTAGGCATGAAGTTTGATTACACATCACATGTTAAGTTTCATAAAATTTTATAATAAGTAGGTAGGTATTATTTTTTTCATATTAATAAAATCTTAGCTTGAAATAAGCTAAAAAATACAAAAAGATTTTATAAAAGATAATACAATATCATCCGGAATCTACTCGCTGTAAAGGGAGTATTCTGGGTTGGGCAGAATTGTCCAATCGATATTGCTATGTCGCCGTAAGACATAAATAACATAAAGAAGGAAAAATTCAACACATCAGGCGGATACCTCGGTGGCTCAGTTGGCAGAGCGTCTGGAGTACCAATCCAGAAGACGCGAGTTCGAGTCCCGCCTGAGGTTGAATTTTTCTTTCTTATTAAATTTAATAATCTTAGCTTGAAATAAGCTAAAAAATACAAAAAGATTTAATAAAATCGTATTCAGAAAAACAAAAGGTCACTTACTCACTCACTAAACTCGAAATCTCAAAACTGTTGCGCAAATGACACCTACGAAACTACGTTGCAAACGTCCATTAAATGCGGTAACCGCTTACCATCAGTCCGGGGCATTGTTTGCAACCCTTGTGATAGAACAAAATAATATTAAAGTACCGATTTATTTAAATTTAAGTGAACAAAACAGAGACGAGCACTCGCAATATTTTGATGGATACTTCGCTATATTCCGATTAGATTGAATTACATTACCGCCCAAAAGGATTATTCCGGCGGATCATCTGTGTTCAAACCTAAACAATGTTCAACAACTGAGATCGAATCAAATTATTGTGGTAAAGTTATAAGCGGACGGCGAAATATTATTGAAGGTAGTATTTATATCGAGACTACAGAAAAACGCCTAAAAACACGTAGGTGTATTGAGAAACAATATTTTTTCCAATTTATTTTATAAAATTTCTCCACTGCATGTTTGAAATAATTTTATATTTTTTTCGTCCGTGACCATGAATGCACTAAATGATCCGAAAAATTGAGATTAAATATACCGCGAAACAAAAGACATAATACTTATGCAGCTGTGGTCCCTGCAATGCATGTAACAAAGTTGTATCTTTATACGTAGGCGTATTTCAAATATTTCAAATAGTCGTTATGTCCTCAAAAAAAATTACTGGGTTTTCCTTTCAAGTTTTGGGTTCTTATATATATTATATTATCTTATACGGTCACATTGACAACTCAGAGGTTCAGTTTGTGCCCCATTTATGGCATGCGTACCGCCATTAAATAAGATCAATAAACAAATCCAAGAACTGACCTATCACTCTACAGGCGTACCGTTAACATATTATATTGACGACCCAATTAGTTCAACGGTGGTTAACACTGCCTACTGTGCTATGGGTCCCGGGTTCGAATCCCGGTAGGGACAAATGTTTGTGTGATGAGCATAAACATTTGTATTCGAGTCATTGACGTTTCTATGTTAATATGTAAGTATTTACGAAAAAAAAAGTATATATGTAGTATATCAACCGACTAGTATCCGTAACACAAGCCTCGTTGATTAGCTCGGAACTAGATGGCGCTGTGTCAGGAATATTTATTATTATTATTATTTATTAATGGTGAAACAAGAACACAACGATCATATATCCAGCAAACTAGAACAAAAAAATCTTATACACCTACAGCAGTCAAATTTTCATCTGATTTTTTCCGCTACGCTCGTGACGAGTAACTACCTCATAAAGGTCTAAATAACGAAGTTTCCGAGAGGGTTGTAATTGAAAACGGCTGATAATAATAGAGTTTTGCTTTCAACATTTTCTCAATTGAATATTCCAGTGAATAACCAACGCTTTCTTATTGAACCGGGAATTTAAGGTTTATATATATCAGTCTATATTATTGAGTAGGTCACTATTTCATCAGCGTTAAAGTCTAAAATTAACATCATGCTTAATATACTATGTTGCAAAATGGATGCTCAGTTTCACCGTGGATCATTCATGATTTAATCGTAATCGTCAGCCCAATTTTGGAACGAAGTTCCTTATTGCGCGTTGCGAAAGGGGGCTAGACGGAAAAGATTAAGACGAAAAGTTGTAACGACACTTTTTGCTATAGTAAGTTATTGTAAGCCGTGCGGCGTGCGCATGTTTCTCTGTCTGTCTCTCTCTCTCTCTCTTATAGAAAGCAAGCCAGATATTTTCGTTTCATCTTTCTATTTCGCATTGAACAGTGTGGTATCGCGACGATTATTTTTGTTGTACCCTTACCGTAAAGCATGTACTCACTAATTATCATTTCTCAATCTATATTTACTTGATTGAATACAAATTTGTGGTTCGTCTAAATCAAAAATGTCCGTCAAATGCTGAAATGTGTCTAAACTGTTTGTAACGTTATTCAGTCATCTAATTTAGATTATTCGTATTTAATAAAAAATGAATAATCTAAATTAGAAAATTATAATCAAACAAAAACTCCCACGTATATTAGTTAAATGTACTAATAATTTATTTTCCTTTTTAAAGAACAAAATTTTAAATTGTTCATGCGTTAATGGGATCGTAGATCCAAATTTAAAACACTTGGACTTTTATTTTAATGATAAATTATCCTTGTTCAGTCACTCGGTTATATGTTACATTTATACTTGTCAAATTTTATGACAAGATAAAGGCGAGTCTATTCAAATAACTGGCAATTTAATTGCTTCACGTCTCGATGGTAATAAACAAAAAACAATTGCAAAGAAAATCGTCGACGATTCGAGTCACGTAATTAGTCCGTATTTAAATCAAGTGCTATCGTGATACCCAATTCAGTATCTGCTGAGGTAAAGAGCCACTTGCTCTTAACTTGATGTAATGTACCAAACTTTTATTAGAATTCTTAGCAGGCCAATCAGCTTACACTTAACTTGCGATGGGGAAACAGAAAAAGGAAAGAAAAAAGTCGGCCGACTGATCAAGTGGAAAATTACTTGAAGGAAACACGCTTATAAGGATTACACACTGTTACGGAGATTGGCGAACTACTCGTAAATATCTACCTTTATCCGGAAAAAACAATGGTATATATTCTTATTAATTACACTAATGTAAATATTCTTAAAGTTATTACCTGCATCTTGTGACTTGTTTGTTATAAGCATTGCTGGAAGGACAGTAGTGTAATGGGCTAAAGCGTCATGTATGTTAAACAAAAGACAGAATATTTATATCACAACGAAATGTAATTATATATTTTTTTAAGATATAATATAGGGTACAAATAAAATAAACAAATTTTAACGGAGTTTATGGCAACATATCAGATCTTTTATTGAACCCATGTTCGCGCCTAAACTGACTTATCCAGTCTATATCTCTATATGCTGTAACAAATCTTATCCTTATAAAGTAGTTTTGTTTCATATTTCTTCTTGATCACACTAATATAACATAACATACCATTACGCCTCATCCCCGAAGGGTTAAACAGAGGTGTACTATTGTACACTCACATTTTGCCCCATCTTTTGGGTCCCATGAAATAGATGCAAGATTATTGCCACCAACCGGGCATGAATTCAAACCCCAAGAATACATATACCGAGAATTTCATAGAAAAAATCACTTTGCTCAGCTTAATTAAGACCTCTTACGATTAAATTATCGTAGACTTACGTCATTCGAATACATTTTTGTATTGTGTTTATGTAATAAGCAAGAGTACCTACTTATAAAATACAAAATTGAACTTTTAAATCTAGTACGGCAATTTTTTTTATCTACCCCTGCTGTACCGCACAATGAAACTCTTTAATAAATACTAGCCGAAAACAAGTAAAATTTAATATGAGAATTTTAAGCGTTATACATTAAACAGTTTACGTTTTTTCAAGTGCTTTTATTTTGAAATAAAAATATTATGTTTTTTAATAACACTATATATCCAGGCCATTATACTTGTTGGTAATCCTGAGACTGTACCACAGCATGTTGAGCAGTCTTGTTTAGGTTATAAGAAAGGGATAGCGCTTTACAGATTGAATAGCGCTATCCTTTTCTTTAGAACGTGCAGACAATAAAACTCCTGAGGCGTTAGTGTTATCACGGTATTTTCTTTCACTTTGTAAGTGATACACACAATATAAACATAGATGAGATTTAGTTCTTTTGGACTAAGGTAAATTATTATTTTAAAAAAAAAACTAAATTATCCGTAGAAGAACCCGGGTCTCTGTCATAGCTCAAAGAGAGAGTAGTGACCGCGAATTGTAAGACGCAGCGTGGGTAGGCCCTAAGCAAGGGGGACCGACGAACTGGTAAAGGTCGCTGGATGCCGGGGGCGCAGTGACGTCATGTTAATCCATTGGGGAGGCCTATGTCCAGCAGTGGACGTCTGCAGATGATGATGGTGAAATAAAAAATACTTTTATAACTATAATAAGTACAGTCCTTGACATATAAAGTATTAAAGCAATAAATAAATATACCAATACAAATGGAACAATAACGCGATTGCAACCGTCCAACTATTTTGTATTGAAAACAAAACAATTGAGGTTCACGTTGAAATTGAATTACATATCAGAACGATGACAGCGTTCACGTTATGTTTTTATTTTATCTGTTTTTAGACAGTGATTGATGGATTCTGTTCAAATAAAATATTCTTTTATATCCAATATTGGATACTTGAGAAGATTTGTGGATTATATTCACTCTTTAGAATTCGTCGAGTTTTTTATTATCAAAAGGTTTTGGTCAAGAATATTACAGCTAATAGACTAGGTTGCGACTTTTTATTTTTTTCGTTATTTAGTAAGAGTTCAATAAGAACTTATGAATTTGAAATAAAAACTGATAGAGCGTGCTTTATTGGTAGTGCTTTATTAGTTCTTTATATAAGGTATATTGATATTATTTTATTGCGACCACAAGTAAGCGATATCAAATATATACAACTATATGCTGTAAAGTATCCACACCATTACGCGTTGGACGACCTGTTTAGCTCAGCGGTAGTTAACGCTGCCTGCTGCGCTATGGGTCCCGGGTTTGAATCCCGGTAGGGACAAATGTTTGTGTGATGAGCATCAACATTTGTCATCAAAATATATATGTAGTATATCAACCATCTAGTAGGTATCCGTAACACAAGCCTCCTTGCTTACTACGGAACTAGATAGCGCTGAATAATGTCCGGAAATAATTATTTATTTATTTATCACGCCTGTCGTCTCCGAAGGGTTAGGCAGAGTGTGCCAACATATTGTCGGTAAGTTTTAGATCCCGTGTAATGGAGGTGAGCATAATTATTTCCAATATTTTTAAGGTTTAAAATAATACCAATAATATTATAATTTACAATCAATTAATTCTAATAATCTCCCACCTGTGTATTATAAAATCAGCAAGCCATTAATAATTTTAATATCTAAACAAAAGAAAAACACGAATTTTAGAGACGATAAGAATCTTCTACAAGCGAAACCATTCTGATTTAAATAGTTTAAAACTTAATTAGTAAAGAAAAGGATTTACAAGTATAACAATTGGCAGATCTGTGTGTATAAAGTCTTCAGAACCATCCTTAGGACATGAGGCATTGTTCTTCTAGTTCAACGATTACTGGAACCCAGTAAGCGTGTAACTTGTGTTACTTACGTATTGTGATATATGGGGAATCCATAAATGTAAGTCAGTTTACATAAAATCATAAATTAAAAACCATTGTTAACCATTTTAATGAGAGTATCGGAATAGAATCATCGAAGTGGATAAAACTCGTTTTTTCTTTTGTAAATAAAATGACTGCAGTATTTATGACTATATACTTATTTAATAATGTAATGTAATAATGACGACCCAATTAGTCCAGCGGTAGTTAACACTGCCTTCTGTGCTATGGATCCCGGAATCCCGGTAGGGACAGATGTTTGTGTGATGAACATGAACATTTGTATCCGAGTCATGGATGTATTTATGTATAATATGTATGTATTTACAAAAAAAAAAATCAAGTATATATGTAGTATATCAACCAACTAGTATCCGTAACACAAGCCTCGTTGCTAAGAATGGAACTAGATGGCGCTGTGTGTCATAATGTCCAGGAATATTTTAATTTGGTAACGAATCTGGCCACATACGTATAGTATAAATTGGCTTTAAATAAGAAGCTGCCCGACTGGGGAAATATCTCCGCCTTACAGAAAACCGCAGTGAGTCAACAATAGCTGTGTTTCTGCGAGTGAGTGAGGTTAACAGAGCTCTTTGGTGGAGTGACTATTCTGACAAATTCAAATTCAAATTCAAAATAATTTATTTCAAGTAGACCAGTATTACAGGTGCTTTTGAATTGTCAAACTAGTTGCACGGTTCCAAAAAGTAGGTCTATGGAGAAGAACCGGCAAGAAACTCCATAGATACTCTTTTAAATAAATAAAAATTACAATATAGGAAGTCAATTCCTTTACAATTTTAATTTGCTACAGCATGGGAATTCCGTTTGCTGTCAGTTTAGTAACTTGCCATTGTAAGAAACCTAAATGGTATCTACAGGGTCGGCAAAATGCAAGCGACACCTCTGGTGTTGCAAAGGTCTATAGGCTATGGTTCCCGCTTACCATCAGGCGGCAGTAAGATTGTTTTTCACCCTTTTGACATATAAAAAATAATATTGTTATGAATAAATTGATGTAATAAATAAATAATACAATATAGATTGTTCACAAAACATGAAAGTTGATCTTAATTATATACCATAACTAAGAAAAGCTTTAATTTTGTCTGAAGTTGTTCAAATTGTACTACAATTTGAACAATTTCAGTAATAATAACAGTAAACAGTTACATTCATACTACTAATATTATAAATTCAAAAGTGTCTGTATGTCACGTAGTTACGTTTAAAGTGCTGAACCGATTTAGACGGAATTTGGCATGAAAAAATAATTTATTGCGGAAATAGTCCCATAAGGAGGCAACAATGGGATTGGAAGTTTGTATGCTAAGTCTATATATTCTTTAAAGATTAGAGAAAAAACGGAGTGGATAGAAAATGTAATTCTACGTAGATAAAGTCACTAGCAAAAGCTTGTCAAAAATATTGTTCTTTTAATTTTTATGAAATATGTACCGAACTTGATCTAAAAATGTTCCATCTCAAAAATATGTTTTATTATTTTATACGAGTATAGTGATGTTATAAATATGTACTTAGCCCCGTTTTTCATTAAATACCTAGGTTTAATTTAGTGCCTACAAAGAATTTTGTAAAGTTTTTTATTTAGCTTTACAAAGCAAATATTACTCAATATTATTAAACATATATTTATGAGTATATTTTTTCTTAACATTAAGTAGACAGAAAGTTCTGCTTATAACAGTCCTTTTACAGTTCAGTGATAAAAAAAATGTTTGTTTCATCTCCTTTATAAAGTCGAAAGTTTATTCATTGAAATAAAACTACCATTAACGAATTTTATTACAATAAATTCAAATATAGCCGGCGATAGCCTAGTGGTGTGACCAGTGGACTGTAAAAATCAAAGGTCTCGAGTTCGCAAGGTTCTGTCTTTTCGAAAGTTATGTGCGTATTTATCGCATGCTCAAACGGTGAAGGAAAACGTCGTGAAGATACCAGCATGTTTGAGTTATTATCTCGATGGCGTGTGAAGTCTGCCAATCCGCAGTAGGCTAGCGTGGTGGACTATAGCCTAATCCCTCTCAAGTGAGACGAGACCCGTGCCCACTGTGCCCAGCAGTGGGACAGTAATTGGATTGTTGATGATGATGTAATTGATATTGTTGTATAGTCACGGACAGAGTGATACTGTGTATATATCTAAATGCTATAAATAGTACTATCTACCCTACAAAATAAAACCCCCTATAAAATTATAGATTTTATTTGATATAAGATTTGACAGGTAATATTTCCAAACATTTGCAAATATTACCTGTCATAACTGAATTCTAGTTGCGATTTTCATCTAACAAAATATCTGCATTTTGGGAGAATCTTAACTTGTTAAATACTAAGATTCAATTTACAATTAATATGGCGTTAAATTTGATACAATTTGTTTGTAACACCATTTGTGTCCATATTACGCAAATTAAATAAATTGAATTAAATAATAAAAAAAAAACTGAACATTATTACACAGCGCCATCTAGTTCCGAGCTAAGCAACGAGACTTGAGTTACGGATACTAGTTGGTTGATATACTACATAGGTATATATATCGGGTTTGGACCCGGGACCCATAGCACAGCAGGCAGTGTCAACTACCGCTGGACTAATTGGGTCGTCTAATGAAAATTTAATTTATTTGAAATTTGATGAATTACGGTACACATTTTGTACAATGATGTGATATGTAGAAGTATTCTCACAGTCTGTACAGTCCATATTAATGTACACTCAATCACAAAACTGCCAACCGCAGGATAATCGACTTTGTAATTACAGGGATCGCATTACGTAACACTTTTTATTGCGTTTAAACGTATAAAATATTATTTTTCTATATTTATCGCTTTTGAGGGTTCTGTAGTCAACGAGGAATTATAATTTCCCTATCTCTTTGTCCATCAGTTTATCTATATAAGGTTTAGTTTAACGACTCTTAGAATAAGAAAAATGTAATATGGCACCAAATCAAATCAAATCAAAAGATTTTTATTTCATATGAACTTTTTCAAGCATCTATAAAACGTTATGACTCTAGTTGCACGGTTCCAAGAAGTTGATCTCATGGAGAAGAACCGGCAAGAAACTCCATAGACTCTTTTAAAAAGAAGGTATTGTTACATTATTTTGGTAATAATTATGCGAGGTCAATGTAAAAAATTCATGTCTTGAGATGTCAATAGTCAAAGATATAAAAAAGAAAAGTAATATGGTAAGTATAATTCTCTAGACTGAACAATACACTGAACTCACATTTACAAAAATTATAACAATTGAATGGGGGCGTGAAATACGCCATAATAAAATGCTACAAGCTATGTCTTTAAAAAGACAACGTTTCTGTAATGGAAACAACCTCACGGTACCAGGGAGGCCACATGCACACCAGTATCTACATCCACACATTCCTATCGTCAACATAGTCCTTGATTTTATAATAGGCTTTCTTGACAAGAACAGATTTCACATGATTTTTAAATTTCTTGCCGGTGAGATCGGTGACACATTTCGGTAGTTTATTATAAAAGCGTATACAATTCCCTAGAAATGATTTATTAGTTTTTGTAAGTCTATATTTAGGCACTACTAATTTATGTTTAATTTATGTGTGCACCTACATATTAATATTGCCGAGAAAGTGATAAGACTCTCCTGAAGGCAGTAAAAATAACGAAGAGAACGGCTGGTATTGTATGCTGTAATTTGGAATTTAATTAAATTACTAAAGTCAATATGATTAGATATATTTTTTTAGGATGTGGTAAGTTAAAACTGTCAAGACAGAAAAAAATATTTTTTTCAATGTAGACGAAATAAGTTTGAGAACTTACAGGCCTAATGAAGCCCTTCTTGTCCCTTTCTTGTTACATACAAAAATTTAGATGACTCATGACAGGACACAACAATAATAGTGCGGTTACTCGTTCGACATATTGTGTTGTTGCCCAGTGAGCCTGTGAATGAGAGCTAACCGCATCGCCACTAGCCAGCCTGTGATTATATAAAACGGATTACTTTACAATTTCAATATTCAAAGCTCCATCTCTAATATAGCCAACTGTTTTCATGTGCATACTTTTATTCGAAATTTAAATGACAACTTTTAAGATTGAGTCGCAGTTATTTAAGATTTTTCGAACCACATAATTGGAATCCTTTACAGCATCCATATCGACATGCAGACTATGTTCAACATCGGTAAGCTTCTAAAGATGTTAAAGTAATATATAATGAACACTATGAATATTTTAATATTCATTTTACATTATCAATAGAAATTCTTTATTGAAGTATCCGATGAATTAGTAATTACAAATCATAGTAGATAACACACCTACACTCATTTTAGCTCTCTTAAAGAATGATTTTTGGGTTAAATCTTTATTCTTCCCTGGAATCCTAACGTACTTTTGCATGTTTAATAATGTATGGATTAGTCTAGAACAAAGAATTTAGAATCAAAGTCATTATCATAATGTGCCCTAAAGATAAACGCATTTTGAAAGTTGAAATTTATTCTAGGACCCATCTGTCAGGTCTCAAATTAATGAGGGCTTTAATTAAAATTTTGCGAAATTAATCCTGTATGTTACGTCTTAATTAACGAGCACTTTTAGCTTACAAAATCGGATTACTGAATTTAATTGAAATCGCCAAAATAATGGAGCTATTGAAGCCATAAAGATTCAATGGCTAAAGCGCTGGTTGGCTATTGAAAGGCTAAAAGCTTAAGTCCTGTCGCATTGAATTATTATGGTGAGTTATTCTAGCTATTTGCAGTATAAGCGAGTATTTAGCGCGGTTAAAAGGGGCAATTTGGGAGTTGTTCGGGATTTGGACCGAAACTGACAAAAAGGAACTTTATGGTTTGTCTGCCCGTATGTTTTTTTTCTTCATCTATAATATGTTAAACATCCTTCTAGCCTCTTCCCAAATAGGTTGAGGAAGGCTTTCCATCATTTACTCAGTTGCTGTAAATTAGCATTTACACGAGGTGTCTACTCTCATTAGATATCTACAACCAATTTATTGGACAAATTTGACAGCTTGGCAAATCGGCTACTAACGATTGCCATCGGTAATCGTATCGTGTCGAAGCCTAGTTTGGCTTCGAAACTACTTTCAAAATTAGACTATTTAAATGCTTACTGTGTTCTTCAAGGGAGGTCTTCAACAGCAATCTAAGCAGCATCCAGCAGCTATCAGTGCGACAGCTGTACCTTAGAAATGTTTACTTAACTTACAATCTTCGATCAATAGGCGACATTTTTATGTGGCCATCTTAAATATAAATTTTATTTTACTAAACACAAATACTACTGTAAGTTTCTCTAATGAGATCCACGGAACCGTAAAGAGAAAACGTTCGCAAAATCCGTCTCATACCAGAGTTCAAGATAAATTATTTTTTGTCAGCCGATTTATCTGCGCTGATGTCGCCTGCGTCCAGCGGTTCAAGCTAAAATGTTTGAAGACTAGATGGTTTTCAGGTTGTAGCTTAGCGATTTCAAATCCAAGACTATGCTCTCACCTCTGACGTTTTTTGATAATGTGTAAGTTAACAAAAATTTGGGTAGTTGTAAACAACTAACTATAAATAGTTATAACATAAAGACAACGAAAATTTCAAAGGATCCGATATTTTTTGTTAAAAAGTGGTTTTATTTAAATGTATCTTTATTTGTATTCTCGTTAGTGGAAAAAATCAGTAAAACAAAATAATTTCTCTAATTCCGAAATGCCCTGTTTTCATTATTTTCAATCATTACCATCATATCAACCGTTAGACGTCCACTGCTGGACATGTTTTCCACAACGACCTCGGCCCTGCGCAACCCGCAGGACAATTTTCAGCCAGTATTTTCAATAATTAACTAAAAATATTATTCTACCGTAGTCATTGATCCGACGGAAGATGCCCAAGTTTCGAGAGTAACTTATTACTGAGTTACTTAAGTACATTTAGTTGGATAAACTTGGTTTGTTACCCGTTCTGGCGAAAAACATAATTTATTCTGTAGGTAGTGAGGACTTGCAAAGAATATTAATAGGTAGCTCTCCAACGAACTTGTTTAGGAATACTTTTACAATATAATTTTGAATTTGGTGCAAACTGAAGCTGTAAATTGTCGCCAACATTGTGAAAAAGATCGTACTTTTCATAGCTTGTTTGTGCTCTTTGTATTTCATTTTGTGTAACTAAAAAAAGTGTTGTTGATTTCAAAAATTGTACGTTATGAATATTAAGAGTATAGTAAAGATTGTATGTATTGATTGATTGTAAATTAAAACGTCATTGAACATTGAACAGTAAATCAGTTTTTTTTTGCACTTTTAAGATAAGTTTGCTAAAAATGGCCCAAGCTTAATGCATTTCTTATCTTAGCTTTTTTTTTAAAATAACCCGTGTTCAAAATAGCCATTCATTAAATTCAAAAATTATTACAATATGGAGGCAGTGTTGGTCCCTCCATTGGAAAAGGAGGGTTCTCCGACCAGGCCAGGTGTTATGCTTGGCGGGCATACACCGGCTGCCACCCGACGGTTGATATCGGATGTATGTTTATGTTAATTGTTCTTGACTACTTCACTATCATCACTCACGTCCTCATTCGTATATAGCGAGACAGATGTCGCTACAACGGATTGTATTTCAATGACGGTCGCTGGAATCCGCTGGATGCGGATGGCTTATGTCTAGACATATTGTTTATAGTTGATATTTATAGGTTGATATGATGATAATATGTTTAAAAGATTAGCCCATTATCCTGATTAATAGATCCCTTTGAGGAGAAAGGTCGCTCCTTACAGAAAATAATAGCATAGAGTTCAGAAAATGTTGTGCATTTTTTTTCTGCACTAAGGATTGTTTTGTAGGCTATTCATAAAAGTATAAGATCCATATCATGGCATAAAGGCAAAATAAGTTCATTGTGCATTAGTGGAAAAAAAGACCAATTATAAGTTATATAAGGCGCTAAATTGCTTGAAAAGGAAGTTTAATATACGCCGCAAGTAACTCTTGTAGTTTATTAGGGCCAGGACTGAAGTTTATACAAATATTGCAGTTTTTGCTCCTTTTTCTTTGCTGCTTGACAACGGCGCTTGTAATCTAGCCAATAAAAGGCCGGGCTAATAATGTTTCAAGAATGAAATTTATATTTCCTTTACTTGCCATTTTAATAATATTTTTACTTTATTCTCAAGTTCGTTTAAAATTTTCCTTTATTTTGTAAATAAAATTATATTCCATTGTGTTTGCTGTCACCTGGCTTTGCCTCGCGTTACCTGATCACAAATACAGACATATATCTATATGAAACAAGCAACTCAAATAATTTCCTTTTTATTAGAGCTGCCCTAGCCTAATGCGGTGACCAACGGGCTATGAAGTAAAAGGACACGAGTTCGATCCCTTGTCTGGGGATTGAACTCGAGTTCTGTTTCATTCTAATTCTGAAAATTGTTACTATCATTACCAACATGTTATCGGGTATAGCTAAGTTATATTATCCAATATGTAACAAACGACTGAATAAACTATTAATCTGACGTTGAATAGCAGAGGAAATCTGATCTGAACCACCACCAGGCATCTTTTATAATTATTTCGATGGTGTCCTCACGTGCAGCCAATGCTCGCGCACATTTACTAATAAGATTGGATAATGCAGTCATCTATGAGAGAACTGATCATCCTAGTTCTTTGTAATAAATAATTCATTAAAAGTATTTATCACATGCTTTGAGCATGAACCAGTGCGAATGTGGTGAAGGAAGACATAGTGAGGAAACCTGATCGACTAGGAGATGCTATCGATGGCGTGTAAAGTCTGACAACGTGCACTAGGCAAGCGTGGGGGACTACATGTATAGCTTAATGCCTCTCAAATGCCCAGAAGTGGAACAGTTCTAAAGATTGATGATGAATACTTAAACATATTCATCAATTAATTGTTGTAAGCAAACCTACATTTATAAGCGATAAACATTATATACAATTTCGAAGTTAACGTTTAATTGAATAATAACACAAAATTCAAAGTGACTGCTAAATTATTCTAACAGCCTATTTACGATACTCAAGGACTTCCAAACAATGTTAAGAGATTCGCCATTTTAAGTAACATTTCTCAGGCGGAATCGCGAACACCGATTATTTAATGTACTGTGCAGACTTTAGTCGGTGTCATAATCGAAGCAGTCAGCTGTGCTCTAAATAGATTCACGTTATCGAAGTTTAATGTACGACCAATGAGGTTAGATGGCTATGAGGTCTTACCCTAATAGGGAGAAATACGAACAAATCAAAATGCACTTAGTAGCAAAACAAAATAGACCTTTTACCGATACTGTTAAAGTATTTTTAATGTTTTCAAATACATACTATGCATTCTAGTTTAAAATAATTATGAAAAATAAAAATCTTTTATATCCGTTTATTCTCGACTTTCTAAAAAGAAATAGACAAATAGGACATACACAATGTTTGTACACAAATTTTACGCTATTTATTATGTTGCATATTTTTTTTGTTTAAGGTTTTATGGTCAATAATTTGAAGTTGTTTTTAACCGACTTCAAAAAGGAGGAGGTTCTCAATTCGTCGGAATCTTTTTTTTATGTATGTTCACGAATTACTTAAAAACGCCTGGACCGATTTGCAAAATTCTTTTTTTGTTGAAAAGGGTAGACTTTACAGTTGGTCCCATTGTGACCACATCATGATCTGATGATGGGATCCCAGGAAAACCGAGGGCATCCCTCAAATTTTCACAGGCAATTATCACGTTTTGAATATATTTACTGAAATTGTTCCAGTATTTGCGTCTGATAATCATCATTTGATGTTGATGAGCTGATGGTGGAAGGTAGAACTCCTCAAAGGTTAAGAGTTAAAAGAAAAATTCTTTCAGTTATAGGCATTTATTACATTTACATGTATTCTCCAAAGCTGTTCAAGTATTTGCATTTGAAAATCACCATCTCATGTAATGATCTGATGATGGAAGGTACAACTCCTCAACGGTTAGGAGTTGAAGGAAAAATCTTTCATAATTATAAGTATATATGGATCGATAGTTGTATTCTTTCAGGCAGTTAGATTGACCTGATATGAAAAGTTTAATATGTACAACACTAAAAAGAAAAAAAGAAATTAACTTTTTAAAAAAAGAAAAACCAACTTCAAAAACTAAAAAAACCAACTTCAAAAACTAAAAAGCAAAAAATAACTTCATACAGTTTGATCTTTTTTTTTAGTTTTAAAGGCATGAAGTCGGTGCCTGTATAAGTAATATAATACTGAATATATTTGAATTATGTTAGTATTTCTATAATTAGCATAGGTCTCGGGAATCCCATGGTGCCAAATCATTGAATTACATTATTATGTATATGTATATTTTTAGTTCCTGATTTTATAATTTCCGAAATTTAAACAGTTCCCGAATTGTCAGAATTTTATAATTTATTCAAATTAGATTTTTGCTTTTATGCAAAATTTATTCAAAACATTTAATTTTAAATATCCTATGTATATACGTACATAATTGAATTCATTAAAATTATCGAGAATGTAATTAATAAACACGTATGTATGTCACTGTAATCGTTTTCAAGTTAATTATATGTGAAACATAATTAAAATTTTGCATAGTAATCAAACATTTGGAAAATAATATTTGAAACTATAAATTTGACTACTTGAAAAGCTATGTAATATGAATTTAATGGAATATGCAATCGGCATTAATTAATAAGTGTAAAGTGATTTTTAATTTTATTTATTTGGTTCACTAATGAAAAAAAAAATTACAAGTCGACGTCATTAACGATGACGACGATTTATTACAAGTTAAAAGTTTTTTTTTGACACAGCGCCATCTAGCTCCGAGGTAAGCAACGGATTGCATTACGGATACTAGTTGGTTGGTATACAACACATATACTTTTTTTTGTTGTAAGTAAAATTATACATATTATAATAATATGACTCGGAAACAAATATTTATGCCCATCACACAAATATTTGTCCCTACCGGGATTCGAACTCGGGACCCATAACACAGAAGGCAGTGTACACTACAGCTGGACTAATTGGGTCGTCAATAAAATCAAGGTTGTCAAAGTTATATTTTGTAATCATAAATATATTACTATTATTATGACGCTGGCTCTTAAACAATACTAAAATCCCTTCAATATAGACCACTCCTACATCAATGGCACATAAATGTGAGCGAGTGTTACTTTTCGAGTTAGAAAACTAAATGAAAGTTGGAGTTGTGCTAGCGGGCTTTAAAATATATTGAGTACCCACCGAACTAATTCTTGGAGTGTTTCAATTATAGCCACCCCTGTATTAGGAGTAAGTGATATGAGACGTGTTTGGTGAAAGTTTTGTGATATATTTAAATTATTATTAAAAATATATTATGTGGAACTTTGGCAATTCTGCAAACTAGTGTCTCTGATCTTGATTATCGTAACATTTAATATAAACTGCCTCGTTGGTCTAGTGGTCGTACAGTGCGACTGCCGAGCAAGAGGTCTTGGGCTCGATTCCCAGGTCGAGCAGTGTTATTGGATTTTTCTATGAAATTCCCAGTAACAGCTTGGAATTCGGATTCGTGCCCGGTTAATGATAATAGGCTCGCCCCCTATTACATGGGACTTAAAACATACCGGCGAAACGTGGGTGTGCATTGGTACACCTCTGCCTAACCTTTTGGGGACGACAGGCGTGATGTATGTTATATATGTATATTAATGTTAGTATAAATATACCTACGTAATATTACGTTGAGCTTTGGTAGACTAGTTGTGAGACCAGTGGACTGTAAAGTCAAAATTATTGAGGTACTCGAGTTTAAACCCAAGCCTCGTAGGTACCATTGACTTTTCAGAAGTTATGTGCATATTAATCAAATGCACAAACGGTGAAGGAAAACATCGTGAGGAAGCCTCAATGCTTGAGAGATTTTCATAATGGCGTGTGTAGTCTACCAACCCGCAATAGGCTAACGTGGTGGGCTATAGCTCTTTCAAAAATGAGAGGAGAAAATGAGGCGGTGCCCAGCAGTGGGTCAATAATGTGTCGCCAAGTTTTTTTTATATATTGACAAGTTATTTAATATTGCAGAACATAATAATTTATACTCCGCTTCTTTTGGCCGTAGCGTAATGTTATATAGCCAATATCACATGGGAATAGTATAGCTTCCCAACAGTGCAAGAACTTTCCAAATCGGTTCAGTAGTTTCGGAGCCTATTCAATGCAAACAATCAAACTATCAAGTTTTTCCTCTTTACAATATGAGTATAGACAATATCAAAGAGAGTGCATATAATCCATATAATTGGGTATATCAATTAATTTACTGCACAGAAAAATAAAATGCGAAAGGGCAATTAATTCTTAATCTTATCAGCTTAACAATAATCTTATAAGCTGCTTTAGTTTTTTAGACTTATTTCTATCGTCTTACTTTCTTGTTTTATAAAACATAGCGTCTTAATGATTATTATTTTTATATTTGTATGGGCGTATAACTAGCGCCGTATAATAATAGAATTTTAATTACAATTAATTGAACTGAATTTAAGTGGTGTTTGGTACTACGTATACTACGAGAGAGTAAAATGTCTGAGCGTAGAAATTTCGGAATACGTTTTGCTCTCTGCTTTCTGTTGAAACGTATGTTTGTTTTTGATTCTTGATAACTGTTATGATAATTATTTGTTCGGCAATTGTTGAATTTGCCTATTACCAACCCCTTTACTGTTTACACTTAGGCAGGGACCAAATTGGATTTGTGCAGGTAGAAAGACTAGAGTAAAAAAATGGGGAAGAGAAACGTTCGAGGGTAAAAACAAACTGATGTATTGTATGTTTATATCTCATAGTTTATTTATCATGTGCATACAAATATGCATAATAGCACATTCTTTGTCCCGAGAATTTTACTAAAGTTTAACTATTTCTATATTTTATTAATGACTGATTATTATTTTTAGGTTATTGTTTATTATAATTTGTTACTACTATTTATTTTGACATCTGCTATCAACTGTCTGACAGCAAAATGTCAAAATAAGAGAGGGGACGAGATCCCAGGGCCGCCAGACGTCACGTATTTTCTGACGAACCAAATGTGGATTATTGAGTAGTGCTAGTATGTATTAAGAACGCATGCCTACCAGCTGTCTTGCCTAGTGGGCCAATTTTCAGGTATCAGGTAATCAAGGTACATATAAATATAACTTACCTCACGTAAATTCACCAAGCTGATTTTTACGTATACTGGGATCTTACTCTATTAGTCTTAACTATTTTTGAATAGCTGTTTATCGTCTACCCGGACTCAAATAACATAAGCAACAAAGTTATTACATACTTGTTTTAAATACGGTACCTTGCCGTAATAAGAGATCATAGGAAAAAATTAAATCAAATTAAAAATATAATAGAATATTATGTATTTCCATTAGTACAAAAAATATCTACGCACGCTTCACACACCCAAATACGCTTGTAAATATTATCTTTTTTTATTTCGGAAATAGCTAAGTCATTGACCTTGAACGCTACAATAATGATGATAAAATAATGATCCCGCCAGTCGGTCACTGCGACTCGGTATGGTAACATCTATATTCGCCATATTCTAATATCATTTAAATCGCTGTAATATTGATTTTCTTATCGAGTGATTAAAGGTCGTGAGCGGACGACTCACTATAGATAAATGTTATTAAAACTGTGATCAGTGTGTGCGTGTCTTAAGAATCTTTTCCAAACAGCTGTAAGTATTTTCTTTTTATTACAAGAGAGCCAGAGATATTTGAAATAATAGTTGGCTAGCGATATTTTATTTCGATTTATAAAATTGATCATAAATATAAATATTCCTGGACTTATAAAAAAACGTATCGATCATGTTCGATCGATACATTTTTTTATAAGTAAGTGTTAGGGTTAATGGGATTGTCACTTCGCAATATGTATATACGATAGAAAGATTTAATTACACTTACGCGAATATAAGACATGAAGAAGGACTGTATGAGGAAGGCGGAGGACAGAGTTTTATGGCGAAGTTTGGGAGAGGCCTATGTCGAGTGGACTGCAATAGGCTGATTTGAATATAAGACATTGTAATAAAACCACTTGTTACGGATTTCGGATGAACGAGCTATAAACACATAAATGGTAAGCGCGTTCTAAGTAAATCGGGAGACATTTTAAGGAATCTGTAAGACATAACAACAAGACAATCTCAGTCTGCCCATGATCTTAATCATCAGCCGTAATTTATCCAAATCGTTGGGATAAAATAACATCAATATACCACGATAACATCCTTGAAAAGGTTTTATTTCAAAATAAATTTATATAGTAAACCATATTCACAACACCATAAATAAACAACATTCGTTGTTCGTTAATGATAAAAAAGAACAAAACCGTTTTTTTAAACCACTAACCCCGAATTGTAAATTAACTGGTGAATTATTATCATTGGTACTAATACCTTCTATTAGATTTTTAAGATGTACCTACGCTTTTAAATTACCTTTAGAAATAATAAATTGTAATAGGTTTGTGAGCTGTGGTAGCCTAGTGGTGTGACCAGTGGACTGAGATGTCAAAAGTCTCGAGTTCGAACCCAAGGCACGCACCACTGACTTTTCGTAAGTTATGTGCGTATTTATCACAAGCTCTAACGGTGAAGGAAAACATCGTGAGGAAACCTGCATGCTTGAGAGATTTGTCTCAATGGCGTGTGAAGTCTGCCAACCCGCAGTAGGCTAGCGTGGTGGACTATAGCCTAATCCCTCTCAAATGAGAGGAGACCCGTACCCAGTAGTGGGACGTTAATGGGTTGATGATGAATAGGTTTGTGAAATGGTTGGAAGTGGCAATTTATTTTACAAAAAGGAGCATACAAAACATTTTGGCGGAAACCAACTGAATGCGAAGTCAGTCGCACCCGCCAGTGTAGCGCAGCACTCTCAACTTTAGAATCAATAATGCTAGGAATTAATTGGGAATGATTAACTTAATAACAAATTTAAAAAACTTGAGAGGTGTCAAGGGACACCCAGATGGAACGAAGAATTAGTGAAGGAATTGTAATAAAATAGTTTTTTTTTTACAATAGCTTACTATAGCAACATGTGTCGTTACAACCTTTCGTCTTAATTTGTTGCATCTAAATCAGTATATCAATAATTATAGTGTAGTTTTTATATTGAATAGATTATGTAGGTATGTCTGATGTGAGTTTACAAAAAAGTAGACATAACAAGAAACAAAATGATGTGAGATTTAGTTGTACTAATGTAATAAATTAAAGATACCTGTGAGAAGAACGTTTCTATAATGTCTGTTTTTTATTATTTTTTAATGTCTTATCTAATAAATTTATTTGTCAGCAATTCACCGAATAGACTATGGCAGCCAGGAACTTTATATCAAGAATCGCTCAGAAACTGTTGGCAAACAGAAGTATAGGCGTAGGTTCTAGAAGACAAACTATTTGGACGCCTGACAAAATCGTCAAGTCACCTCATAGAGATGTAGAGATACCGAATAGAACTATTACTGAACACATTTGGGAGAACTTGGAGCGATGGGCTGATAAAACTGCATTGGTATGTATTTAAGCCATTTTTTTAATAATCACTTTATTTAAGGGCCTACAATCTCAGATACAATCTGAGATGGAGAACGCATCTTGTACCTATTAACTTTTTGGTCGCTGAGTGTTGTATAACTCAGTGAAACTATGTCGTAATGTAGATACAGTATGAGTAAAAGAATATATATTCGACTAAAAATATTTTGATCTATATTTAAATTGTAATACGATATATTTACACGAATAAAGCCATGGGATAGAGCTGATAATATAATTTGCTATTTATTTTGATTAGATGACAAGATTTAGTATAATAATAAATGCAATGCAATGCCAAAGCAGAGATAAGTCTTTTTTCATTTCGATGATAAAAGCAATCAATAGCCAATAATCTTAGTTTTGGTTTAGGTACTTATATAGTTTATTATCGCGGTTTATGATGAAAGTTAATATTGTAAGTCATATGATTATCTTTATGCACTCTGTTGGAAATTATCAGCACTAATCGTTATGCATATACATAATAATATATTATCAGTCATTAATTCATAAATATCGCTTAATAATCGCTCGAAGAACGGATGGCTGATGGGGCTTGAAGGGTTTAGAGTGGCGACTACATACTGGAAGACGCAGCGTGGGTAGGACCCCGGCAAGGTGGACTGACGACCTGGTAAAGGTAGCTGGAATCCGCTGGATGCGAGCGGCGCATCCGGTCATCGAGCCGTTCCTTGGGATAGACCTATATCCAGCAGTGGACGTCTAACGGTTGATATGATGACGATTAATTCATGAATAATAAAGTTCACTACAGTATAGTGTACCTACCTACAATAAAAAAACACCGGAACAACTAGTTTTATTTTGCAATCGAAATTTAAATGCGTTTACAGCGTTCAGCGTTTTGATTGGTCATAGTACTTGAGGCGGGCCAATCAAAGCGTTCAACGTGAAAAACTTATACTTAGACTGTGTAGGTTCTTATTTTTAATTTTGTTTTTTTTACGTAATTTTAATTGCTTTTTTGGAAAACAAATCAGAGATAGTCATTACACAATATTCTTTACGCAATACTAATGGTTATCTTTCGTCTTACGTATTATTTTCCTCTATAACCTAGACATAAAGTTGTTTATTCTATCATAATGTTACAGTATGAAAGAAGGTACTATTCTTTGAATTCTAGTAAAATATTAAATATCCTTCAGCGAGTTCTAACTTCTATATCAACGGATGTAAACGAAGGGATTAGCAAAATCTAGTTTTATTATTTTCTTAGTTATATAAGTGTATTTATGAAAACATGACATGCACGCGTATGATAAATTATTTATGTAAATGCATGCGTACAAATGATAAAGTTGGATTCTGTTTTGGATCATTGCTGTGATATTAATTTATTATTGTTAAATACAATTAGACAGTAAAATGTGGAATTAATTAAATTGCGGTATTGATAGAACCAAAATTCCCGTTTAAATCCAAATGGCCACAGCTGATGTGTCCAGAAAGCTAAACTAAACTAACTAACATGAACAAAAAAGCTAAAATTTATAGTAGAATAATATAGCAAATAGAAATAAAACGACAGCGTTGCAAGATTTCGACGCCAGAAATCTCTTTCAGATGGAAATCTAGAAAGATTGTTCCAAAAAGTTTGAAGTCTCGAGAATGGACACAAAAAAGTGGAGTCTTTGACAATAGGGACAACAATGGCTAATAAAATATGAATGAAACAAACATTCATATAACAACAATACTCACTGCAATGAAATGAACGAAAAGAAATGCTAAGAGAATGCAACTTAGTCAATGCAACTTCAAATTAGACCTAACTTATCTATAAAGTTGGATCAAACTTTACACATTAGCTCATGGTTAAAGCTCATTAAAGTTTATGGACGACAAACAGCGTACCATGATGTTTTTATCTATAAAGATATTAAGATGAAAACGTTTAAAATTTTAGGAATGCGGAGTAACACATCGTTCATACACCTACCATGAATTGTATCGTTATACAAGAAACTTTGCCGCTAAATTACGCACACAGTTGAAAATTTGTGATGGGGACGTTGTTCTTATCATGATGTCCAACTCTCCTGAATACGCATTAGCGGTCCTTGGAGCTTTAGAGGCTGGCGCTGAAGTCACGACTGTCAATCCAATTTATACTTCATGTAAGTAATTTGATGAAACGTTTGAGAAATTTTAGACGAACAAAAATGGCATTATTTCTACCTGTTTAGTCAAATCAGAAGACATCTGTATATCTTCTGATTTTAGCGGTTATAGTCCACCATGCTGTCCAGATCCGGGTTTGGCAGATTTCACACGCCATCGCGAAAATTTCTCAAGCATGCAGGTTTCTTCCCGCTGTTTTTCCTTCGCCGTTTGAGCATGTGATAAATACGTATGTAGCTAATGAGCTACATGCGTATTTATCACATGCTCGTGCACAAGTAATGGCTTGGGATAAAAATCGAGACCTTTAACTTCCAAGTCCACTGTTCGCACCACTAGCTTTCGCTTCACAGTTTCAAATGTATTTTGTTATCTTTTTAGTTATTCGTTATCTTATGTTAGAAGGTACAGTTTTATATTGTGTTCAATGATTAAAATATTACTATCTATACAAAATAATAAAATGGTCATTTGCCAGAGAATCTAAGTTCCCTATCTCTGTTATCGTAACTTTATTACTCATGAATAGATAAATATAGCTAATTACATAGATAAAAATCGTGCACGTCTCCTAAGATAACACATTTGAATGTCAATATCAACACATTATACGGAATGCAATACGTATCCAATCACAAACACTATTACCCAGTAATTTTATGGACAGTAATTAGTGTCCCTTAATTAGTTCCTGGTAGTATGTATGTATATTTACTATTAATAATAAATACCCTATTTAGAATATCAGTACTGCTTCATGATGATGATATGGCATTATGATGACTTAAAACTTTTTTGTAAGAATGATTTACTTTTAAAATTTATATTTTTCAGACGAAGTAGAACGCCAAATAAGACAGGCCAACCCAAAGATACTGATTGGTGTACCAGAAACCATTACAGTGCTCAAAGAATCTTTATCACTGGCCAAGAAAGACTTACCAGTTATTGCTGTCAAAGGAGTAGATGGTATTCTACCACCAGACACCATTTCGTTCCAAGAACTGGCTTTAGATGATAATGTTGATCATAGTGTACTGAAAGAGGTTGGGAAGAAATCTGAAGATGTAGCCTTTCTGCCTTATTCTAGTGGTACTACTGGCCTTCCGAAAGGTGTGGAATTAGAACATAGAAATATTGTCGTTAATTGTGTGCAGCAAGATGTTGAAACTCTCCGACATTATGCAGATACTACAAGTGAGTTTTCAGATTTAAATAATTTGTATAAATTGAAATAAAATACTTTTTACGGATCAGACAGACACACAACATCCGTAGTCTACCCATGACTATAAGTGATGTAAAGGATGAGAACCGTCGGGATCATTAATAATATCAATATACCGCGAATAAAGCCCTAAAAAGTAATTTGATTTCATTGTATAATATTTGCCGTAAGTGTAAAAAAAAAATACTTTTATGTCACAAGGGTGGCGCAGGGTCCACCTGATGGTAAGCGTTGCCGTAGCCTATAGACGTTTACAACACCAAAGGTGTCGCTTGCGCGTTGCCTACCCTAAAGACAATTAATTTTATAGATAATGTGATGATATTTGTTTTTGTTAAAATTATATTAATCATCACTATCAGATTTCTGGCACAGGCTATTGTATTACGATCAACACGATCGTGTATACAGTAATAAATAAATCTGAACAGTTACTATGAATGGCATATCCGGGTACAACAATTGTTGAGTTTATTTTTAACGTTCGTCTTCAATTGAAGTGACTGCATAAATTGAATGATTCATTTTAACAATTTGTTCACGATCTTTTTCAAATACAGATTATTTATTTCAATGATTAGGTTCAGTTCTAGAAAAAGGAGTATTTAAGGATCATGTTGCGCCAAAAATATAAATATTTGCGTATATACTATATACTACCGACGACCCAATTAGTCCAACGGTAGTTAACACTGCCTTCTGTGCTATGGGTCCCGGGTTCAAATCCCGGTAGGGACAAATGTTTGAGTGATGAGCATGAACATTTGTATCCGAGTCATGGATGTTTCTATGTATAATATGTATGTATTTACAAAAAAAAAGTATATATGTAGTATATCAACCAACTATTATCCGTAACACAAGCCTCGTTGCTTAGCTCGGAACTAAATGGCGCTGTGTCATAATGTCCAGAAATATTTTATTATTCGATATATATTTATGTATACTGTTAAGCAAATCACATAACTTACACAATTTACCACTGTTCGAAAAATAATAGCCTTTTTCTTTCAGAGACAAACCAAGATATAACTCTGGGTGTATTACCATTTTACCATATTTACGGCTTGGTCATAGTTTTGCTGCATAAACTATCAATGGGATTAAAAATAGTGACAATGCCCAAATTTCAGACGAACACTTTTATTGATATTATGAAAGAACATAGGATAAATCTGCTTTGTGCTGCTCCACCTCTCGGTAAGTTAATTACCATTTATATTTTTTATATATTTGCATAACAAAACCTACGGCGAAAGAAACGTCAGCCAAACTTTGATTGTGATGGGACCATATTTAGGGACCATTTAAGACTCTCCCACCGCTGGGCTTGATCTTCTCATATTAGATGAATTAGGCTGACTTTCAACACGCTAGCCAAGTGCAGATTGGTAGCTTTACACGCCATCATGAAACTCTTTCAGGCACCACTTACAAATATAAATTAGGAGTACCTACTACGAATGTATAACTCAATAATACTCAATAACCATGGTTAGGACCACTAGTAATTTTTATAGTGTTTATATGTTGTAGGTATATTTATAATCAAGTGGGTTAACAGAGCCACTGACATGTTTATCAAGAACGCTAAATAGCCACCGATTAGAGCAATTTGTAGGTCCGTTGGGTAATCTTTGGGCTTCCCATTATTTCTAACGTGTACCACGGGAATTTGTTTTACCGCGTTCTTTGTGGAATATCGTTTTTTTTCTGTTTATACAATCGTTTTCTGTTGATTTTATTAAAAATATATTCATAGATAGCTCATAGAAACAATAATCTTTTATGAGCTATTCTTTGATTAAGGTAACAATCATCTACAGCTTGCCTGATAATAAGCGGGAGTGGCTACCTATAGATCTACTACTGTTTTGCGATGGAATATCTGGTAGTATAGTGGTACCGTGATATACTCAATCTCTAACACTATAAAATAAGCTATACGTACACACTATGTCCCTACGTCCAACCGTCTCCTTAGTCGTACACTCTTGACAGAGTGGTCGTGGTCATGGGTTGTCTTCGTTCAATGTGGTTGCCGTCATTGCGAGTTTACCAACCGTCTTACGTTTCCATAAACTGCAGACCTACAACTATCATCTGGAGATGCGGCAGAATTTCGAGAAGGTTATTTACTTCCTTGAAAAGTAACTAAAATGCAGTGGGCCTTTGTCCAGAAGAAGACGGAAGAGGCTAAATTAGTATATCATCTGCGAAGTCGTCAGTTTCAAAATAATATCTATCATATTATATACATACAAGTATTGATTAAAGTATTAAATTTTTAGTTCTATTTCTGGGCGCGCATCCTGGGATTACAGAAGAGCATTTAGCATCTTTAAAGATTATTACTTCAGGGGCTGCACCTTTACCAAGAAAAGATGTAATGAGAGTCTTTGAAAAAGTTAAGGTAAATATAGTCTAAAATTATATCTACAAAGTTAGGCGACCACGTTGGACGCGAGATATAGCAACTCAGACCTTGTTAATTTAATAATATTGAATAAACTAATTAATAATAAAAGTGATAATTGAGTACTCACTTATGTTGTCCAATTCTAAACGGATTAAGCAACTCGTAATCTTTTTATGTTAAATTAACTTATTACTTTAAGCCAACTTTATTAATAGTCTATTAGCACTGAGGCGATGAAAACTAGATATGACTTTTGAACTAATTGACTCGAGCAACTTTAAATATTAAGCTGCCATTAATGTAAATAGCTTTAACAAATATTCTTAAAGAAACTAAAGAAATCCTTAAGGAGGCATTTCTGCTGAGATAAATGAAGAAAACAAATATAATCCAAGTTGCTTTGCATAATAAAATTAGTTCAAACTTTAGTAACATTAATATCCTTCAAAGAATTTTCTCTAGATTGAGTTTTATTTTCTCCCGAATAGCCTATTTATTTTTACTGTAATCGAATATCTTATGATGGATATCCAAAATTTTATATTGAAAGGTTGCAATTTTCTGAATTGTTTTGTTAGCAATACATAGGCTGGAATTCGATTTATTTATTTATTATCATAAGTTGCTATTCAAATAATACATACATACTACACTCACGCATTTTTCTAATGGGGGTAGGCAGAAACAGAATGCCGCTACGGCGTAGGTATTTGTGATTTTGAAATAATACCACACATTTACATCTTTATCTGCTTCGCTTATTGGTTTTCACCTTATTCTATCTTTTACAGCACAGTATGGACTTTCTCCAAATTTACGGCTTAACAGAAACATCACCACTAGCTACTGCAAGTTTACCAGGTGCTGCAAACTATGCCGCTGCTGGTCACGCTATACCGAATACAGAATTGAGAATTGTAGATCCAGACTTACAGCCACTTGGACCTAACGAGGTAATAATATTGTTTTATTATGCCTCAAATACTGACGTAATTGATTTATTAATTCAAATGTATTATTATTTATAGGTTGGTGAACTTTTGATCCGTGGTCCTCAAGTGATGAAGGGATATAGAAATAATCCAGAAGCAACCAAGGCATCTATTATTGAGGATGGTTGGTTCAAATCTGGCGATCTTGCAAGCATTGACGAGCAAGGAGAGGTTACCATAGCTGATCGACTGAAAGAACTGATTAAGGTATGTTAAAACTGCATGCCAAATAAAAAATGCAACGATTTTAATATTTTTCTCTAATGTTATTAAGTAGAATTTTTTTTTGATAATATACTACATATACTCACTAATTTTTCCCATGAGAGTAGGAAAAAACTACAGAACGATACGCGTGACAATCTCTGAATACCACTATTGTTTTGTTTATATATATCACCTGGCTTTTTAAAAAGTTTAACAATTAGGCCCATGTATGTCCTTGTAGGGTGTTTCCTGTCGGCGATTCAGTTGTCAGTACCCGCCTTATAATTAAAATTTTCTTAATAGCTTATTTTTAATTTAGCCTCATAATATGCTGAACCTATCTTCATACAATATTTTCCAATTTTGTTATTCCTCAATCTATTATTCAAAATATAATTATTGATTTCGTAAATTGGTGTTTGTGTCTTAGAAGCTACAGTAGTTCAAATAAAATTTGTACTTCATTCTAGTTATGATTTATGATATTTTTTACAGGTAAAGGGTTATCAGGTTCCACCTGCTGAGCTAGAAAACTTATTAAAGGAGCATCCAGACATTATAGACGCTGCCGTAGTTGGCGTACCTGATGCAAGAATGGGTGAAGTTCCTAAAGCCTTTGTAGTTTTAAAAGATGGACGTCAACTGGATGCTGACAATATTTTATCCTTTGTTTCTGAAAGAGTTGCAGAGTATAAAAGAATAAAAGAAGTCATGTTCTTAGATGCAGTGCCAAAGAATCCTTCTGGAAAGATTTTAAGAAGAGTTTTGAAAGAAAAATATTGTTAAGCTGAAAACAATATCTTAGAACAATTCCAGTCTTATATTACTCATTTCTCCATATCCAACTTCATTTTAAAACTGTAAACACATAAATAGAAATATACACGGGGCCACTTTGTAAATTGTTTTAGTACTTTGTTATATTTTAAGAGGAATAATAAAAACCTTTTACTTACCATATTATTTGGAAATATTCCGTCAATTTACACGGAAGGGTAAAGTAAACAAACATTTCTAAAAACAATGGTGCCAATTGAGAGAAAAGCTTTCAGCTTCGTAAAATACTGTGCGTTCATTTTAACTAAACCTTTTTTTTTAAGCGTCAAAGAAAAACTTGGCGGACCTTTGAGAATAACTTCGTTTAAAAATCGTTTTAAAAACTACTTGAATAATTTATGGTGATATATGTGGAGTCATTTCCTTAGAAGTAGACTTCTTTGGCTAATATAATGATGATTATGATGTAATACTGATGATAATCATGATGATTTCGATGGGATCATAACGTAAATAACATATTAAAGAGGCCTATTAGTCGCTTGTAGAATTCCAATACACTGTCAGGAAAATCTCTTTGACATACTCTCAAGTTAATTTTCTCTTTCATCGTTTTAGCAAGTGACAATTCATACTTAACCACATGATTTCAAAAAGCCAACGATGTTACCTTAGATTTAATTAAAACTACTAGGCTATCATAGCTTTTTGTTAAACACCTACAACACGAACTAAAATGTATGTATGTAACAATTTACCAGGCTATTAAGGCCATCAACCACAAAGTACGGAGCGTCACGTACGTTCATAACAACTGAACTTTTGCTTCTGGCACACCACTTTTGAATTTCGAAAGCGGATAGCGAGCGTCATTCTTTTTTTTTCATTTGAATATTTACTTTTTTGTGGACGAAGTTTGAAAACATTCATAGCGATTATAAGTTCGTGTAAAGATTAAAATAATGCATATATTCTAAAACGTCATAATAATTTCAAAATAATAGAAAGACAGTTCAAAACATTTTAAAACCTCCACATTATATCCTAGAAATGTAATTCATTTTCAATTCTGCCACTGTAAAATAAAGTCCAATTTCAGATTACAGCGAAACTCATTAAAGCTATTTTATATATTACCCCTATAACTAGAGTAGAAGGCGGTCTGAACAACCGAACCCACTATCAGACGTCAACTAGTGAAAATAAGCACATTACTAAATTGGCCCGACAAAGAGGAAACCATTTAAGTCCTGCTGTTTTCGTCCTGCTATGTTGGGTTCTGGTATGTCCTACATACCGTTGTGTAACATTAGCAGGAGAAATAATACCTTCTCAATGTGTTATAAGCATGTTTCAAATAATATACCACTATGCCTGTTTCTTGGAACGGTTACAGGATTGCTGTACGCACGTTTTATGTTTCAGTATATAGATAACATTTAATATCAGACGAGCCTATTGCCATTAAGCAGCTGATCAAAGTTCTGAGCTGTTATTGAGAAATAAATATTTTGCTTGAGCGGGAAATTCGACTCAGGATTTCACGCTCAATATCCTTGGTCAGGAGCACTACACCAACATTTTATAAATGAGATCTATACTCAGTAGAAATATTAAAAGGCATGTAAGGGCATACATTTTTAGCAAAATTTAATTTAATATTTTACATTAAAGGCATTTTGAAGACGAGCTGTAGAAAATAAAAGAATATACACATTAAATTAATGTTCATACTGCGAATAAAACTAAACCAAAATGTATACCACAAAAACTTTTACATTAGCAACGAAATAATACATTACGTAGAATCTCTATATAGAAACTTGGTAAGAACTTGTCAATAAAGTTCGACCCTTAATAAGACGTCTGTCCTTGCGTAGACGCCAACAAAACCGTATTAGGAGACAACCCTAACTTTGAGTTTCGTCGGCCGACCCTCGTAAGGAACGTAGTAGCAGATTAACCGAGTGATTAATTAGGGACGCCCCAATGCAGTCTAATGATGGGTACGGCCATGAAGCCAGATCAGCACAGTTTTATGGTTTGTGGAGCCTTCTCTTAAGGAAAAAAGGAGCAAATATTATGTTGCGCAACACTTTAGTTTCGGTTAAAAAGAAACACATTGTGGGTCTGGTCCTTATCTAGGTAATAAAATACTGCTCTTGCCTTTTCCGATCGTGTGACAATTAACATTATGTTAATAAGAAAAATAGTTAGCGTGTCCTTATTTCTCCGCATACTGCAGAGACTATTCGACTTGGTGTGTGTGTTAACATTTACATTGTTTGTTATTTTTGTCATTGTGGTTACGTAAACAGCAAAGTATTATATTTAAAATACCTATACGCATTTTCCTCAAGCACTACACACGAACCCTTCAATTTTAAATTAACAAGCATAAGTTCTATTTTACCGCATTACCTTTTATTAGGGTGGTCGCTGATGGCCGTGTCCCTCCATTTTAAACCTTCCCAACTTTAATAAAACGTTACAGTACGGTGTAAATGCGGCCGATGTGATCACCCTCCCAGCAGTTCTAGGTTAACCCGTCGCCATTTCTGAAAGTATAATGGGAATCTCGGATTAAACTAAAGTTTTAATTAGTTGCAATAGTGAATTGGAAAAGTCAGGACGTCCGTTTTCGGAAACGTGCCGCCATATTTGAGAGTCAAATAGGCGGTTCGATAATAGCCAATTAATTCTTTCGCCACGTTTTTTTTTAATTATTTCAGAATCGTTATCATCATTCTAGACTTTTCTAAGTATACTGGGCTGTTTTCTCTTCCTAGTTATCAGATTATAGATTTAAAGAGCTGTTGTTGGACGATGCTTGCCGTACCCTAAAATATTTTTTTTTTTTTTCTAAATATGGCGACTCCATAAACAAGTTCGGATTCTGAATTTGTTATTCAAATACATTTTGCATTCTGTTCAGGAAAATATCTATAGACTGACCACGGCAAATGTAGCTGAACCTTGCTTTGACTAAGCGCTGATAATAAAATTAGCCATAGGCATCTTAACTATAAATAGAGTACATGATTTATACTTTTAAAGTGTTCGATACTGATAGTGTCTATTAGTTACTTTAAAAATCTCACTTTAATCTTACCTGCGAAATATAATAGACGCGAGAAACATGATTGTGTTCTTAAAACTGAAAAGAAAGACAGAAATATTTCTATTTCGTGTACAAAATTTTACATACACCCAAAAAGTAGGTCTAAGTTGCTTTTATACTAAGTACTACTCGGTTGCAGAATTTAACCAAGTAAAAACGCAAGCGTGCTTACAAAAGAATAATCGATACAAAAAACCGCGGGGGCAGTAATATATTTTCAATTATGTCAGATGGGTTGTAGTCGTTCCACTTGGCTGCTGGCGGTGGAGCTAACTTGCAAAAGGCAGCTGGCAGCAACTAGATGAGAAAATCCAAAGATCGAGTCTCTGTGGCGTTCACAAGGGGGGAACGAATATAGGCTCTTGATGATGATGATGAAAGATTAAAAGGTAGCCCAGCCTGTATCAACCCATTGCAGGGCATAGGCCTCCTCACTCTTCTGCCAAACGACTCTGTTTTGCGCGAATTGTATCCAGTTTTTGCCAGCAATTGATGTTATGTCGTCAACCCATCTGGCTGATGGTCTGCCAACGGATCATTTGGAAAGGTAGCTACTACAAACAATTATTAGTTATTCTGTGGTAAAGTTAAACATTTCATTGTTTGTGTGCTTCCTCGTGTATTAGATAAACCAGTCGATTACAATAATATTAAGTATCATGAGAAAACCTCACGCATGGGGGACGGTCCCTCGTTTGGATTCCCTTGAGGAATGGGATTTACTTGCCTTCTTTTACTGAACTAGGTGTTAAGGCTCCCCAGAGGATATAGAGCTTTGCATGAGTCACGGGGCCTATTTGAATACAGGCAACCAACAGTCATTAATCATTTTAATACTGCTTGAAGTGGTTACATTATATTAAGAGTTGTACGAGTATGTACTTTATTAATGAGTTATGGTATTTTTTTTATTGATAGCAGAATGCGATTGTGCTTATCGGAGATCAGGGCAGCAGCTAAATGCTTAATTGATGAATTTATCATTAGCATGGTTAAATAAATTTGATGAGGAGCGTGAATATAATTTGAGGCACTACCGCCCTTGAATATTTAACTAAATAATAATGAATTGAACTTTTATAGAGTAAATATTAAAGAGCGATTACAGTGATAGCCTAGTGGTGTGACCAGGGGGTCATCTGACTTAGAAGCCAAAGATCTCGTCTAGTTCGATTTTAAGAAACACATCACTGATTTTTAACAATTTTATACCTAGTTATCACATGTCGACATGGTAAAGGAAAACATCACAAGGTCAGGCTATCGTGGTAGATGATTATGATGACGATATGTCAAGTCTGACCACCCGGCCTCTAGACCTTTGACTTTCACAGTCCTCTAGACACGCCATTAGGTTATCATAGTGTTATAAATATATCTATATATGTATAACTCAAAGGTGACTGACTGACATAGTGATCTATCAACGCTCAGCCCAAACCACTGGACGGATTGGGCTGAAATGTTGCATGCAGGTAGATGTTATGACGTTGGCATCTGCTAAGAAAGGATTTTTGAAAATTCACCCCCGAAGGGGTTAAAATGGGGGTGCAAAGTTAATATGAAACTTTTATTTTTTTAGTTAAATTCACGCGGACGAAGTCGCGGGAATCAGCTAGTTCATAATAAATATAGATAATAATATAAAAAGATACCTCGTAGATAGCAGTGTTATTCCCATTAAATTTTAATTTTAATAATACCTAACAGAGAATAAGGTCATATTACTACTTAACTGAACTAGCGTTGAAACCTGAAATAGAATTTTAAATTGATTCTAAAATAATTATTATCTTCTGAGTAGGATAAATAAGATTGCTTTTAGAGTTCCTTTGTGTTATGATTCTTACTACGTTTAAAGTTAATTTGATATTTATGAATAAAATACTCTACAGATCTGTTTTTCTTATATTTTGTACTTACTAATATAGGGCTATAAAATATGACTGAGAAGTTGTGATGTGCACAGATCGTTAAAAGGAATAGGTGACGAAGCCTTAACGTGGAACAATCGATACACCGAGCTGCCACTGATAATTTTATTTACTTATTTTGAAATAGGCATGAATGTGGCTCGATATAAGGTTAAAAATCAGTATGGTTTATTATGAGGTGCGAGGATTTATTACATATTTAAGCAGTGAAGGAAAACATCGCGTGGAAATCTGTATACCTACTTGAGAGGTTTTCTCAATAACATGTGAAGTCTTCCAATCCGCACTAGGCTAGTGTGGTGGATAGCTTAATACCCCTCGAGCAAGAGACGACCCAAATCAGTAAATGGGCTAATGATGAGGTGCAAAGACATAATTATGTTAATGCTATAAATAGTTGCTTTTTAAATTATATTTAGTTTCATTATTGGGTGGGTGAGCAAAAGCGTCTAAAAGAAATAAATGAACTTCCAATATTCAATAATCTCAAATTTTTATTAATGTTTTATCATCTAATTACAATAGCCAAATCCTTACATTCAATATTTACAAGAGTTATTATAATACAAGTTGACACTCAGAGACCTAACTCTCAAAAAAACATACTGGTGCATGCATCTGTAGTACAAACATATTCAACTGAAAAGGATTCGTTCTCTGCATCCATAAATCTATTTAAACAGATATTTCTTTCACGTCCTTATGTTTGAGCGCAGGATTTGTGTCTGTTATAACACTCACGATATGATACATTCTAGAAAAGCTTCAATAGAATCCCATTTCTTTATTACAACCACGTTATTTTTTTATTAAAGACTGTTTATTTCTTTATCCCAAGAACGTTTAACAGGTTCCCCCTCTATAACATGAAATCTAAAAACATTCTGGTGGAATGTACGTTAGTAGACCTCTGCCTAACTCTTCGGGCCCAGCAGACTTGACCGTGATGGTATGTGTAATAGACGTCTATTTATTGCTTAGTTGTGTTTCTCTTTTATCATCTTCATTCTGCTCATCTATTTCTTTATATTGAGATTGGAATGTACTGTAATGGACGACTATTTACTACCCGTATTAGTAGACACTAAACGTTTTGGAATAAGGTTCATAGTTTTCATTGCCTTAAGTAATGTATGTTAGTACTAATTTAAGTCATAAACAAATTATGTCGACAGCATTCTCTTAAAAACTAGATTGCATTTGTACATCAGGATCATTTGGATATCAGCGACAGCAGAATATCTAAGTCTATGTTTCTGGGAACTTAGTTGAGCATAAATAATTTGTTTTCCATTACTTGCTTTGGGATTCGTACACCTTATGCTCAAACTCTTTCACTAAGTTTGTTTATAAAAGCTCTAGTTTTAAAACTTTGAGCCGTTGATCGCCCAAACTTTGTACTCAATGCGTGAGTGGTTTCACTATTTCTTTGTAAATTCTGTTAACTTAGACACCTTTTGAAGATCAAATTGAATATTTCAAACGTAAAATTTTATCTATAGTACGTTTTATCGAATATAAAAAATAGATTCTACACAATTTTAATCACACCTACGTTGGACATTTAGAAAATTTTACGTCCCCTTACAACGTTCTCAACAAGTTGGAACATATCCAAAATCCCATTGCAAACGGCTATGTTACTGACATTATTGATCTACTGTATATAAATTTCTGAGTTTCCTTAATACTGGATAGAATATGACACTGGGTTTTAAATTACACTTCTAAGAAATAATTTAATTAAATATCTAAACCAGTCTTTTTTCTTAGAATCTAAAAATCAAGCAAGACCGCAGATTATAAAATATATTTAAAGCTTTTAGTACTGGAACTTGAAGCTAATCAGATCTAAAATATAAAACATCTGAAATAAAGGTAAAGGTAAATAATCTTATCACTGATTACAATATTAAAGAAGCCTTAATTTAATAAAGAGCTAAGGTAATCGCTCCTGTAATCATTACCTTTCTTTAGATTCAGAAGGTATTTTGATGTACAATTTTTGTGCTTTTACGTCATAAAATGTTTGTTTGTTCTCGCACTAATTATAATACATGGCATCACTCAGATACTCATCACTCACTATCAATACTTCACAAATAAAAAACACTTATTGATAACACCGCTAGTACTAAAGATAATTTTGACAAAATTTGTGTGCTAGCATTTGATTGCCAGTAACTCTCATCTTTAGAAGAAAGCATTAAGGAGTCTTCGCCGCTTCGAATTAGGTCCCTCGGGCAAGGTAAAGTTTCTATTGGCATTTTAACTATAATCAGTTGGTTGGCTACTACTGGTTGCACTGTCGGTTCAAATTTGTATTGATTCAAATCTTCGTACAAATCTTCATCGTTGACGTCTTGTTGTAGAACTTCAGCATTTGTTTCTATTTTGAATAGTTGTTCAGATTTTGAGGGTTTTATATCGTTGAAAGTCGATGTGACATCGTTTGATGTACTTTCGACATCACTGGCGGTATTGAGAACACACGTGACGCTATCTAAAGCCATTCTGAGAGGTTCGCTCTTTGTTTCATTCCTTAGAACTTGTATCCATGATAAACGACAATCACAAGTCAGCTGATTACCTGAAAGAGAAAATTTACAATTATTAAATCGTACCATTTGTAACAACACACCGAAAAAACAGATGAAATATTAAAGTTAATCTTAGCACCTCAAAAATAGTTATGAAATAAGAATATTGGTATAATTTTCCTCCAAGAAAATGAATAATTCAAATGTTTGTCAGGAACTTTGAGTGTTTTTTTATTAGAATATTATCAAAATTTCTGACAGTATCTTCTTAAGAAAGTATACTTGAGACTGGAAAGTTATAATCACATAATATCATGGGATTGAAATTTTATGCTCTAGTAAGTTCAAGTTCAAGTTTCAGGCGAACGAGTAAAGTTCGGGGAAGGGCTAATAAAAATGATTTCTTGATATAAAACAACATCTCCCAGTAGATATTACCAAAATTTATGATAGAATAATATGATTATATTTTGAAGGGATGTTGACCAAACAATATCATAATTTTAGAAGTGTAGTATAAAAAAACACATAATATTTAAAGTGCTATTTAGAAAAATAATATAATCTTTAACTGCCTTGTTGGTGTAGTGGTCTTAATGGTGACTGCTGAGCAAGAGATCTGGGGTTCAATTCCCGGGTCGAGCAAAATATTTTTTTTTCTATGAAATTCTCAATGGCAGCTCGTGGATCGTGCCCGGTTGATGACAATAGGCTAGCCCCCTATTACATGGTACCTAAACTACATCGGCGTAATGTGGGTGTATACCTCTGCCTAACTATTCGGGGACGACGGTCGTGATGGTATGTGAATATATGTATATAAAGTTGGGCATTGGGTCGTACTAGTTAGTTTTCAATGTTGAATTATATATAAAACATTTATTATGTGTATTTATTATAATTATACACCAGTGAGTGCAGTTCATCCCGCGTCGTTTTATATCACAATAACCCTCAATAATTTAAACTTCAACATGTTTGTATTTAATAAAACAACGGCATTGTACAAAAATCGAGTTATAGCATCGGTCGAGTCGATAAAGGGAGCTGTAACATTCATTAATTGTCCTTAATGTGAAGGGTGCTTTAGTAAGGGGATTTAATACAGGAGGGAATTCCCCATTGTGTGCACAAAATAAATACTTATTTGACTTCCCAAGAGCTACGGACATACTGTGTACTATTTATTCGTAAATTACATGTTGCTAACAAAAATGGACGCGTAATAACATTATAATGGCAAAGTAATGTCATTCATTTTGAATAATGACACATTGACAGTGATAGAATTGAATACGAATTTCCTGGTAATTGTCCGTATTATAGTGTTATAAAGATTTCCGTAAATGATTGCCGTTGGGATTTTAAAATGACATTCATTAGCTAAGCTTTAATAAAATAAAACTATTTTAGTACCTAAAACTTTACACTCAGCAGTCACGATTACGACCACTAGGCAAAAGGTGCAGTTAATGAACATAAATTATAAGAATGAATAAAACAACTTACCGCTCAAATATAGAACAGAATTCTTCATTTTCAAATTTTCCAATATTGGTTTAACTGTCTCGTAAGTAAAATGTTCTATCTCATTGTTCCTCAGATCCAATAATTCAAGACCGCGCACACCTTCTAATAGCCCCTCATTAATGGACTTCAATTTATTCCCTGTCATAGATAATTTCTGTAGCAGAGCGAGACCATCAAACGCCCTTTCAGACAGAAATTTCAATTCATTATTATCCAGAAGTAACTCGTTAAGATTCCACAGCTCTGTGAAAGTTAAATCGCCCAACATTGACAACTTGTTGGACCGCAGATCCAATCTTGTCAGATTAGCTAAGCCCCTGAATGTGTCTCTAGTCAGTACCGTAATTGAATTAGCTTCTAGTATCAGATCGTTTAGTACGGACAGACGTTCAAAACAACCGTCGTGCGCCAGATTGATACTGTTAAAGGACAAATCCAGATATTTGAGACTCGGCAAATCAACGAACACGTCCCTTTGCACTTCTGTTACTTTATTCTCTTTTATAGTTAAGTTTACGAGCGACGGGAGATTCGTGAACGATGAGAAGTCCAATTCAGTTATTTTGTTGTTCATCAGCGTTATTTCTTTCAGAGTGGTTATGTTGGAGAAGGTTCTTTTCTCAATCTTGTTTAGTGTAGCGTAGTGTATGAACAATTTTTGTAGCCGTTTCATGCGATGGATCACGTGGAATGGAATGAATTTCAGTGCCCCGTCCGATCGAACGTTGAATGTGAGCCTTTCCAAATACGGTTGCGAGTTAAAAGTGGACCATATCGGATCTGTTTCATCAATACCTCCGTTGAAAACCCAACAGTCGGCTTTTGTAGCGGTTTTGACATCAGTGCTCTCGCAATAGCAGTGTACTTTGGATTCCCTGTTAGTTATCTCACATATGTTATCTTTTACTTGTGCGCCGTGGTACCTCCTTTCAGTTTTATCCCTGCGTTTTTCATTTAGACGGCTTTCAGTGTAGGATATTTGCACTGAAGTCAGAGCCAAAGCTAGGAGTAAATATTGGACGACAGTCTCCATGTCCCCCTTGCCTTTTCACTAACCTGGAACAAACAAAAAATAAATTAAAGAGTTGCTTTGAAAGCGCTCTTGCATAAACTCCATCGCAGTAATGTCACAAACATTTTTTGCATAAAACTGGACCTGGGAAAGATTTTTTGCATGTAGACTAATTTGAATAATTACTAATTATATTAGAACATAGATTTCCTAAAAATGAATACAAGAAGTTTATTATATTTAAAACGATAAGCTAACATCAAAGTACAGTATAAACAGTACGAAGTACTTAATACATAAAACTGTTGTTCATCTACATAATCACTGAAACAGGAGGCTTTAAAACAGTGACTCAGCGTTTGGCTGCCTACTTTATTACCAAAACTGATCGTAATTCATTCGTCCATTGACTTGTTGGAGTGGGTATCGGATGTATCGCCTGCACTCAGCCTAATTTGTGGGGAGGCGTGTAATGAACGCACCGGAACATGTCACGTGACTGTGAGTCATTTATGCTACGGTAACCCTCTGTAAATTCGGCTTTATCATATTTTTTCTGCCGTAATTACTTTGATAATATGCTTTTTAATAGCGGAGGGGAGGAATAGAATTCATCATACCATGTGCCGTTGGCACGGTGTTTTGTATCATTTTGTTTATTTAGGATAGCTGTCATAGCTTTATTCTGTCCTTTGTAAAGTAACAAAAAACTCTGTGAAAACAAAGAACGTAAAAAAAGTAACCATTCCAAAGTGGAATAAAAAAAGAAACTTCGATAAAATATTTTTTGCCAACAAAAAAATGCTAGAAAATACAAATATTTTTTTTTAATATTTCGTTTAATACCTAATTAAAATTTCAATATTCGTCAGTCAGAACAGTTTTATTAAACCCATTTTCTCCAAATAGATTAACAAAACACAAAAGCATTGTCGTCAAAAGAAAATTACACATCTCGAAATTAGCTCATCAGCGTGTTTAATTAAAAACGTTTTTCTTTTTCACGCGAATGGGAATAGTAATCAGTGTGAGCGAAACAAAAAACGTTGTGTGCAGACTTTTTTGTTCTCTCAAATGGTTATTAGGGATTGAAATTTTAAGGGCATCCCTTGACGCGTTCGCGACGCTTTTAATTAAAGGGATTGTTATATCAAGATGCCAAAGTTCAGCATTTAAGTCTTTTGTTATTGTAAAAAGTTTAATATCGTGCAAAGATTCGCGAAATCATGTTTGCTTTTTACTTTTTAAAGCTGCTTTGAAGAAGTGAACGCTTTGTCTTGCGAGTGCTCTCAAAGTTTTGTATTCAAAAGTTTTGTTCATTTTGATGATTATATTACGTTTTTTCATAATAAGTGTTTTGTTAGTAATTTGTATTATCGGCTGGCTGAAAAAGAAATAGGTATCTCTATTTGTGTGCGTGTATGTGGTCTAATTTATTTTCGCTAATGGAAACCGATTTTCATAATTATATTTGCATAAAAGTTTATTTGGTATTGGACCATGAACTAAAAAAGTACACAAATAATTTCGAATATAAAAAATATTAAACTATTTTTCTGATAGCAACAAATATTAAAAATCAATTTAACAAAGTAAACGGTAGATTGGTAAATAAAGCAAGCTTTTGAGAGGCACACTGTCTTAACCATATCTGGTTTGATCCATTCGCTTAAGGCATATATTTGTTTGTACATTCATCACGACTCCAACAGGTCATTTTATACTTAATAATGCCGGATGTACATACTATCCATTGATCGTTGATTGATCGATCATAGATGGGTGTAAAAGAATATTCACACAACTAAATTCGACCCTGTAACGTATTATCAACACGACGAACGAAACGAAGTCCCACACTGCAACACTTGTCAGAAAAAAATAATAAGAACTATCAATTTCATTCTAAAAAAAACAGAATAAAAAAATTGTAACTGACATTTCAAAAGAAATCGAATTCTTAAAAATCATTACGTTTTCCACGGAACAATCCTACGAACCGCGTTCGATCGGGTTTTTTTTAAATTTAATTCCGTCCAGAATTGCGCCCACAATACCCATTTGGAGTGAAGTTGTAAAAAGATACTGTTAGAAGTTCAACGTCTCGTTTCGGGATCTTTGTTTGTTTGCTTTTTTCTTTTATTTTATAAAGTAGACCATATTACGAACAAAAAAATGTCTATTCTTTTTTAATAACGTCGCTATATTTGTTTGGTTTACGTTTTGAGTGTATTGACAGAGGACTGAAACAATAATGCAATAAAATATTAATAACAAGGGTTTCTGTTAACTATTTTCTTAACAAAAAATGTTTTACAATTTATTGTGGTCTGTGGGTTATTTATAAGAGTACTGTAATAATATTTTTAAAATGTATTTAATAATATTCAAGGAAAATAAACTAGAAAAAATAACCTTCTTTCTTAATAGAAAGAACGAAGACAGAAAATATACCTAAAATCACTGAGAAAGTTTGTGATCATGTTGAGTTGCTTTTGTCGAAAAGATTTCTATGAATAATGTGTCTCAATGGCGCGTCTGCTTACTAAAATTAATATTTATTGTACCTTCACAAGAAACTTTGAACTTTATCCAATACAATCTATCTCTTCTTATAAAAAGGTAATTAATACTGAATACGCCAACCGCGCTTATAAAATAAATTATATTATAAGTAAAAAATATTTTATTATTTTCAATATCTAATTCAAGCACTTTCGTTCTAGTTAATTAATTAACGATTTAATGAAGTAGCAAAGCTGAGCTACTTACAATTAGAGGCCATAAAAAAAAATATATATATTTAAGAGCTCAGCTTGAAACCTAAGTACACACTCCTAACCATTCAAATTCTATTAAACTTATTAATTTATCATAATTACAGGTGACACAAAAATATTGTTAGAAAATCTACATGCAAAATCTACATTGAAAACTTACAAATATTATTGTAGGATGTGAACTTTGTACAATATAGGGACAAGTCTAGAATAATATTTGGACGAAAGCCCTGAAGGGGGTTTTGAGTGGAGCTATTGTGAGCTCAATCATTATTAGCTCAAAGATCCGTTCGTACTTGAGCTGTCGAAAAGCTTAGGAACTTATAATATTTGTCTTGTCCATTAATGCAAATCTAAAACTACTAAAGTCTAGAAATGTGTGTTTCAAAAAGAGTTTTAAAGTTCATTATGTAAAGTACCTACCTAAACTAAACAGGATTTTTGAGTTCCGCTTCAAGAGGGGGTGGGGTATGTTGGGTCGGGACATAAATAATATAATTTGAAACCTTGAAATAACTAGAATAATAAAATCATTGTGAAATCCTAGTTAATACCACAAATAGACAAACGAGAGTCAAAATTTAAATGTTAGAGGTTAATAAAAACTCTATTCAAATGGATATATGAGTGAAAATTTTAATAATATCAATAAAATTAAGTGAATACTTCTATTTCGGATAGCGAATATGCATATACGATTATTATTTGACGCCTGAAGCGTGACTTGTTTTTCAGTGATTAATTATTCACAATATTCATTACACAGTTCGCATATTGTGCATAGGATTTCATTGTGATCAAAATAATGAACGTATTCATATTGCAAAATCCAACACCATTGTATGTGTTACACTCGGTAGACGTTAATAGTCATATATTATACCTATTGCTATTTTAATCAACGTTGTACGAACATTTTTATTTTTCATTTAGTTGAAACGATATTAGTATCAATTTCAATTGTCCCAAAATGCTTATTGGCATATCATAAATGTAATAAAAATATTTTTGACAGGTCTCAAAGCTATCAGCAAATCTCGAGCTGTTAGTAATAATTTCATAGGAACTAATAGTTTTAGGAAGAAATTCTTAGTAGAAGACCTGTACATATGTATTCTATTTTTTATTTTATTTTATTGGGGAAACAAACAACTGTACAATGCGTCTTACAAAAAATAAAGTAACAAATTATACATTGGTAATCGTACAATCCACAACGTTTCCACATATTACAATTCAAAGTTTAGATGTAGATACAATCTTAATTAATTAATCTTATAAACAAATCACGATAAAATATGTTAACAATAATAATAACAAGTCTACGCTGTCAGTCACGCTGAGGCTATCCGCAATTCTTTTTTAAAATATTTGTCGAGTGAAAACAAATATAATTATCTGTGACTATATTACTGCTAATAACATCCTCGAGGTAGTAGCATGATACATACCTACTAATGTAATTAGATGCATGTATAAATTAAACAAAGGAGGTACAATATTCTCCTCCCGTTTTGTTTTGTATGTGCATCGATGTATATAGTTAGCAAGTATTACTTAGATAATAATATTGTAAGTAACTAGCTTTTGCTCGCAACTTCGTCTGCGTAAAATGAGTAATTTTATCCGCATTCACACTTCCACCCCCGTTTTCTCCCTTTTAAAGGATTATTTGAATGATGAAAACTATCCCATGTCCTTTTCTGGGACTTAAACTATTTATCTACCAAATTTTCTCTAAATCGATTCAGCGGTTATAGCGTGAAGAGGTAACAAACCAACAGATACATTTTCGCATTTATAATATTGGTATAGCTTTGTTTATGGATACTACGAAGCAATGCAATTGTCAAATACTCCAGTATAACATAATTTATTTAAAAATCTTCACGAAATGAAATATCTATTTCAGTATTGTTACATAATATTTTGATACCGTCGGCATGCTACCGGTGTGCACACACAGTCTACCGTTTTAAAAACGTCTGCATTGAAATCGGTTATTTTAGATGAAATCAATACCTATGTTGACCGGTGGCTGCGAGCTCTTATAGCTATCGGAATACTGACATTACATATGAACATACGACCAGTCATACGTTGATACTGAAAAAAAACTTTTTTTTTGTTTCTGTTGGTTTTTAAACTGCCTGCCTCGTTAGGTTCAGTGCTCGTAAGTGGTACTGCTGAACGAGAGGTCTTTTGTTCAATATCTAGATCGAGCAAAGTGTTACTGGGGTTTTTTAAGAAATTCTAAGTTATAATAATAATAATATATAATATTCCCGGATACTATTACTCAGCGCCATCTAGTTCCGTGGTAAGCAACGAGGCTTGTGTTACGGATACTAGTTGGTTGATATACTACATATATATCTTTTTGAAGTGAAACTTCTTTATCGGGGTTGGTAAAAAATTTAGTGTAACATTTTTGCGTTACGCGCCATCTTTATTTGAATAGGTAACCATAGCAACATGATGTTTGCTTGACAACTAAAAACTATACCTTTTCCAATACACCAAGACCATTTGTTTTTCTATTGAGAACTTGCTATTGGTTGAGACATCGACGTTTTGATAAATAGAACATTATGATTGGTTCTCACTATTATTTGGAACTGACAGAGTTATAAATCGAAGACTATTAATTCAAACGCTCTTTTTAAATTCAATGTTATTCGAGTAGATACCATAATTACCTATATCAATAATCATAAAATACAGTTGGAAAACAACTAGTTTAACCAATGCATGTCTATTATAATAAAAGCCTTTTGCATAAACTTTATCTAATTTAGCTTTATTCAACCAATTTCTGTGAAGTTGTAAATAGTAAATCATTTTTCGAAAAATGATGTCATAAAGCAGTTTCACTTCTTACGTGTGTACATTAATACACACAATTTTTTTTTTGTAATTACATACATATAATTCATAGATACATCCATGACTCTGAAACAAATGTTGATACTCATCACACAAACATTTGTCCCTACCGGGATTCGAACCCGGGACCCATAGCACAGCACGTAAAACATTTCATCAAAATGTGGGTGTACATTAGTACACCTCTGATTAACACTTTGTAACCCTTCGGGGACGAAAGACGTGATATGTTATGTTGTTTAGAAGTAGTTTAATAGTTGCTTATTGTATGTGTAAAAGTCCTTCTAATGAAAGTTTAAAAAATGTTCAGTGTTCAGGCAAATCATATCGTTTTAATTTCTTATTGAGAAATACATTTTTTTTAACCGTTACCATATCTAAGACATCAAATTATAAGGGGCCGAGGTTTTCATAATTAAAAAACAAAAGAAACGCTGAAGCAAATCTTCAAAGCCCGAACGCCTTTTGTTAAGTTTAAGAGCCGATAAATAAATAAATAAATATTCCTGGACATTATGACACAGCGCCATCTAGTTCCGTGGTAAGCAACGAGGCTTGTGTTACGGATACTAGTTGGTTGATATACTACATATATACTTTTTTTTTGTAAATACATAAATATTATACATAGATACATCCATGACTCGGAAACAAATGTTGATGCTCATCACGCAAACATTTGTCCCTACCGGGATTCGAACCCGGGACCCATAGCACAGCAGGCAGCGTTAACTACCGCTGAGCTAGACGGGTCGATAGTGACAGATAGTTCATTTATCACAACACATATGATCACTAAAGGAGTAAGGTGTCTGTTTAGAATTGAGAATCACTCATCATGACAGGTAATTTTCACACAGTATCACAGTCCTTGTACTTATTACCAAAATATTATGTGAGCAATATTTATTTATACGTTCTCTCTTCCACTCAAAAGTTATCTGGTAGTGAATTCCAGGAATACAGCAAAAGCTATGTAGATTCTACACGTATAGAACGAAGTATAGATCGCCTTGTGGTCTGCTATTGTGCAGAGACGGTACACTGACTGTTGGATACCCTGTGGTCGATATTTAGTCAGGATCATAGACTTCTTAAAGTACATAGTCAAGATTCTTCGTTTAAAAAAGGTTGACATAATGTACTATTACTGAACAAAGCAATAGTCTCATTATCATAAACGACGTAACAAACTCAAAACGACTGCAAACAAAAACGAAATCCTAACAATAAAAGCGAAATAATCCGTAAAATTAGTTTTATTACAATTCGAAAGCACTAACCCGAAATTATTGGATTAACCCTAAACTAATAAAAACTAATGAAACAGAAAACATTGTAGAATAAAATATTTGTTAGGAAATTTCTCACATCATTTCAAAAGACAAGTGTATATAATCACTGCTGTGATCTTTGTCACGCTCGCAAAATGCGACATTAAAATAATACGAGGGAGCTACGTGCTTACTTAATGTTAAGCCCTAGTTCCATTAAGCGAGCGCCCGAACGTTCGCTCCTGAGCTTTTATCGTAGAATTTGTTTTGATAAAATATTACGCCTTTTCGGCTTTCGAAGGCACCCCTTTCTGTGGAATTAGTGGCTATTATATTGTAGACTATTTATGGTCAATGAATCGGTTGACGTTTTATTGGTTGAATGAGTGATAGATTTTGACGGCTTATGACAAAGAAGGTTCAATCAAGTTCAATAAAAAAATCAGTAGGTACAATCTCATCATTTTAATATGGATGTTATTTTAGTAGCTACTGATTAACATCCTCAAACAATAAGCAGGTATTTTTCTAGAAATATAAACTAACATTTTGAAAGTATTTGAATTCAATTAAATAGTGAGGAGGTAGGGCATAGCGAGATTTCTCGTTAAAATTGGGCTGCCCGACTGGGGAAGTACCTCTGCCTTACAGAAGACCGCAGATACTATTGTTGATTCACAACAAATAGTAGTCTTTCTGCGAGTGAGTAAGGTTACCAGAGCTCATTGGGGGAGTGACTATTCTGACAGCATGGGGATTCCGTTTGCTGTCAGTTCTGTTACTCCCTATTTTCAGAAACTTGAACATTTCTAAGGGTTTTGGCAACGTATTTGCAAGCCTCTGGTGTTGCAAATGTCCATGGGCGGCGGTCATCACTTACTTTCAAAATAATTATCACCTCTCAATTTAGCAAGTAAAAGTAAAAATAAACACAAGACAAATTTCTCAGACGTTCACGCAGAGAAATCTTAGCGTAAATTCAATTAAGAGGATTCACTGACATTAAGAATATACTCGAAAATACTCGATTGATAAAGTACCCGGAATACTCGCACTGTGTATGTTAAGCCTTATCTTTTTCCACGGCGATGAAAATCGTCTTAGCCTTATAGAGTACGTTAATCCTTTAAGAACATTGTCTTTTACGGCAATTGAGCTGATGCCGAGGGAATCGAAACGTATCCTGATAATGAGATCTTTTTAAGGATTACAATTTAATACAAATGAAATATTTGTTCATGAAATCCGTAAATATTTTTGCTAAAAGCTTTGCTTGTTGTAAAATATCCAATTGAATTCAATTATTTGTAGTTGAAAATGTTAAAGTTTGAGAATTTGAAAAAGTTTTTATGGATTTAACTTAGGCTTTATTGAGTTTTATTTAATGCTTGTACACGTTAAGGCTCTTCAATGAAAACTGTTTAAATGTTTTAAGGTTCGCGTAAAAGATTTAAAAATATGGTAAAGGATAAATGTTTTTGAATGCTTAAACGACCATTTGCTTAAAAATACAAACAGCGAATATTAAAATCACAAATTTGATAATATCATAAAATATTTGTTTTTATTAGCTGTAGAGTGAATACATTAGAACGATGTCTTTGATACAAACGATTTTAATGTCTTTGGATTATCTTATAATGTATTTTTCAAATTCTGGCGCAAATGTTTTTAGTATGTGGTCTGTTACGGGCTCAATAGCGACTTTCTCAGTCACAATACAGAAAAAAAAGAAAATACCGCAGACGCCAACGTTAGTGAAAAAGTACCAATAGAATTCATTTAAACATGGAACTAATTTTTCACAGATTTTATCGCGGTTTTATGAGTCCGTGAGAGCAGATACTGTTAAGAATCCGAAACATGGGGCTTGAAATAACATTGGTTTTAAAAAAATCCGGAAAAAAATGAAATCAAGATTCCTATCCGAAACTGCATATTTTTTTACCGAATCCGCTCGCAGTACACAAACAACGAAACAGAATCGTAAACCAAAAAAAAAACTAACAGGCATTCATATTTCAAAGCAGAGAAAAGAACAAAATTTCTGCCCAACAAAAACTCAGTAAATCCCACTGTGCATTCGCACACAAAATTATTATCAAGTCTACTACCTGCCTATTTATTTGTACCTGTACCTTTTTCAAACGACCCTTGGCTTTTTTTCTAACAAAATCCTTCAAATTGATCACTAGGCACCTTTACCGGTCGCGTTGTGTAGGCATAGAATTTCACCTGCGGGCAGAGAATTCTTTGGGGTTTCTTCAATCTCTTTAATAGGCGCACAGTGCGGTTCTGTGAAGTAATTGTGTAAGACTGTAAAAGTGGCTTTTGTGTTGTTTTTTTGAAACGAGTGTCATTTGTTTGTATAGATTTGTGAAGAAAGAGGGTACGAGGATTGCAATCTAGTTCCTTTTGAAAGTTATAATACGCTTTATACAAATAATAACACTTTAATATGACCATCAATCTTAAACAGGTTCTATGGTAAGTACAAAATCAACTGTTATTCCAATTTCTTACACTTACGAAAATACGCGGTGTACCTACACCGCGATAAAGTCGGAAAATAATATTATTTCGACAACTAATATTCGTGTCACTTTAACCTGAACTAGGCTAGTGTTGTGGACTTTAGCCTAATTCCTCTCAAATAGGAGACTCACGACAAGCAGTAGAAAAATAAATGGGTTGATGATGAAATAATATTTTAATTCAATTAAGTCTATCATATTTTTTAGGGTGAAGATATCTACGAGTATGAAACTGTCTTAATCGCACCTCCTCTTTTAAGATAAAAAATAGAAAAAAGCAACACGTCTACACTTAATTTGTCATATAACAGTAAAGATGTAGTATAAAATATCTCATAAAACGCAATCAACGAAATACAGACAAACCCTTGGGCGTTCGTAACACGCTAGCAGTTTATGTCCAAAAACGTACTCTGTAACAATAGTCACAAAGTACATTTTTGGAATTGTCCTCTAGCATGAGAGTGGACCGAATTAGACTCCTTAAGACATCTCAAATGAAAGTAAATTACTAAAGGCCAGTTTAACAACTACTGTTTAAGTTTTATTATTCAGTAAATAGTTACACAATCATATCAGAGCGAACTCTAATCTTCTAATCTCTAATCGTCCGAACGACATCTCTGGTGTTGCATAGGTCCAAAAGCTATTGTATCTGCTAACAAACAGGAAGGAACTAAACATTTTTGCCACCTCAGTGGTATAAATAACAGATTAATATTTTAACAATAGAAAGTGTTAAAATCTTAGTTTTGAAAAATATTCTCATTAAATTGCATTATGCTAAATATTATGCTACATGAATCTCATGTTACAAAAAGGAAAAAATATATGTTTTATTTATAACCAACCAATAGAGCTTGCTAACGATGTATAGCTTTATATCAGTATTGCTCTATAGGACACAGGTTTACTACTAGGGTAATAAGAGTCATGTGCATTGTAAGGTGGTAGACAAAAACACCAAGAAATTACAAAACCTTCTTAGATGCACAAAGACCCCGAGACTTCATGATACTTGTCCTTAAAATTAATAGTTCACATACAGAACAATATTCCGAACAAAATATGTAATTCTGAACAGAAATATTTCATCTTATGCGCGTCTCTACACGAAAATACGACCAAATATCAACATTAATCAAAGTGACACGGCTATAGTTGAGAGAATTGGTCTCACAATAGTTAATGACTGCATGACTAATTCTTTTGCCAGCGGTCCCTATTAAACACGTCTAAAAATATCAGTATTAATAAGATCTGGAGACTATCACATTTGAATTGTATACTAGATATTATAGGATTGAACTATGTATTTTAAAATGGAATAACTTTATTTCTCTGAAGTAATAACACTACATCACTACAGACTATTATTTACAATAAATATAAATGGTTAAAAAAAAATTGAATTCCATTGCGAAAATGAGAGTCACCATTTTATTTTAGCTATGACATTACTCATATAGAAACCACAAAAAAAAATTTGCTTTTTAGAATAATAATAAGTTATCAATAAAACGTGAGAGTGGCAAGCCTTTGAAGTATTTGGAAAACAGATGAAATGAATATGACAAGATTTTAATTTAAACTTCTTATGTCAAAGTCCTTACCAACGATTTCCAGACTAAGTAACTAAGTCAAACTTAAAGTTTGTTAAGAGCAATGAAGTGTGGTATTTAAGGAGTCAAGAAGACGGATCACGTTCGTTGCAAAACGCGCAAAGGAAACTTAGACGTCCAAATGGCGAGGTTAAATGGAGCGCTGAGTAGGAAAAATCAGCTGCATGCAGATGGATAAATAGGCAAAATAAGCTACCTAGTGAGTTCCACACAATACCTACATTTATCATAGAACAGGTCGGCCGAGAATTTGAGGAACGATAGTGACCGCTTTTTGTTAAAAACCCAGGAAAGATTTTTTGACGAATATTAAAAGGATATAAAATATAAAAAAATATAAAAATTATTAACTAAATATATTTGTAGCCCTTCTATTCTTTCAAATCGGGGTGAATGGAATGTCACAAAATGAGCAGCACCTAAAATACCATGAGACCATCTCGGTTACACACATTCCTTTTCCAGGAAACTCCAAATAATATATAATAGGTAGTGTTTATAAATAGGTATGGTGTGAGAGAGGCAACCGTCTCGTAAGTTCCTGTCAACGGCAGTGGGCCGTTCGCAAGGGTGCACAATGGGAACCGCCTTTAGGCAAATTTACGGTAAGGCCCGGCTTATGAATGGGCACGGTCAAGTCCGAACTAATCGGAGCTATTTATGGTGGAATGTTTTCGGTTAGAGGAACAAATCTTTCTCCCGAGATTGTTCCTTTTCCTGTTTTTCTGTGCATGTATTTTACTAATTTTGTTGTTAAGTTGCCCATAATATGATTACTTTTGTCAATTTGCTTTAGATTTGGACTGGATTTTCCAGTATATACACACATTTTGTTGTATATCTAAGAAGTATTTCATTGTATTTTACTTTAAATCTGATTTTCACTGAAAGTAACAAAGATCATTTCTTTTAAGTAAAAACTTCCGATTACCGGGGGTCTAGCCAAATAAAATGTGATGACTTGTAATAGACAAGCGCCTATATGTAGCCCTCGATGATAGGTATTTTTGTTCATGACAGATATTAAAACAGTTAGAAAAACATAGCGTCATCATCATCACCTTAACTGTCCCACTGCTAGGCACCATATCCAACACACCTTGTGCGCATTGGTAGACTTCACATACCATCTAGAAAACCTCTCAGGCATGCATGTGTCCTTACTATAATTTCCTTTACTGTTTACACACGTGATAAATACGCATGTAACTTCGAAGTCAGTCATAGAGTCAGTCTTGAGATTAAACAAAGACGCCTCACAGTTGTGATTGTGTAGCCATATCCTATTGGCACACCACTAAGATATGACAGCCAAAATTTAAGCAGCAGCATAATTATTAAACATAAAATATTGTTATGGTATTTGCAACCTACTCCATTAACTTATAAGGCTTAGTTAGAACAATAGTGTCAGTATTTACAGATAACTTGTTTTAACGGGCACAGCTGTCACAGGTAGAATAAATGTAATGCAATTTTATCGCCTTTGAAATACAATAAAATTGGATTTCTCGCATCAGCATTTGTATGGCAAAATACTAGAGGATTTATAGGGAAAGTTATTGCATTGGTGTGCATGCGGTTTTTCACCTTACTGTGTATATTGGTGGTGATTTTGTATTTATAATAAATAGAAATGAATAAAATCAATTTGCTACCACTATCTCTATGTATGTGTCTATATGACTTTTTGTTTAAAAATAAGGTGATAATAGAAGGCATAGAAGTAACTTTGTTGTGAGATAAGTCTTATTACTTATGATATACTTAAACTTAGTCAATGTCGAAATTAAAACCTACGCCTTTTTCTTTCTATAAAAGCAATATATCCAGCCAATATACTTTATTATGATCATGGACGGTTCAGTGAAAGGTCTCGAGTTTGCGTTCGACTAACAAGACACGCACTTTGACAAAGCCATTTGCGTAATTATTTTATCACTTGAGAAAAAAAAGGACAATATTGTGAACGTGTGTGGATACTTAAAAGATTTTCTCAACAGCATATGAAATCAATCAGGTCTGAGTAGGACAGCGTGTTGGACTTGGACTATAACTTAACCACTCTACCTAAAAACAGATCTGTGCCTTGTTCAATAGTACATAAATAAGTCGATAATGAAGACGACTATGATATTTTTTCATTATTCTGTCCATTTTCCAATCGATTTACAATTTATCGATGGACTCATAATAATCGCTATTATTTGTCAGCCCCACTGTCATGAGAGCATAATCGCGATAAAAATGTTTCAATATGATAATTAATCGATACCAAGTAGTATCGAGTTAACATTCTCGAGCAAGTGTTATCCGATCAGACGGCATTCGATTTCAGATTGGGATACCACTTCAACAGTATGAATGCAAATTTCATTGCCAAATCTTTCTATGTAGAAACTACAATTCTAACGTAAGTTCCCACTAAGCTATATGTATATAATTAGTATATAAAAATATATAATGTACTGCCTCATTGATCTAGTGGTCGTACGTGTTACTGCTGAGCAAAAGGTCTTGGGTTAGATTCCCAGGTCGAACAGTGTTACCGTGTCCGGTTAATAATAGCAATACGCTCGCACCCTATTTCTTGGGACCTATACCTGCATGATATCTCTGCCTAACTCTTTTAGAAAGACAGGCGTGATAGTATGTTATGTACACTTGTTATCTCGACTTAGTTCAATTAGTATTTAACCCTATAAATTATTTTAAACGTTATTATACAATACTAATTAGTTTTTATTTTTCCAGTTTTGAAGTTAACTTAAACTTCGACGAATGACTTAGTAAACTCTTGTTAAGTGAATTAATTAAATGTTAAGACAGAGACATAGATAATTTAAACTATAACAGTTCTCCAAAATTAAGTTTTATGTTTATATAGACCGACGACCTGGTAAAAGTCGCTGTAATCCGCTGGATGCAGGTAGCCCAAGACAGGTCGTTGTGGAAAGCTTTGGGGGAGGCTTATGTCCAGCAGTGGACGTCCTCTAGCTGACATGATGATGATGATGAACCCATTTAATGACCCACTGCTGGGTATAGACCTCCTCTCATTTGAGGGGGATTAGACTATAGCCCACTATGCTAGCCCAGTGCGGGTTAACTTCATACGCCATCGAGAAAATCTTGTTCTTCAGTTTGAGCATGTGATAAATTAAATACACACTTCATTTCGTAAAGTGTCAGTGACGCGCCCTTATTGAACTTAAGACCTTTGACTTCTGATCGCTCCATCAACCATATAATTCGATCTATAGTAATTTCTTAGCCCCTATTGGCTGAGTATTTTTTTTAATACTGATAGTTCTAATTAAATTAATTAAGCGACTTTATGAAGTTACCTAGAAACCTCTTTGTTTTTGCTCTCTTTTTAAGTTATTCCTTAGACCTTGTGATATTAAGCTTCTCACGATATTCAGAATTAATAAATTGCCTTTTACCTAACATAAATACATCATTTAGTCATGTATAATTTAATACATATATATTTTATCATCTATTGAAAGTCTTATTGAATGGTAATAAGCTTCAAAGTTACTCTGACAAATTTGTTTCCTTTTGTTTCAAATTTATATTAATAACGTTGAAATGTCTACATCAACACAGTGTTATAACGAGCCATAGAAAACTTATAACAACTTGTATAAACTTTTGCCTGGCGTGTTCAATTCTTAGTATAATGGTAGACTTTGGTAAGAATTATTTTAGTTTTGAAAAACCAACGGGAAAACTTGGGGCCGATCAGCATTAATTATTATCCCGAGAACAGTATATTTAAACTTATACCTGAAAGTTATTAATCAAGTATTTCATTTCTGTAAAACCTTTTCAAGTTTGATTGAACATGTACTGTATTTGAAAATTATTATAAACTGAGACGTTCTCTATTGTAAAATTCAAATTCTACATTTACCTTATATTAAGTAACTTTGATTGAAATACTGAAACACAATAAAACTAATAAACGTTACAGTTGGAGTTCCAATTTTAAATTGTGTTTCTTTTTAAAACATTTGACGTTTAATTTAAAAACAATTAAAGCTCGTTCCAATTTCGAATCGAATTCTAATTTAAATTTAAATTTGAAATAAGATTTTGTACAAAATGGATGGTTTTGAACGACATTGCGTCCGTGCTCGTATATCTGTACAAAGTTTGACAAAATATCTCGGTCCTCTCGGCCATCCGTCATCAAGCTATTGTATGTCGAATAGAGAAATAACTCAACACTGTAAAGGAAATTTGACAGCGTTAAAACAAAGGAATTTCGACTGTGTTCCTCCTATATTAAAGTCGTTATTTCGAATTGTATTTTTACGGTCCTATAGTTGTTGTGGGTCTTCATCAGAGTAGACAGTACTCGATTGAAGCTCTCAGTCTTCGTTTTATGTGCTGTTTGCCGGTTTTATTTCTAAAAGCTTGGATGGTAAATGACGAAACAGACGTAAAACCGAGGAAATAGTTAATTGGGATTTTATTTCCGGAGTTTCGCTCCTTTCGGCAACTTTAATAATTTTTTTTGTGTATCTGATTAAGAACGAATGTTACAGTTTGAAGATATGATAGGCTGGTGTATGACTAGTGGACTGTTGAGTCCAAGGTCATGAGTTCAACCCTGAGCACGAACCATTGAAAACTCCATACATCCGAAATCTAAGAACTGTTGAAAATGTCATAGAAAAATGCAATAATTCTTTACTCAACCTGCGAATAGATTCGAAAATTTATTACGCTGTTAAAGTTCTCCTATCGATCTTAAATTCTAATTATTTAGATTAATGGTTATGTCACACTACCAAAATGTCTTAAACAATTCGTAAAAAATATTCAAGATTAACAAATTTTTAATAGTGTAAAAAAATTGTTGCTGTTTTTTTTTTATCAGCCCGGTTGATCCCACTGCTGGGCAAAGGTCTCCCTACCTTCCTTCCATTCCTCACGGACATTTGTCGCAGTGAGTAGTTCGAAAATTAAAAAATCTTATACAAGATGTCCATTGTAATAGTTGGCAATTAGTAGCCTATGGCGATCTAGACACTACTCAGATAAAAAAAGCGACACAGATTACAGAGCAATTAAAAAAATACGAAGATCTTTGAATCGAGTAGCACTGATATCAAAGATAATTAATATCTTTTAAAAATTAAAACAGCAGGAGAGGTTGCTCTATTTCTTTGTGTTGTGTGTAAAAAGGTTGGATATCATTTCTTATTATTTCTTTTTATCTTTTCATATTATACATATATGTTTGTGTCATATAATGAATCTTAGTTGATTTGTTAGAGAGAGCCGATTCTCTACGGGCTAAATATCAGAATCCTTGTCTCTTAATCTAAAACTTTTCTCTTGCCATAAAAATTAAGTACAAAATGTCACCAAAATTTTGTTGTGGTAACAATACAAAAGTAGCTAACACAATGCAGCAAAGCGTTAAATTAATATTATAATTTATTCAGATTAAAATATTCTAATGTTACTCCGTTGCAAAATATGGGTCTCATTAGATACCGCTCTTGTAACATCTATTTACGCTAGGTTTAGTCTGCAAAATGGCCCGAGAACCAATCTGGCACACCAAACATAAGCGTATAGCGTTTTTATTAAAATAAAGGCGATATTAAAGAGGAAGAATTTAGGGAAAAATGATTAGATTTATAGTAAGTTCTGATTTTTTCTCATAAATCTATCTACAATAACAAAGCGAAAAACTACGATTTGTAAAGTTACCTACTTCTTTATAAGATAACCTTATTTACAAAACTTTTAAGCTATTTAAAATCATGCTATGACCTATTTGAGCAGAGAGAAAAGAGCATCAACGAAAAGATTGCAAATATGGGTAAATCAGACGAAGTTGCGCCGGCGCCGGCGCCGGTCAGCTAGTAAGATTGAGCTTGGAACAACTGCACACAGTTTGTGTACCATTTTGCCTGGGCTTTTGGGGATTGACGTATGACGGTATGTCACATTTATGTTACAGTTATTTGTGTTTTTAGCTCAACACAAAAAAATGCGGCGTAGTTCTGGGACCAAATTAAGTTGATCAAATACATAGATCAAACGTCATGTATTTTATATTTCTTATAGAGGATTAAAATGGTATGCAAGGTTTGTATGACTGCAAGGGTGGCATCGCATTTACAAGTCCTCTGGTGTTGCATGTCCACGGGTGGCCTTGATCACTTGCCCCCGCATTTCCATTAACAAAGGTTTGTAAAACGTCTACTGTTCTCAATATTTACTAACAAGATAATCGCCTAAGTATAGGGATATATTTTTCTATAAGTTTTATTGATTTCATCGCTACAACTATTAGTCGAATTAAAAAAAAATTGCTTTAAACAGCCTTATCCTCAAGGTTGGTAAAAGACTATTCAATATCCTTCTACGACCCGACGGCAGCTTTTATTATTGCTTGAAATAACAATAAGCAATAATGTTATTATTAATAATAAAAATGAAGCACAATTTTCATCAAAAAATACGCTCAAAGCCTACTATTAAGTACTCTTTGAGCCCGCTCGGGAGTTTCCGTGCAACATCGTAAAGACGTTAATTTTCTTTTATCTACCTTGCGCTTATCACTCGGACCACACACCGGGGTTTACCGCCTCCCTGAAGCCTCGCGAACTAATAAACGAGTGACACTAATTGGTGTTGAGCTTCCCCGTCTTTGTGGACGACCACTCACAATGAAAATTCTTTAAAAAAATCCCTCAAAATACCTCCTCACCGTATTTCTTCCGCCATTTATTAAAGCCCAGAATATTACACGTAAAGAGCCTGTCTTTATATTTTTTTTTGTAAAGAAATTCGCGATGAGACCAATTTCGGACGGTGAATGGAAGTAATTGACATTTTTTTTCTGAGGGCATCATGTTTTTTATGTCTAATATTAGATTAGGTTTTTACAGGTACCTACAATGTGAAGGTACTCGTTGGTAGTCCAAAAAAATTACGCGTTTAAAACATGCTTTTCTTACATTTTATCGTTGGTTCGTGATAATATTAGAAAGTACATAGGTACTATTTCATTAACTTTTTGTAACTTTTGGAGTGATTTGGGCCCAATTATAATTTATTATTACATTTAATATTGAAGAAACTCTTAGGAACGCAGATTTCTTCACAACGTTTCTTTTTACTCATACGAATGAAATTTGTACCAATTATTGAAATACATTTAGAAATATTATAGCCTAACATTATTTAGTGGCAATTCATTTGAATTTACTGTGCACACATCGTATATAATATTCTTTACAAGTCTTTGGTAAAGTATTAGAAGCAGAATCCAGAATCTTAACTACTCTCAACAATTAACACATTAAATATTATATTTACATGTATTTACTGGCTTCTGTAATATACATATAAAATAATCAAGTGAATCTCTTTAGTTTGAATCTTTTTCATAAGAGTATTACTTACAACTAACTAACTATATAAAGATTTTCTCCTATTGTGTAGGTGATTTTCGTGTGTACCCTTTCTCACACTCACAAGCGCTGAGACTCAGAAAAACTACCATAAGGTCATATAAATACTTGTTCCGTTTCGAGACATGGCGACCGCAAACCGTTGCGTAGAAACAGTCTGTTAGGCTGTGAGACAATCATTAATTTATTTACTTCATTTATGCTACACTAACATCTAATTCACAAACACAAATGTTAGCACTCAAATTTACAGATAGCACAAAACAAAGGTGTCTTAAGGGCTTATTTTTATTTATACTTATATACTTTACCTTACTTATAGACTTATGCTTATTAATATTATAAATGCGAAAGTGTGTCTGTCTGTCTTTCTCTCTGTCTGTCTGTTACCTCTTCAGGCGTAAACCGCTGAACCGATTTATATGATATTTTGTTTTAAATTAGTGTAGAGCTGTGGTAGCCTAGTGGTGAGACCAGTGGACTGACATGTCAAAGGTTTCGAGTTCAAACTCGGGCACGCACCACTGACTTTTCGCAAGGTTTGTGCGTATTTATCACTTGCTCAAACGGTGAAGGAAAACATCGTGAGGAAACCTGCATGCTTGAGAGATTTTCTCGAAGGCATGTGAAGTCTGCCAACCCGCAGTAGGCTAGCGTGGTGGACTATAGCCTAATCCCTCTCAAATGAGAGGGGACCCGTGCCCAGCAGTGGGACGTTAATGGGTTGATGATGATGATGATTAAATAAGTTTGGGTCCCAGGGAAGGACAAGGGGTTTGGAAGTTTGTATGTGGATAGATAATTTCTTAAAAGAGGGTGAAACTAAATAAACAAGCGGTTTGATGAGAAAGCAGATTGTATAAAAATACTGTCTTCGAAGACGAAGGGCTAATAAAAATATGTCCCTAATAGATTGAAATTCTAGAATAACATAGAATAATCTAGTCGTGGAATCGGCAACTGGGTTCTACGGTAATAAAAGCTAACAGTACTGGATGATGTAACAATGAATAAATTACGGTTAATATACACGAAGACCCACGATAGAACCAAATTTGTTTCATTTGACGGGTAATACTCATATCCTGTCCTCAGTAGAGAGGTACTTTGTAGACTTCAAAGTCAATCGATATGAAAATAAATTTACTAGGGATGTCACTTTGTAATTTATTTATGTATGTAAATTTTTTACTTGGTGAGTCGAAATATCTGTCCAGTAGTTTAAATTTGATAGATAATCTTTTTCAATCTCGTATTTACCTACAGTCGTTCTTGGGAATATTATTGTTATAATATTTACAAAGCGTATTACGTACTTATGTATAAAAATAAACGAATTTATCTTGAGTTTTACCTATATTTTGTGTCCGTTATTTTATTAGTATTGGTAATTAATTTAGCTCTGTTCTGTACCGTTTACATTATATTTTTTACGGAAAATATTGGTTACAGTTTAATTCTGACCTTTTCATTATATTTAATCATATCTCACTATTAAATAAGCTTTTAAAATAAAACTTATTCATAAGTTTAAAATCTTTACTTAGGTACTATATATTTGTTCGCAATAGAACTCTTGTTTCTCTTGTCGTTAGGATCCTCCTGTTATGATAATCTTAGAATCCAAAAATTAAATAATCACCGATTCATATTTTTTTTGCATAAATCCTCAAAATATAGGTAACTTCTATAGTCACAGAACAATATGTACCTATAGCTAATATTCATTAGATATAAGGACAGTGCATTGCAAGCAGTTCTATAGGCTTTAGAGCTAAGAATAGCCGTGACTGCTTGTGTTCCTTCCAACGTACAGATGGATCTGGATGAGAAGACAATGGAATCGGCTTTGTATAGACGTAGCTTCAGATTTGACTTAGTTGGGTGACGGTAAACGGCTTATCAGGCAGAAACTATTCAATGTAATGGATATGAATATAAAACACTTAGGTACTGTTAAGGAATAGGCAGCGAAGTATGTAATTAGTTGAATATTTTTCAACTAATAATTTGAACAGTAAAATTAGAAAATATATATTTATGTCTAAAATCTAAAAAAAGAACTGTTTTAATTAAGCAATATATCTAGTTACAGTTATCTAGAAAACTAATACATATTACAAAATAAAAATGTTTATCTTTTGGAAATAAAATGTCAACTTAAAAAAGCCCTAAATCAAAATATTTCATGATAAAAGATTTGAATAAAATATGACGATCAAATCGAACCAAATTAATAAATAAATAATATTAGCTTCAACATCAACTAAATATTCCAAGGCCAGAATATAAAAAAAAAATGAATCTTTAAGTAAATTCAAAAGGAAACGTACGAAACAAAAATAAGGAAGGTCCATCTAAAATTGTAATAGAATAAAAAAATATCTCACCTTAGGCAATTCCAACACGTACAACCCACTTCACACAGACCACTGAATAAATAAATTGACGAAGAAAAAATCAAGTTTGGAAAATGATTTGACGAATTCGTAAAGTTGACGTTACCAGAGGAACGAACGCGCGTGCTTCCCTTATCGGGTGCGAGATGACAACTGGGCTGAGCGACGCGGGGCGTGGACTCCGAAAACTAGCGGGGAGTGGACGCGTTTATGGCCTGTAATGGACGGCCAAGGTAGTGTAAATAATTTAGGGTGAACTCCAGACAGATAAGAGGATTTGATATAATTTTTCAAATACGGAGAAAAAATATGTCTCCGCTGTAAATGTGTCGTGTGCGCTCAACAAGCAACGTTTCGTAATGTTATTTCTTCGTGGTTGGTATATTTTCTCTCGCTATTTGGAAAGAATTCTATTTTAAGTTCTCAGAGTTTGAAAGTTGGTAGAAGCTTTGAATTTTACGAGTACTTGTAAGAGGGGCGGTGAGGGTGTAATACAAAATAAAAATGATTTTTTTTGTCATATAATTTGTTTTAAATGTCATGTATAGAAGAAATATATAGAAACATATAGAAATATATAGAAACCATACGAAGAAGGTTTAAAGCATACGCTGTAATGTAGTACTTTTTTTCGGTCGCACTGGCTTTCAACCAAATCAAAAAAATTGAGTCAAACGCTCCAAATCTCCACATCCCGCAAATAATTCAACGAAAACCGTGGATACAAGCACAGATTTATTTGCTACACGTAAGAAGAAACAGGGCAAGAATAATTAAGTTGCTCATCTTGCGTCCTAAGTCAACAAATCAGTCAATAAGCTCAGGCCTGCTGACCGCTAAATTAACTGAGAAACATGATCCTATATTTACAGGGAAAATAGTTGGGCAATATATCATGGAGGTTAGATGATTAGTGAGGTTTGCCTGACTATACTTAAGACCTCTAATGATCTCCCATGAGAATGGCATGGGGCTTTAGCACGATTTTTGACTGACTGACTGGACATTCGAATCTCCAGGAAGATGATGGTAGAAGAATTACGGAAAAATGACCAAATATTACATGTATTATTATATAATGTTTTCTTTTCACTAGCTTAGATTTGTTTAGGGCTCTTACAGACCATGTTTTTTCCACGTTCGTTTAGCTAATGCGCGTTGACGCCGCTGCAAAACTTGAGAAAGGGAGTTTATTATTTTACATTGACGTCGCGTCTGCAGCGCGTTCCAGTTGCGTGCGACGCGCGTTGACGGCGCCGGAATAAAAAGTGGCGCATAAAAAATAACTTTCGTAACTTTAACATACGCATCAAATCTATTGTAAATAATGGACTAGACTCTAACATATTAATTAGGTTAAGAATCAGTAGTGTAGAGAAATTTCACGAAAAAAATCCAAAGGTTCGTTGACTATTATGTCCGTTGCGCCGAACTGGACCAAAGAAATTAACCTATAAGGTTCCCCTTTTAGTGAACTAGTCACTTAGTACCGGTTAAATTGAGCTTTGTTTCCGCAAACGATACACTGTTCCTAATTTCGTTTACTTAGAATATTAAACAGGTTCAACGTTACGGTCGGTTCAAGCTAACAAGCAATTTAGAAACTAAACTTTACAACCACTTTCAATAATAACATTAAGTACTATTACTTAAATGCTGAAGTATATCTGTCTGTATGTTACCTCTTCACACTTAAACCGCTAATCTGATTAAGATGAATATGAAGATAGTAGTTTAAGAATCCCGGGGAAGGACATAAGAATAGTGTAAATAATTTTCGTCCTGAAAATCGTCCCTTAAGGAGGTGGAAGGTTGTTTAAATACAGATTGATGAAATACAGATTGCATAAAAAAATAATCTACCAAAATTACTAATTTTATTCTACACCGACCAACTCGCGGACAATAGCAAGTAGCGTAGTAAACATTCAATACAATATCTATCTATTTGGAAGTTAATCAAATAATGCAATATTTACTATGGGGCTAACGTATAGATTGTTTAATAACATTATCGAAGGCAGGTGGCGTTTGTGACTCATCCGTTTATGACGTCGTTGACTTAGGGTTGGCGCGAGGATTTTAAATATTACAATCGTGATGCTTTGCATTTTATTTATGGTTTTATTTTTATTTTTAATATGTATAAATAAACAAAAACAAAACAGCATAAATGGTTTTTCTCGTCTGTTTGCCAATTTTTTGTTGTTTTTTTAATAAGCTACCCAGGATATTTTATTTTGTAATTTTGGTTTCGACACTGTATGAGTATGCAAATCAAAATAAGTGCCTTTTTAGTTCAGGTTTGGTTTTATTTTACACAACAAAAAACGGTGAAACTATTTGGCACTAGTTTCACAAGTAAATGAGAACTATCTGAGCGAACAATTAGATCTCTATCACCTCAATGTTTTGTTAACTTTTTCAACAAACGGTTTTCCGCAGCGTGAGGAGAAAACATTTTGAATACTAAGAAATCCTTCCACGGATCAAAAAAGTAGAACAAAAAATACAAAATGGAAAGCTGCTTAAAGGAGAGAGCCACTATTTTAAACATAGTAGTTTTCCTGGCTTTAAAAAAATAACTTCATTTTGCACTGAAAATATTAAAGTTTTACGCGTATTATATGAGACTGATGTGACATCCCTATGTCTGATCTAAAGGAAGGGTAGGCGTATCAAACAATGTGCATTTTGACTAAATTTGATTGCCTTTATCTTCCGAATCATCAGAATTGTAAAGCAGGACTGTGACGGTGATCCAATTTTATAAAAGCATATGCTGGTCTATGCATGCAGCTGGACGTAAGTAGTTCTATTTACATTTTGTTGAAAAATATATGAGCCCTACCACGAGTGCAGACGCTTTCCGAAACCCCAGAATAAAGTGATGCTAATATACCGCGATAAAATCCGTAAAATGTAATTTTATTACTGTATGGGAATGTATTGGGTAATTATGTTACGAATATTATGGTATTTTGAAGACATGATCGACAAAAGTAATGTGCAAAGTGTAACTGGTAGATAATAACTAGTTAATACTGATTTCATGGCTACTGTAAAGAATCCTAACCATAGGGTACAATAATATCAATATACCTATAACTGGGAATATAACTAAAATATAGATATAGACTCTTTATTGTACACAAATAAAAAAACATACACACATAACAATATGAAATATACAGATAGCAAAAGTACAATTGACGGTCTTATTGCTAAAAGCAATTTCTTCCAGACAACCATTGGATGGACAAGAGTTGAGAGAAGGGAAAAACGAGTAGTTAGCAGTGTACACAATCAATATAAGTTAAAGTTATAGTTTCATTTGAATGTCTCATATTCATGTAAGTGCATGAAATTAATATATTAATTGTAATTTTGTAATTCATAGAATGCATCCTGCATTTTCTCTACTATTTAGGCTACCGATTGCATAGTGGCCGTCAGCTCAAAGGATCGCAAGTTTGACTAGCACATAGAAATATATGACCACGGCACTAGTATTTATTACGGGTCAGAACGTTGGTATTTGTGGTGGTGAGAATTTGTGTTAGAAAATACAAGAAGAATATTTACTTTTTTTTAAATTATATGCTTGTTTTTAACGAAAGCAAAGGAACGTACTAAAATTATTTTGTATTGTTTTTTTTTTATTGCAAAGAGAAGCAGTGGTGATTAAATTTTACGTACATAATTATTACTTATAAATCATCAACCCATTTAATGACCCACGGGTCTCCTCTAATTTGGCGTTTTCCTTCACCGTTTGAACATGTGGTATATAAGCACGTAACTTCGAAAAGTCGTTAGTGCGTGGCTTGAGATCGAACTCAGGATTTTGGACATCACAATCCACTGGTCACACTAGGCTATCACAGCTAAGTATCAGTCGTTGGGTTTTCGTAACCATGCATGGATATTGCAAAGTGTTGAAAAAAATCTCCCAAGAGGTTCCCGTTAGGATTCAGTAAGGAACCACATCTTTACTGAAACTAGGAAAAATAATCATTTATCAGTTTTCATAAACCATTACTTCACCAACTCATCAATCATCCGTCAGATATAAATTATATATATTATGTTGTGTACATATATAATTGTATGCGACTGAAGGACTAGATGTTCTATGGTCATGAATTTTATAGTGTAATTTATTTGTAAATATTTTATGAAATCCTCTTTTGAATATAGTCATACAATTCTAGTACTGAATGTTACTTTATGCAACCATGTACGAATTCTTACGCCAAATTGCCTTTTCAGAGCAGCAGAGCGTCAAGTGGTCACGCACAGGTGAAATTTGTTCTCTTGCACGACTTTTAGTAGTCTAAATGTATGTCCGAGACACGTTCACTAGCATTTTAGGGTTAAATAAAAGTCGTCGCTACTTTTCGTGTTAGTAGTTATCTTGTCTCGACCTTTTTCTGTTTAGATTTCGATTCTGTAATAACACGAAAGCTTATACATCAATCATAATAACATTGTTATCGTTTTATATGTTTCATAGTTTTGTATACGCTATTTAAAACAAATAATAAGCCTTTATAGCATGATTGAAATAATAATACACATAATAATAAAAAAGATTAGCAAGCTGAAGTGGCAATGGGCCGGTGGCATCTCTCGGAGAACCGACAATCGTTGGGGCCAACGAGTTCTTGAGTGGAGACCGCGTCTCGGCAAACGTAGTGTAGGACGGCCGCGCCGGCCAGGTGGAGCGACGACTTGCGCAAGGCAGCTGGCAGTGACTGGAGGAAAAGAGCCGAAGATCGAGCTTTGTGGCGTTTACTAGGGGAGGCCTCTGGACGTAGGCCAGTCGTCAGTGGACGAATATAGGCTGATGATGATGATGATAATAATAAAATAAATCTCGTTTTACGATTGATTACTGTGTATTAAAGTGGAAGCAAGCAGTTAAGAATAATAAAAAAAGGTTAAAGAATGTATTTTTATAAATATTCAAAGCAGCAAACCGTATCTTCAAAAACATATATTTTCAACTATTCGAAAATGGCTGACATTTGTATTGAGGTCATAGGGGGTCCTTAACGGATTGCCACCATAATACCAGTAGCCCTGTATATGTAGAAATGGTATGTAAAGCCAATTTTGTTGTTAGGATATTGAGATACATTACTTATTTATTTATTTTTAGATATTCAGTCAGTATCAATACACCGGATTTACATGATAAAAAGAGAAAAAGTAAACATCGTCATAGTAACAGCCTTATTTATGTTACCTCATTTTTCTCTTGTTGTTATTTGGTATTTCTTCACTGAAGTTTAGTATCTCATATCTTACTTGTACGAACTAATTACGATTCGCCGTTCATTCAAATTCAAATATTCAAATATTTTTATTGGAAACAAAACATTTTACAATTTTTGTGTACGTTAATACTGCGTTAGTTTAGTAACTGTGTCGCAGTTATTAGCGCCCACCCCAGAAGTGAATGACAATTAAGTTCCATGCACAACAATTTTGGTTATATTAATACTATACTTGGTAATACATAAAAAATAAAAAAAACAAATATAAAATAAAATTAGAACTAAACATTTTTATAATAGGTAATAGTAGTAGTTGTAGCCGTATAACGGGTATGGTGTGCGTGTATGTTTGTGGTGTGTGTGTATATGTATGCGTGTGTGTGTGTGTGTGTTTATGTGTGTGTGTGTGTGTGTGTGAGTGTGTGTGAAGGGTGTGATATAATTTAACTTTGTATGAGGTTTTCTGTGTCCTCATAGGTCATGGTTAGGAACCATTTTTCAATTTTTAATTTGCACTCTCGCAACGTGAGCGAATATATGTGTAATTTCTCATTAATTTTGTTATAGATAACAGGACTCAAAAAGTTATAATGTCTTCTTACAATTACCAATTTAGCGCTCTGTGTGTGACATACTCTATTACATCTCCGTTTTAGAGTATTCAGATTAGGGTCGTATACAATATCAGTGTGTTTACGCAATAATGTGCTTATCAGAAATGCTTGTCTAACAGTAGGAACTCCACAAAGAACATACAAGTCATGGGTAGGGAATCTTATAGGTTTATGCGTCATGACTTTTAAAACTGCTCTTTGTGCTCTTTCCAGACGAAGTAGAAGACATTTACCTGAGCATCCCCACGCGGTAATGCAGTATGTGATCACAGAATGAGCTAATGCGAAATAAACTGTTTTTAACGTGTGAAAATCTGCCGAGGTTCTTAAAATTCTTCTGTTCATTGATCTATCAATCTAATTATAATAGTATAATAGTATAATAATCGTAGGTACTGTCCGGTGCCTAATAGCTTTTACCGGGCACAACGCCAAGCTTCTTCACTGAACTGATAATCACATATCTCTCATCATCCACGTATCTGATATGTATCGGGACACGTCAATGAAACACGACAGCTCAATGCAAACTGGTTTATTGTATGCAGAACTTATCCAATACACAACACTTTTCCCTCCCAAATTCAACAGACATATATATTATGGCATAGACATGGAATATTCTTGTAACTGTAATCATATAGCATATAAGTAAATCTAACAAGGTAGGTTTTTTACAGTTATTATTATTTTAAACAGTTTTAAGTAAATGTAAATGACTAACATAATCTAATCTTACATTTTTGTTATACAAGGTAAGTAGGTACCAACTACATTGGTTAATTATCATAGGTAATCATAACTTAACAATTACATAGTTTTAAGTATCTCCTGACAGCGTATAGCAGCCTTCCTGCGTACACGAGTATCATCAGCCGGTGGAGTGGGTCGCGGGTTAGACGGCGATGACTGCGGCGTACTATCCGCTCCCTCCCCCACACTATCAAAGAACTCGTCCTTGTCGTCAGAGTCTGTCCTAATAGCCGAGGATTTCACCGGACTGTTATCCTCCATCACCTCCTCACTATGGTCATCTGCATTATTGATTGCCCTACTTAAAGAATGTCGCGATTTCCTAGTAAGTATTTGGTCAATATGGCGTTTGTAGATTTGACCGCTATTAGTTTTAACTGTATAAGAAACCGGCCCTGTACGTTTAGTAACTACCCCTTCTGTCCACCGACGGCCAGATTTAGTATAGTCGCGCAACATAACTGGCTCGTCTTGAGCCACTACCCGCAAAGGGCGGACGCTGCCACCGTTGCCAGCTAGCTCGCGGCGAAGCTGATCATTGCGGACGCGCTCAGCGGCGTCGGGCCTTAATAGATCAAGACGTCCGCGCAATCGTCTGCCTAGCATAGCAACCGCCGGTTCCCGTCCAGTCGCACTTTGCTCTGTATTCCTGTACGTAAACAAGAACCTATTTAATGCCGTACTATAATCCTCTCTTTCTAATTGTGCTTTTTTTAGCACACGTTTTACGGACCGTACTGCGTTTTCTGCAGCCCCGTTGCTAGAGGGATGGTACGGTGGTATTAAAGTTTGTTTAATGCCGTTGAGTTCTAAATACCGAGCGAATTCTGAGGATGAAAAAGGTGGCCCATTGTCGCTGACTAAGCGTTTGGGTAATCCGAAACGCGCAAATAATCGTCTCAAACAGTCAATGACAATGGTTGCTGATGTAGTACTGACTTTTTCAGCCTCAATCCACTTAGAATGGGCATCGATAATAACAAGATAATAGGTGTTATTAAAGGGCCCAAGGAAGTCTAGATGCAGGCGCGACCACGGCTCAGGTGGCCAAGGCCACGAGTGCAGCGGTGCGGCGGGGGGTGCGGGCCGCAGCTCCCTGCACGCGGCGCACTCCCGCGCCACGCGTTCAATATCAACATCTATGTTATCCCACCAAACATAATTGCGTGCAATTTGTTTCATTTTAACTATTCCCGGATGGCCGTCATGAATTTCACTCAGAACTAATTCTTTTAACGATTTCGGCACCACAATGCGATAGCCCCATACAATACAACCTTGATCAATATGCATGTTATCTTTTTTTTCATAATACATATTTTCTATTTTACTTAATAACCCGTTAGAAGGCCAGCCGTACATTATAAACCCGTATATTTTGCTCAACAATGGATCTTTTCCTGTTTCAGTTTTAATATCTATGAAACTGATCGGAAAATTGTCTTGTGCATAGTTTAAATAGCTACATTCTCTGTCTATCCTCTTTAGTTGCACATTGGTCAATTCTAAAGGAAGACGAGAAAGCGCATCAGCAAAGCAGTTTTTAGCCGAAGTTACGAACTCAATGTCGAAATCATAAGCGGCTAACTTAACAGCATAACGTTGCAGGCGACTGGCAGCGGTCACCGGTATCCCTTTATTCCTACCAAAAATATAACTTAAGGGTCGGTGATCGCTGCGGAGTTTAAAGTGCCTCCCATATAAATACTGGTGGTGTTTGGTTACCCCGAATACAATAGCCAATGCTTCTTTATCTAATTGTGAGTAATTAACTTCGGCCGAGTTTAGTGTTCTCGAGGCGCAACAAACCGGTCGCTCGCTGCCGTCAGCGTACCGCTGTGTCAACACCGCCCCCACTCCGTATGCGCTGCTATCAACTGATAATATTAACGGAACGCTTGAATCATAATGAGCTAAGACAGGAGCGCTGCTTAACACATTTTTAATTTTTGTAAAGGCCTTATTGCACTCATCCGTCCATTCCCACTTTACACTTTTCTTCAATAAGCCGTAAAGTGGTTGTAGTATATCACTCATGTTAACGCAGAACTTTGAATAAAAGTTTACGAGACCCATGAAACTTTTAAGTTGTGAAACATTCGTAGGTGCTGGCGCTGCTACAATGGCGTCAATTTTTTTATTATCTGTATGTAACCCGGATTTATCAATTTTGTATCCCAAATACGTAACACTGTCTTTAAAAAAATTACATTTAGCAAAATTTATCCTTAAACCATTTTCATTGAGCCTTTGTAGCACTGCTTTCAAATTAGTTAAGTGTGTAGTCTTATCTTTACCCGTAATACAAATATCGTCAGCAAACACTGCCGTTGATGGTAGTCCACTCAACGTTTCCTCCATAATTTTTTGAAAATTTTCTGGTATGCATTTGATACCAAATGGTACTCTTTTATAGACAAAGGTACCCACGTGAGTTGTGATTGCCGTCATCGGCTGGGATTCTTTATGTAACAAACACTGCTGGAAAGCGTTAGATAAATCTAATTTGGTGTACTGTTCCCCACCTCCTAACGCCGCGAATAAGTCCTCGATTCGTGGCAGCGGGTAATGATAATCTTTTAACAAAGGGTTGATTGTTATTTTATAATCACCGCATAATCTGATATTACCATTAGATTTTACTACCGGCACTATAGGAGTACCATAGTCCGATCGTTCAACTTTATATATTACCCCCTCCCGCTGCAACCGATCGAGCTCCCGTTCCACAGGCTGGCGCAAGGCCAGAGGTAACGACCTTGCCTTTACAAAAACGGGTGTGTTATCTTTTAAATACAACCTAAATTTGGTCTTAAATGTACCTAAGCCTTCAGCAAAAACGTCCGGAAACTCGTCACGTAACGATGCCGCCATCGAGTCGTCGTCGGTTAAATTGTAGCATTCCACAACAGCCAGCTTCAAATCTTTTATCCAAGTGCGACCCATTAGCGGAGGTCCACCATTGTTAATTACAAATAACTTTAGTTTTGCGTAATGTTTACCGCAAATAACGTTGACAACAATGTAGCCGATTGTCTCGATGACGTCACCCGTGTATGATTTTAAGATTAACGTTTTATTTTCTATTGGAATATTAGAAAAGTGCCTATCGTAATAATGTTTCGAAATAACAGAAATTTTACTTCCTGTATCAATCTCAAATCTACATTTAATACTTTCGATTGTTAAATTTGCATAAAATGGCCCATCGCCATCATTTTTAACTACTAAATTGTAAAAATTACAGGTGTCATCGTCCGTATCCGAGTCATTTAAAAAATACTGACCTTTGTAACCTCTTGCACTTTTAGTATTCTTGCACACCACTTTTAAGTGCCCTTTCTCACCACACGAATCACAATTATATTGCTTAAACCGACACTTGCCATCTGAATGGCCCGATTTACCACATCGCGAGCAGGCGCGCTGCGCACGGCCGGAGCCTGCGCCGCTGCCACCGGCGCCGCCGCCTCCGCTGCGCGAGCCGCTTGCGCCCGCCGAAATCCGATGCAAGCCGTCATCATCCTGCTGCACCTTACTAAGCCGTGCACTAGCCGAACTAGTGGAAGCACACGCCGTAGCCGCGTGCCGCTCCGCCGCCTCCAGCGCTAGTGCCAACTCCACGGCGCGCTTGTAGTCTATACCTCGTTCTGCAAAGATTCTTGATCTCATGTCTTCATCGACTAGTCCCGAAACGAATTGATCCCTCAAACATACTTCCAAGCAGGGGCCAAAATTGCAAGTTTTTGCTAAATGTTTCAACGCTTGAAGGTATTCGCGAATATTTTCGCCTTGCCGTTGTATCCTCTGTCGAAAAATATGCCTCTCTGCTATTTCCGACCTGTCTGGCTCCAAATGTTCCTTCACTAATGCAACTAATTGATCGTACGATTTTGATTCAGGGGTGTCTGGAGCACATAAGTCACACATTAATTCGTAACATTCCGCGCCAACCACCGTCACTAATGTGGCCACTTTTAACGTATCGTCAATACTGTTCAAAGTAATAAACTGATTAACTCGACGAACATACGCGTCCCAGTTGCTATTTCCTAAATTATAGGGTTCAATGCGTCCAATAGGCATTTTAATTTTGTTTTAACACGCGTAGGTAGTTAGTCACTCGTCGCCAGTGATATGTATCGGGACACGTCAATGAAACACGACAGCTCAATGCAAACTGGTTTATTGTATGCAGAACTTATCCAATACACAACAGTATCAAAACAATATATTCATGCATCAACCATCTTGCTGGAAGAAAATACCAAGTATTAATTTCCTAGCCCCGTCTATGAGGAAATTGATGGACCTTTTAGCAGTCGAGAGCTCAATAGGAAACCACTAACCAGCAAATTAAGTTTGTGACGTCCGCAGCCAGACGTGTCAACGAGTAAAATAGACGTGTGTCTGCCAGACTCCTAGCTAAAGGCTGTCAATTATCGAACTATGTGATGTAATAACTATTTCTGTGACGCCTAAAACTAACTGTTGTTTCTTTATTTACTTAAAAAAGCTGGTATAAAGATCAGTTTTGATCAATGCTTTTGTATAACATACTGTTTTTATATTTATGGTTGCGTATATGTGTATTTAAATGAAAAAAAAAGGAGTGCGACTATTAATATTATTGGTGTATTGTTTATACATTATTGATATATAAATAACATTAAAATTACACAAACGCTGTATTTAAATCATGTGTGTATTGTTCCCCTGGACATAGAGAAAATAACTTTTAATCATTTACATCGTGAATTTTAAAACTAAATAAATAAGCATTTCTCCAACCTTACTAGATCCGCTATATTTAGATGACATATAATATCTTTTAAATAGACACTTATTACAGCTGTGATATGCCAATTTACCTACTTACCATGCCACATAATTGTTTTCAGGAATACGGATTTCCATACAATTTTAGAAAATAATAATCTGCAATGAAGGTAAAACGTACATAAAGCTGATCTCACTTATAATAATGTTATTAATCTTATACTGTACCTTCACTTAGAGCAGATCAAATTCATATTCTGATTCACGTAAAGAGGTTCATTTTGTATACGACTTTTAATATTCCATTGTCAGAGGTGTACACTCGACTCATAAAGGAGGCCCGTTCCTTTCTGATAACTGCTTGAAAGTCCCCTGTTACGACCGCTAAAATACATTGTTAATGCATACCTAGTAGGTATGCATCGCGTTATTATTTTGAACGTGCATCGCATTTTATACCATAATTGGTAGGTGTAAAGTACACACGGCAATATGCGCTGAAACTATATGAATACTTGAATAGTTATTTGAAAATGGTTATTAGTGCTTCTTAAGTTTAATGTCAAATACTTTATTGAAATAAAACTACGTTTTATGGATTTTATCGCGGCATATTGATATTATTTAATCTGAATGTTTCGATTCATCCTCGATAATAGATTCTATACAATTTATGTAAATCCAAACATGAAACTGCACGATCAAAAGATGCGGTGAGCTTATTCTGTGTAAATCGTAATGTTAATAATTACCAAAAATGTTGGGTTTTTAGTAATTATAATTAAATCACCCAACTTAATTTGCGCGTGAACATTGATACTGCAAAGGATCTTAAATGTCGGAATAAAATAATATCAATATACCGCGATAAAATCAGTGGAAAATAGCTTTATTATATTGTCTAGTGTTCTTGTATGAGAAATCAGTACCGACCCGATTAGCCCAGCAGTGGTTATCGCTGTCTTTTGTGCTACGGATTTGAATACCGGCAGAGACATTTGATTGTATGATGTATCTATGTATAATATGTACGTATTTACAAAAAAGTAATAGAAATGTAGTATATAAACCTTCTAGGTTTTCGTAATACAAGCAGATCTTTATCACAAAAAAAGTACGTTCTTCCCAATTATAATAACGTTAACGGGATGAGGGTTGCAAGTTATTTGGTTCCTTACTATCTAAACAAACTTCCAGAGGATCTACAAAAACTATATAAATCAAGTTCGAAAGGTTAAAAGTATAAGTCGAAACGGTATTTTGTTACCCACCAAAATTACGTTAATTGAATAGTCTTAGTATTTTATTATTAAATTTATTGTTAATAAATGAGCAGCTCGCCGTCACAGATAAGTCCACAGAGGCTTTCGTGGATGGCAATGTTATTGATAATATAGTTTTAAGTATATTGGAAAAAAAATACGACGTTTGTATTACGGAAACTAGACTTTACCACGGAACTAAATGACGCCGTGTCATAATTTCCATATATATTTATAAACACTCTAGTTCCAGCCTACTAAGATGGGCAGATTAATTAAATTTAATCACAATTGCCTCAAGCACTTCAGTAAATAACACAGGTATATTATTACCCTGTTAAGTGGCTAGTCTTTTGTCTCTGTAAATGTACTATAATAAGATCTTAACGCCAGTTTTATGAGTATCCTTCCAACTACACTTCTTATTGTATGTAAGAACAATGAACCTTTAATAGTTGTTGAGTATTAGCGCGCCTGTTTCAACCTTAGGGTTCTTTTGTAAGCGATTTACCTGATGATATTTATTCTACTTTTATTTCGTGTGGCCCTTTTTGTTAGCAATAGTTTATTTACAATGTTACTGTGTTATTAGTTTAGTGTAAAGGTTTTTGTTTGCCAGAGGGTGGTATAGGGGATGGACCTACAGCATTGAAATTTGTTGATTTATTGTACTCTAAATACAATTCGCACAGGTTTATTGTGTTCTTTACTCAATTTGCACTGGCTTGAGTATTGTTACTAAATGGCAAATATATTTTGTATTTTGAAGCTCCATTTGATTTGATTTTGTTACTAACCTCATATCTGTATTTTATATAAATAAAAGTAAGCCGCATATCGAATGTGAAAAATACTTTACTGGTATGTACAATTTTTATATAAAAAATATAACAAATAATTCGACGCTTATTTTTTCTCTTGACTTTATTTAGAATTCTAGAATAAAACGCTTAACTTAGTTCCAAGAACCGCTTCAAATGGCACCCAACTTCCAACTTCTATAATGAAACTCAGTTACCTGTCACAGAGAACAAACTACAAAAGACTTCCGCACTAGAACGCATTGTCCTTTGCACTCGAAGAACTAACTGAACTGCACGCAAAGAACTTATTGTTTGGCACTTAAAAAGTCGGAATCCTATTGTATTCACCAGAGATAGCAGAAAGCGTATTGTTTTCTTAAGCTCTTTAGTTAAGAATTTTATTGTTGGAGAATTGAGCTGAGCTATTTGCAATTACTATGCTCTCAATTCTGACCAACCTTTGCTTTAAGACCTGTAATGATCACTGAAATTTTGCACAGAATTACAAAACCGTTGTACCAAAAAACTCCTGCAAGAAACAAGTTAGTACGGTTTAAAATCCTTTGAGTTTTTTAATTAACTCTATCAAACGATGATTCATTTACACACACGCTTTTTTGAACACAATACTTAGGGATATTATTCGCGTATTTTAGTATTCGCGTAAGTACCTATAACAAAACAGAATATATTTAATGAAGCTACGTACATATTTTTAGACACTGTTTTATTAATAAACTGTACCTGTTAACAAGTCTGACACATGAAACATGTAAAGTCGGTAAATTACTAACAGACTTCAAAGTACTACTTTTTTATTTATTATTAATATTAATTATTTACGTTCTGTAGTACTTAATGCAGGTACTTAAAATATTCACGCGCATGTAATGTAACTTGTCTGTACAATTTACTGCAGAAGTATTACATTACACGGCCATAAATTGATACGAATGTCTGAAAGAACCCTATCACTGTCTAAACCCAATCGCATTACAAAAATCAACAAAGAAAAAGGGTAACGTGGTAATGACCCTTGAAAGCAATGAGTTAGCCTCTTGATTCTACCTATGAAGTCCTTTTATCCTTTCCCCTCATTTTACCTTATTTGTAGGGGTAAATGTTCCCTCACCTTCGTGTATTTTCCCCGTTTTTTTGTTACTGTATAACGCTAGTTCATTCAAAATTATTAAGGTCCTCATTAAGCGCTACAATAGCACAATTTGTGGTCTTCACTGTGAAATTACCGCCTCTTTAGGATGGTGTAATATTACTGTGTGTATTTTTTTTTAAATCAACATTTTACTTTTCCGGCAAAGAAAATAGGTTTGTATGTATGTATCCGTTTCAAGAAAGAGGAGACCCGTGTCCAGATGTTGGACAGTAAAAGGGTCGGTGATGAAATCAAAAGTTTTCGTTTTAATAAAAATAAGCCCGATTTTAAAAGTCCTTTGAGTATTTTAGGTAAAACCTACTTCAGGATTTGATTAACTATGTACATTTATATACTAAAACATGTGAAGGTATGTATAATTTTTAAATATCCCACTTACTGTACATAACATAAATTAATAATATTGAACAAAATAACGTTACGTAACAAGTGAGCTTGTTGAGCTGGACCAACATTTTGTAAACGTTTCAATTCACATAATCCTCTAATTTGTAAAAGGTTTCTTGAACAAGATAAGCTGAACATCGTTAAGCTTTTTAATTATTTACTCGGAATTTTTAAAATTCTCCAAAAAAATAATATACAATGGAGTCAAGAAAGTGGAATGCCTAGTTTATATGGCTTTAATAAGCCTATTGGCACTAACAGGGCAAATATTTGACCTACGTGCTGCTGCTAAGAAAACCCATTTCACTTGACTTAGAAATTGAATCCAGGACTGCTTGGAAAACCACGTCTGCTACAACTAAACCAATTAAACAATAACATATGTCTTAAATTGTTGTCTAACATAAACAGAAAAAAAATCAGTTTCAGGCTACATTTGAATACTCGTCATTAAAGAATAATTTGTGGTTGGATTTTGCCCATTGTCTGAGTGAAGGCGACGCGACGCGACGCCAGCAATTTTGTTTTTGCCCAAAAACCTTTTCAAGTCCCACCCGAAGTCAAATTTGTTATTTTTTTTTCATACAATTAATTATTTTAAAGATATAACACTCTTTTTGCACCAACTAGAATATTAGACTTTAAGAAAATAGTCTGTTTGTGTCCGTAGATGCTAAAAACAAATATAAACGGGCGATAAAATTCGTAAAAAGAATTATAAATTGTTAGAAATCTATACAAATATTATAAAGCTGAAGAGTTTATTTGTTTAAACGCGCTAATCTCAGGAACTACTGGTGGAAATTCAATAATTATTTTTATGTTGGGTAGTCCATTTATTGAGGAAGGTTGTAGACTATAGAACATCACGCTACGACCAACAGGAGTGGAGCATGAATGAAGTTTAAAAAATAAATGACCACCCGTGCGAAGCCGGGACGGGCCGCTTGTGTTTAATAATAATAATGGTGTCAAGCATCTCATATAAATTGAAATCTAACCTTTTAGTGCTAATTTCAGATACAACAAGATTAAAAGAATATTCATAGAAATTCTTTGATATTGTATGATAGACTAGCTATCTACCGCGGCTTTGCCCGCGTGGTATATAGCCTATGTGTTAATCCAGATAATAAACTATATGGATGCTAAATTTCATTCAAATCTGTTAAGCGGTTTTTACGTGAAAGAGTAACAAACATCCATCCATACTTACAAACTTTCGCGTTTATAATATTAGTAGGATAATTCGCCTATAATTGAGACGATAGTTCTGAGGTTCACCAAAGTTACATGCCCGATGTTCTATTTTCCACGTATTTTCATATATTATTTTTATCTTTGTTCGAGGAATCATATATTTTCAATTTCCTATGAAATATATTTTTACCAATATCCAATGTTTATATATTTTTTTTTATTAAAATTAAAATTTTTACGTTGAATATGTGTAGAATTATACTGTTTCCTGCAATTTTAGTTTGTAGAGCTTATGTATAACATTATTTCTAGGTACCCCAATGGTAACCGGATAGTTCCCCATTGTATTAACGACCACTCTCAAACATCACGCTATTACATTAGGGCGTCGAACAAAAGTCGCGGTCATAATCGGACGGGTCTTATCCCACCCATTAATGCGAAATATCTTTTCAAAGCGGGAAATAAAAAAATCAAAATATGTTATTAGAAATCCGTTCACCCCTAGTTATGAAATTATGTTAATGTTTACTGACGTATGTTATCAAATTCGTGTTTTATGCTCACGGAACAAGGTTCGTTATTGAATAGTTCTTCGTACAAAAGAACGTCACGGTGTTATGGTTCTTTTGATAAAGAGATTATTATGAGAAAAAATCTCCCATGGAGTTTTATTGTGTGTTGTGTTTGGACTACAGTAATATAATATGAAGCTTTGGGTGGAGTTTAATAAATGTTCGATATAAACTTTAATAGGGGGTATATCGGATTATTAATAAAGGTGCATTGAATTAAAAAAATATATTTGATTTTTATACAGACTAACTCTGCGCAGACGTCTGAGAAAATATCTAGTATATGACGTGTTATATGAATACATAAACTTTAGACGACCCGATTAGGTTGTTTATCTATCGCCAGTGTTCGTTCCATGTCGTCTTGTTTTTTTTAAAACAATTATCTCCTTTTTAGGTCTTACTTGTATAGGTTTTCATTACAAGTGGATTATTATGATTGTTATAAACACTGCTATGATAAAACAGTGACTTATGATGGTGTCGGTGCCCATAGTTAAAAAAAAAAGTAAATAAGTAGAATCAAAATCAGACAAAAAACATTTTTTTAAATTTATTAAAATAAAGTACCTAAATTGTCAAGTAATGTCATTGTAGATAGGAAGAGGTATCTTGCGCATTGTTTATTCAATATATAAATATGTACATCCGAACATTATCACACAGCGCTATCTAGTTCCAAGCTACGTATGGAGGCTTGTGTTACAGATACCAGATAGTTTATACACTACACAGACATAATTTCTTTGTAAATACATACAATTCCATGACTTGCAAACAAGTATTCTATACTGGGATCCTTACCAGGGAAGACAGCATTAATACCACAGTGCTAATTGGGCCATCAAAATTATATTTAACTAGCTTTCACCCGTGATTTTGTCTGCGTAAAATTAGTAATTTTATACTGCATACTCCACCTCCCTTTTCCCCATTTTAAGCGATGATTTCCGGGATGAAAACTACCCTATGTCATTCCCCGGGACTTAGACTATCTCTATACCAAATTTCATCTAATTTGGTTCAGCGGTTATAGCGTGGGGAGGACAGACTGACAGACAGACACACTTTCGCATTTTAATGATATTAAAATTATAAGTAAGGATTTTATTTATTTATTAAAAAATTACGTTTTAAATTACTTTTCTTGTAGGAACAACATTACACGTAAAGTGAACTAACATTAACTAAAACAACAATTTTAATTCACGTAGGTACATTAATTTACCATCTGCAAACTAGTATAGCTGGTACAAAAAGAGAGATAGGATTTACCTTAAAAAATAGTTAATTCACCGACATAGTTTCAAACTGGGCCAACGAGTTGCGTAATTCACGTAACGTTGTTGAATTTTCAATATTTTTATACGTTTTTTGTTGAGAAACTGGATGGATTATAATATTAAATTGGTAATTTTTTTTTAAGTTATGTGAGTAATAATAATATAATTATTTACATCCTTATCATCAACGCATTATTAACTCACTACTGGACACGGCCACTTGAGTTTGGCGATTCTTCGGGCTATGTCAGCGACCCGGGTTCTTCTACGGATCTCCTCATTTCTGATTCGATCATGTAGTGAAACTCCTTTACTCTCTGAACAATACTATTAACGGAACCATAAAGAACCACTTAAATACTAGTTCTATAACTCACTTTCGTAGAATAAAATTTTTGTACTAGTATTTAAGAGACAAAAATCAAGCAACAATCGAACTTCAATTTTCAAAGACTGTAATACTACATTTGAACCGTTCAAACAACTTTATACAAACAGCGGCGGGCGAATGCGACATAAATAATCGGAACAGAACGGTATCCCTAATTCCCATAAATCGAAATATCCGTGGGACACATCGAAGCGCTAGTGGTGATAACGCATATTTATGGTGATGATGCTTGTCCACTTTGTCTGCGGATGAAAGTAGCCTCCAACGTTACTGGAGTTTTCGTTAAAGAAGATTGGTTATTCACGAGATTTATTATACTTCGATACTGGTGATATGTAATACCTGCAGGCATTTTTTTGACCTAACTCTAGACACCAGACCCTTAGAATTGTAGATATAAGTTACATTGACAACCCAATTAGTCCAGCGGTAGTTAACACTGCCTTCTGTGCCAAGAATCCCGGGTGCGATCCCGGTAGGGGCAAATGTTTCTGTGATGAGCATAAACATTTGTATCCGAGTCATAAATGTATCTATGTATAATATACCTATATGTATTTATAAATAAAAAGTATATAATTATGTAGTATATCAACCAACTAGTATCCGTAACACAAGCCTCGATGCTTAGCAGGAAACTAGATGGCGCTGTGTAATAATGTCTAATCACACACAGTAATTTCAAACTGGGATATGTAGTTCCGTATAATCTGCAACAAGTGGAAATCGAACGCGTACCACACAATGTACTTGCTGAAGATAATTTAGTGAATAGAGCGTTAGGTTACCGGTTCACTAGAACGTAATCATGATAACGGTTGGATTTGCGTGCATAATTAAAGCGCTATAATTAAGTTGGTATTTCTGGAAGGTTCTCTTTGAACATCTTCCCAACCCTTTTCCTAACAAGGCATCTAGTCTACCTAGACGCGGCAGTATTTTATTATATATTTTTTTACTACGTAACCCAATAACTCGGCAATATACAGTTCTGACTGGAGTCATCATGGAGTTTCAAATTCTAGAAGCACATATAACAACAGCGTGTATAACAACCAGATTTGACGATTAACCGTTATATTCAAGGCAATTTAGGTCGACCCATCCATAGACTGACCTCAGTAAGTGTAACTTAACCTGACAGATCGATTTAGCAGCGTAGTTTCTACTTATTATTAGTAAAATGACGTCCACTCTTGGGTATAAGCCTCTCCCAAGGATTTTCAAAACTATCTATAGGAGTAACTATGTATTTTCACATTTATTATCTTACGAGAATTACTTTTTAGTTCGAAGATTTTTGTATGTTTATCAATTTAATATAAATTATAAGGTCCTGGTGTCTGTGATACAATGATTAATTCATTAGTACGGGCACCAACGATACTTTTTTTTCTGCAATGTTCATTTCTTTTTGTATGGAAAACTGCCAAACCCATTATTGTCCCACTGCTGGGCACGAGTCTCTTACTGCGGGTTGATAGACTTCACATGCCATTGAGAAATCTCTCAAGCATGCAAGTTTCCTCACGATGTTTCCCTTCACCATTTCAGCATTTGATAAACACGCACATAACTTCCGAAAAGTCAGTGGTTCGAACTCGAGACCTTTGACATGTCAGTCCACTGGTCACACAACTAGGCTACCACAGCTCTTTTTTTCCAGGTCTAAAAATATGTTTTTCTGGAAATAAATTTTATTATTATTATTATTATTAAGTTTATCCCTCATTGAAATATCTCTTCTCATTTAAGATAGGTTAGACCATAGTTCACCACGCTATCCTATTACAAATATCGATATTTCTGAGTTAGTTTCGTAATTTCTTCTCAGAAGTGTCCACGCATCAACTGCGTGACAGAGCAGACGGAGCAGCGGCGCGGGACGCGGGGCAGAGGGGAGCAGCCGGGCGCGCCAACGGTCGTTCACCCTGCGTCTGCGACACTCAGCTGACCGATCGCGGCGCGATCGCACGGACATTTCTCACGCGACGCTTCAACGTTCATATTGTAAATAGTCGAACCAAATTATAATTTATATCATACAGTCCACTTCAAGAAGTTTCATTTACGTCCTCTAAGGCCTATTCAGTGGTCCTTCGAGCGATAAAAGACACCGGAAGCTTAATTTGCCGCATTATAATATCGTAAACGTGATCGGTCGTCGGTGGACTTTGCCCGCGACCACGTCGATTGAAACAAAGAAGTCGTCTCCGCTGCGAGCTGCATCTTCAACGAGAAAGCTGATGTCATTCTTATGGGAGTATACGTACAGGATTTGAGTGAGTTCGTTCCAATTAGTTATTTCCTAGATTTTTTTTTTTGCCGAAAAACCGTTGTGCAAAATTTCAAATTTCAAAATTTTCGTTAGTTGTGATTTAATGAATAACTAGCAACAGTGCTCATATCATCGCAATAATCCTTTCACCGCTTACGCCGCCAGTATAATAATATAAATTCTTTGCAAACTTATTAGCTGCGCAACAGGTTTGTCGGACGGGTCGTTGACCTTGAAACCTATTCACATCTGCTTGCATTGTTTCTTTTGTTCACGCACAGCTGATTTAAATTGTAACTGTAATCATTAACGTTTATTTTGTTTAGTTTAAAGATAGTTTATTTTGTTAAAATGGCAGAAAACCTTAAGACTTTGATTAAAAAGCGTAGTTCAGTTAAATCAAAGCTCACTATTTATAATAACTACATAGCTTTAGTGAAAAGTAGTTCGGAAATATCTGAGTTGCAGCGCTTAGACTTGCAGGAGCGTTTTAATAAGTTCGAAGCCATATATGCCGAATTTGACAATTTGCAGACACATATCGAACTACTCGCCGATGATGCCGAGCCTACGTTTGCTGACCGTGAGGACTTCGACCGCCAGTTCTTCAGACTGGTGGCGCATACGCGTAGCCTGCTCGGCGCTTCATTCGACGGTGCTGGTTCGGAAGCGGGCTTCAAAGATGCTGACTCAGGTGCACATGTTTCTAACAGTTTTGTTCGTTTGCCTAAAATAGATTTGCCTCATTTTGATGGAAACTGCCAATGCTGGCTTGAGTTTCGTGACACCTTTACGTCATTGATTCACGATAACGCTAGTATTAGTAGTATAAACAAGTTTCACTATTTGCGAGCTTCATTGCAAGGGACAGCGGCATTGATTATAAAAAATATAGATTTTAAAGGCGATCACTATAGCATCGCATGGGATCTATTGTGTGAACGCTATAACAATACGCGTCTTTTGGTTCATAATCATTTACACGCATTATTTGACGCCGAGTCAATTTTAAAAGAATCGTGTACATCAATTAGGAATCTTGTAGATCTAATCAATAGGAACGTAAGGGCACTTACAACATTAAAGCAGCCTACTCAGTATTGGGATACACTGCTCATCTATGTCATGATAAAAAAATTGGACATAACAACGAGTCGCAATTGGGAAGAGCACAGGAACAACACTATTAAGGATGATCCCACATTAGCTCAATTTTGTTCTTTTTTAAGCAGAAAGGCGGACTGGTTGGAGTCCGTCGAATCTAACATTGGATGTTCATCTCTTTATAACAGTAATAATTCTATTGTTGCCTTAAACAATAATCATTCAAACAAAAATAATTCTAAAATCACTCAAATTAATAATAAAACATATAACAATAATAAAATGTATCCAATAAAATGTCCACTTTGCTCCCAAGCTCACACTTTGTATAAATGTACATCTTTCAGAAACTTACCTATAGAAAGTCGCATACAAAAGGCTAATGATTTTGACGTTTGTCTTAATTGCTTACGTATTGGACATTCTGCTAAGCAATGCAAATTGTCACATTGCAGATATTGTAAAATAAAGCACAATACTCTTTTGCATTTAGAAAGCCAAAGTTCCAAACCATTCTCAGATCCATTGCCTTCTGTTAGTTCTGCTATGCTTTCTTCGCTTTCTACTATGCCAGCCAATTCTTTACAGCTTGCTACTTCTGCGCATGTTTTACTATCCACAGCCATGGTGAACGTGACCAGTGCAACCGGTAAGAAGTACACTGCGCGCCTGCTGCTGGACAACGGTAGCACGGCGAATTTTGTTACGCAGAGGTTATCAGAGGAACTGGGTTTGTCACGACGCGGTACGAGCATCAAGGTAACGGGTATTAATAATCACATATCCACCAGTACACAGTCTTGTCACCTCAAAATAGAGTCTTTATGCTGTGCCTACACTGTAGATATTGAGTGTCATATTTTACCGGAGATTACAAAGGTTCTACCGTCTTCATTCGTGCACGTCAGTCACGTCCCTATTCCTTCAGGTCTTAAATTAGCAGACCCGAACTTTAACGTTCCGTCGGTCGTAGATATTCTGGTAGGGGCTGAAGTGTTCTGGAACGTATTAGGCAATAACACAATACATTTAGGGAAAAATCTTCCTAGATTATGCGAAACCAAGTTTGGTTGGCTTGTGTCCGGTAGCATTTCGCATCAATCAAAGTTATCCCATTCACATATCGTGTGCCACCATTCTAATGTTAATCCCGAACTTAGTCAATTCTGGGAGCTAGATAGTGTTTTACCAAAGCATTCACAGTCTTTGGAGGAAAGGATGTGTGAAGAACAATTTCTTCAAAGCACTGTTCGTAAACGTGACGGCAGGTTTGTCGTCACTATGCCTTTAAAAAAAGATCCTAGCACTTTAGGTAATTCTTACATCACTGCTAAAAATCGTTTTTTATCCTTAGAAAGGCGATTTAAGAAGGATCCTTCATTTAAAGAAAAATATAATGAATTCATGCGTGAGTATTTACGCTTGGGTCACATGACTTTGGACTCTTCTTCTGACTGTATTTCCTCACCTGAAAACTCCGTGGTTAAACATTATATACCACATCATGGAGTCATTCGTAGTTCTAGCATCACTACTCAACTACGCGTAGTATTCGACGCATCAGCCTCTACCAGTTCGGGAGTGTCTCTTAACGACATTCAGATGGTTGGTCCCGTAGTGCAAGACGATCTGCTTAGCATTCTAACACGTTTTCGTCAACATAGGTATGTGGTCTCAGGTGACGTAGAAAAAATGTACAGGGCCATAGAGCTAAGCCCAGGTCAACGACCTCTTCAAAAAATCATTTTCCGGTTTGACTCCTCGGAACCTCTTAGAACCTACACATTAAATACGGTCACCTACGGCACCGCTTCCGCTCCCTATTTAGCCACCAAGTGTCTAGTAAGTCTGGCTGATGACATAGAAGACACCCGTGTTCAATCCGCCATAAAACGTGACTTTTACGTAGACGACTATCTGAGCGGGGCGAGTATTATAAACGACACCGTTGAAATTTCAAAAAAGGTGCAATCGGTTTTGTCTTCTGCTAAGTTCAATTTACGCAAATGGCGATCCAATCATCCGGAAATCATTAAACAAATCACAAACAGTAAACAATCAAATGACATGATACAGTTTTCTGAGCAAGGAATAAATTCCTCTCAGTCCAAAACTCTAGGGCTTAATTGGGTATGTGACTCTGATTTGCTTACTTACACTATTAATATCATGACTTCAGTGAAGGTTACTAAACGTCATGTCCTTTCTGTCATCAGTCAGATCTTTGACCCGCTAGGCCTTGTAGGTCCGTGCATTGTTGAAGCGAAAATTGTCATGCAGCGTCTATGGCTGGACAAATATGACTGGGACGATGAAGTATCGCACGAATTAAAAAACCTTTGGTCTACATTTGAAAGCACAATAACATCTTTAAATAATCTAAAAATACCTCGTTGGGTTTTGTGTGAAGACTCTATTATGCATGAAATACACGTCTTTACCGATGCGTCTGAGAAGGCATACGGCGCTTGTGTATACATTCGCTCATGTAATAGCATTGGATTCACAGGTGTACAACTTCTAGTTTCTAGAAATCGTGTAGCGCCAGTTAAACCAACAACGATACCGAGGCTTGAACTTTGTGGAGCTTTGTTGGGTGCAAGGCTGTGTACTAAGGTTCAGGAATCGCTTACTGTGCCCATTAGTAGATGTAGATTCTGGTGTGACTCTACTATAGTGTTGGGTTGGCTCTCTACTCCTTCCAACCAACTAAAACCATTCGTTAAAAATAGAGTACATGAGATTCAAGAAAGCACATGTGGTCATACCTGGAGCTACGTACCGTCGAAAGACAACCCGGCGGATCTTGTTTCCCGCGGTCTCAGAGCCGACATAATTGGGGACACACCGTTGTGGTGGTCTGGTCCCTCCTTTCTGATACTCGACGAAAAAGAATGGCCTAACATGCCAAACACTGAGAAGCATGATTTGCCGGAAGTAGTGACTCATTTTATTAGTGATAGTAATAATCATTCCTTAAACATTCACCATGTAGAAATAACCAGTATTTCATCAATTATTCATAATCTATTAGATAAATATAGCAGTATTACTAAAATCCAATATATATTTACATATGTACAAAGATTTATTTACAATATAAAAAATAAAGATAAATTGTGCGGCAATCTTTCACTCACAGAACTACAAAATTCATTTAACCTGATTGTTCATCATTCCCAACTTGAGATGTTTCCTGATGAATGGAAACTTTTAAAGTCTGGACAAAAATTGCCACGCAAAAGTAGATTGCTTCCTTTGACTCCGTTCATCGACAATCATAATATCATTCGCGTGGGCGGGAGGCTTGACAATTCCCCCTACGATTTTAGTGTGAAACATCCCATTCTGATATGTTGTAAACATATATTTACGAAACATATATTTCGAATGCAACATTTAAAGCTTTTACATGCTGGTCCGCAATTGCTTTTGTCTCATATTAGACAGACTTATTGGCCTCTAGGTGGTAGAAACTTGTCTAGATCTATCGTGAATCATTGTCTTAAATGTTTCAGACACAAGGCTCAAAACATACAGCCTGTGATGGGTCAACTACCTCATTCAAGAACTCACTTTGAGTTTCCATTTTTAAACTGTTACGTTGACTACGCAGGGCCAGTATTGGTAGCCAATCGCAAAGGTCGTGGTTGCAAACTTACAAAATGTTATATGTGCATCTTTGTTTGCTCGGCAGTAAAGGCCGTACATCTGGAGCTCGTCACAGACCTCACCACTGAGGCTTATATAGCCGCTCTAAATCGATTCGTGGCGCGTCGAGGCAAGCCCCGAAGCATCACGTCCGATAACGGGACAAACTTCGTAGGCGCATCAAATGAAATGCGTAGGTTCCTGCGGTTATCAAATGTTGCATCCGAAATTGCACAGGAGGGCATCGAATTTATTTTTACGCCTGCTTACAGCCCGCATTTTAATTCACTGGCTGAAGCTGCTGTGAAATCATGCAAGCATCATTTAAAAAGGTTATTGCATCTCACCCATTTTACCTTTGAGGAAATGGCTACTTGCCTCTCTCAAATAGAGGCGGTCTTAAATTCACGCCCTCTCACTCCTCTCTCGTCAGACCCTAACGATTTTTCGGCATTAACTCCCTCTCACTTCCTAATTGGACGACCGCTCTTATCTGTACCATGCCCACAGGTGGCTGACGCTAACATCACGCATCTGGATCGCTGGAGAAGAATAGAGTTCATCAGGCAGCACTTTTGGAGCCGATTTCATAATGAATATACTTCTCTGCTGCAGGCTAAAACTAAATGGTTTCAGTCCAAAGGTGAAGTGAAGCCAGGGTCCTTAGTCCTAATCAAGGACAAAACAACACCGCCCCTTCTGTGGTCTTTGGGTCGGGTCACGAGGACCTACCCCGGCGTGGACGGGGTGACAAGAGTTGCAGAGCTGAAGACGAAGAGGGGCACCATCCGCCGTGCCTTCAACAGCATCTGTTCACTCCCTGTGGACCTTTGAAGATGTCTCTTCAACCCGGGGAATATGTCCACGCATCAACTGCGTGACAGAGCAGACGGAGCAGCGGCGCGGGACGCGGGGCAGAGGGGAGCAGCCGGGCGCGCCAACGGTCGTTCACCCTGCGTCTGCGACACTCAGCTGACCGATCGCGGCGCGATCGCACGGACATTTCTCACGCGACGCTTCAACGTTCATATTGTAAATAGTCGAACCAAATTATAATTTATATCATACAGTCCACTTCAAGAAGTTTCATTTACGTCCTCTAAGGCCTATTCAGAAGTCATCACTTTGAAAATATAAATTCCATTTAGATCCTAAATAAATCTAATATATTATATAATCATATGACTGTGTCTTCAAAAGATCTATTTATACAAATAAATATCATTTATAATTTGGTAGAATTTACACGACCAAATCTTTCACGCATATAGGATTCGTTCCAATATTTTCATTGACGTCCCTTCGCGTCGAATTTTCAAAATGTTGACTTCATAATCACACAACTAGACCTGTATCTTATTTAGAACATTTTAGATTTTAAAACCTATACACGAGGTCGAGGTGATAAATCTTGCTGTTGATCAGGCCTTTTACTGTAACAAACATAATATTAACTGACTTCAACGTCAATCAATCACCAAGTTTGTAAAAACTTTAAATAGATAGGGTTTGTGAAAAAAAAATTGTAATACTATTATAATAACAAAACGTGATGATGTATTATTTCAACTACTGTGTAATATAATATCCGAATGATCCTTACAAAACTGACACGTTTTCCTTGTAATATGTTACATTTGATAAATACTCTCGCGTGTATGGCAACATATGCGTGCCTAATTTATTATATCTCAATGTGTATTTATTTCCCCAAAGATTTTGGTCGAACGCAACGTTACTGTTATTGCGGTAGAAAATACGAATAACGATATTCGGTGGTATTTTAATGTATTTGAAAATTGATCTACTTCACGAATAAATAAGACGGATTATATTTTAGATGTTTAATAAAAAACACCAAGGGACTAGTTTCTTAAAAAAATATTTTTGTTTTTTACTTTAAATCCAATCAAAGTGATTTTTTCGCACGCTAAAAAAATGTATCAGTATAATTTACGTTCAATATTCGTATTTCGATTTAAAACGTACCATAATTACGTTAAGAAAAGTAAACATTCAATTTTCACTCATTCATCTGAATCACATTTAAAGTCCATATCTCAGTTTCATTCATTCAATAACTCAAAACGTTTGCGCCATTAAATTATGCATCGAATGGGCATTGTCTAGCGTTACGTCATAGTGAACGGATGGCTTTTCTAGAAGGTAGCTGGCGATTCGTTTGCGGTATTTGCGATGGTAGCGTAACGGTATTTCACAAATATTTGGATTTGTAAAATCTTGTGGCAGATATTGCTCGGTATTTTGAAATTGAACTGGCCGTTTTGATGGAATTTGTTATGGATTTTGTTGAGAGAGTTATAGATTCAGTTGATACAGAGATTTAATACAGACTTTCATTCTAGTTTGTTGTATATGCAATGTTTGAAAAATGCCATAGTAGGCAAACTACCTAATCTAAAATTTAATTAAAAGCAGGCATTTGGTGTTTGGGGTATTTTAATTTTAATCGTTGTTTTGTTTTCATTAAAACTGCAATAAGCTGTTGATGTGGTTTTCTTAAGACAAGATGAACGATAATATACTCAACAAGTGATTTTTTTTTGCACTATTGGGAATTAGAAATATTAACTTTTAAATTGAAATAAAACGCTCGCCGTTTTAGCACATGTTATCAGTTTCCTTATGATTTCATTTTAAAAACCTCAATTCGGGGTCATAATTTCACCATGAACCTAATCACGGGTAAAATACGGGAATCCAGAAGGAATAGTGAAGTTATTAGAAACACCCCGAAACCCCGAAACGAAACGAACGTTTTGATACATACATTTGATTATTAGAGTTTAATATTACAGTCGAAGAATTTATAGTTTATGTTCGAATTCAATATGGGCTGAGTGGTATGGGCTTTTGGTGACATTCTTTAAATACATTTACCAATTTCGGTTTAAAACTCACATTAAGATTAAAATAGTTTTTTTTTCTTTACAATTCCGAATATAATAAGTACTTACAATAGTACCACTGTTTGATGTCCAAACGTTTCAACGAATCACATAATTAAACGTACTCTACAATACGGACTCCCCAGTACACTCGCGCACAATGGTATCATACGTGTAATCTGAATCTCGCTGAATTCATCTTTGTAACATCCTTTGTACGAGAATGTACGAGTATTTGAAATGGTCTATTATTTGACGTAAGTGTTTATGTACATACTTTGATTTTGTTGTGCGTATGGGTGGTTTGGCGGCGCGAACTGGAAGACGCAGCGTGGGTAGGCCTCCGGCAAGGTGGACCGACGACCTGGTAAAGGTCGCTGGAACCAGCTTGATGCGGGTGGCCCAAGACCGGTCGTTGTGGAAATCTTTGGGGTAGGCTTATGTCCAGCAGTGGACGTCCTCCAGCTGACATGATGATGATGATGATGATGATGGGTGGTTTGGGAAACAATATTGTTCCGATATTATGTAAGAGCAATATTTTGTTAATATAGTAGACGATACTAGTGGTTTTGTCGCACCACTGACTTTTAGAAGTTATGAGCGTATTTTACCATTATGTTCAAACAGTGAAGGAAAATATAATAGTGAGAAACTTTATGAGAGATTTTCTCAATGATATATCTCGTACTCCGCCAACTCACAGTAGGGTATCGTGATGAAATATAGCTTCCTAGCTATCTTCTCAAATGATAGGAGACCCACGCCCAGCTGTGGGTCAATAATTGAGTTGATGATAATATGATTCCATGAAACCTGAACAAACTAAACTATGAAAAACTTCAACCACAGATGTCTAAAGACCACTATACAGAGTTTGTAAACTGTATATTCGCACAGTAGGTATTCTGAAAAATGAAAAACTACACACTAAAATTGCGTTAATACATTTAATTTTATCAATATTCTGAAGGCACATAAAAAGTTTGAATATTACTATTGTTATTGTAAAATTAATACGTAATTACAATTGGAAAATTGCGTAAGAATATGAATATTAATTTATTAAAACATCTCATTTGTTTAAAAAAACTATGCCAATTTTAGTTAGTTTGAAATTTGAATTTTAATAATTTATACACATGCTTGATTAAATATTGTATTTAGGTACTTGCATTTGTATTGTATTTGCATTTTTTTTTAGATTCATTTGAAAATAGTCGCCCACAAACAAAGGGAAGTAAGAATACAATTTGTTTAATTAATATTTCTGATTAATTAGCACAAGCGCAGTGCGTTGTATAGAGCTTGTTACGATTGCATTTTATCGCCTGCAAGCTTCGTATGCTTACTGCATAATATTTCTCGTTCATTACCGCAGTGTATGTGGGGAATTAAGTAGAAAATATGCATGAACAACAGGCAGAAGTGTAGCTGGGTATAGTAAATTTAATTTAAAATTTCAATTCTAAAAGCTATGTTAATAGATTTTTTCATAGAATTAAATATAATTGAATAGAATACGAATTAGGTTATCTCATGCTCGAATGATAAAGGAAAAACTCGTGAGAAAACAAATTATTTTAGCGGTTTTTTCGACAGCATGTGTATTCTGTGAAATTAGGTTAGTGTGGTAGACTATGGCCTAATCCCTCTCTAAAATGAGAAAGCTTATGCCCAGCTGTGGGACATCACTGGGGAAATGGGTTGATAATGATAGTACCAAGGATGAATATATCAACGTCGCCAACATTAAATAGATATTTTTTCATTGTATGCATAGAAAAAAACCACACAGCAACAAGGTACTTCATTGAGATGTACTATGTAGATAACTAAAATGTTCTACCAGATAAACATCTTGCTCCAATAAAATTTTACCTCCAAAAAAAAACACATTCATCAAACACTGAAAGACTCAATCCCAAACAAAAAATACAAAACCGTCAATACCACGTTGTTGCTCCGTAACTTATGAACACGCTGAATAATAGTATTTATGTAATAAGGGCAGAAAGTTTTGCTCTCATTGAATGCAAATAAATCATTTTGATCGATGCGATGAACTCACGTGCGAAACAGGGTTGCATTGTTATATGCCCTTGTGTGTTCGGTGCAAGTTAACAGCAGATAGCGTTTTTGCGACCTATAATATAGAAGCAAAAGCTCACTCATCATCATCAACCCATTATTGTCCCATTGCTGGGCACAGGTCTCCACTCATTTGGGAGGGGTTAGGCTAGTTCACCACTTTAGCCTACTGCGGGTTGGCAGACATTACATGCCATCGAGAAAATCTCTCAAGTATGCAGGTTTCCTCACGATGTTTTCCTTCACCGTTTGAGAAATTATGTGCGTATTTATCACATAAATACGCACATAATTTACGAAAAGTCAGTGATGCGTGAGCGTGCCTTGGGTTTGAACTCGAGACCTCTGACATCTCAGTTCACTGGTCAAACCGTTAGGCTACCACAGCCCATCAAAAGCTTACAACACACACGAAGCACGACTTACACTGCTAAAATTTGTCAGGAAAGTAATCAAGACAAGAAGGTACAAAATGTCAACTAAAAATATTTTTTTAATAAAAACTTCTATGTGAATATATTTGCCGTTCATTATTATTAGCCATAGGCCTTACTGCTGAGCTGCTGTATAGGTTTCGATGGCCAGCTCAACTTTAACCTCAGCAGCTCCATTTATGAACACTAAACTTTATTTAAAAAAAAAAGCTAAACACTGAATCAGTAGAAATCAAGTAAAAATCAATGAAATATAAGACTTCACATTGAATGAACACTCGCTATTCTCATATAATAAGACCACCAGCTGTTATCCAAAAGTCACTGATTCGGAAGAAGAAATTCCTTTGTGGGCCATCCCCAAAATATTCGGCAACATTTTAAACTTATAATAGTAACGGAATTGATGCCAGATTAATTGTGTTATTTTATAGTGCGAGCCTTTTTATGTTTGCTCGAATGTAACTAATATGTTGTTATAATGTCTTTAAAGTGTACCAGGGGGTTATGTGAAATGTTATACTGTATTACTAGCTGCCTCCCGCGGCTTCGCCCACATGGCATATAGATAAAAAGTAGCCTATGTGTTAGTCCAGGTAATAAACTATATGTATGCTAAATTTTATTCAAATCTGTTAAGCGGTTTTTGCGTGATAGACTAACAAACATCCATTTATCCATACTTACAAACTTTCACGTTTATAATATTAGTAGGATAGTATGTTTCCTTCAGTATAAAAGCTTTGATTTTTCAGTTGAGCAACCGTCTTATTTCTCTATCTTTTGCTCGATTTTGACCTCATGATATGTTTAAAGAACTTCATTTACTATTAAACCATTCGTTACTTACATGACCAGACCGGACAGATCGGTTCCTACTTTTTCCTTCACTTAACATTTAAAACTCATCTGGGCTTTCCACTACTATGTACAATTTGAACAAAAAAAACCCTTATATACGTCACCAATCATGTCATAACATGAAGTGGAAGTGACTGTTTTATAAAGTCAGTGAGTATGTTATGGTTTTCTGGTTTTCTTCCTCATTACTGATCTCCTTCGTCCTCCTGAAACATTCAACCGGTTCTCTATTATATAAATAAACATATTATATATTAAAATACATGGTGTACAAATCATATTGACATAAAACGATTTAAGGTTCGCTTCTGCTGATTCTTCTTTGCTTGAACTATTGAGGAACCACTGATCGCGCGTATTGAAGCCTACCACTTACTTACCTTACTAAGCCCGGCTACGGGTAGCACTAAGTAACTACGGGTTACCTACCCTACCCCATGAACATTACCCGCAAGTCCCAATTTAAAAAAATAAATAAACTTTACATAGTATTAGTGGATTCTAAAAGCATTCAAAGTCATAACAAGAACACGAAAACAGGTAAATGTAGCTTCTCGTAAATAGTATTAGCTTGTTACGTAGAAACACCGCAATAAAAAGCTATTTAGGTCTTATCTACAAATTGAATTCTGTAATACACCCTCAAGACCAATACACGCAGATCAAAATATTTTTTATATGTACATAAGTACCATTTTCCTATAAATTGCCATTTTATTTGTCTATCTTTAATATTCCCGATATACGATAATAGTTTCAGGAGTAATATAGCTAGAATATATTTTTAGATATTTATAATCCTTTCCAAAATGGCTGACATGCTTTCAGCGGTATAAAATCATTTTAATATTGCAGCCGCATAATATGTAGTATAAAAAATATATTAATAATTCAGAGGCGACAATTGATTTAAAAGTTTTATTATTGATATCGATTTTTACCTACACGATGTATACTTGTAAATCCTCAAAGAAGAAAATCAAATTCTCTCAGTCACTGGTTAGGTGACAGAAAATGCAATCTTAAATTAAGCTCGATTTTGTGCATAAATTTAAATGTATTGAAATATTGATGACTTATAACACCAGGTTAAAAACATTCAACAACAAACTCTTTTATTCACGAATTTTATCCCCGTATATTGATAGTATTTTAATACTGACGTTTATTTTAAGGGTAGATACTATCAAAAGTATAATTCGATCTGGTCTAATGAGATATTAAGGTAGGAATCCTTAAAGGTAGGGGTTTCTCTCCAAGAATCCAATTATAATAATGTCAAAGTTTAGATTTCTCTATTTTCAGAATAACGTGCTCATTGTAAGCAATTTGCCACAGGGATATTGTTTTGTCTAATTTTGATATAAATTCAACCTAATCCGAATAGAATTTAAACAAAGAAAGAATTGCAAAACCAAAGAAAGAAAAATATATACATACATACCTTCAGCCTGTCATCTCCGAAGAGTTAGGCTTAAGTGTACTAATGTACACCCACATTTTGTCATGTCTATTGCCAACAACAGGACACGAATCTAATCTCTTAGCTGCTACTGAGAATTTCATAGGAAAACCAAATCACACTTAGCTCGCCCTGGGAATAAGACCAACAAAGCAAAACAATAAAAATTAAATAGAACTTAAAATCATACTCGCTAAATGTCTCGATTTTCAAATTATAATTTACATTCCGATTTCAAATTTTTCACGATTTACTTTTTAGGAATTCAGAGAACAACCGTTAGACACAAGTAGATAAAAATAATTTACATAATTTTCTCATTCAATTTAAAACAAAAGAGTATTATCATCCAAAAAAAACACTCATTTTGACAGTTGATATAGGCTGAATAATTTTAATGTTTCCAAAGCTACTGTGTATAATATATATCAATAGCTGTTGGTATCAAATGGATTATTTTAGTTAAATCCGCTATTACTTCACCTGATACATGGTGTCAAATAATATTTGATTCGGTTTTCGTTTTGGATATACATATTTCATTATAATAAATTCCCATTGTATGTAGTAATGACAGCAGAACTATTTTAATAAAACGCTTAATTATGAATAATTAAAAGTAGATATTTTATGTACTACTGGACTGTGAAGTGCCATGGGCCAAGATCATTGTCTTGATCTATGTCATACGAGCAAATAACTGACATTTTGAACAAAAAACATCGTGAAGAAATCTGCATGCCTGAGAGATTTCCTCGAAGGCGTGTGAAGTCTGCTAACCCACACTAGGATAGCGTGGTGGACTATAGCCTAATCCCTTTCAAATGACTTTAACCCATGCCCAGCAGAAGGACAATAAATACATAGGTACCTACCTCGATGATAATGATTTTATTTTTGCACTTAAAGGAAGAGTTATATAGTATTGAGAAATGAATGGCGGATCAGTAGATAAAATTGGTATTTCCAATGACCTATTTTTGAATTATTTCAAAAACAAAAATCTAAGTACATTATGTCGCCTCTGTCAATGTATATCTTTAGTCTATAGCTCTCACGTGCGTGAGTTGGTAGCATAAAGAACGAAGCGCGAACATTCAGGCTGCATTACTGGCTAATAATTCACCGCTGGTATTTACTGAATAGATGCGTGAAATGATAAATGCTATTGTAGTTTTAGTATTGAGCGGCGTGTGTCTAAAGACTTGATTCCGTGTTTTATTCATCGTATCAGAGACAGGTCGTCAACTACAAAACAAATATATCTCTTTTTAATTTATAGAAACTTCAAATGACGTCTACTGCTGGACATAAGCCTCCTCCAAGGTTGTCCACGATAACCGGTCCTGCGCTACACACATCCAGCAGATTCCAGTGACCTTTACCAGGTCGTCGGTCCACCTCGCCAGAGAAGAAACATCCATTACTCAGTTACAAAATCTGTCCATTGTCTTAGCCCTGTATGTTCCTGTTCCTCTACGAATCCCTTTTGCAGGCAGGTATATTACTTCTGCTACTATAATATGTATATTTCCTACAATTATTTTTGGGCTGGTTAAGATAATTATTTAAACTGTCATCCGTGATAAGGGTCCCCGGTTGAGGCAAATATTTGTATGATGAGCATAGAGTCTTATATCTGAGACTTTGGTATTAATGTGTACAGTAAAAAAACCATCCAATATAACCACCTAGTATCGTCCAAATATATTTATAAATTTATTTATTACCAGATTCAGAACATGCATTAATTTCATAGTCTATATTCTAGCATATCGTATTTAAAGAATAAAAGAAATCAGATAGATATTATTTCGCTGTTCAAGTCTCCCGGGAGACTAAGCATGTAAATAATAAAACAGGAGCCAATATTTCCAATTCACCAATAAGTACCTTAGTTTTATACCTTACCGCGTGTATACCAGAGCAGTTAATATAAGTTTTATAGCATTTATTTTATACTCGTGCGCAGGAGAACACTGAAAGTCTTTGCTCAACTTATGTCGATGTAACTTATTGTTCTATAATACTCGTTAAGACTGTGGACTAAGGTACATTTTGGTAATGGAAATGTGTTATAATTAATGAGTTGTAAATGGAATGTAAGAGAGCTTGAATATCGACTTGTAATCATATTAAGAAGGACATTGTTCATGCATTTTTGTACGTCAGATAATCATATTATTATATAAATTGTTACTTACGTTTTTATGACTGACACATTAATTATATTGTTTATGTCAATGTCATTTATCAAATTGTTTCCATAAAAAATAAGAGAAAAAGAAAGAAGAGAGAAGCAAGAAAGACAAGCAGACAGACAGACTCACTTTCCATCCATTAAACAGCAAAAAATAACCTGATCTGATATATTTCGAAATCATTTGTTTCTAAAACGAACATCAATACAATAACTTTATTTATCAAACAAAATAAATGTTTCAAGTTCAAAGTTAACTTGGCTCACCAATACAGTCGTTTGTTAGTTTCCTTTGAGAATTCGGTTTACGACTTTACCGTATAGAGCCATCGTAAACTTAAAGAAACTACGCTGAAACGTTTGGTGTATCGCGAACATGTCCTATTGGTATGTTTGTGATCTGACGGCCACTTTGTTTTGTCAACATTGTTGTGACTTGAGATGTATTGCTATGAAAATTTACTACGGATTCAAGGGGTATTGAAACTTGTTGATATTGTACGGTCTATGACAATAGAGAGACTTTACCGTCATGTGTTAGGTGTCATTTTGCTTTAGCTACTCAATTATACGACTAGGTACTATTATTTAAATAAGGATACGGAACATGCCTTTTAGAAAGGAGGTTACGCATTTTAGTATCTGATGAACTATAATTAGTTATTGATATAGAAGTAGTACATTGCGAAACATTTTTTTACAGATTTGGCATCATTGCGATACAATTTTATTGACATAATTTTAATACCAATGTTGAATCGTAATGAAATCCGAATAAAATAGATATATTTAAATTACTATTATTTGCTTAAGTGTTTGAAATCGGTATGAGATACAGATGAGTAAATAATGTCGTTATTATCCTTAAAAACTACGTTTGGTCACGATGAAAAAGTTAGTTTAGGGAATATTAGCGTAATCTCTAAGCGTGAGGTGGCTTTGATTACGAGCCGTTGAGATTTTTTATAAAATTTATAAAATTGCCAGTATGCAGACTTGCCAGCATGAAGACTTAAATTACTTACTCAATTAATGACAAAAAGTTCACCACAATTAGGTATGTTTCATTAGCAAACTGCGGGTCGTTATAACTTCTTCAATACGTAAATATATACATACTTACAAGTTACATTTCTGTCATACAAGACAGCACATGTCATTCCCTTCAGGCATAATACGTGTAATGTTGGTGCATATCCTTTGTTCATGACTTAATTATTTACGCCGAAATAAGCCGATCACTCAACGGCGCATCTTCACGCTAAGTAAACATGGGGGGAATGTGTTGGATATAGAGCTACTGGATGTGGTAACGTGATATCACCGGTATTTTTTGCTTAATTAGTGAGCGTATTTGCCTTTGGTAGTAAATAAAGTAAGTTACTAAAATTATTTCAACGTTTGGAATATAATATCGAACATTCATTTGTTATGTACCTTAGCAATATATAATTTAAAACAATATATGTAATATTGTTGTTATATTTAATAAAATAAATATTTACGTAAATGCATGTTTTTTGAAAATGCTGATATTTTATTGCAATTATAAAAAAAAATAGTATTACTAATGTTTTTTGGTAAGACTTTGTTCAACTAATGTTAATAATATGAAATTAACATTTAACAAAACTCTAAACTACAAATCCATGTAAGAATCAATTTTGCATTTTAGAGCAATTCTAAATATTTAGTTGTAAACATAAAATTTATCCCGTGTTATAAATATTACCTAAGTGTGATTTAAAAAATTTTGTGACCCATCTATTTGCCCAACATCTTTGTAAAGGTATATGAAGGCAGTTGTTTAATTTAGCCATTGATTGCTCATTGTTCGAGGGGCCGTGATCCGCTGCACCCATTACCCGGGGTGCATTGTACAGGGTGTTGTTCAAAACATGTTTGATTTAGGGGTGCATATGATGGGTCGCGTTTAATTGAGTTAGAAGACATCTCGCCATCGCTTGAAGCTTAAATAAAAAAGGGGTGTGTCAACTCTCCCAGGCACCGGTGAACTGATATCAAATGGCAATTATGCGCTGCAGTGACTGATGTTGGAATAATTACACTCATTTCATTTGTAAAGGGACTTTGGGAATATTTATGATACATTTAATTTTTTTTATCCCAGTATTGGTATTACGTCTTTAACCCGACGTTTCGTGCGTACAGCATTCACGCTTAAGGGCAGACTGAAGTGTTGATTGTCGTGATGTTATAATTACTAGAAGCTATCCCACGTTTTTGTTAATTATTGACAATTCGATTTCAATAGAACGAGCTCACCGTATCTTTTGGTCGTGGAGTTCATATTCATATTCATTTATTTGCAATCATATTGTTTACAAAGATAGTAAATACATGTGTGGTATCAAACATGAACCCCGTTAGGGCACAGCAATGACTTAAGATTAAATTATAGGTACACGCAAAATAATACAAAAAATTAACTATGCTCACAAAATTATGTAAAGACTTATGACTATTTTTTATATAATAATAGTAATTAGTGTCCTTAATTTAAATAAAAAAAGAAATGATAGCTTTTGGGCGGTTGTTTGAACATGGGCGTTCCAATTTATATTTGTATCCACAGTTAAGCCTAATAGTGTGAATTCATTTACGCATTGCAGTTTTACATTGTTGTAAGTGAAGTTAATATTTAAGTGTCGCTTTTGGTATGTTCTATACTGCATTATTTTAGCTTTAGTAAAGTTTTATGTAAGGATTTAGATTTAATAGGTTTAGTTCAGATGGTAGTATCTATCTAGACTTATATATAATAAATTATAATGTGGAGAGTTTATTTCTGTATTTTTTCTTAGAGGGCTTCAGTTACCAATTGACGCCATCCATATCAAAGTCAAGTGGTAAAATATTTTCATTATTATTTCAAACCTCTTACTTAACAAGCCTTAAGTATTCACCAAACAATACAAGGTTAGCCAGTTTATCGTACAATAGCACCATTCTAAACAGGCTTACGTAGACACAACAATATCGAATACAGATAACCTTGCGCTTTCAAAATAACTCTTCCTCGAAATGGATGAAAACAAAGTGCTTCTTAATGTCAACGCCACGGCATTTAGAATGCCTACTCCCGTTTACCTGAGTTTTTATTGTCCCATCGTGATGTTTAGCTCTCGCCGTGCCGCCTTAGAATTCCCGGAGACGACACCGCATAATGCGAGTAAGTAACTATGATACATATTTCAAGAGAGTTTTTGCATGCGGTGCCAGAATGCGAGGTGAGTGTGAGTTTTATAAGTATGCGTGTTGTTATGGGTATTTTTAGGGTGTTCTTTGAAGACGATTTGCTATTTAGAAAGGGTTAACACAGGGGACCTACTAGGAGAAACGGAGCGATTGCTGTTGTCGTTTTCGCGTATGCCATTTTAGTGTTTTATTTATATGTAGGTATTGTTTCATTACAGTATTGTTATAGTATTCGCCTACAAAATTTGTAAGTTATGTCGAATAAGTTTTTAGAGTAAATCAAAACAACACAAAATGTGAAGTTGCAAAAGTTTAATTGATGACAGCTACCATCATCATTCAAAAGCGTTTCATAAGCCTCATGGAAAGATGATTGAAAATAAATACAGATATTATGAGATAAATTGAAAGTAAATGAGTCGATAAAAAATAGTTGCAAATTTTATTTTCAATAAGTATATTATTGTATATTAACCGGTCGTAAAAATAAAACCAAACCCCGAGCTGTTTCTGAGAATTTTAAAAGCGCAACACCATTTTTTTAGTTTTTGGAATCGAAGCTACAACATCACGCTTAACAGTCACGCTAGTGACGACTAGACTAATAATGGTATTTCATTGTGTCTATTGCACACATAAAATAAAATATATTTCATACCCGATAGCCACCGGTAAACGGTGTATGGTATTAAAATTTAAACATTACGTTCACAGCTATAAGGATTTTTTTTACATATTTCAAGATAATGTAAGTAGGACATTATATTCTGTACATTTCTGGTTCCTGGGAAAAAACGAGTGGAATATTTTGTTAGTAAAATACTGTATGTTTTGGAACACAACAAGATACTAACAGAAAGTCTACACTTGAACCAATTTGATTAAAATAGTTGAGTACCCGAATAGCGACTTGGAAACACTGCAGTCAAGAATGCAATAACTACGTAAAGACTTCTTTAGTATTCCTCGTCATTATAAAACAACTAGCTTTTGCAAGCGACTCCTGCGTAAAATTAGCAATTAAATCTAATCTAAAACTAAATCTGTTTTTATCAACATACCATCACGCCTGTCGTCCCCGAAGAGTTAGGCAGAGGTGCACTAATGTACCGCCGATATGTTTTAGGTCCCATGTAATAGGGGGCGAGGCTATTGCCATTAACCGGGCACGACTCCAAACCCCAAGCTGCTACTGAGAATTTCATAGAAATCCCAATAACACTTTGCTCGACCTGGGAATCGAACCCAGGACCTCTTGCTCGGCAGTCACTCTGTACGACTCGACCAACGAGGTAGTTATCAACCTGCTTATTTATTTCTACGCTCTCTTAAGAAATTATTGTTTCCGCATACAAACTTCTACCCCCCTATTTCACCCTTTGAACAGGTGATTTCCGAGACAGAAACTGAAAATATATATAATACCTACTCATAAGAGCTCGTTGGGGGAGTGACTATTCTGACAGCATAGGCATTCCGTTTGCTGTCAGTTTAGTAATTCCCTATTTTTAGAAACCTAAACGGTTTCTGCAGGGGTTGGCAACGCATATGCAAGCCTTCTGGTATTGCAAATGTCCATGGGCGGCGGTGATCACTTACCATCAGGTGAACTGCCTGCTCGTTTGCTCCCTTATCACCATAAAAAGACATACAAAAAGAAGTTCAAACTACTCTAAGTCTAAGTCTTCAAACAACTAACTAATCTTCAGACTATAATGCGCGAAGAAACAGAGAAGTGGATTGATGATAATAGTGATATCTCCAAGTCAAGTTTTGCGAGAAGTGCACCTTCTGTTTTCTATAATCAGTAGGTACCATAAATAAGTTCATATCAAGTTAGGTGGCAACCAGTGTTTTCAAGGCTTACATTTTTTTCTCCCAAATATTATCATATACATGCGATTTACGTATATACCTTCTTATCTCTTACGAAACTTTTAGTAAAAATAAAACTATGTTTCGGAATCCACTACTATTTATTTAAAAGATTTACTGTGGAAAACTGCTATTGGTACATTAACGTAATTTTACTATTAATATTTTTTTAACGGAAGGCAGAAGATAAGGTCTAGTGGCGATTCTCCTACTGAGAAAAGCTGATGTATTAAATTAATGATGATGATTTAATAACCGAAAAACTACCAAATAGTACGGCGAATCATGTAATGATAGCCTTATGGCGTGACCACTGGACTGATAAGTTAAAAGTCATCGAGTTCCATCCCAGGGCCAAACCACAGAATTCTCAAAATTAACATTTTTTTATCACATGCTCAAACGATGGTGTCATGTGACCCGGACTCTCGACGCCGCGGAGCGCGCGGACACTCGACGCCGCGGAGCGCGGGAGCACTCGACGCAGCGGAGCGTGCGCACACTCGACGCAGCGGAGCGTGTGGACACTCGACGCGGCATCGCCCTCTCGAGTGGGCGCCACCCACTCTGGCACCAGCTGAGCCTTGTTTTCGGCCGCAGAGGATAGGAAGAGCGGCGAACGACATACCGACACTTCTCTTCCCCTGCGGCCCCACCGCGACCACAGTTCAGCGGCTGTGGCCCCGCCGAGGCCGCGGAAGGCAGGGGGGAGCGGTGCGACCCTGCCACCGACAGTCCTCCCCGCCGCGGCCCCGAAATCCTTCAGCCGCGGTGCCTCCCATACGACACCGCGGCCCACCTCAGTTGCGGCGTCGCTATTCGCCGCAACCTACTAGACATCCTGCCGGAACCGGTTGGAGCTCGCCACGCCTAAGGGGCAGACACCCGCTAGGCTGGCAAGACCCGCGGGTGCCCCCCAGAGGACCTAAAGGTTGCCGCCGGAACGGCAGGTTCCACCTCTGCAGGAGCAGGCAACCCACTGCGTGCGACTCACCGCAGGTGCCTCTCCAAGGGGCCACTCTACGACCAGGCTTGGCTCTAAAAGCCCGTGTCGGAGCGGCCCCACCACCTCAGGGTTCCACTTCGCTTCACCGCGGAGCGTAGAGGAGTACACTCGACGCGGCTACTAAGCCCCCCCGACACGACAAGCCGAGAACCAAGTATAATCATCCTGAGGTAACCTGTACGCCTGAGAGATTTACGTGATGGCATGTGAAGTCTGCCAACCCACCATAGCCTAGCGTGGTGAACTATTGTTTGATCTCTCTGAAGATGAGATAACCTGCAGTGGAACAACAAATAAGTTGATGAGTGACGGTATATATTGTGCTTAACTTCGACAAATGACTAAGTTATAACAACGCTCATAAATCCGTCTGTAAGACGAATCCAATGGTTAGTATATAATATATTTTTTATATCACCATGCAGCAAACAAGCCTGTTTGATCTATCGGCCGCCTACCAATGTTTGCGACACCAAAGGTATTACTTGCGCGTTGTCAAACCTGCAGTAAAAACCTTTACATTCCTTTTTTGAAGTATATTGTAATCCCATGCTGTATTCAATTGGGAAAACCTTGGGAGATAGTTCATTCCACAGCCTGATTGTGCGTGGTATAAAGTATTTTATAGATAGCCTACCTGACCCAGCAAACGGTGTTTTGCCACATTATAGGGGTTGGTGGACAACCCTTATCTCTAAGGGGTATGAAAAATAGATGTTGGCCGATTCTCAGACCTATTCAATATGCTCACAAAATTTGATGAGAATCGGTCAAGCCGTTTCGGAGGAGTACGGGAACGAACATTGTGACACGAGAATTTGATATATATCAAATTTTACACATACAGATCCCTCTTTTCATTGAAAAGCACGTTAAGCCGTCAGTTTAATCTCTCTTAGAATACCTATGAGAATTGTAAGTGTTAGTCAGAAAATCGGAACGCCTGACAGGCAGTTTGTATTTAGAATATCGGTATTGAAAAGTCATTGAGTTTCAGAGGTCGGACGGTATACGTTCCGCATAAAACATTGTTGCATACTGATGGACTGATCCAAACACAGTTGGGTAAAGGTTAAGGGGATAAAGTCCATACTTCTATATTAATATAATAAATATTAAAGTAGACACGCTTTCCATCCGTCTTTCCGTCTGTCTATTATCCCTTTACGTATAAAAACTCCTGAATTAATTTAGATCAAATTTTGTATGGAGATAGGTTGAGTCCCGAAAAAGGACCTAGGATAGTTTTTGTTCCGAAAATCATCCGTTAAACGGGCGAAAAATCCAAACGCGTACATACTTGCACCCCAAGTATGTATTTATATGGAACGATCATTTCTTAAAAGAGGGTAGAAGGTTAGAAATAAAGAAGCAGATAGATAAAAAAGCAGTGAACAACATTTCTAATTCTACGCAGATGAACTCGCGGGTAAAAGCTAACGTAAATTCAATTATAATAGAGTAATAATTATATAATGCAAATATATATTTTATAATGTGTTTTAATTAAAATTTGGAGAACACATTCAATAACAGCCCCAAAACAGCAAAAATGCAGTGTAATGCAATTCAGGGCATAATATGCAGAACATCTTTGCTATTAACATTTTTGAGGCGAGCGTTAAAAATGTTCATATTAAAATTCTTTCTCTAATGACATGACACCATAACATAACTAAAGAGCAGGTATTATACCAAAACTCCCTATCGTCCCCAATTCCCTATGGCTGACAAGTATTGGACCAAGTGAAAAGTTAAAAGCGTTTTAGGGAAGCGACATATCAATTACATATTTTGATATATTTGAAGTACCGTTTACGATTCAAAGGAGTTGTTGAATTGATACGGCTATAAACATTAGATATGTTTTTCGATAAGCTTTTGCATGCTTTATGAAACGTTAGTTGAATAGTTTCAATAATTTGATCTTCTGGAGAGATTCACACGTTGTTTTTACATCATAAGAAATAAACTTCACAAACGAAAAAAACAAGGTGACATTGCGGATGAAGTTATTTGTGGTTTTACACAAATTTATTCTCACTAGACCTTTTTGTTTGCTGCATATATTCAGTTTAAACGAGTATGTACTACATACTCACTACAGTAATTCACAACGGGTTCAAATTTATATAATTGCGACTTCACTTCATAAAATCTAATGAGCTCATTTTAAGTTGCACTAAAATCTCTAGGAAAGCCATCAACCTAAAAACTTAAATAACATTACTATTTACTTAGTCTTTGTTTTATTATTATATGATTATTTCAAGTCATCATTATCAACCCCTATTATTGTTCCACTATGCTCTAAAGTCAACTTCCACACTAAAAAATAAACAGCATATAATCTTATTATTTTAAATATAAAATAGCTAGCTCTTATGCCTTATACCGTACTATAATAAGTGTGCAACACAATAGCACGGGGTGGCATAATTTCACGGGCCGCTGACACCGTCGCACGCTCAATAATATGTACAATGTTTACACAACGGTGTTGTTTAGTGTATAAAGCTGATATTGGATGTCGGTTTATCTCATTTTGAGTACAATGGTAAGAAAATCTGTGGGGATTGGAAAATTGTTACGGATTTTTAAATAATAAGAATAATAAATATGTGAAAGGCTGTCTCATTGGTTAGATGTGTGGTTTGTATGGATTTTGTACCTTTGCGATTGGTATGAACTCGCCCAGTAAAACGAGGAGAAGTCGTGAACTACAAATCTAGTACACTGTGTAACAACATATATTTCTGTAGCTATTTAGAAAAAGTAGGCGTGTTATAGAGGGTAATAATATGGTTTTATAACAATAATGATATGTACTATATTATAATATTATATAATATAGTACATCTAGAACTAGAACAATTATGACTATAACATGTACACACATAATATTGGTGAGAATAACTTATTTATTGTTGACGAAGAAGAAACTTTGAATAAGCAGAAGCCTAAACCAAAGCTTCTAAAGAAGAGTAACAGCAATATGTAATTCTAACTTCACTAAAGTCACCCTGCGACTTCGCTTAGACTAGTCTAAGCGAAGTCGCAAGCCACATCCCTCCAGACGAGAAAATACCTATCTATACCTAACCTAAAATACTTTGACGCAATTTTTACCCCAACGAAGCAACAGAACGTGACGACACAAAATTACATCCCCAAGGGGAGATAATAACCCCCGAAAGAATAAAATTCAAATTAATATATTATGCATGAACATTGAAATTTTAATCACCATCTTATTGTTCTAGTACACGACAGACACAGCTTTGTAAGGAATAAAGATGGAAATTATGCGATATTGATGGCGGAACAGGTCAATAATTGCGAGTTATAATCGTGTTTTAGGGGTTCCTTGATATTTACAGTGTAGAAGAAACGAACGGGCCAAGAGAAAATAGGCTTGTATACATATAGGTATATTTTTTTAATTAGACCTCAAAAGTTTCTTGGAGATATTGATTGCTTGTAGTTCTATTTAGAGAGGTATATAGATAGGGAAGTGTGTTTCATTAATTTGCTTATACTCTATCCCTAGATTTTTTGAGTAATGATTGATATTAAAAAAATGTCGCAGAATATTTATTTATTTATTTATATTATTTATATGTGTATACCTAGACGGATATTCACAGCAAGTATTAGAAATCAGTACAATATTGCAAGACAATTGACAAAATAGTGTTATATTTTTTGCTTTTTTGCTTTTCGGTACTAAAAATTAAATGTGAACTTGAGAAAGACACATACGACTAAAACGTACAATTTTGATCTGGTTTTCCTTAAAAACAAACGCTTTACTAAATATTTTTTTTGTTTTTTTTTGTAATACCGCAAAATACATATCAAATCCATCAACAAAAATAATTATATAATTAAATGGGTGACAGGGAAGGATCTTTGGGTCTTCAGAAGTAGGGTCATTTAATAAGAAAAATGTAGTCGATGTACAAAGGCCCTTTGTGTGTAAGGGGAGATAAAAGATTGTTCGTCAAAGTTATCAGGAAAAGGGGACACTCTGTAATCCTTACAATACTTTTACCGTGTATTTATTGTACAGTGATTGATGTGATTACATTTATAATCCATTTTATTATTGTGTTACTTGTGTTCGATTTCTGTGCTGTCTGTATGTACTTTTGATAGTGGAATTGAGAGTAGAGATTACGGATATTTTGTTCATAGGTAGTATTAAGAAATATTATTTATTTAGATTTAGATTTATTTTATTTTGAAGACTGTTTTTTTTTTAATTTTAATTTCTTTGATTATTTCTATTTATATATTTAATTTTACATTTTTAAATATAATAATTACCGGTGTCCCAATCTGATGCATGCTGTGACACCTTTAACTGTTGTGCACGTGTAAGTCAACTGGTGTCTTCAAGTCAGGGTGAATAGGTATCTTCTAGTTAAGCAAGGTCACTTACTATCAGGTGAGATTGTGATCGAACTTTTGTAATACCTGCCTATCATCATCATCATCATCAACCCATTATTGTCCCACTGCAAAGCACAGGTCTCCTCTAAATTGAGAGGGATTAGGCTATAGTCTACCACGCTATATAGACTTCACACGCCATCGAGAATTCTCTCAAGCATGCAGGTTTCCTTGCGATGTTTTCCTTCACCGTTTGAGCATGTGATAAATACGCACATAACTTCCGAAAAGTCAGTGGTGCCTTGGGTTCGAACTCAAGACCTCTGACATCTCAGTCCACTGGTCACACCGCACGGCTACCACTTTTACCATTAGCCATACCACTAAGGTATCACAGCTTTACAGGATATTTGATACCTACAGTACATTAATTTTGTTTTGCAAATACCATTAAACCTTGTTTCATACAATTAGGAAACTTACGCAATCAACTTGTAACAATATTATTATTGATCCTATTCCGTAACTCGAGAGCTATTTTTGTTCGTTTCTTACTGTAAACAAAATTACGTTTGACGTTTATGCAACAATAAATTGACTTTAGTTTGTTAATTTAGTCATAGGAATAAAATCTTCTGAGCGTTTTCTTTAATTAAGTATGTTGTGGACGGTTTTATATTTAGCTTTTACATAGACAAGTTGCAATACTAAATTTAATAATATTATGTACCTATGTGAATTCCATAAACCTACTTTAAATCATGAATTCGTGAATGTCTTTTTATTATACTACATATTTGGTCGATATCGAAGCCCTGTCGATTCTAAATTTAAATTGCAGCTGAAATCTAAATTTAGAATCAAAAGCTGATTTATGACTCTGAAATCTCACTGAATATCAGACTGATATTCAGCCAACGACCTGATACAGGTCGCTGGAATCCACTGGATGTGGGTGGCACAAAACCGGTCCTAGGAGACCGGTCCGGGGAGACCTATGCCCAGCTGTGGACATCTAACGGCTGATATGATGATGATTTAGCTAAATATCAGTTTTTTTCACAAAAGCTGAATATCACTACTCGGTTTTCCCTTCACTCAACTCTTGTCCATCCAATGGTTATTTGAAAGCAATTGCTCTTAGTAATAAGGCCGTCAATTGATCTCTTTTTCTGTATATATTTCTATCTATCTACCTAATAAAGAATATTCTATGTATCTATCACTCTGATATCTCAGTGTTTCGTATATTAGTAATGTAAATATCAGTATTTTCTACAGCCATCAGATCTCCGTAACCTGGTAACTGGGCAATTCGATATTTTTAGGGTATGCCGGTTGTCAAGGTTTTCGGGAGCGGGACTACCATTACCAATTGCCATAATCATGTAGGAGGTAGGGCATAGCGAGATTTCTCGCTCAAACTGAGCTGCCCGACTGTACTGTGGGGAAGTACCTCCGCCTTACAGAAGACCGCAATTAATCAACAATAGTTTCTGCGAGTGAGTAAGGTTACCAGAGCTCATTGGGGGAGTGACTATTCTGACAGCATGGGAATTCCGTTTGCTGTCAGTTCAGTAACTCCCTATTTTAAGAAACCTGAACGGTTTCTAAGAGGTTTGGCAACGCATTTGCAAGCGCCTGGTGTTGCAAATGTCCATGGGCGGCGGTCATCACTTACCATCAGGTGAGCCGCCAGCTCGTTTGCACCCTTATCACCATAAAAAAAATGTATTTTACAACCGGGACTGACACAGACAGCTTCATGTGATTCGAGGCATGTAGGGTCTCTGTGTGTGTGTGTGTGTCGGTGTTGTCAATGGTCACCGTCCACAGACTGGTCTCGGTAAATGCAGCTTGACTTCATAGATCGAATGATCAGCGTGGTCTAAGCAATGAGCTACTGTACTACGAGTTATTAGTTAGATTTTTAGAAAACATCATCATAGGTCTAATCTGTCTATTTATTTTACTATAAGATTTGTAGACGACCGTAGCGCGTGGCATTCTGTAGTTTCTGCCTACCCCCATGGGAAAAAGGCGTGCGTGTATGTATGTATGTAGACGACTACATTAAAAGAGGAATTTTATTGTGAGGGCGACATCATCAAATCAATATTCTGTGTCTATTGCATTTGATTTGAGCATTTCTAGAATATTCTTCAGAATGAATAATACAGCATATTAAACGTTACTAAATTACGTGAACCAAACCATCAATTCAAACTCCTTTTCACAACCCATCTGCCTTAGATTATCAGTAGCCAGTATCCATCGAAAATCATCAATCAATGTACGAAATTTCTCATTATAATATGCATTTAATATGGCGAGTGCAAGAACTCGTCAGTGGCGTTCGGGACACGAATGACAAATGACAAGGATCGTTTATCTTCCTATCTGTCAGCTGAGCCAATCAACGCACGTGTAGAACTCGCTTTAAATCAAAATAAACACTCACATCAATCCGATTTCGACCTTATTTTGTGCAAAATAGAGGTGAATACAACCGCATTTTTTATTATTGTCAATTCATTCAAACAACCAACTGCAAATGAGCTCTAAAGGTGTTCTATATTCAAGTGTCTGTTGAAGGACCTATGGGTCGTCTTAAATTGGTTCTAATGTGGTTGTCATGACGACGGATTGACGGTCAAGCAATCGCTAATCGCCAGCAATCAATCAAGCATTTGAAATGGGACGATGCAAGTAGTTGTAGGTTTGAAATATTACAAATGGAATTATGAATGGGATATTAGGGGAGAGTTTAATCGTGATGACTATCTTGTACCAAATCCTGATTGAATGGTATTATAAGATTTATAATAAAGGTACCTATTTACTATTTTTAATCCGTAAATGTATAGGTCTGTGCTGCATACATGATAGTGCATGGGAAAGACAAAACGTTTATACATATATTATATAGAAAACAGCTTGACTGCTACAACAAAACAACAACAAACAATTTCTAGTTATTTTTTCAGGATGAAAATATTAAACCGGCTCCAAAAGACATATTGCAATGTACATGCTCACTGAACATACTATAGTTAACTTATATAAATATTTTTTTTTTTTTTTTTTTTTTTTTTTATTTATTTGGGACAAAAAACAGTTACATGTTACATTTTAACAAAAGATATATAAATAATACATTAACAAACATATAACCCACACTATTGTCCACGGATTAAAAATACGTTAAAAAAGGACCGAAAGTGACAGACGAATACACAAGTAATATAAATTGTTCAACACCCAAGATGACCGTTACCTACACTAACAGATAGATAATAGGCAACTCAATCATCCTAGGGGTTCAGTAATGAAACGACTATTTTTTTAAATTTAGGTTGAGATAGCGCGAAAATATCTATGTCAATACAGTGTGAATTAAATGTAACCACCAGGCGGCGCGTAGGTGCCCGTTCCCCAGCGTTTGTCCTGCACTTACACGTGTGAAACAAACGCGGAACGCGCACCTCGCGCCGCATTACTGTCCTAGGTACCACATAGCACAACTTATTTGTAAGATCAGTACAGTCAAACTTATTGTTACATATACCATGAAGCATCATTACCATAAGCAATTTACGTCTAGACTCTAAACTTAACATATTATAATGATTTAATAAATCAGCGTAATTTAATCTGGTGCGATAACACTTGTAGTGCGTACTACGTAAAAATTTCTTTTGAACCATTTCAATAAATTTGTTATATTTATCATAGAAAGGGTTCCAAATTGGGACAGCGTACTCTAATTGAGATCTAACTAAAGTCTTATAGAGGAATATGAAAGTAGAGGGTTTTTTAAAGTCGTTAGAAGATCTCATGACGAAACCATACATCCGATAAGCTGAGTTTACAATATTATCGATATGTGTGTCCAGGTGTAATTTGGAGTCGAGTAACACACCTAGATCACGTGTGGACTCGACTTTATTTAAAGCAATGCCATTTAGAGAGTAGGGAAAATTAACACTGGTTTTATTTTTAGTAAAAGAAATGGTAAGACATTTTTGCAGATTGAGGTGAAGTTTATTAACCAGACAGTAGTTACTAAGTCTGTTGAGGTCCTCTTGAAGTGACAAGCAGTCTTGAGTGCTGCTGCAGGATTTATAAATTTTTATATCATCCGCATACAGTAGGACATGAGAGTTAATAACACAAGATTTGATATCATTAATAAAGAGTATGAAAAGCAGAGGACCCAGTACCGACCCCTGTGGCACGCCTGATGCAACAAAGTTATTGCAATCCGACTCGAAACCATTAATGACGACTTTCTGGGTTCTGTTGTGAATGTAAGAAGCAAACCAGCGCATTAAATTTCCTCTAGTTCCGTTTTTAGTACCAAATACAAAATAAATTTTAATAGTAAATAAATTGCGTATAAGTTAAGTCTATACATTATTACGTAGGCACCCTAAAATACTAAGATATAAGAACAAGAACAAAGAAGAATATTTTCAAATTATAACGGTACTTATAAACGTACAGTAACAGTACTTATAGTCAGCAAACAATTTTAAGTAATGAAATTATGGTTGGAAAAATGTTCTTTGCCAAATTAAAGATGGCAGCCATTAGGTGCTTATTATTTTTTTTATTCAACCTTAAAATTTGATTCGAGTGAAATGGCCTTTCGTGTTTTACTAAAAGTAATCAAGAGAAGTGACAATGATTATAAAAGCTCTTGAATAATTTCATTTTTTATGTGTGCGTTTTTTTTGTCGCTCAGTTTGCAATTTCTTCATTGTAATATACTATGACACAGCTGACCAGTAGACTGAGATGTCTAAAGTTCGAACCCAACGCACCTACCACTGACTTTTCGCAAGAAATATATGCGTATTTATCACAGGCTCAAACGGTGAAAGAAAACATTGCGAGGAAACCTTCATTCTTGAAAGATTTCTCGATGGCATGTAAAGTCTGCCAACCCGCAGTAGGCTAGCGTGGTGGACTATAAACCTAATCTCTCTCAAATGAGATGAGACCCGTGTTCAGCAGTGGGAGATTATTGGGTTTATGATGATGATGAATATACTATGTGCGTAGAATAAAAACGTATATATGTATGAAGAAAAGAAAATAATTGCCCCAGTAGTCTACTAGTAAGCCGTGACTGCTGAGTCTAGGGTTTTGGATACGATCCCCGTAGCAAAGTTAACATAAACCCATTATACTACACCTTTTGGGTACGAGTCTCCTCTCACTTGAGAAAAAAATGGTAAATATTTCATTACTAAGTGCGGGTTTGCAGAGAATTTGACACCTTTGACATAACAATTATCTGTTTAATAGCACTGAGCTATAATTATAATAACTTTGGCATCCAGGTCGTCATCAAATTGCTTTTAGGTTTTTCTATGAAATTCTTAGTAACAGATCAAAGTTTGAATTTGTGTTTGATTTATTTTATTTTATTTTCGAGTTCAGAAAACTAGCAGCTAGTGATTTTACAATACAGATTAAATTGAATGGATAGATTCGCTCTTTATCATATAGGACTTAAAACATACACAATAGCTGTGTCAGACAACACACATCCGTCCAAACTTTCGTATATACAAGCGTGACAGTTAATAGCATAATATTATATTCCTATCAAAATTTTAATTACCCTCATAATATAGTTAGTAGGTAAATATAACTGTAATTATTAAAAAAATATGTATATTATACACCTGCTTCGTAAGCAAAAGTTAAAATTATAATATAGTAGAGTCACCAAGTTATAAAATGAAACGTTGAAGCACACTGTATTTCCCTTTCGTTCGAACAGCTTCAAAGAAAATAATGTTTGAACTAGTTGCTAGACATTATAAAAGGAGCTCCGGCCCTGATGTATCCGGGCCGGGAGATTTTCTTTGCAGCGTGGCAGCTGTTATCATTCGCCACTACGAGTGCACTGGTTTATGTGTTGAGTGTTTTTTAAAAATAAGAAACATAATGTTGAACTGTCGTTGGTCTAAATGCGACTGTGAAGCAAGAGGTCTTGAGTTTGATTCAAAGTGTTGTCGAGCAAAGTGTTATTGGGTTTTTATATGAAATTCTCAGAAGCGGCTCGAAGTTTGGATTCGAGTGCATGCATGGTTGTTGGCAATATGTTCACCCCCTATTACATGAAACCTAAAACATACCGACGTAGTGTGTGTGTCTTCGGGGACGACATGCGTAATGATATGTAATGTTGAAATACACTACTTCTTACGGATTTTATCGCGGGCTGAGTATTTATATTCTATACCGATGTTTAGGATTCCTTGGTTCATCACAGCCTTAGTTACGGATGAACTGAGATGTTCATAGTATAATTACTAACAGCTACCCAATTTTTTATTATAATTGACATTAAGCGATATTAAGCGTAAAAAACGTAATTATATGCTACAATATCAGGTTAAATATTCGTACAGAAAAATCCAAAGATATATATTTTTTTCTATTTATTTTCATTTAATCTCAAATAATACATAATTTAGCAGACCAAAATCTACGTACGTTTGTCGGGACTGCTTGTTATTCTGCTTACATTACAAATAATCACAATTAAATAAAAATATGTATTCGTGTGTTTAAGTTTAATATTTTTTATAACGGCCACCAGGACCTAAATAATAAAACCCTAGTGTTGGTTTAGTAAAGAAAAATTTAAACAAGAAAGTTTTACATATTCCAACTTTCCTAGTAATAACCGCTGCAAAACATAAAACTTAAACATTGTAAATGGTATTTTTAAAGGACGTTTTAAGTCTCATTGCAAACGGCGGGTGTTAAAGAGGAAATTTTCAAATATCTCCTTTATTTACAAATACGTATTTCATGCAATAAAGTCTGCGAAGAAGCGACTTTGGTGGGGAAGTAAGAATGAGTTATAATAGATGCGGTATTTTAATTGAAAAACCATTTAACCACTAATTGGGTCATTGGCGACCCAATTAGTCTAGCGATAGTTAACACTGCCTTCTGTGCAATGGTCCCGTGTTCAATTCCCGGTAGGGACAAATGTTGGTGTGATGAGCATGTTTATGCTTATTACACAAACATTTTTCCCTGAGTTATGGATGTATCTATGTATAATATGTATGTATTTACAACAAAAAAAAGTATATATGTAGTATATCAACCGACTAGTATCCGTAACACAAGCCTCGTTGCTTATGTCGGAACTAGATAGCGGTGTGTCATCATCATCATCAACCCATTAACGTCCCACTGCTGGGCACGGGTCTCCTCTCATTTTAGAGGGATTAGGCTATAGTCTACCACACTAGCCTACTGCGGGTTGGCGGACTTCAAATGGCATCGAGACAAATCTTTCAAGCATGCAGGTTTCCTCACGATGTTTTCCTTCACCGTTTAAGATTGTGGTAACTAAATACGCACATAACTTGCGAAAAGTTAGTGGTGCGTGCCCTGGGTTTGAACTCGAGACCTTTGATATCTCAGTCCACTGGTCACACCACTAGGCTACCACAGCGCGGGTGTGTCATAATGTCCAGAAATTATTTTCTATAGTACTATGATTCCTTGAAGGTATTTGGATATACATACGGGCTTTTCATGGTTCTTTATCAATTTTGCAAGAGACATTATAATACATTTACATCGCTTTGTCGCATAACAGTATAATGTGCGGCTTGTAGCATTTTTCACGACAATTTTAGCTGTAAAACATGTTAAAAGGCGTTACAAAGCCTTGTTCGAGGTTGGCTGCATATTAAAAATACATGCATGTCGTTATTAAGAATTCAACATTCAAAAAAAGGCTTGATGTAGTTTTAATCACGCTTTGTTGTTAACCACGTTTTAATTTTCGATTGATTTTAAAAATACTTCCTGATGAGCTAGAGAACTGTAATTTTCCTTTTTCAGATTCTTTTTTTAAAATTTTAATAGCCTTGTCATAAAAGTCCAGGAAGTCTATCCAAATAGTGCAGCGATATAAAGATCGCCTCCCGCAGTGAGTGCCAGAATGGGTTCAAGTCCCAATAATACATGAACATTTGTACTAAGTGTACTATAATGTACCTACTGTCTTATTCATAATAGAACGCTTAAGTGTATAATTTGTACTGTGCTGCTGGGGAGTTTGTTGCTTCGCTTCTTCTTCTCAGCAAAAACGCTAGGAAGTGGTCAAGGGTGGGCGTTTTTCGGGGCTGTCTTCATTGTCGACGTCCAAAAAGAGCCAATTAAATTTGGCCTACTTTGAATAAATTATATAATTTTGATTTTTTGATTAACTCATGGATTTTTCTATGTATAATATGTATTAACTAAAGCAAAATGGTATCTACGGTATAATGGTAGTATTCTACAATTTAGTATTGTTACACAATCATATCGAAGCTTAGCTCAGAACTAGATGGCGCTGTATTATAATACCCAAATATATTTATTTCATTTATTATACCGTATCTACCTATCTCACTCCTAACCTTGCAGCATTTTATACCACATTGATGTAACGTCTGTTGCTGTGTGCCCATTATTCGCGGATCAAATGGGCTATTTTACTCGAGGCCCAGCGACATCGTTAAAGAACATTTTATTTTCACAATACTAAAAACTTGGTACCGCCAACATCACTTATTAAAGCTTGTTCGTAACCGGTTTGAAGATTACATTTTAGTGATTGTGCTCTGAGGAATATTGATGCCAGTTTATTTTAATAACTGTACATAGGCCGCCATTGTTGTTTTTCGACGGTTATATATAAAGTTAAGTTTTATTTTTAAACTTAACTTTATCTGTATATCAATCGATCAGGTTTTCTAGAGTTCTGGTGGACATACGGTTCTTGAAGCCTGCATAACAATACCCGGTCTTCGGATTTGAATGTATTCAGTTACCGTTTGTCTGGTTATGATATATTATGTTTGCCAGCTCACGGCACTCTAGGACACGTAGATGTCAAAGTCAAATTGTTTCAATTAGACCTTTATTTGTTGGTACTTGTGAATTGGAACTTTAACTGACGTGTTCATTATCAACCCGTCAACGTCCCATTGCTGGGAATAGGTCTCCTCTCATTTGAAAGGGATTAGGCTGTAGTCCACCACGCTAGCTTACTGCGGTTTAGCAGACTTCACGTGCCATCGAGACAAATCTCTCAAGCATGCAGGTTTCCTCACGATGTTTTCCTTCACCGTTTGAGCATGACATGTGATAAATACGCACATAACTTCCGAAAAGTCAGTGGTGCGTGCCTTGGGTTCGATCTCGAGAACTTTGACATCTCAGTCCGCTGGTCACACCACTAGGCTACCACAGCTCTTGACTCAAAACAAAAGTATTATTTGAAGGAAATTAAATTGTCTGACATAGCGCATTATGTCAGACAATTTCGTTTCCTTCTGAGAAACGTATTACGTTCCAAGAATTCGAGATGTAAACGATATTTTTAACATGGCAGGTAAAGATTTTTAAGAAGTTAGACCGGGGAACTCCCCCGTTGCCATAATGAAGTGAAGTCCCACCGTATTAACCAATATTTAGGCTCCAAGCAATTATTGTTATATTGTAATACAAAACTACGCAAAAAACGAGTCATTTAAAAAATATATATGACAGTTTTGACACAGAACATTCCATTTCCTAAAAAAATTTGTATTTTGGTCAAATAAAAAATATCGGTTTATTTTATGAATACATCAGAAAGGCTTGCCGTACGAGAAGCAATTGACTGTCCAAGATATACCTATATGAGAAAACAAGTAAGAATAATTGCCTTCAAATAAAATTTTCGTTCATTGAGATTAAAAAAGAAATAAATTTGTATAATGAAACCACTAAAGCATTTATAATACCCAGTTTGATGTAGCACTCGAGTTATAGTACTATAACTTTTACGAATATTAATGCGGAGGAGAGAATATGTGGTTTAGTACGATGTAACTTGTTTATGTCTGGTAACATTGTGTGATGGTACATTCTGATTTTTTAGCGTCGGTAATAATCGTGAAAATGTTTATTGTTTCGTTGTTTTGTTCTTAAATATAATGACGTTATTTTCATTTTTATTTGTCATATACTTTTCTGATCTTTATACTTGAACTCGAGTTTATTAATCTTTAATCATAATTAATCAAAATAATTAATTGTTTGTAGAATCAGGAACAACCTAGCTAGTTATACTAATCTCCACAGCAGGAAGATGGTATGTGCAGAAAACTTTTTCTAAATTGTATAATATTTAAAAACAGAATACCAATCTATTATGAATTAATGAGAGACTCTCATCACTTAATAATAAATTGCAGCCCTCTAATATGCAACTAGGGTGCTTGAAAATTACGCTTAAGTACCTTAAGACATTATCATTAAAGATCCCTCCGAAATGTTGAGTTTTAAGTGCATTCATACCGTGAAACTAAAGACTCAGACTTTAATAAAAAAAAATGTGTTTAACAATTAAAGCTACCATCCAGCCGCTTGCTGTTCACATGTTTTAACCGTTTAGGTCAGCGCGGTGGTGCGCGCGTATTCGCGGCGTAATATAATATGAGTAACAAACAATAATAAATCCGTAACTAGTAAGTTTTTTGCTTATATCCTCAAGAAAATGATCAGATATTCAAGTTACAACGATTGTTATGTATAATAGGTATATTAAGTTGGAGGAGATTTAACAGACGAAAAATATTCTTAACAGAAAAACGCATCAACATTTTACTCGTCATATATGAAACTTCAGATGCTAAGTTCAACAGAGACGTTTGTAGGTAATTGACCAAGGAGTCAAGAAGGAAGCATTGTTATTGAATGGTACCTTAATAATACTCACATATCGCACCCTTTAAAAGGAATAGCGTACAGTTAAAAAAAACAACTTTTGTTCGTATTTTCCTACCGAGCAACGAGGGTGTCGTGTGTACTTTTTAATTCGACCAAAACACACTTTAGATCGATTTTATCAAACTTGGGGTCACTAGACTAACCACTGGGTGTACTGGGACGGTAGGGGTAAGCTGTCCCGTGGGACACCGCACACGCATTGCGACAGAACCCTACTCGCACTGGTACATTGAAAACGGCATTTTATTGCTACCTCGCTATAACATTGAAGGATTGAGTTTTTGTATTGATAGGATTATTGAACGTCCAGCGACCATAATATAATCAATCAGGTCATCTATCTATTCCATTAAATGCCATCCAATGCTAGTCAGTAGTTCATCTGTTGTGTGACATCCACTCAAGAACCTTTTTGCACCACTAGCCCGCAGTTTTACTAACTATGTGGCCCGCCCACTGCCACTTCAGCGTACTAATCCTTTCAGCTATCTCGGCAACTTTAGTTCTTCTACAGAGCTCTTTGCTTAAGAGCATAACTCTCCCTATAGCTCGATAAGCTACTAATTATAACAATATTTTACAAGTAGCACTTTCCATACATGCTTTCTTACATTTTTTTATCAAAAAACAAATGTTCTCCTGGAGACTTTCTAAAGGTTTTTTTTATAAAAATATTTATGCTACTACCACCATGCAATACGTTACAACAAAAACATCGCACAGAACATATACCAACGACGTCCTAAAAAACAAATTATTTCTTTAATATTTTTGCAAGTGGCGCTTCCATACAATTTTCAAGTAAATTCATAGTTACATTGTCGCCAAGTCCGCACCGCGCCACAGTATTCCTGAATATTTGAAAGCATTACACTTCCCACTCAAAGTGTTCGTATTATTTATTCAAAAAATTAAGCAACGCAGTCTTATGTTCATATTTGAGTGGTGCGTTTTTTTCTCCTTTTCGTTTCGCCTTTGCTAATCAAGAGCGGTAGTGAAGTAGACGCAATGTGCGTGTTATAAATTATTCAAGTATATTTCTATATAGAAAGCGAGATTTCATTGAATTTGGCAAAAATGTACTCCGAATTCTGATCCTTCGAAGGAACATTTCTTTCTGGCGAACTCATTTTGTTATGCTTTTTATATTTGGCATGTAGAAATTGTGAGGAAGAAATAGCATCAAAACCTTTCGATGTTTTAATTAATCCTCATTTTGAAACGATTCTCTGTTTAATAAAAAGAAAAGTTATAAAAAATGGGCTTTCTCCCTATTACATGTTACCTGAAAGCTGTGGTAGCATATTGGTGTAACCAGCAGACTGAGATGTCACAAGTTCAAACCCAAGGCACGCACCACTGAGTTTTCGGAAGTTATGTACGTATTTATCACATGTTCAAACGGTGAAGGAAAACATCGTGAGATGCTTGAGATATTCTCGATGGCGTGTGAAGTCTACCAACCCACAGTAGGCTAGCGTGGTGGACTATTAATATTCCTGCCTGCCTATCCCTCTGGAATGAGAGGAGACCCGTGCCCAGCAGTGGGACAATAATGAGTTGATGATGATGGCATGTTACCTTAATAACTTACCTTACTTACATCCTTACTTTACTCTCCTACAGCGGGGCACGAGTCTCATTAAAAAGGGATTAAACTACCTCTACGCTAGCCTAGTACAAGTTGGACTTCATTCGGTATTAAGAAAACCTTTCAAACATGCAGGTTGTTCTCACAATGTGGGAAACATTCACCGTTTGAACATGTGATAATTGACGGCAAATTGTGTGTATATAGTAGTGCATCCCTGCCTAATCTATCTGGTTTACATGCGCGATGGTATTTCACGTAGTTCTATATTGCTTTACCAATAATGCCAATAAATACAAACAAGTGGGCACCAACTTCTGGGAACAAGGTTCAAGCGTTTGTCGGAACTATGTAGTTGCAGCGTTTCCGTAAATGGGTCTTAGGGAGTATATCCCGGAATAAATAGCATACATAGTCCTTTAGATGAATTGATTACAGTATTGCCCATTGAAGATTACAGTTTAATGTTTCATAAAATGTTTAAAAAAAGTTACAGCGACCAATAGCTTTTTTTTCTCAAATTTTCATGGATTTTTGCTAATTATTATTTTTAGTTCTACGACAAAAATTACTGGACCAAAAGTGTAGAGAATTATATATGCAATAAAAAATAATTTAGAGATAAACATTTGCACTCCATTTTCTAAGGTAGCAGCCGGGGGACTGGGCTGTGAGGCCCAATAAACTTGCATTTAACTTAACACTAGCGCCTACTAGATATAAAAAATGCGTCCTCTGAAAAATGAAATTTTAGCCAAAAAAAAAATAACATTACAATGGACTACTTGGTTTCAGTTATGTTACGGAATTTATATGGAAAATGAAATTGTGTAGTTTCCGAAATTCTGACGAACACATTACAAAAGAGAAAAAATCTTTTTGTTCTCTCTATAACAATTTCACTTTTATAAGTAGACCAATCCGATACACAAAAATTAGGTGTGGAACAACATCGCTGTAACGATGTTGTAGGAAATAAAGCGTCAATCAGCAGGACATTTTTCTAATAATTTCAAATGCAGAAAAAATACAATGTTTTAAGTACATTGTAATTATATTGGCTCAAAATTCAATTATTTTATATGACACGACGCCTTGAGGCATCAACATGAATTGATAAACAAAAAACATTACAGCTTTCTCCTGGTACGATCCAACTTTTCTTTCGAAAATATTCCAAAAGCCATTACATGATTAGTAATATTTGATGATGCGTCACATTTTCTGTCTGTTAGGAAACAAATTCCATTACACAATTTAATATCTTTTATCTGTCTTCGTAATTTCTGGTTAAAGGCTATATTATTCTCAGAAGGAAGTGTTTTTCCAACATTCATTGAGTCATTGGTATAGTTTGGATTAAATTTGTGTTCGGTTGGTGTCAAAAGGCATGCTTACTATAATACAGTATTTAGGTTGTGAGAACCTAAATATTGACGAATATTATGACAGTCATTTTCACTTTTCAGAATAAAATAAAAATTACTGCTTCTAGATTGAATGGCGTGAATCGAGTATGCGAAATCAGTGGTTTTATCAGTACTTATATTACTTACTTTATAGAATTTCTCTTTTGACGCAAAATAGCTCATTGCTTAAGTCTCTTGACTTTGTAGCGTAGGTAAGTAGAATTTCCAAGAAGCCTACTTCTGGGAATCGCCGTTATATTATTATTGTATATAATAATATAATCGCTACTTAAAGGAGTATTATATATATATCATCTAGTTGGTGCACCATTAGAAAGCAAGAAATTTGGATCAACCAAATATTTATTAACACCAAGTCAAAGTTTTATTGCTTGCTAAGTGTACAATTACACTTAGCAAGCAATAAAACTTTGACTTATTATGGATTTTTAGGCACGTTAATAGATCACATATAAAAACTGTTCAAAAGCAACAAAGTATTTCTCTTTGTCGTTTATTTACATTGTTATTGTATATTCGCAAGCGCAAATTTCCAATGAAAATGTAGTTTTATGATAAACATGATCTGAGAATACAGGATTGGTTCTAGACGATAGGAGTCTAAAAAATACCGTTGAAATGTTGAGGTACATTAGTACCCTTCTGCCTAATCCTTCAGAGATGACAGGCGTGACTATATCTTGTAATATTTGAAATATTATAATACTAAAACAACTCCCTCCTCGCGTCGTTTCGTCATTACCTACTGAGGGTCGTGACTCCCCCGCTGCATCAGTTTCTTCCGTACGATTTCCCTCCATCTGCTGCGAACCTTAGCTTTGTGGAAGTTGACTGCAATCTCTGGGACGTTTGCCACCTTGCCTGTCACCATCAGCTGTTCAAGATTGTGTGACCTTCTTCACGAGCAATATGTCCGAAGAATTCCAGCACCCTACGAAGGCATATAGTGGAAAGTCTAGTTTTTACATTAAGCTCTCTCAGAATATATACGTTGGTGCCAAAAGCGGTCCATGGAATCTGTAGCATTTTTCTCCAGTTCCAAATTTTAAAAGCCGTCTATTCGGTATAAAGAAAAAAAATACTAAAACAAAGACAATATTAATGTCGTCTTTTCTGAATGCTTTTAATTACAAGATCATAATTATCCTGTCTCCTATTGTTTCAATTTGTATTCATTTCGCGTTGTTTTTGATCAAGCCATTATTAATTGACCTTCCGGAAACAATTCTTTAATTATTGAAAAGGCCGTTTTTTTAGAAAAAGACGCCTAATTACGATGTGACAGTTTACATTTAAATTAATGTGAAAAAAAAACGTTTCTTAGTAATAAATTTATTTTACTTTCGGTATTGAAGGTTTTGTCTTTGGATTTTTTAAGAAACTTACTTTTATTTTGTTTGTTTTGAATCATTAGAATCAATTAGTATGTTTTGTGTTCTTGTCTGTATCTGTTAACAATAAAAATAATGGATATTTAGAAAAATCTGACTGAGTTTTGACATTATTTTTCGGACAACCAATATTTCTATGTCAACACAAGTACAAGTAAATACTGATTACTAATTACACTAAGGCGAATATTAGATATTGAAATAAAATAAAACCACTTCTAATGGTTATTATTTAACTCCAACGTTTCCAATTCTTTAAAGCATCCATTTTCTTTCCAGTAAATGATCCGAAACAATAAGAGTAAATAATATCAATATTATTGCACTTGTGTTTGTAAAATTGACAATAGCAGATCAAAGCGTAGATTTAAGATAAGAATGATAATAGATAAATGCTGCAGTAGCCTAGTGAGTGAGACTAGTGGCCTGAGATGTCAAAGGTCTATATTTCAAACAAGGCAAAGCACGCACTACTGACTTTTCGGAAGTTATGTACCTAATTATCACATGCTCAAACGGTGAAGGAAAATGTGAGGAAACCTGCATACTTCGGAGATTTTCTCGATGGCATGTGAAGTCTGCCTAGCGTGCCAAGTAGGCTAGCGTGGTGAACTATAGCCTAATCCCTCTCAAATGAGAGGAGACCCGTGTCCAGCAGTGGGACAATAATGGATTGATGATAATAGCCAATCTTGCTATAAAAACATAACGAACTGTGAGAATACACTAGCGCATATCTGTTTACCCGGGATACAGGCCTGATGGTATGTTATATCAAAAACATAAGCAAAAATTCATTCTTACCAGAATAAAGAAGAAAATCTATTTTTGATAGATGTAATATGAGTACGCTCTCCTTGGCTTAAAATTTTAGAACGTGCATTTTCTTCGTAAAAGAATCTATTATAACAAATAGCCTCTTAGGGTTTGCCTGGCAATATTGTTACGTATGCTTTGCCGTCGTAATGGCGGCTTTGAACCGCAAGACGACGCTTTAGGACATGGACACACGATCCATTTTTGTTTTTAGGAAACAAAAGATGAAGATTTTACTTACTGTTTCAATTATCACGAATTATAGAGACATCTTTATGGGGACCCCTTATTTAAAATAAACTTATACAACGACAAATTGTTTAAATAAATAAATGTTATTACACTAATATTTCTATTAAACCTGATTATATTTCTTGGGAACTGGAATGTGCTGAACACCATAAGTATTGTAAGAAATGAGAATAGAGTAATAAAAAAAAGGTTTGTTGAATTCTGTCTTAGAGTGGAATAATAATATACTCTGATTTATTTTTTATGTCAATTTCAATGCCAATTTCAATGCATCTTTCAATTTTTCAATTCATCCTCTCTCTCCTTCGCTCACCCACACATGTTCACTGCTTACTATATAACTGTTGAGTTTCAAAAAAGTCAGCACATTCCTACTAACTGCAATTTTCTAAAAAGTATCTATTACGTGGTTTATCTATAAAGCTGGCAACTTTTTCCTCTGCTGTCTTGTTCCATTTTTACTTCCACCAATTAAACTTCTCAGATTCACACTGGCAGTAGTTTCGCTTCCACTCATGGCAATCGAACTGTTATAAAACAGTCTGCCGTCTTTCAGACAACATCCTGCGAATTATTGGAAGCCGGTGAAACCCGCCCGCCAATATTCAACGGTACGCCCATTTCAATTTCCTGCCCGTTTTCATAAGCGTTACCGTGCAGGAACGTTATTTTCCAGTTAAATTTAAGTCTGCGAGGGGAAAGGCCTTTGGTAGCTAATTGGAATGGATTAATATCGATGAAATATAGAAAAAAAAAATTGTTGCAAATAAAAATGAGCACTGTAATCAAAAAAATAAAGACTATTTTTCTTGATCTCTTCTATACTACAACGTCGTGAAATACGTTTTGGCTTATCTTATAATTGTTCGTCAGGTCATATATTAGAGATTTGCATTATCTATATTTGCTTTAAAAGCCTCGTAGTGCGATCAGTGTACTTTGAAGTCGAAGGTTTCGACTGCGATTCCAAGACTCACCTACCACTGAATTTTCAAAGTAATGTGCGTATTTATTAGATGCTCAAACGGTGAAGGAGACATGGTAAAGAAACTTGTTTCCTTGCGAGATTTTCTTAATAGCGTGTGAAGTGGGCGCACTAGGCTAGCAAGGTGGACTGCAGCCTAATCCTTCTCAAAAATGCCCAGCAGTGGGAGAGGGGTTATTGATGGTTCAATTTAAATTAAATTATAATGCATGCAAAATTCTACGTCAAAATGGTGTCGAAATTCTCAATTTCAATAACAATACATTCACAAATGTGCAATTATTATGTTTTGAAATTGAATCAATAAATGCTAGCACATATTAAAGTAATGGCACTAAAATTGCATATAAGAGGCCAAACTGCTATTTTTATAATGAACTCTATGTTAGTCAGTTTACCTTTGTGTTTCGCCTACCCAAGGTTTCGTTTTGTGTGTTCTAACGGCCTTTTGACCGCTTTCATCATCTTCTGATTTGAATACCCAGTGATTTTGTGGATACTGTTTATGACTAATTAGATCATTAGTATAATATTTTACACGATTAAGCTTCATACTCGTGGTGAAGTGAAGTGAACTAGTGTGTGTGTGTGTGTGTTTTGATGCAAAAACATTTTAAGTAATTCCTGATGCAAAAAGGGTGTGTAGTATTATATAGTGTATAGTATAATCTGTGTATAATATTTTTTCACCTAAACCGATGAACCGATTTAGATTTTTTGTTGTTTGAAAAGTGACGTGATTGCGAAAAATCTTACCTATACATAACAAAATTTGAGGTGCATTGTGCGAACACTTTGACCCTACACTTGCAAATAACAGGGGTGCCAGTATGATAGGATAAATAAATATGAACGAAGAATGAGTATGATTAGCCCCTGCATAACACCCATTCTGCGAAAAGAGTGAATTCTTTTTTATACCTACACATTCTTATTTATTCTACTATTGAATATTACACGATCCATGGATTCTATCAGCATTATAGTTTATGCATTTCATGTACCCAACTTCTTGCCCTAGGGACTAGGTAACATAAAATGGTCAAATAACTATTTTATTTCACCTTATATATTATTAGATAAAATAAATATCAGCCGTATTCACATAGTCGTAAATGAAACTAGGTTGCGGCCGGCTACAAATTAAAAATTCATCGTATTGCGATGGTAGTTATCAATAGCCCGGGCTAGGTCCGAATTCTAACTAAATGTTTCAATAAAAATGTCAAATGCTTCTATATTTATGTATTATAAGCTTTATTTTCACTGTATTATAAATTCAAAATCGATTGTGTTTGGCGATTGTGATGAGGAGTTTCCATATGACTACCACAGAATGGTCGAATAGTTAGAATTATAGGCTTAGAATTTGACCTGCAAAAAATTTAATTTCTAGCAGACCTAGCCATGGGTTTTGATTCCCGCCCGGAGCAAATATTTATGCGATGTACATTGTACAAGTAGTTGTTCCAGATCTGGGGATTTGTGTTTGTAAATGCATAAATATTATTATTAGTAGGTACAATTCTACATAAAAAGTTAATTGCGGACAAACAACGTTATAGGAAAATTTTATGCATAAAGATTTAGTCTCAAAATATAATTTTAGTGTTGCAAAGATCAAGCTATTATAAACTGCCTACGAATGCGTACGCAACAAATATGTTAATCCACTTCCTCGAGCCTTGCAAAAACAATAAGCTTGTTAGAAAGACATCACGTTCGTACGTCGTGTATCTTACAGCGTAATGCTTTCAACACTGTTTGTGCGTGGCCGCGATAAAATATTTGAAACCCCCTCTAATATTTACAGGAGTAGAAAAAACAGCCAAAGTATGTCACGCACTTACAATATAAAACAGTTTATCTTGATCTCTTGTCACGTGAATGCTGTACAAACTCATGGATCAAGTCATTTTTGGTACTTTTCAGTTCCCAGTCTGGTATTTTTTTAATTCTAAAACCTAAACATAAGTAATTAGTACTGAGCAGGTTTTATTAATCTTGTTTTACTTTTTTCTCAATTCCAATTAAATTTAGATTTACATTTTTCAAACTAAGGATACTGTCAAAAACCTTTTAAATGCAATAACACAAACATTTCAATCAACTACATCAAATTAAATTTCAAAATATAAAACAGATTTAAAGTAACCAAAAAAATTACATCAAAATCAGATTATTCGTTTAAAAGCTACTTACTATACCATACACATACATAATATACACACGTTAACACCATCTTGTGTCTGGGGTTAAAATAACCACCAATATTTCTTGTATTTTTTTCTGTAATATGGCGTAAGGAAAATGTTGCCTTAATTTCGGTGGGAAAATAGTAGAATTTTTGTGGAAGGTCGAGTCTCGGATCTTGGCTGAGCTACTCAGAATTTTGGAACCATTAAAGCTCTTTTAGGCGCCTGTAAAATAATATAGAGTAAATAGAAATGGTGCACAAGACGAGAATGGTGTCAGTATTTATTTTAAATATATGTTTTTTTATAATAAATAAATTAATTAAGACTGTACGTCCTGTGTTGAAAATATTATATGAATAGGTTTAGTTATGATATGATCTGATGTAAGCGCAATGATATCTTAGGAGTAGGTCAGAGACCTTTGAGTCTTTGAAAACGAGTTTATATTCATAATTATTGTAATGGCGTCTGAAGTCATCCAGTCCTCAACAGATCATAGATAGTAAGGTAGACTAGAGTTTAATCTTTAAACTAAGGCGTTCTAAGAGAAAATTCTTGCCCAGTAATGAAACAGTAAATAGATAAATGACGGAAAAACATTAATTAACAACATTAATTGCATTCTTAATTCTAAAATGGTTGGAAAATTATCAAACATAAGCTTCCCAGTGGTTCTATATAAAATTTCTTCTTTTATTCTTATTTATCTCTATATATCATTACAACAGTATTAAAATACGAAAAAAAATTGAAGAAACCTAATAAATGTGTATAAGTAAAAATACCTAGGCTATATTTAAACAGTCGTGGTGAAATTAAGCGAACAAGCTAGGGCCTAATTTTGTCAAGCATACATATACAAGGGTTGAAACCCAAGGGGTCGAAACCCAATTAATTCCTTAGGCACCTCGGCCTACGGACAAGTTTTTACTGGCCCGGAGCGTTGGGCGAAACTCAATCTCTGCGATATATCGGTCTAATGACTCAAGTATTTTTGGGTCGAAGTACAGAATAAAAGGAATCCCCGTTTTTAAATTACTTTATAGGGGTATTTGGAGTGTGTGCTATACAATTTTAGTCTTGGTATAAATGGTAAGATTGGTTAAAGGGGTTGTTTAAAAGCAAGATGGTATGGAAATTTACTAAGAAAAAGGGTATAAAATAAATACTACATTCAATCAAGAGACTCTTATAACTTAACAAAAGTTTTTACAGGATCGGCAACGCACGAGCAAAACATTTGGTGTTGCAAATATCCATAGGCTACGCTAACCGCTTACCATTGGCTGGGCCGTAAGCTTGTTTGCCGTTCATCATCTTCATCATCATCATATCAACCGTTAGACGTCCACTGCTGGACATAGGTCTCCCCCAAGGATCGCCACGAAAACCGGTCCTGCGCCATATTGATTGTAAAAAAATATACAGGTAAATCGTATTTTTATTCCAACGAAAATATTCTATTTAAATTTTATTCCATTTAAAACAAATCAACATTTCCTCTAAAAAGAAACCAACTAAAAAAAACAGAAAAGAAAATTCAACAAAGTATTTTAATCCATTTAATACCGTCCACCGCGATACACAAGAACTGTGCAATCCTACAAACTCACCTGGATTTTCAACATTCTGGTATTCCAACAAACACTTCGGTGTCAACAACATTTTTTTTCAGACAACACCTAACATTTTCTTTCGCCCCTCAAAACATACGGCATAATTAAAATTTAATCCCGTCCACTGCATTTAGAAAAAAGTTGGTGAGACGGGTCGAGATCCTGCGGAGTGTCGTGATATTTTAATTCTAACCCCAAATTGCTCGGCCGTTTCGACCTAATTGCCTCGTGTTTCACAGCTTTATAAGGGTTAATTTAATTTATCCGACAATACACTGTTGTCATGATTGCAATTAAAAATTAAATATTAAGAAGAGGTGATTTATGATTACAGTAATATTAATAAGATAAGTGACATTTTCACATAACTGAAACTGAAAATATATTTCAGTGTTTTGGTGCACCCGTGCAATAAAAACTGATTAACTGACCCACCGATCGTATTGCAGTCACTAATAGTAGTTGATTTGCCATTGCAAATCAGTCTTGTCATTACAAAGCAAACGAGAAAGTAAAAATAAGTAAGTTAAATCAATGCAGTAAGTCCGTTGATTTGAAAGAAATAAAAACGTTTGCATTATTAATGACTTTCCTAATTTCTCATAGTAGAAAAGTCTTTTAAGGTCAATGCCTTGTTACTAAATACTTTGAAAGAACTAATTTACGTCCATTAAGTGTAAGCCGATACTCTGATTGAAAGTAATTACAAAATTGTTTAGCGCTCGTAGCTTCTGTAGCGTTCGTAGCACTCGTAGCCCACTACGGCGTAGCGTTGTGCTACGTTCGAGTTCGTTTAAAACTTAGTGTTATGTATGGTACAAGGGTAATTATTTATTAAGTTCATTCATTCAATTGCTATAATTTGTTTGGAGTAGAGTAAACTAAACTCTACTCTGGTACATACTTATGTAATGCATTTAAATTCAATAAGTTATTTTTCCTAATTGGCTTGAATCGCAACTGCTGAGTTTGACGTCTTCAATTCGTTGTCTAGGTCGATGAAAACGTTGATAACTATGATTTTTTAAGTAGCAGCTCGAAGTTTGGATTTGTGTCCGGCAATAGGCGGCGATATGTACGTGCAATGATATGCATTTATTTTTATTTATAAATACACATTATATTAACGCTCAGTTGCACCAATTGTGTTATCAATTATGAAATATTTACCACAATATAATTAATTCTAAATGTTTCTAGCCTTTCTCCAGAGGTTTTAGGTTTCTGACTTCCACTAACGATTATTATAGGTATATGATAACCAGGACTGATGGTTCCAGGTATTCTTCAATGCACGAAAGGTTTCTCAAGAAATGACCAGTTGAAAGTACTACAGACAGTTAAAACATGGATGAAACCCGAGAAAAATAAAAAGAATATTAAACTTAAGTGCTTTAAGTCAAGGTCAACTTTCGAGTGGTGTGTTTCAATTTTTACACCTCAAAGAGTGCAAGCGAGGTGAGGGTATATTAAAAATAATAGAATTGTCTTTAAAAAACTTTTACGGAACCGACCTCTTTTAAAGTCGGTAAAGTCAGAGGAAACTGCACTAACTACTCGTTATTACCGATAACTTCTTGTTACTTTCTGTTAGTTAACAAACTTCTTCACCACGCTTGTATCTTTATAGGGTTAGGCAGCAAGAGTGCTAGTGCTACCAGATACTAGTTGGTATTAGTAGTAAACAGTACCAAATGCACGAATAAAAAATATTAATATACTATGGTAAAATAGTTTTGTTTCATTTTCACTTACTACATGGAAAATAAGCACATACACGTACTGACTGGTTATCAATACTTGACGCAAATGGAGAAGTATTATCTAGGTAAGATTAACTTGTGTATCTGTCCACCTATTTAACTGTATATCTGTCACAGAAATATTCTTTCCCATGTTCTTAGCTATTTATCTAACCCGTTTCAAATATTTCAATTTTATTTATTAAATATTTAGTGGTTTATATCTGTAACAAGTCAATTTATAAATATTATCTCTCTTAATCTAGACCAAACACTCATTATATCACCATCAATCGTCTACATTTCAAAACACTCTTCCCCAGCGCCAAGAGCGGTGTGGGTGCTATTACATACACAAATCACATGCACATACATTGCAACCAAACAAAAGTAGGGCATGCAGATCTTTGTTCTCGTATGTGAATTTTAAACTGGGTGTTTCTGCAAGCGAATACGATTGTAACTCTAGTATCCAGCCGCAGAGATAGCTAGCAATTGTTTGTTTCTATTATGAGTAAAATTGGATCCTAGCAGATACCTGTGGTAGTCTAGTTGTGTGACCAGTGGACTGAGATGTCAAAGGTCTCGAGTTCAAACCCAATGAACCTCTGACTTGTCGAAAGTTATGTGCGTATTTATTAAAAGCTCAAAAGTTAAAGGAAACCTTCATGCTTGAGATATTTTATCAACGGCATGTAAAGTCTGCCAACCTGCAGTAGGCTAGCGAGGTAGATTATAGCCTAATCACTCTCAAACGAGAAGAAACAGTGGGACAATAGTGGGGTTGATGATGATGATAATAATGGAATAAAAATAATATAGACAGAAATTGTTGCTAGGGAGTTTGTTGCGCTGCTTTTTCTTCCTAGCAAAAACACTAGGAAGCGGTGAAGGGCGGGTGTTTTTGGGGGCTGCCTTCATTGACGACGTTCAAAAAGAGCCAATTAAATATGGCCTGACTTTTGACTTTTGATGCCTTCTCGCCTATCTTACCTCTAAAGGGGGAGGCAGAAGTCTATTGACGGACATCCACGGTTCATTGAAAAATAGTTTATGCAATAAAGCAAAGAAAACCCATAAATCCCATGTAATAATGGGCAGTTGTTTGCAAACATTCAGTAAGCTTACAAACTACCTTACCTTATTTCATGATAACAAGAATACATAATACACTGACAATCGAATGATTTATCACTACGTACACAATTATTGACGTAAAAATAAGGGTGTATATTGTATGTATGCCTAAACGGAAAACGGATTTTGAAAGTTGTTATATTTTGTTTGAAAAGTGACGTAATCGAATGAGTTATTAAATATGATTTAAGAAAATGTGTTCAGATGTTTGAAAATCATAAGGTCGATATAAAAAATTATAGAAAACACCAATATAATTTTACTCCATCTAGCAATCAAACCAGAAACTCACGCTCAACATTTACGTTTATAACCAAAAAACCAGTGAGGCAGTGAATTATATTCTGAAAAATACGTGCAATATAATAAAGTCATGAATAATATTCATTACTTCATAATTTAGCGCGGTTTTGCTAAACGTTAATTTTCTTGATAGTAATAACGCTTTGTAAAGCTATTATTGAACCACTTAAAGTCATTGTTGTGCTTTATCGCAATCTTGTGCGATTAATTTTATATTACCTACGCGTTTAGCTGAGAAATATGATTCTATTTTACATAAGCAAGAAATATGAGTTGAAAATAATTTTCCTACCTTGTAAAACGTGTTTTTTTATATACTATATTGTTCGCAAAGCAGCTTACAGCCCGTCTGATGGTAACCGGTCACCGCAGCTTATAGACGTTTGCAAGACCAGAGGTGTCGCTTGTGCGTTGTCGACCCTGTAGAAACCGTTTCGGTTTCTGAAAATAGGGAGTTACTAAACTGACAGCAAAGGGAGTTCCTATGCTGTCTCTCCTATCGAGCTCTGGTAACTTTACTCACTCGCAGAAACACAACTATTATAGTTTCACTGCGGTCTTCTATTAGGCGGAGGCACTTTCCTTGACGGGCACCCCAATTTAAGGAAGAAATTTGTTGAACGCTTACGTGTGTGTAGTAAAAGTTTAAATAGATATTTTATTAAATAATAGTTTAATATATTTTAAAATATACATTATGCTCTTAATGTGTCAAGACAGTTCACCAAGGACACTGGAGCACTAGATGCAACGGATACAATGGTTTTGTGGACTATATTTACAGCTGCTTTCACGTTTGTTGATCTACAACCTAATCTTACGTTTATCATTAATTTTTGGAACATAACATAAGTCTAGTAGTGGTAGTGTCATCTATATTTGAGGCCTTCAAATATATATGCATATCGTTATACGAGTATTTGCCGCATGTTCCGACAACTTTCTCGGCGAAAGACGACTTTGCTGCAAGGGTGTTTTTCGTGATCTTATTCTAATACTTTGGGCAAGAAGTCAAGAGAGCTAGGTTGTGTGTTATTTGCTTACCGATTTACAGAAACGCCGAACAGTATATCATAGACAACCAATGACTGTCGTCAATATTTATTTACGTCACATTCTTATGTGATGGAAATGGCTTACAATTTAGGGGGTAATAGAGTCTCAGAAAAATCGTAACAGTTTCAAAATTTCCCCAATATATAAGGTTGTTACCTTAATAAAACTACTTTAAACCCTTACGCATTATTAAAATGCACCTGAATGTTTTTGTTGTAAAAAATACTATCAAAATGATATTAGCTCTTAAATGTTCATTTCAAACAACGTTAAATACAGGTCACTGAACGAGACAAAAAAAAACACAAAGCATTAACACAAAAAATACGGAAGCTATTATTATTATTTTTTAGAAAATGGTTCTGTTAAACATGCGTGCGTGCCCACAATCATTAGTTGAAATGAAAGAAAAAATAACAACTGATAACAGATGTCACATAAATAATTTGTAAATATAAAACACGTTTTGTATAAAGGTTGTGTTAACAACGCATAGTGTTTATGTGTAAATTTACTCAAGAATACAAATACAATATGTATTTACATATTGTAAATATTGTTCCGATTAATGGCTTTTAAATTTTATTAACGCATTTGTTTGATAAAGGTCATATTTTATAAGTCACTTTTAAAAAAAGTTACCCCACATATTATACATAAATACATCCATGAATAAAAAACAATATCAAACATCATTACAAAAAATCAGTGGTCTTAAAATCAAACTCACGACGTTTGAAAACTTCTCAGTCTCCTGATCTCACCACTAGATGAGTTAGAAATCCTGTCAACCCAAAAATATTTGACTCTATCTACATAATTAAATAATTAATTCAAAACCTCACATTGAGCAGATATGCAGACTAATTATACAAATACTACATCAATAATCTTTGTGTTTTATTATAGGTATCTTTATTTAAGACACTAAGTCTATAGTAATTTTTATATCTAAGCACTAGAGAATGGGGAGAATATCTAGACCATCTCAATGAGGCAATCATAATATAAAATAAAATCTAATAAACTAATTTTTTTCCTAGAAAGACATATAATTATCAGGATTAAAAGACGGAAATATCTCAGGCCGAAATATATACTTGGAACGCTTTCAAGGACTCTCAAGTATCAACAAGGTCCTCAACATAAAGTACCACGTAAAGTCTCATGATAAAAACGCTATCTTAATAAACATACTTTATATTATATTTCTGCTACTGTTTTAAAAGTTTTCACCTCATCGTGACAGTTTTAAATTGCATTTTTATGCTGCACTTTAAACTGTGACACACTTCGTGGTAATTTGTACAGTTTGTGTGAAAGGAACAAAGGTCAAAATACTTTACAGCAAAAAACAATAATAATAATAGTATGGTTTTTCAATTGAGTCGGGGGAGACCCAATATGGGGTGAATGTACCTACTATTGTTAATAACATTATTTATTTTACTTAGCGACAAAACTCTATATTATAGTAACTTCAAACTATATATAGTATTTGACGTAATTCTCAGCAAGCGTTTTCGTGACTGACCAATTTAAAGTAAGTCTCACAAATTGATGTGTAAGCGTATTTACTACCAGGTAAAATAATAAAACAAAACGTCGTGTAGAAACTGCATAAGAGACTTTCTTAACGATATGTGAAAACTGCCAATCCGAAGACTAGTGCGGCCTAATAGCTCATAAATAAGAGTAGACTTGAGTCCAGCTGTTAGAAAGTAATTGGGTTGATGATGATCCAATATTTATTTATTTATACCAACTTAAATCTGGTCTCCGATTTTATCTTTTTGAACAGTGTGTCTCAATTCAAATTCGTGTACAGTATAATTTTCTTTGTGGTGTCAGTTAATTAAAGCGTTCAGCTTATTATTTCTTAGTTTAAACTTTTTAATTGTTTATTATTGCGCGAAACTCGAGAAATTATAGTTCTTGAAATAATTCCGTCAAAAGTTTAATTTTTGTGAACTGACTTTTGAGAGAATTATTAATTTTATTTTTGTGTATTGCCACCACTTATTATATTTATTATTTTAAGAAATTTAATAATTTTTAATTAAAAACTAATATTTACAAACTTAAAAATAAATAAATAAAAAAAGAAGTTACAGGGCGTCAAAAAACTCGTCCCCGACGCTGTCAGGGGGTAGAGTGCCCAGTAGACTGGCAGCATTGCCACGTTGAATGGCAATGCTAATCCTTTGTCCGAAAAATACGCCAGCCTTTGGGTCACGCGAAACGTTATAATATTAGTTTTTAATTAATTTAAGATCTGTATAGTGTGTTTTTAATTGTATCTTATTTATATTTTTTGATAATAAACTCCATAAGTAAATATTTTTTTTCCTGATTGTTTTCTAACACTTGGCAACGTCCACCTCTCAAAGGGAAAGATTAAAATAAACCTTTTACGTGATCAAATACCATAATCTACGTATGTTCAATACAGGATATTCCCTTTAGTAAGCTCATAGCTATGGCTTCTAGGAAGTTTCATTGTTAAACTTGGGTACGCTTCACATTTCCCGATAACAGGTATTGAGTTTAACGTGCAACCTAAAGCTATGCACCGAGTAAATTAATATCAGAATCCCGTAGAAATTAGTTTTAATGATCAACGTCCGATGTCAATGTTACCGACAGCGTTGTCATTACAGCTGCATATTGGATTTAGGAAATAGATTATGAACGACAATAATCCATTTTGAGCTTGTGGCTAAGTTATTGCGAGACATGTGATTTGTTTTTATTTAATATACCTATTATTATTTATCATGATCTGTAATAGCCTAGGGGCACGACCAGTGTTCTATAAAAGTCAAAGGCCTCGTGTTTAAACCCAAGGCCACCACTGACTTTTCGGAAGCAAAATACGCACATAAGTGCGTATTTATCACATGCATCCACCACAGTACCAATAGTGAACCATCAGAGGTCGTACCGAAGAGCCAACAGCGTGGCTTGGACATATCATAGGTTTCTAAACACTCGTTATATGCTCTCAAGTAAGTAATTATACTCAACGCCTGTCGATGCATTCGCAAGTTCCTAACCACGTCATCTGTCTTCTCTACTTATACCGTATCTGGACCCCATTGATACTCCTGAAAAAAAAAGATAAAAAGTATATCCATTGAACTAAAAAAATATATTTAATTATAATAAAATTAGAAATGTACACATAGTAAATAGTCAGATTACGTCTGCATCTTGAAATAATTATGTAACGTATCAAATAAAATAATATATAGTCCAATTGAGAACCTCCTCCTTTTTTAAGTTGGTTAAAAATAAATAAATAATATCAAGAGCTTTTTACACGTATTTTTAAGAGTTTTTTACAATATTTAGTTTAGATTTTGTAAAATGAATTCGAAATTACAATAAACGAAATTTTGGGTCACAAATATTACAGAGTAATTCTATTTTCAATTGAAGAAACACGAAAATAACAGCTGTTCGTGATAAGTTTTGCGACGGTGCTTTTTCGTATATAATATTTTATAGGATCTATTATTCTAAACACTATGCTAGTATAATTTCTTGGAAATAACATACCAGCTATATATCACGTAACAATTATTACCTGTTATGCTCAACATGAAACCAATCATAAAATTCGCTTGTTAATTTATCACAGCACACTAAAAATCCCGTTAATAATACCATTCTTATGAACATATCATAAAAAAATCATTCGACATTTTTATAAAAAGTGATTGTAACACCCATATTCTTTTATTTTTACTGACAAATCTGTGAAGTAGATACGTAGCGTTTTATGTTAAGGACGAGACACTACGCTTTTTTAACCGACTTCAAAAAAGAAGAAGGTTATCAATTCAACTGTATTTTTTTTATTTTTTTATTTTTTTTTTATTTTTTTTTTATTTTTAATTTTTATTAAGAAAGAAAAATTCAACCTCAGGCGGGACTCGAACCCGCGTCTTCTGGATTGGTACTCCAGACGCTCTGCTAACTGAGCCACCGAGGTATCCGCCTGATGTGTTGAATTTTTCTTTCTTTATGTTACTTATGTCTTTACGGCGACATAGCAACATCGATTGGACAATTCTGCCCAACTCAGAATTCTCCCTTTACAGTGAGTAGATTCCGGATGATATTGCATTACCTTTATACAATCTTTTTGTATTTTTTAGCTTATTTCAAGCTAAGATTTTTAAATTTTTATTAAAAAAGAAAAATTCAACCTCAGACGGGACTCGAACCCGCGTCTTCTGGATTGGTACTCCAGACGCTCTGCCAACTGAGCCACCGAGGTATCCGCCCGATGTGTTGAATTTTTCTTTCTTCATGTTACTTATGTCGCCGTATTTTTTTCCTTATGATTGTTACCTCATAACTTTTCTTTTATTTGAAAGCTGATGCTTCGCGTGTGGTCCTATTTGCACGCTAGTTGCGAACACTATGCATTTGACCTTTTTAAAGATTTCTTATGATTTACGTCGTTATAAATTTATTAAGATATTATTTTGTGTGTGATTTTTAACAAGCTTATTACTTACTGTCTTTGGGTATGTTGTAAGCTGTATGAGATATGGGCATTTTATATCTAAGTCCTTGATAAAATATTCACAATAGAACATATTTATCTTATGACCCTTTCATTGTTTAGCTCGGAATTAAAAGACGCTATCCAAATGAACCTTTGACTGTGCTATCTATCGGACAAGACAATAATCTGGCGCATTTAAGTACAAAAACAAAACACAATTCTATTTACGGAACATAATATTCTTTGTTACAGAAACTAAAGAAGTTTTGGTACAAAATTACGTAAAGTTATACTCAAAAGGCCACCAAAACTACATGGAAATTTGGCAGGTCAGTCGCAGACAGACAAAGCTGGCAGATTGAAGTTGTCTAGAACTAAATTTGGCAGCCAATATTGTAAGTAAGATATTCCACTATTTTAAAAGTATCTTATTAGATTTTATCTATGTCAATATGTAAGAATATAAAGAGAGGTAAGCAGAGAAGTAACAAGCTTTAATTAAATATTAGGCAAAACGACACAGCTTGATCTGGAAATTGAACCCAGGACCTCACAATTAGCAGTTAGTAATTAGAAAAACAGTTAATAAATATATCCGAATATTATTATTAAACTGCGTTCTTTTACTAGTACATAGTAGATTTTACGACTCTGTGATGCAGTGGCTGAGCGATCGGCTTGTGCGTCACGGGTTGCGGGTTCGATCCCCGCACGGAGCAAATATTTGTACGTTCTACAGGTAGTTGTTCCGGGTCTGGGCGTTTGTGTATGTGAAAATATGTGTTCGTAAACGCACCCACGACACAGGAGAAAATCCTAGTGTGGGGCAACGTTTAAAAAAAAAAAAAAGATTTTTTTTAAATACATAGATACTATAGACAGTAATTCTACAATGACTAAGGTACAAATTCCCTTGCTCATCACAGTCAAACATTTGTTTTTTCCTACAGTAATTAAGCCATAAAAAGAAGGAAAATCGAAATATATATATATTGTAATTTCTTTTATTGTAACTATCAACTCTGACACATTGTATTGGGATCTCATATTAAAGCTTTCTGCAGGACAGGCCCAGCCTAGTGCAGAAAGTCTTGGAAACACCAGTTCCTTTTTGTAAAGAACTTGTATTACTTTCAGTTAATAAAGAACATTATTATTATTATTATAAATAACTTAGACGAAATTTAAGTGGTAAATTATTTCAAGAATTCATTATCATCCTCAAGATATAACGTATCCCTAAGAGCGTAGGCACACTCATGTACACTTATAACTTGATTATATATTTTTTAGGTCAAGAAGGAAAGATCCTTCACATGAATTTCCAGATATCGAGACTTTATGTTATATTTTTTTAGAGATCCATATCCTTAAAGACATGTTAAATGATTCCTACGTTAATATAATGATAATGAATAAATATTTCTTGACATTATGACCCAGCGCCATCTAGTTCCGAGCTAAGCAACGAGGCTTGTGTTACGGATACTAGTTGGTTGATATACTACATATTGTTTTTTTTTTACATAAATACATCCATGACTCGGATACAAATGTTTATGCTCATCACACAAACATTTGTCCCTACCGGGATTCGAACCCGGGACCCAAAGCACAGAAAGCAGTACTACCGCTGGACTAATTGGGTCGTCAATAATGTTAGTATAGGTCAAATTTAAAATACAATCCATGAATATAGAAAATAGATTCTATTGCCACGTAATAGACGTACAAACACACTTATATCTTTCTTCACTTATACATTGTGCTTACAAATCCCACCAATATTAAAAAATATAGGCAATAACGTATACTTTAAGCAAACAAAATAAACGTAAAACTAAATAACTTTATAACCCGCCAATATTAATGCAGGCTTTAAAAATGCAACACATAGGAATAGACGAGGCACTAAAACAGTTTCATGCAAAATGTTACCAACACAACAATGTTACACAACAAGTTGCAGTATAATTGCCTCGTATGACCTAACTGTACTAAACTTAGCCTATAAATTCATTGTTCTAATGTGTATAAAACCCATCTAGTTCGAATGCTCTCGTAAAAGCGATCAGTTAAAATTAAAGTGTTGTGTGAAAGTTTGTCGATGTGTTCAGATTGCTTACATTAGGAGGGGTTGGTCACAGCGAGATTGAGCTGCCGGACTGAGGAAGAACCTTCGCTTGACAGAACAATAGTTGTGTTTCTGTGAGTGAGTAAGGTTGTGACCTGGTTAGGGAAGGAATAGTCTCTTATTCTGACAACAATGTTTATTCCGTTTGCTGTCAATGTAGTAACACCCCTATTTTAAAAAACCCCCAAACGGTTTTTCCAGGTTCGGCAACGCGCGAGTGACACATCTGGTGTTGCAAACATCTATAGGCTATGTTAACTGCTTGACATTAGGCGGGCCACAAGTTTGTTTCCCACCCTACTTGGATAAAAAAAATAGATACTATTTTCAAAAAAATTTTTCACAATGTGAATTGATATCAGTTTATTCGGTCAGCGTCGGGCAGCGTCAGTCAGCGTCGGCCTGCCTCGGTATCGTCTGTCAGCGTCGGTAGCGTCGGTCAGCGTCGCAAGCGTCGGTAGCGTCAGTCAGCGTTGGCCGACGCTGACTGACGCTGCCCGACGCTTGCGACGCTGACAGACGATACCGAGGCAGGCCGACGCTGACCGACGCTGCAACCATCAGCGTCGGTCAGCGCTGGCCAGCCTCGACAGCGTTGATCAGCGTCGGTAGCGTCAGTCAGCGTTGGTAGCGTCGGTCAGTGTTGGCCGGCGACCACCAGAGGCGGTTAGCGTCACCAGGCCCGGTTAGCTTTCATATTTTTTTTATAATTTCTTTCAACGTCGTCGGTCAGCGTTGATCAACGTCGGTCAGCGTTGGTCAGCGTCGGTCAGCGTTGGTCAGCATCAGTCAACGTCAGTCAGCGTCAGTTAGCGTCGGTCAGCATCGGTAGCGTCGGCCAACATCAATCAGTGTCGGTCGTGTTGGTATCGTCAGCAGCATCGGTAAGCGTCGTTCAGCCTCGGTAGCGGCTGTCAGCGTCAGCAGCGTCAGTAGTGTCAAACAACTTCAGCCAGCGACGACTAGCATCGGTCAGCATCGGCCAGCCTTGGTAGCGTCGGTCAGCGTCGGTAGCGTCGGTCAGCGTCGGCACCGTCGGTAGCGTCAGTCAGCCTCGGCCCGCGACGGCCAGCGACGGCCAGCGTCGGCCAGCCTAGACAGCGTCGATCAGCGTCGGTAGCGTCGGTCAGTATCGGCCGGCGACCACCAGAGTCGGTCAGCGTCGGCCAGGCTCGGTTGGCTTTCATTTGTTTTTATAATTTATTTCTACCAACCCAAGAGTTATGACGGGAAAAATATATTTTGGTTTGCATGTTTTATAGGCGTCATACTTTCAATTGGTATTTAATGTATCCATTAACCAAATCTGTGAAATATGCTAAAGCTAGTTAATATACTAAAAGTTAAGTACTAAATAGAACCATAAAAAATCCATCAGGAGCCGGCCGGGTCCCCATTTACGACTTTGAGTTTTGACACTAAAATTTTTCCTTCGCTTTTATACCCCCGGATTTACCCTCACGGGCCTTTCATAGAAGATTTGACAATGCAAATGACCCGTTTTACCTGATTATATCTCTTTGTTAAGATTATCTCGACAAATGATAGATTGAAAATAAAATGTTTTTACAAGAAAGAGTTCAGTTTTTATTAAAACACTGATGTGCATGTTCCAAATTTTCAACTAGCAGCCGGTTCTCAACTCACCCGGGTGTCCATAAATTTTGAATTTATCCTTTAAGTTTTAATAATTACCCTTTAAATTTCCAAAAACATTTCTTTGTGAATGCTTACGTTATGAAATAAGCTTTGGTTTTGATGATCAGGTAAAACGATATTATTAAAAGTTTAGAGCCATTGTTCGTGAAGCAATCAACCTTAAATCTTATTATCTCCCTTCTCATTGAACTTGTGAAACATCTTATATCTGTTGTGCAAATAAAAATGACAAATGCAATCGATTTAGACGATCGTTTAGGTCCTAGGGGGCGAGCCTATTGCTATTAACCGAGCACAAATCCTAACTCCGAGCTGCTACTGAGAATTTCATAGAAAACCCACTAACAACTTGCTCGACCTGGGAATCGAACCCAGGTCCTCTTGCTCGGCAGTCGCTTTGTACGACCACTCGACCAAAGAGGCAGTATAAATGAATATTGAGATATTTTACAATGATTAATTTCTTCAACGAAAATATGAATATGAACAAATAAAAAATCGAGCAAGAAAAACGAACTAATATTTCCTCGAAACACTAATAAACGTCACACGAACTATGCTTGTATATTAAATTTCATAATTGGTAATTCTAATAACACGGAAAATATATAGAGGTACACTAGAGTGGCTTGCCCGACAAGGAAAGTAAGTATCTCCACTATACAGAAGAAGACGAAAAACAATACCGGTGAAACAACAATAGTTGTGTTTCTGCGAATGAGTGAGGTTGCCAGAACTTGTTAGAGGAGTAACTATTCCAAAAGCATAGGAATTTAAGAATTCAGTAAGAAATTTCATTATTTATTTTAAGAACAAGAAAGGCTTCTACTTTCTTAGACAGTTTATCGATATGTCTTGTTTTGTATATAAAGCAACGATAAAACAAACGATGTTACTCAGGGTTGCAATAGGCAACCCTGAGTAACATCGTTACCGCACGCGAAGACGTTTATAAGTTTTAAAAGTTCAAAGAAGTTGGGCAACTGTGTTCGTATGTACAATTAGTCAACAAAGCAAAAGTCTAATGCACGTCTTAAAACAATAAGGTCTATTTTCATTTGCATTTTCAGCCTCATCTTGGCCGTATTTAATATATTTTAAACAAACTGTCAGATGCAGCTGATTCACTTTTTTTCTTATTTAATATACAGGTCAGAGCTATAATAAATTTTCTCTGCATTATTCGAAGCAATCTTCCTGAAATGAAATACTAGATGTATCTAGGCGAATTTTTGCACTCCACCTAGAGTAAATAATGCAAAATATAATTCAGAGTGTGCAGCTTTGTTAGAATTTCCAATGTAGATCGCAGCGGAAGATCTGCAATCATCTACATAGAGAAACGCTTGAGTCCCATTTTGTTTGTTTATTCTATTTGTGAGTCTGGAACCTAAAAACTGAATTCAAAAGGCGTTCGCGATAACAGCAAAAAGAAACACCCAACTATGTAAAGAAAATTGATGAAACAATGTTTGTTATCTGTCTAACTCATTTTTATTGTCCTCTCACTCACATGCAATCCTATAACTAACTTCATTTTAAAGTTTCGCATCTCTAAAACCGCTACTACATTTATCTTACATCCTCATGGCAGCGTTTTCTTCATCCGTAAATGATTTACAACCGTAAGACTGTAAAATCAATCAATCAATCATTCAATCATTTGTAAATTAAACTGCCATTTTAACCGACTTCAAAAAGGAGGAGGTTCTCAATTCGTCGGAATCTTTTTTTTTTTTTTTTTATGTATGTTCACGAATTACTTAAAAACGCCTGGACCGATTTGCAAAATTCTTTTTTTGTTTAAAAGGGTAGACTTCACAGTTGGTCCCATTGTGACCACATCATGATCTGATGATGGGATCCCAGGAAAATCGAAGGCAACACTCAAATTTTATAGGCAATTATCACGTTTTGAATATAGTTACTGAAATTGTTCCAGTATTTGCGTCTGATAATCATCATTTGATGTTGATGAGCTGATGGTGGAAGGTAGAACTCCTCAACAGTTAAGACTTAAAAGAAAATTCTTTCAGTTATAGGCATTTATTACATTTACATGTATTCTTCAAAGCTGTTCAAGTATTTGTATTTGAAAATCACCATCTCATGTAATGATCTGATGATGGAAGGTACAACTCCTCAACGGTTAGAAGTTGAAGGAAAAATCTTTCATAATTATAAGTATATATGGATCGATAGTTGTATTCTTTCAGGCAGTTAGATTGACCTGATATGAAAAGTTTAATATATGGAACACCGTCGGTGCCGATGATGTGGTGGTTTTAACCACCTCGCTCAAGGTCACTCGCGGTGAGTGTACTTACTATTACGTTTGGCTTTGCACCGACTTCATACCTTTAAAACTAAAAAAAAGGTCAAACTGAATGAAGTTATTTTTTGCTTTTTAGTTTTTGAAGTTGGTTTTTCTTTTTTTTAAAAGTTAATTTGGTTAACATAAGTGTAATTCGCACAGGCAGACATTTGTGCCCGGGTAATAGGCTAGGCGGATATGGATAAATGTGGGAGTGATACCTACTCCTCTGCCTACCTCTGTAGGGATACAGATGGTATACTATCTAATGATTTAAGAATAACAAAGTTTAAAACCTCTACAATATTAAAGAGAATATTCTTTCTATTCAAATAAAATTAAAACTGAAAGTAATGGAACATTTGTCTTATGTAGTTTTTGTTGTAATTACCTACAGTTTTCTGTGAAAACATCTCACATTTGTAAAGTAAGAAATGGAAGAAAGAAACTGTAATAAAAATGCAATTAAAAGTACTCTTGAGAAATGTAACCGACAATTTTAAGCGAGATACTTAAAACTTATATTTCATAAAAATTGCACCTGCCATATGCTTTCACATTCTATACCTAATAGTTGATAGACATTGCCGAAAAGTTTAATTAATAAGAAATATTAACCCGCGGGATGCTGGTGGTGCAGGACTGATCGTTGTCGCGATCCTTAGGGGAGACTTACATAATAATATGTCCAGCAGTGGACGTCCAAAAGTGTTACGTTGATGATGATTAATGTAGATTTAAATACGTCTTATCTAATGAACAGCAGAAACGGTACCTTAGTAATTGACTCTCAAATACAAAAACAGTATAGCAAATAGACAAGCTGTTCGTTAGATCCATAACACAAGCAGAGGTTTTACAACACACGCGTTTTCGAACGTAATTTAAAAATCTAAATATATATAACTCAAAGGTGACTGACTGGATCGGGCTGAAATTTGGTATGCAGGTAGATGTTATAACGTAGGTATTCGTTAAGAAAGGATTTTTGAAAATTCACCCCCTAAGGGGGTAAAACGGGGGTGCAAAGTTAATATGAAACTTTTTAAATTGCACGCGGACGAAGTCGCGGGAATCAGCTAGTACTCCTATATTTTTTCCACATGCATAAAAAAGGAGACGCTATCTGAAACTTAACTGCAGTTATTTACACGTTATGAATCCAATCCACTGAGAACGAACTGTTGCAAACATTAGCTTTAGACAATACGAGTAAAAAAAATGCAATTTTTCAACTGAAAAATGAAACGGCTTTGAGTTGCACCGTTTTTAGGAACAGCAATTCGTTTCAACACTGAATTGAGTCGCGATTTTAGCTGGGCTGCGAGTTTACGTACCACTACTACTGGTTTTCGAGTTTTATATATTTTTTTTCGTTAGAGTTCACTAACAATCGATGAGAATCTTTCCAAAGGTATACAAAAGTGTTCAAAAGATGAGCCTACATTTTTTAATACAGTTAAATAATAATAAAAGATAGCAACGTGACGTTGGCATCGTAGCTATTTGTGCGACTGCTGAGCAATAGGACTTGGGATCGATTCCTAAGTCAAGTAAGTAACTATTTTTGGGTATGAAAATCTCAGTAGTATCTCGGAGTTTCAGTTGATGGCCATAGGGTCGCCCCCCTATTACATGAGGCTTAAAATATACCGACGGTGTACATTAGTACACCTTTGCATAACCCTTCTTCTTAAAAACACTATTTGTGTCTCCCGGGGGTAAGCACAAAGTCATGGTTTAAGGCTTCAAATACACACTCGTTTGTAATCTTTCAATGACGTCCCTTAAACAATGTACCTACTATTGTGTCACTCACCTCAAATGTCGGTTCAACAAGAACATTTTATTTCATACAACAAATAGTACTGTCCATATTTTTATTCTCAAGAACGTGGGGCTGAGCTGTGCTGCATCTACATATCACGCCGGTGCACAAGCACTGTATTACGACGACGAACAAGCTTATACCATCGACGAATTTTTTATACACATACACGTAACATAATCTTTAGAGAACACTATATAGCATAATCTAGTACATTATAAATCAACCCATTTGATGTTCAACTCCTAAATATGGTTTTTCTCTCAGAATCAGAGAGCCCTATGACCTGATGATGTGACCATTTGATATTGGAGAAAAGCCCGCCACACTGCGCCCCTACTACTGCAACTCCTTTAAGCCTGGATCAAAAGTAGGTTATCATCATCATCATCCTATTATTTTTCCACTGCTGGGCACGGGTCTACTCTTATTGCAGAGGGATTAGGTTTTAGTACTTCACACTTACAGCGGGTTGGCAGGCTTCACACGCTATCGAGAAAATCTATCAAACATGCAGGTTTCCTCACGATGTTTTCCTTCACCGTTGAAGCATTTTATATTTTAGTCCACTGATCACACCAGGCTAACGCAGCTTTCAAAAGTAGCTTCCACCCAGAAAATCATTGAGACAGTGAAACTCAATCGTGTCTGTCATTTAAATTGCCTTGAAACTAAATTAAATTAATTGGAGGAGATACAAGACAAATCTGTTACTATTCCTTCACTATCAAGCGAGAAACAATAAAGTTTAAATGCCGTTGACACAAGAACAGATATTTACAACTAAGTTAAGCACAGTTGGACCACGGATGACAAATAAATAAGTTATGGGTACTAGTTATCTATGAGCTATTATAGGTATCTGATTCCAATAATAGATAGATAAGTATGGCAAAAAAAACGCTAAACGCACAGACAATTATTCTAACATCTGAGTAGTAAGTAAGTGCTACGCTAGCCTAGATGGAGTTAGCACTTCACGTGTTGTCGAAAAAATTGCTGAGGCATGCAGGTTCCATGAGTAAATCCACTAGGCTATTCCAGCCAGGCTCTACAAACAATACTGACCTTTAATAACATAGAAAACGCAAGCTCCTGACACGATATTTATTTGAAAACGATCATATCGGACATCGGCATAGATGCACTGCGCACTGACCAGAAGCCTGCATTAGAGGTCGTAAATATGAATTTATGACCGGCAATAACTGGTGACCAAAAGGTCGGTGAAGCCGTATTTATTAGAAGGGTTCCGTAAACATAATATATGGCGCAAAAACGTGTATAAATTGTGCTAAGCGGCAATCGATAATTTTGATCTTGAATGGAGGCAGTTTTTATCTTGGTTGAATACGATTACATGTACCGTCAACGTTGTTGCGATTCAGTGATGTGTGATACTTCGATTGGCTCTGTTTGGAGTACTATAAATACTTGTGTATTATTGTATCTATTTTATAAATTTGTATTTTATTTGTTGACACTACAGTTGAATGATTATATTCTTATGATTATATCTTATGACTATATTCTTTGCTTCATATTGTAATTGTAAATATTAATGTTATATAAATAAGTATTTCTTTGAAACAAGCATTAAAATCAAAGGTCAAAATCTATTTTTAGGTTGTTTTTACAGTCATTCATTTAATTTTTTACCAGTTAACATGAAAAGGTTATTACATATAAATGTATAACGATAGTAACCTTGCTAGAATTCCCACCTCTGTAATAGAATGCTCGTTCTCTAAAGCGATTGGGGCCAACAGACAAGCGAGGGAAACAAAAAAATACAGACGCGTTGCATTCATACAACGTGGAATTCTATTTACACGCGTTACGTTTCCCGTTTATTTCGTATTCGATTGCGGGGTCCGTTCGGAGAGCGCGTCGAACCCTAAAAACTATGCATTTGTAAGCATATTGTGTAAACGTTTTTACTCTTTTTATCTAGCATAAATAAAGTTGCGAGCGTTATTCATATTTGTAAAGAGGTGATAATTTAGTAGACAGAACTATGACTTTTATATGAAATTGTACTGGATTATTTACGAGTGGAAATTCCAGTTCAAATGTTGGTAATTGCATAATAGGGCTCAGAAACTGGTTTAATTTCAAACCGATATATATTACGTTACTTTTAATGTATTAAGTTTATGTATTCGAATAAGTCGTTATTCTTTAAAAGTGTTCTTAAAAAGAATATTCGGTATCGGTAGGATTTCCATACAACTTTTTTCGTGTAATCAGTTTAGAGTAATTAAAACCGGTTACTTTGTGTGCCCATTTAACAAACACCGTTTACGATACGCGTTATCACAACTTTATAAAAAAAATCAGCCGACCCACCATTCGTTGAATAGACTTGTTAATTTAAATTTTTACTTAAATGAAAGTTCTTCAATCATAAAGTTTTCCCAGAAAAGTTCAAAGCCAGACCAAAATAAACCGGTATTTTTTCAACCGGTTTTGAGTCTTGCTTCACAATACTAGCACATTCATACATGGAAGGATAAGTCTGAAGTGTTTGCAGTACACTTAAAAATCACAAGTATTTTTTAGTACAGGTTTATAACGGGCAAAGCATTAATTAGGTCAGTTATCGTATATTTTTTTTACTACGAGTAACCCAAGATTTTATATTAAGACGTATTAAGCCTGTATTATAGTGGGTTAATAAATTCTCACAAACGCCCACATTAAAAACTTCAACATATTGATAGACCGTATATATATTTTTTCGTGCAGAAATCAAATCAAGGATCCTCAGAAGCCCATTTCTCACAAACTTCGCTAATCGTGACAAAAAACTGAAGATAAATTATACAATGATCTTCAGATTTTTTGAGAGCTTTTTATTTGAGAACTTTATTCCTTTTGATCATGGTACTACATATTATAAAAATTTGAGGGTTGCCCTCGATTTTCCTGGGATCCCATCATCAGATCATGATGTGGTCACAATGGGACCAACTGTAAAGTCTACCCTTTTAAACAAAAAAAGAATTTTGCAAATCGGTCCAGGCGTTTTTAAGTAATTCGTGAACATACATAAAAAAAAGATTCCGACGAATTGAGAACCTCCTCCTTTTTGAAGTCGGTTAAAAAGGATTACAATAAGGAAAAGCTCTGATCGTCTGCCATTGGTCTGTGAAGACAACGGTCACGAGTTCGACTAAACTGGGTTTATGTGCTTATTTATCATATGCTCATTTATTATGATGAATAAAAAACTATTTCAGAAAACGTGCTTATCTACCTGCATTTTTTAGAAAGCATCTGAAATCTGCTAATCTACAATAGACTAGCGTAGTGGACTATAGCCATATCCCTGTTAAATAACAGGAGATGCAAAGGATGAATTTGCAGTTTAAAATAGACTTCATTTTCAGTCAAAAAAATACCCATTGTTACTTTAAATGATAAAATTTTATTGAAATAATATATCAGACAAAATTAACATTGGTTTACCTAACCAATCTTCCTGTATGCAGATCTGAGGCTATAAAAACAATTATTCCAGCTTGTACCCTATGTAAATTACATTCCACTTGCTTTCTTTTTTTTTTTTTTTTCATTCCAAAATGAGCTCGGAAATTAAATTTCCGCAGCCCGGAACTAAATTGGGTACCTAGTAAGAAAATAGTTTTTCTAATATTATAAATGTGAAAATACGTATGTCTGCCTGTCTGTTATCCCCTTCACGCTTAAACTGATGTCCCGATTTTGATGAAATTTAGTATGAATATAATTTAGTTAGTTTTTGTTAGAGAAGGATAAAGAATAATTTTTATCCCAAAAATCATCCCTTATGGGCATAATTATGTGCGAACGTTTGTTCGGGGAATCAATGTAAATATAATTTATGAACAATCAATTTATGGATACAACATAAGCCATCTAAATTAATTATTCTACGCAGTCAAAGGCGCGAGAAAAAGCTAGTATGTTACATATTTCTCTGACCACCGTAAAACCATTTCACTTCTCAATTTGTAATTATGAATCTAACTAAAAGTTGCGTCATGCTTTTGATATGTTAATGCAGTATTAACATTGTTTTACGAGTTCCGCAGTGTTTCAGTGTTTCTCTAGAGAATGTTGGTACGACGCCATTTGTTCACCAAATAGGTAGTAAACTTTTTTTCTACCATCTTTTGAGTTCGTCCGAGAAAGTTTTTCTTTTACTTTTAAGGCGATGCATGAGCAACTTGTGCTTTGTGGTGTAATTGCCTAATCGTGTTAGTTACGACTTTATAACTAGCGCTTGTTATTTATTAAACTAGTAACGATTTCTCGCTCAAATTGAGCTGCCCGACTGGGGGAGGTACCTCCGCCTTACAGAACACCGCAGTGAATCAACAATAGTTGTCTTTCCGCGAGTGAGTAAAGTTACCAGAGCTCATTGGGGGAGTGACTATTCTGACAGCATGGAAATTCCGTTTGCTGTCAGTTCAGTAACTCCCTATTTTAAGAAACCTGAACGGTTTCTAAGGGGTTTGGCAACGCATTTGCAAGCCTCTGGTGTTGCAAATGTCTATGGGCGGTGGTCATCACTTACCATCAGGTGAGCCGCCTGCTCGTTAACTATAATATAAATATTCTCTTTAGACATCACATATAATTTCATGTTAATTTTTCTTATTAAATTACAACCTTCTTTCAAAAATGTTGGTAGGTATTCCTTAGTAGACGTTTTTTTCATCTAGGTGTGCCGAAATTCATAGGTACACCTCCGAGTTCGTAATGTGCTTGAAAAGAACTAATTTCTTTTTTATGTATACATTACGAAACTAATTGATGTGGATTTTTCTTTATATAAATAGAGAAAAATCCACACTTAGAAAGTTGACATAAGTTGCAAGAAACTTCAATGTACATAGTGCAATAAATTAACAAATAACAACTATAAATTATAAATAGGTAAAGATACTGATTTCTAAAACTAATGCCAATAATATTAAAATTAAACTACTTCTGAATTTAGTAGCCAAAACTTTTTACAACAAAATGTAAATGAATAACATCAGCCTCATTTTGAAAATTCAGGCGTTCATAAATGCCATTTTTGACCGACTTTTCATACATATTGACTTTTCAAGTGTTGCCTTAACTTAAAATTGCAACTTGATCAGGGGGGGGCTGTCGTCAAAGGTTGAAATAATGCAAACTGAAATACTCTCCTTAACACTTTTAATTACGAGCCCACTTCATAAACAAAGCACAGTTAATAACATGAAGTTAATAGAAAACGTCTTAATCCCCTAAGTCCCCGTCAGGAACTTAACGTGTCTGCGGTCACCCTGAGGCATTTGGGCTCATGTAGGACTAACGTATTCAAAACGGACCCCGCTTTGTAAATATACGGGGGGATGTAATACCTTACCGAACTTGTTGGCTTAAGCAAATATTTATTTGGTATTTTTTACAACACTAGTATTACTCTTATATTTCCAACATTATAATTATGTCAATTGATGCCTCATTTGTCCAGTAATTTCATTTACAAAATTACCCTTCAATATGGAAGTAAATATATAGCAGCACATTGCTTAGTTCACTATTTCTGCACAATAACTTCAAGCCTAACGGCATAACCTTTCAACGCTTTATAATTGAAATTAAGTCGAATAATAGCATAATAAAGCAAACGTTGTAGCATTATTATGGATGTGACTATGACTACTTACAATTTTTCTAGTACTCAAATTCTACAAGTTATGGACTTTGTGTCTGAAATAAAGATTTTATTATTAGAGAAATATCTGATAAAACACCAGTACTCCTATAAAATAAATCACTTGAAAAACTTAATGTTCTCAATATGTTAAAAACGGTAACCCATTCAAAAACCAGCCTTGTCAAACGCAGCTTAACTTTAAAAATCGAAACTCAGTTAGCTACAAGCCCAACAAAACATCTAAATCTAAACAGGCATACAGATCCCTCAATACAAAGTTCGTAAAACCCTTTTACACTTATAACTTAAACCCATTCAAAGACTAATTCCCGCCGGATTAGGGAAATATACCTTCCATTTGTCACTCACGAAAGGGCTTTGAAAGGGTCCCATTGTTTTCAAGACACTGAAATCAGTGGATAATAAGTCTTGCCACATCCGTCCTCTTGTTTGTGTCTCAATTAAACTATACAAGTATTGTAATACGTTGGTCGGAAGGATTTCTTAACTATTTGGGTCGGGACATTGTTTTGAGAGTAATTAACGCTTGATTTATAAATGGCGCTGCTATATTATGAATGGGAGGTTGAGAATTTTGTTGTTTATGTAAGTTGGGACAGGAAAGTGATCTACGTTGAAATAGAGAGAATTTACTTTTTCTAATTAATTCATAGTGTTACTTGTTATCACATGCTCAAACGGTGAAGGAAAACATCACATTGTAAGGAAACCAGCATATCTGATAAATTTTCTCAATGGCTGTGTAGTCTGCCAATCTGCATTAGGGTTCGGGGGTTGATGCAAACACTAGAAATTGTACAGTTGTATTTAATCCCGATTTTTCAGATTCTGTAGATGATCTGTAAAAAATATGTTTCAATGTTTTATATGTATGTTACTGTAAAAAATATCAGTAACTCATTAAAATATTTGAATGAAAATAACATATTTAATCAAAAATGTCTTTTTAACAAAATTTACTTTATAAATTGTAAATGTATAAAATAATTTCAATTTCTTCCTTATAGTTCTTATAAAGATAAAATTTCAAATTTCTCACTAACAATCGTCGCGTTTATATATAATCGTGATGTTTGTTCAAGTATATTATATATGACAACATTAAAAATGCATGTAAATAATAATATAGTAAATGTGGAAACTAAAACAATGAATAGTAGCAAGTTGCGCTGCTTGCAAACTTCTTTACGCTGAAACTATCCGTCAGGGCTGTCAGGCAAATTGTTTTATAAATACATACACTATTTGAATACTAGGAAAATTATAACTTGATAGGATATTATTACCTAGCTGCTTTTCAACCATTAGATGTCCATAATTGGACATAGGTCTCCCCCAAGGATCGCCACAAGTACCGGTCATGCGCCGCCCGCAGCGGATTCCATCGACCTTTACCAGGTCGTCAATTCACCTTGCCGGGGCCCTAACGCTGCCACTTCCAGTTCGCCACAGCTTTAAAATTTACCCAAAATCAACACGTACATATTTGTGGCCCAGACTATCAAGTGATAGGTCTTGATCTCTGATTGTTCAAACCCTGCATGTCTGTGGAATCCTGTATGAGAAAACCTGCTCATCTGAAGGGGTTTTTTACCGTCATATGAAGTCTGCCTTCTTGTGACATTGAATATTATAGATATAGGTAACTCTATCCCTCTTCACCTAAGACAGATTAAATATATCTTATCGATTAAGTAATTGCAGTCAAGAAAAAAAACGGAACCAACAGAAAATCCGTAATATTTTGCGCAATGAATAAAAAAAATATAGATTATACCACTGTTCAATGTCGAATGATATGAGTTTAAAAATGTATACTTTATTTCAATATTGATACGAGTGGCGATACGTTGACTGCACTCGGTCAACAGCCCTCGTTAAGAGTTGGAAGTGCCGGAAATATCAATTTCAAATTCATATTTGGAAAAAAGTTGAAATAAAAAGTAAAATAGGTATGTATTTGTATTTTTCTTTTACCAGTGTTAAAAGCCCAACTAATTTAGTGTAAAAAACTAATCTTTTTGATTAATCTTTTGCAATTGCTCGTTCATCATTTTAGATGAAGACAGTACAGGAGGCTTTAAATAAAATAAAATGCATTTTATTTTCAATGTACAACATATGATGTACGTAACCTACTAAACCTTTTTTTTTTTCTCAGCCATTTTCATCCCACTGCAGGGCAAAGGCCTCCCTACCCTTCTTCCATCTCTCTCGTCCAGAGGATAAAAAAACTAACGAAATTAAGGTATATTTTTCCTGATTAACAATTTCTTTTATACATATTTATAAGGTTAAAAAACAGAAATTTGAAAGAAAATAATAATATTATTATTATAAACAGTTTTAATAAAATAAGAATTAAATAATAACTCATCCTTATTTCAGAATAGGAACACGCCCAAACAACCAATCACGAAATTTGTAACAAATAAATTCCAACTTTGCTCACAAATTATTAACCCCAGCATTGTTTTTAATTAGAATTGAAATATTGGTTTTACTTCCTAAAGGCGACCCTAATTCTACCAACAATGGTTGGCAACTACTGATCAAACATAAAACTTTGCCGGCTTATGTGAGTTTCCAACCACATTTTAACTATGATTGTTTTGATGGATATTCAATAAATGCTTTTATTTTAACGTTTGAACATTTATTCAACGATGTATTACAAATTATTAACGGGTTTATAAAATATGAACGAATATATGTATTTTAACGAATATGTAACAAATTGTGTAGAAAGTAGAAGAATCTGAAGAAAGGTGTGAAGGTGGTTGTTCGAACGATGACGATATGAAGTTGGTCGCCGCTCTCCCATTGGCTGCTTGCTGGCCATCATGCCACTTGCATTTGCACCGCTCGGTGCGGTATTCAGGACGGTGCGTGATTGCACAACTTTGCCAATAGATGGCAATGTACGTTCCAACATACCGACCGCCTTGGAAGAACCCTCTTCCAATTATTACTTATCTTCCTTAATCAATACCAAGCTATTGCACGCGATGTCGTCCTTAGTGGCAACCCATTTGGTCCGACGCTGTAACTCCGACACGTACTCCTTTGACCAGCGCTCCCAAAAATGCTGCCGTAGCTGCTCCAGCCGCTCGTAGCGCCCGAGACGTGTTGGAGTCGCCTGGGTCAGGTCCTCGCTAGCATGCGCAGTCAACGGCCGGCCAATGAGGAAATGAGCTGGTGTCAGAGGAAGGAAGTCGTTGGGGTCTGTGGACAGAGGTGACATGGGTCGGGAGTTCAGGACGGCTTCGATCTGTGTCAATATCGTACTGAACTCCTCGAACGTTAATTTTGCATCGCCTACAACGCGTCGTAAATGATGTTTACACGACTTTATACCCGCCTCCCACAAACCACCAAAATGAGGCGCGTAAGGCGGAATAAAAAGAAATTTAATATTATTATTACTAGCAAATTCTAAAATATCTTTGGTATTGTCAAATACAGCTGAAAGTTCCTTTTCAGCGCCTACGAAATTTTTCCCGTTATCGGAAAAAATCTGATAAGGTTTACCACGTCGCGATATGAATCTTTTAAGAGCCAATATGTAATCTTGTGTAGACAATGTGCTCACCAACTCTAAATGCACCGCTCTAGTGGTAAAACATATAAATAAACAAATGTATGCTTTAATTAAGCGTGACCCTCTGCCTTTCCGGTTTAAAATAAGTACAGGACCAGCGTAGTCAACCCCACACTTCATAAAAGGATATGTAGGTTCTAAACGCTCTGATGGCAAGCTGCCCATAAGTGGAGTTAGCGTCTTCCCCTTAAGACGTGTGCAGGTGACACACTTATGCACTACATATTTTGCCAAATTTCGCGCTCCTAGCACCCACCAAGTATCACGCAGGGTAGATACCAGAAGTTGAGGTCCAGCATGAAGTAACCTCTTATGTTCATACGTACATAACAGTACTGTGAACCGATGCTTATGGCACAACAATACTGGATGCTTTTTATTGTAATTAAATTGCGAATTGCATAACCGGCCGCCTACGCGGATAATATTATCTGTATCTAAAAATATATTTAAACCAGATATTTTATTAAAACGTTTTTCGTACTTATATTTAACAGGTAAGTTCCGTATAAGATTATTATATTCATTATGAAACGATTGTTGCTGAACTAAACGAATTATAACTTGTAACGAGCTAGCTATCTCATCCACTGTCAATACACCGGATCTACGTGGTTTCCCGCTACGGGACGCACGTGCATTATGCAAAAAGCGTATCACATATGTACAGGTTCGTTGAAGACGATTAAAGCATGAAAACCTATCAAAATTAATAACACTGTTGGAATCTGTAGAAATTAGATTTATGGTTTGAGGTTTTACATCTGGCAAATGTATACTATGATCAGGAATTATAGGTGTAGACCAACTTGATGTAGGCTCACATAAAAACCTAGGACCGTACCACCACAGATCAATATTATCTTCCTTGAACGAATTGAAATAGACGCCTCTAGACAATAAATCAGCCGGGTTTTCTTTACCCTTAACATGACGCCATATCGTGTTACCCGTCAGCTCATTGATCTGCACAACCCTGTTTTGCACAAATGTTTTTAATTGATGTGGCGACATCCGAAGCCAGCCTTGGACTATAGTGGAGTCAGTCCAAAAGTATACCTTCTCAAATGTGAGACGAAGTGATTTTATTACCTTTTGATACAACTGTGCTCCAATTAAGGCTCCACATAATTCAAGGCGTGGTATGCTGACAGTTTTAATAGGTGCCACTTTACCTTTGGCACATAATAGCCGAGTAGTAATATTAGAATTTGTGTTATCAAATGAACGCACATACGCACATGCACCGTAAGCAACCTGGGATGCATCGGAAAAAATGTGAAGTTCCTTATGTTGACACTTGACTACAACACAACGAGGTATGATTATTTCAGGTAAGTACTTTACGCTATTCATGAATTTATGCCAGTCATTAGCTATATTAACTGGAACCTCGTCATCCCAATCTAATTTGCTTAACCATAATTGTTGCAACAATATCTTAGCCGTAGTAATAGCCGGTGCTACTAAGCCCAAAGGGTCATAGATTTGTGAAATAATAGACATAATTAAACGTTTTGTAATTAATGTGTCATTTTTGTGTGACTCTAAGTTAGTAGTAAAATACAGCGTATCATTTTTATTAGACCATCCTATGCCTAATGTTTTGGATTGACAATGTTCGCCTATGCTTAAGTCCTTACAGGTTTCTGGTGTCACATCATGATTAAAGGTCCATTTCCGTAAGGGGAAACACCCACTCTGCAATACCTTAGATGTTTTGCTACAAATATCTAATAAAACGTTTAACTCGTCATGGCCCGTTATAAGATCGTCCACGTAAAAATCGTCATTAATGACGCTCGCGATGACGTCATCGTCACATTCCTGGGCCAACTGTTTTAGACATCGAATACTCAGGTAAGGTGCGGATGTGGTACCATATGTGACAGTATTCAAACGATATACTTGAAGTGGCTCATTACTATTGTTACGCCATAAAATAAGTTGCAAATTACGTTGGTCCGCTTGAATTAGTACCTGTCGGTACATTTTTTCGACATCTGCGCAGGCTACGTATTGATATTGTCTAAAGCGCAGTAGAATCGAGAATATGTCATTTTGAATGGCGGGCCCTACATATTGAAGGTCATTCAACGATTTATTGCTAGTGGTAGTCGCACTACCGTCAAAAACTACGCGTAATTTAGTTGTGAGACTATTTTCTCGATATACCCCATGATGAGGCATAACATAACACGGCTTAGGTAATGTTTGTATACCTGCTAACAAAGACATATGACCTAATTGTTCGTATTCTTGCATAAAGTTGCAATACATTTGTTTGTATTGAGGTAAACGCTCCAATTTGCGTTCTAACGAATAAAAACGATTTTTTGCGGAATTATATGAATCTCCTAGAACGTCGGGAGACTGTTTTAAAGGCATTTTGACATGAAATCTGCCATGATTATCACGTTGTGTCGTCTCGATGAAGAGCTTCTCGCATAAACGCTCTTCTTCAGACAACACACGCGGAATATTTATTTCCTCAATTTCCCAAAATTTACGTAATTGAGAATCAACCTGAGAAAAATTGCACTGAACCGTATTTATGTGTGACCGTTTATTATATACTGGACCGGATATGATCCATCCTAGACTTGTACCCTGTAGGCACGGGCCTGACTTGAGCCTTATGATTTTATGTTCAAGTATTAACGACCAGAACACATCGGCCCCTATTAGTACATCTATTTTAGACGGTACATTAAACGACGGGTCAGCAAGCTGAACGTGGTTAGGTATGCATATCGAACTATGATTAACGTTTATAGACGGTAAATAAGAAGTGATGCTAGGTAAAACGAAACAATGCAAGTCTGTATGAAAATCATATAATTTTGAACGCATACTGATTTTACATGCATGATTACACTGTGTGTGTGCTTCTCCCACACCACATATATTTATAGTGGACTGTATAATAGACGCATTTAAACGTTTACATAAGTTTTCGGTAACGAAACAGTTTTGACTGCCATTATCAAGAAGAGCACGAACTGTGTGATAATTATTATCAGAATCGGCAACCTCAATCAACGCGGTAGACAACAAAACTGTTTGTAACGCATTCGCATTAACGGTGAACGCACCGCGACGCGAGTCAATAACCTTGCAGTCAGCTGATTCGCTAACGCTATGCGAAACAGATGACTGCGGCAACGTATTATTATTAATTGTCGATCTTGGCGTTGTATTTGAAATTACGTTATCAGTGTGCAATAACGTGTTGTGTTTTTGTTGACACAACTTACAGGGTCCGAACGTACAATCTTTAATTGTATGACTATTTGTACGTATACAATTAGAACAGAGACCTTTCGATGTAACTATTTTTGACCTTTCGTTTATTGGCATGTTTAGAAAACTTGCACACGAATATAACCGATGGTAACCGGTACACAATGGGCAAGTAAAATTAATATTACGCTTATTTTGATCGTCTAATGTACTCTTGCCCTTATTTGTATTTGAAGTATAGCTATTCGTATGTTGAGCGTTGGGATTTCTTTTATAATCTTTTGATGACCTTGAATCGCCTTTAGAATGAGACTGTGAATTGTAATTATTATTATTTTTGCTGCTACTGGATTTGATCATGTCTAACATGTCTGCCCTATTTCGTAAAAACGTAAGTAAATCTTCTAATTTTAACGCATTGTAATCTTTACGCGAATCCGAAATCAAAGTGCCCTTATGACTTTCCCACTCGCGCTCAGTCGACGAGTCGAGTTTCGTAACTATTAAATAAATTATTAATGTGTCCCATGACTCGGTGGGCTCTTTCAAAGAACTAAGTGCACGTAAGTTACGTAAAACGGTGTCAATTAATTTTCGGATTTGCGTTGCAGATTCTTTATTTAGCGATGGGGTAGTGAACAGGGACTTCACGTGGTTATGTACCAATAAACGATTATTGTGAAACCTATTTTCAAGTAACTCCCATGCGTGACTGTAATTAGGGGCTGTAAATTCCAACGCACTTATAACATGTAACGCAGTACCACTGAGTGCCGATTTTAAATAATGAAATTTCTGTATAGCGTCCAAGTCTTGGCGTTCATGTATCATTGTTATATACGAGTTTCTAAACTCCAACCACTGATCGTAGGAACCGTCAAAGGCAGGCAGCTTTATTTGAGGCAATTTAACACTTATAGGTTTACCCGCAGTGCACTTAAAATTACTCGACTCACTGTGTTCATCATCATTAATCATGCACTTTGCTGATGCTATAATTGAATAATATTGACTCTCAAACGATTCCCTATATTCTAACTGAACTAATAATTCTTTTTCATCAACATTGTTTTCGATCTTAGTTTGAATATTATTGAAATCAGAAAAGAATATGGACGCCGCTTGCATGCGCATTCGAACTTGGGTTATAATAACAGAATCTAAACATGATTTATCTAATTTATTGATGAAATTAACAAAGATCGTTAATCTACTTTTGATTACACCTCGCTGTTTTTTGAGATTGTTAATATTTACGTCAGAATAATCGGATTTACATTCGTCGTCACTCATTATGGCGGCTTGTGAAGGACAAGGTACTTACAGTCGTAAAAATGGTCGGCACGGCTGCGGCGCGGCGGCGGGCCGGGCAACAGCACTTGCGCGCGAAGTTACGGCAACAAAACGGAATCTGATGGTCGAACTTCTGGAACGCACAGTAGGTACGATATTAACACAACGCGAATAGGGCGAAGAGGAGGAAAGGTGAGGGATAACCTGACCGTTGCTGGCTTGTGCTCCTCAGTCCTCAAACGTCTGGTAGTTGTGCTCCACCTCTTCTGGATATTTGTACGTTACACCTGGGTTCCAGTAGGAAGCGCCTCCTCGATGTATCGAATACATCCGGCTCGAAGGACCAATGTTTTGATGGATATTCAATAAATGCTTTTATTTTAACGTTTGAACATTTATTCAACGATGTATTACAAATTATTAACGGGTTTATAAAATATGAACGAATATATGTATTTTAACGAATATGTAACAAATTGTGTAGAAAGTAGAAGAATCTGAAGAAAGGTGTGAAGGTGGTTGTTCGAACGATGACGATATGAAGTTGGTCGCCGCTCTCCCATTGGCTGCTTGCTGGCCATCATGCCACTTGCATTTGCACCGCTCGGTGCGGTATTCAGGACGGTGCGTGATTGCACAACTTTGCCAATAGATGGCAATGTACGTTCCAACAATGATATCGTAAACTAGAGTAATCAAAGTATGTATACAGTACACAAACTCAATATTCTGTTATTAATAATTTGTATAAATTCCTGCGGGAAAGATAGCCATTGATGAAATAATATTTGTCTTAAATATTAACCACTGCGCGTACGTGTTTGATTTTTTTAGTTTTTTTTTAAACTGGAATGTTTGAACACAAATTTTCAGTTGTCGTGATTCCGTATACAAACATATATTTTCACCAAATGTAGACTCATAATATTACTAATATTACATTACCGAAATTCAGAATCGTATTTGTGTTTAGTAGAAAGATCATGCGTGTCACATCTAACTACATTACTCTCATATTGATATTGTATACATACATTGTAAAGGAATTGATTTCCTATTTCATAATTTGTATTTTATTTAAAAGAGTATCTATGGAGTTTCTTGCCGGTTCTTCTCCATAAGACCTACCTTTTGGAACCGTGCAACTAAATTCAACTAAATTCGACAATTTAAAAGCACCTGTAATGTTGGTCTATTTGAAATAAATGATTTGACTTTGACTTTGACTTTGACTTTGTCATGTGATCATTCTGTGGTGATTCTGCCACTTGCGGGAATATTAGAAATTGAAATATTTTTTTAAAGTTTTTTCATGGACATAAGCGATCTGAAACATCGAAATTGGATTAATATCAATATACCACGATTCAGTTCATTGAGTTATATAGATAATATTTAATTGGATAGATAATATAAATATAATAAATGTACAAATGCGGACTTAATGCCTTAGGCATTTTCTACCAGTCTACCTTAGAGTGGTGCAGAGACAAAATGGTAGGTCCGACCAAGAAAGGAAAAATAAACTAAAGAATAATATTATTTAAAATATACGATAATATGTGTAAGGTTTGTGTGTTAATTAATATGTTTTTACATATAAAAATATAGAACGTGTTTTTTGTGTCGTGTTTACGTGTACAAAATTAGATGCTCATCATATACTACCATTATTTAGTGATACTGATTCACATGCGCGAATACATATATTTGACTACATAACATCACGCCTGTCGTCCCCGAAAGGTTAGGTACAGGTATACTATTATACACCCACGTTACCACCAACTCCAAACACCAAACGTGCGCGAATTAGACATCAAAATAATACTTTTATGTCAGTCTACTACCTATGATCCTAGCTTGCTGTAAGGATCTTAAACATCGAGATTAAAATACTATTATACATATAATAAACCGCGATAAAAACTGTAAAAAGTTATTTTATTTTATTTATTAAATTTAACTGTTTCCTACTGAAATAACATTATATCATCCACTGACCAATTTGAAACATTTAAAATCATTACCAAATTATTACCTCGAAATAATTTAATTCCAACCAGTCAGCGGTTCAACACCTAATAATCGACAGCAGAATTTAAATTTTGATTAAATTATACAGAAATTTGCATTAACACCTCTGACGTCATTACATTAATTGACGTTGAGTTTTTCGGCCTCGTCAGATCGCTATTAATTGTATAGATTCCAGTTCATTGACTTTAATCCGGCAGAAAATTATAGCAGCTTTATATATCTTTAGCCTGGGATAGACTGGATGAGGAAGGTGGAGGACAGAGTGTTATGGCGTAGTTTGGGAGAGGCCTATGTCCAGCAGTGGACTGCGATAGGCTGAGATGAAGATATATCTTTATACTAGCTGTAATCTACCACGTTTCGCTATGGCATATTGTGGTTAAAGATTAAACCAATCTTTGAATCTCAAAGAAAAACTCAAAAGTTCAATACGTCGGGAAACATTCGATATAATGCTATAAAATATATAAACACGTTTTATTTCAAGTTCAACAATAATAAAATAAAGCCTATTGTTATCTAAGTTATATCAATCTATTGCCGTATTCTGCTTAACTTAGGTCTCGCCCAAAGGGCGCCAACCATCCCGGTCTTGAGCTACTCGCTTCTATCTGCTACTATAACCCTTCAATGCATGTTATACACAACATATGCATTAAAGATATAAATTTAACACACTTAAATTATGTGTTAAGATGTAATTACGTTCTAATAAAGTTCAAGTAATGATCTTGATATCTTTAACTGTTTTCTTTGTCCCCACGACAACCTACACCTTCCCCTCCCTGTGACTAAATAATGTAAATAATCTTAAACAAATACTTAAGTAATATTAACATAAATATTTACTGAAATTAAATCTGTAAAAGTAGTTTTATTTCAGTACCGTTGTCAATCTCTGTTTGTGTTTCTATACTTCCATATTCCGCTGTTCCTCAAGTTTACATCAAAATATGTTTTTCCGTATGTCTTGAGATAGTCTCTGTTAACAATAGAGTTGTTTCATATAACATATGAGATAAGTTGGCAGAGTTTTAACAATTACGCTGATAAGTTTCTTGGTGTCTAGCTGACAAAAGCATTTTGAAGACAGAACTTTCCACTGTTCCAACCAAGTCAGTACCTTCAGAGTTTTTTCACTAACACCTAACTAAGTTCGCAATTTGAACTCAAGCGATGAAAATCTTTCTAGAAAGTACTAAACTTTACATTGTTATAAGTCAAATAATTTCTGTATAATATAAGCACGTCTTTTTATTCAAAACTTAATATTAGACAGCTGTTATGTGAAACACGTTTGAGATGATCAGTTCATCAAAAGTTCAAACGACAAACGCTCTTAAGAACATCGCAAAGAAAATCCATCCTTATAAAATTCATTAAAGTATAAGCTTTGAGTTACCGCTTACTTGATACACTACATTATTCCGTGTACGTACATAAAGTATCCAAAGATTCAAAGCACTTGCACAACGAAAATTTCGCCAGAATTTTAGCGAGATCACTCATTTGAAAATCTACTTTATATTGCTGAAGTTAGGGTTGGTGTTCGTATGTCGGTCCACCGTTTAGGTACCTCTGATCGATGCAACGTTGCATTCGCTTGAAGCAGACCAATTTACTTGATTTTGTTCAAGGCGAGTTTGGCCGGTTGTTAGCTAGGACTCAATTTCTCTGAGCTATTTATAATTGCCTGTCTCTCGCTTGTGGATTTAATCATTTCGTCTCGTGATGAGATTTTGGTTAGGTAAACTAGTTTCAAAGTGCACAGGTGTAAACGTCATCATATGTTTTCAAACCAAATTTTGAACTTTCAATATTTATAAGGCATTTTGCTATATTTCAAAACCTATCAGACATGCATTTATTTTATCTGAATTGTACACGGATGATGTTTTCTCCTAGTCCACTTTTATTATTATTATTATTTATTATTTTATATTATTACTCTGAACTTAAATATATATCTGATATGGCATTCAAGTAAAAAAAAGGTTTATTTTAAAAGATGAATACTAAAATACATCTCCTAATTTAAAATAAACAATATTTACATTAACAGCATTTCTCAGCATCAAAAAAACTTATTACAATCAAATATTTTATTATTTCTTCGATTTAACTTAATACTCTATTCAGAAACAGCGCATTACCAAGTAGTCAATAAACAAACAACTAGTGCGGTATCTGTTACGAGCAGATATAACCGCAAACATGAACTATACTCGTATAATTATATTATATGAATATATGTATATAGCCATCGTACGGTATCAGCTTCCCTGTACTAATTTACACCATAATTACTTACTAGTTGGGTGTTGTCACGTGGCTTCCGATTATTTTAAACATGTCGTTTGAAGTTACAAGAAATTGGTTGCGTTTTGTGTTTAATAATAGTAGTTATGATGAACCAATTTTAATGAAACTTTATACACTCTGTAGTGTAAGGACACTAGGAATTTCTTGTTTTGGGTGCTTCTACAAACACAAATAGTCACAATGCAAAATCACCCGCACCCAGAACATGTAGGTATATTATATATTTGTTCCATGCGGGCATCTAACCTGCGACACGCGGTGCAAACGTCACTGGAGGACTACTGAACCAATCGTGCCTAATTAAATAGTTTGATTTAAAACTTATTTTTGAATGACTTAAAGAACTGTAATTTAAAAGGTAGTTTACGATTGGTAGATAATAAAAGAAAAAAATAAGATGCAGCCATCTTAAAATTTTCATATCACCTATTCTTCATACATAAAAAAATCATTTGTACCGATGAGGACATAATCAGTGTGTGGTTAAACCAAACCAAAACCAGATTAAAAAAAAACATCCAAGATGAACTGCTGAATTATAAAACCAATTTTAATGAGCCTTTACATGCTCTTTATTGTTTTTTCCGACTTGAGAGAAAAGAAAGAAAATGGAAGCTTTTAACGTTAAGCTTGACGTACAAGTAGATGAACTACCGAGCAAAGTGACTAGTATTCTATATACTACTTTTTCTTTTATACATACAACAATTTTATATAATAAAATAAATAGAATCTCAATGGAACAACTCCAATTCCCAAACCCTGTCAGGAATAACTGCAAGTAGGATAATCTTGGCCTTAATCTTACAAGAGCTCCGTTGGCTGTAGATAATGTTTTTTTTTAAGTCAACAGTTTTGATAAATTCACTTTCTTTTATTTGCAGAGCGTTTTTTTTTCAGAACTTGATGCGAATCGTGACTATACTTTCCAAGTTTAAAATTACATTTCTTTTCAATTTGTCTTGTCTTTTTAAATATCCACTATATAATATTACGCCTATACTCCTAAAAGGTTAAGCAGAGGTGTACTGATGTTCATTTAATGATTTAGCTATGGTTGATTGTGTGTGAGTTACTAAGCGTGAGGCTTAAATCACAAGTTATATTATAAATAATCCCTACCGACTAAAGTAAAGAACAGAGGAAGCTTCAGAAACATTAACAAATAAAACTGCACAGCAATCAATTGTTATTAATTATTAACGATCCAATCAACGCAAACCAGCTCATCGTATAAAGTTTTCACATTCTTATCAGTAATTTATCTCTTGAGTCTGCATTAACGTAAAACGGAACACTTAAATGAACTCGTAAATAATATGCTCATAATAAGGGAAATAGTGGTTTTAATATTCTATGCCAGCCAGTATAGCGACCGTCCTTTATGTAAAGAGAGTAAAGAGTCCTTAATAGAGGATATTTTATGTTCCTAGCTTGCTAGCAACCAAAAAGATATTAGTTATATAGTAACTAATAAAAATCTTGATGAAACTCAAGTTTAATTTAAAACTAACAAAAGAAACTGCCTCGTTGACCTTGTGGCCGTAAGTGTGACTGCTGGACTAGAGGTTTTGGGTTAGATACCCAGGTTGAGTAGTGTTATTAGGTCTTTCTATGAAATTCTCAGTAGAAGCTTGAAGTTTGGGTTCGTGTCCGGTTGATGGCAATAGGCTCGCCCCCTACTACATCATCATCATCATCATCCTCAACCCATTAATGTCCCACTGCTAGGTACGGGTCTCCTCTCAATTGAGAGGGATTAGGCTATAGTCCACCACGCTAGCCTACTGCGGGTTGGCAGACTTCACATGCCATTGAGAAAATCTCTCAAGCATGCAGGTTTCCTCACGATGTTTTCCTTCACCGTTTGAGCACGTGATAACTACGCACATAACTTCTGAAAAGTCAGTGGTGCGTACCTTTGGTTCACACCCCTAGGCTACCACTGCTGTTCCCTACTACATGGGACCTAAAAAATCTTTGCCTAACACTTCGGAGTCGACAGGCGTGATGGTGTGTTATGTATGTAAAAGAATCCCTTTGCCTGTTTTTGACACCTGTAATAATGATATACGCTATCATGAAATGGTGTTGCTATATAAAATAAATATATGTATATGTAAAATTCAATAACAGGTTGATAAGCCAATCAATCACTCATCAAGTTTCTCTACAATACATACCTAAACGTAACGCAAAAGTTTGTTTTACGACAAACACGTCATAACAAACAAAAAACAATTTATTAGACAGAATATCAATCATAGGAAATTTACAAAAAAAAAACACCTGACAACAAAATTTTCAGAGGGAAAGACGACTGAAGCAATAAAACGATTTTTTCACTTAATTTTATTAAAGCCGTCTTCTATCCGCTTACATTATATTTTTATGGTGGCGTAAAATCGCAATAAATTATTCTTTGAAGTAAATTACTGTTTCGCTCGTCTTTAATCAAAAAGTTTGGTTTTTAGAGAGTTTGGTTGGAGAGGCGTGATTTTTTTATTTAATATGTATACCAAAAAATCTCAAGCTCATTGAAATAAGACGTATAGTGTAAAAAACGCCAAAACTCAATACAATATGTTTTTTTTTTAAGCTTAGGGTAAGGAAACCTTCAAAAAGCACCAACTCCTGGTTAAAAACCCAGAGAGTGTGTGTGTGTGTATTCTTACCTCACTAAAGGTGGTCTACTACGGTCATCCGCTCATAAAGTCCTTTTAAGAGACCAATTTCGAAATACCTGATTTGTGCCGGCCACCACAGTACAATAGTGGTAGGATATTAAGATCCACCTTTTATTAAACAATCCTTATAGATTTTCACTATACTTAATAGTACAATATACTAAATGCAATCATAGCGAGACCTAAAGATCCGCCTAGCAAGCTACGACTCCAAAACGTGTGAGTCTAGTACCGTCTCGTTTTATCGGACTCTATCACATGTATGTATAAGTAAGAGCCAAAGAACAAAAGGATATGAAGAGCACAAAGGGAGTCAAATGCAATTAGAAAACCATACCTCCCATGGGTAGTATCTATGTTTAATTAATAATTACGGGGTCTGGTCAGACCAGTGCTCCCATAGACCACGACACTTCCCCAGAGGCTCATTGTCCTATATGAAGCCTGCAATAAGATGCATATTCATACGTAGGTCAACGACCTAACTTCACAATGACCACAAGACTGGATTCCTTAAATATTAAAGACGCAATAAAGATTTGAGGGACGACCTCCTAAGAGCATTAATTTAATAAGATTTTCCGGGATTTAATTATGATCGGACTTATTTTCGTTGACATAATTATTATTTTGAAGTATAAGTACCCGTGTAATTACAGGCTTATAAAATTTAATTAACATGCTGATATAACTTAATTAACAGATGATACTCATTTCTTGCAACTACTCGAATATAAGACTTGGAAACAAAATTCTTTTTAGGAATTTTGTCGATCGATTTGATCCCGGCGTCTTAAATTACAGCAGCATTCGTGTCCCAAACTTGGCTGGTGAACTCGAAATTTTGTGTTTTATCACCAGGTTGACTAAAATGAGCAAAGAGTGTATTTCTATAAAATTCTTAATTCATAACTTTGGATTTATACTTACAATAGGCTCGCATCCTATTAAATGTTTGAAGTATGTTTTATGGAGTTTCTTGCCGGTTCTTCTCCATAGACCTACTTTTTGGAATCGTGCAACTAATTTGACAATTCAAAAGCACCTGTTATACTGGTCTACTTGAAATAAATGTTTTGAATTTGAATTTATATTGTCAGTTATATCTACAATTCTGAGTAAACCAACCTTCTAATTAGTCCAATAAGTAAATGAAAACGGCTTAATTGTAACTAATTATAATAACAATGATAGGAAAATTACATGCAAGCGAGGCATATTAATATGACCTAGAATTGTAAGGAGCTTGCGCGCCGCGGCCCGGTGTTAAGCCGCATCGCACACTGCGCCCTAATGTTACATTACTGAATAACCAATTTATTGCACTACATACAGTATGGCCACTGCTCAACCCCCACTACTGTTAGTTACCTCAATTACACAGCAGTCTGTTAGTAATTTAAGATATATCATGTGTATTACAAATAGCGTCATAATATACATAAATAAACGTAGTAATTTTACTCATTTCGTGTAATATAATACTACTAGCTTTTGCTCGTGACTTCGTCTGCAGTAGAATTTGTCATTATATCCCAACTGCTGATTTTTTTCTACCCTCTCTAAATAAATTATCGATATAAACTTTTCTCTCACTTCTCCTTTTTAAAGGCATGATTTCCGGGACTCAAACTATCTCTATAACAAATTTCATCCAAATCGGTTCAGCAGTTTAAGCGTGAAGAGGTAATAGACAGACAGACAGCTAGACACACTTTCGCATTTATAATAATTTTTAAATGATGAGGATCTTTGAAACGAAAGTATTTTTCACAGCTTGTATAACAGTATATTGACATTATTTGTAAATATTTACCACTCTCTGGCCTCTGCGGGGGAACTAAATTATAAAATGTAATATATTCCTGTTAATGTAAAAGAACAATTAACATTAACTTATGTAATCAGTATTTATTTATCATTATAAATACCCAGTTACATCCAAATTCAATCAATAATATTGAAATCTATTTATAGCTCTCTCTGACTTCACAAACACACATTGGTGTGACTATAAACGTCATCTTGCTTATGTAATAGGTATTGAAATCGGAGTATGTATAGAGTGGCCAAGGTGTAGTTATATTATATTATGTAGCATTTACACAACTATGTTGTAAGCGTAAACAATGTTAGGTTATGGCGGTTGCGACGTAGCTTTGTTTGATTTAGAAAACAATGTATCGGCTATTATCTTGTATTTTAATTTTGAAATAGAACACTGCAGTTTTGCAACACCTTTTATAGAAACGTACACCACCACGCCTGTCATTCCCGAAGGGTTATACAGAGGTGTACTATTGTACTCCTACATTTTGAGGGTATGTTTTAGGTCCCATATAAATCTTACGTTCAATATAAAGTACCCAGTATTTTATATTGAAGGTTTAGTTGGCGTCGATGCTGCCTTTAAACAGATAATTCTTTAAGTAAACGATGGCCGTTCTAGCATAGCATTAACAGTAGTTTTGCAATTATTCGTCCTAATATTTACTTGACAAAGTTATTCATTTTGAAAAAGGAACATTTGGCTTAAAGCCAACTCTACCGTACCCTCTGGTTTATGCACTAGCCGCTTGAGGCGACTAAGCTACCGAGATATCTGCCCAATATTTTAAATTTTTCTTTCCTATTTCATAATTAGAATGCTTATTTAATAAACTTACTATTCAACTATTCAAACGCGTTCGTCACGTTTGCCGTTAGCTCTCGCGAGCTCTGATTGGTTGAAAATCTATGAGCGAGCAACAAACGTATTCAACTATTAAAAGGCGCTGTTCAATTGTCGGAACAGTAAGACAATCTAAAAGTGCTTCTCTGAAGTTAGGCTTTGCAAACGATAGAGCAGATAAAAATATCACGGGAACTCACGGGATTGAGTGAGATAGCATTAGTATTACAAACAATTCCAAAGTGACGGATTATATTTGGTCGGAACTATTACATGCACTCTATTACTCATATACGTTTTAGTACAAGTTGATCCTAAGGTCGGGCGACATATTTCGATATAATGAATTGTTTCCGCCGTTGAAACGTGGCATGGAAAACGTGTTCAGTGTCCCCGAGCGACCACCAACAACTGTGACGTGGCCTTATTGACTTAAAAATAGAATTATTACACCTGTGTTGTTAGTTATAAAGGCACTTTTATGGCAGCGAACTTTTTCTTTGTATACCTCTTTGTCGAAACAACTTTTTTCAATGTTCTTTTGTTTAATCATGATTTTTCTTTTTTAGGCAATTAGTGTCAAAACTAGTTATTTTAGGCGTTACTGTAACATTAGTGACTGTTTACTAATAGTTAAATTCACATAGTTTATTCGCTGTTGAACTTACCGTTTACTGTTACGCAGTTCATAAAGATTATTGATTTACTTCAAAATAAAACTATTTTTTATAGGTTTTATCGCGGTATGATGATATTATTTTATTCGCGACATTTCGGATCCTTTACAGCATATATGGTCGCGCGTAAACTCCAAATTTAATTGAATTCTAGATGCCCACCACACTGATCCTTACTACTGCAACTCCCGTAAACCAGGATCAACAATAGTAACCATCCAGAAAATCGTCGAGACAATGAAGTCCGACGATTTTAACTATCTTGGAACCCGCAGTGAATTTATTTGGATTCTGGATGTTTACTATAAGTATTGTTCCTATTTTTTTAATGTTATTAAAATGATATTCGGTTTTTATTAACTTATAAAGGTACTATCAGCACCCATTTCCTGTAATCAACCTAAATAATGTACAACGTAAGAAAAACTCCTTGTATAAATTTATAAAACCTGTTTGTTCTCCCTCATTAAACCATAACCAAGTAAAAAAAAGAAAATTAGTGTGGGTACATGAATGAACGTATTATCGACCATAAAAAAGGTCCTAAATTCCGTAAGCGAAAGTATAGTGTACTAATTAATCATAGCAATTATAAAAATGTTTGGAAAAACTCGTCGGCGATAACCCCCGCTTTTCAAAAAAACCACACGATGTGACAGTATGCAAATAAGTCAGAAAAATTGAGGAAAGCTTTGTGTTATTAGGGATCCGCGTGCGGTGAACCAGTGTCAATATTTGTTCAAGCAATCCTCAAAGTTTTTTGGCCAAACCTGAATACATATATTTCCGTTTGCAAAGGATTTTTGGGACTGTTGACGTGTATGTTTTATCTACACTTGAGAGGACCTTTGCAAAATTACTTATTGAAAATCTGTAATGTGTTGTAAGCTGTTCTCAATTCTGAAATTTATTATACACAATTGTTCGCAAAAAAAATATACGATGAATATACAATAAAAAATATTAAACCAAAAATAGGTAGTGATAAAAGCATTGTAATGGATATGGAAGACAAAACACAATCTGTGGAAAAAACCCTGACTCAAAAAAATAAATGGCAGAGGCTGCTATTATCCGTAATGAAAGGGATTGTAACTATAAACGATAAAAAATATATTTAAAAATGTACACTACAACTTACAGTAGAGTACAGTATCCAGAAACCTTCATAAACTTTTTACAGAAAACCGAATCAAAATCAGTAGAATTTATTGGACATAAATGTGATTGTAAAAATAAATCCCAAACGGATAATATTTTTATCGGTTTAGGATGCCAAAGACTAGTTCTAACAGATTAAAAAAAAATATCGATACTGTTTCTAATTTTATTCATCAGTTGAACTGTAAAAATGTCATAAACAGACTTTCTCAAACAACAAGATTTATTTAAAAAACAATAATTCAATCGACACTAATCCAATGGCATCAAATGAACAAACTACAAATAAATACAGTACAAACAACACAATTTAGTCCCATACAGAACCCTACTAAATAATTCAACGTAAGTCAACCTAATTAGCGTGTTGGAAACAATTTAGAGGCGCGTGTACGCAAATGTACTTTAATCATGTGATTATGATTTACCGAGGCAAGGTTTAATTAGGTACAGTCGCGCCCACTGCATTGTGCAGCTCAGCCTAATTATTGGAAGTTATGGACAACTACGGCATGTAATGCTGCCTTAAATGCTGAGTTAGCGCTGGGAATTGCCGGACGATGTTATGTGCTGTTACCTGAATTGATTTTGAATTATGTGCTCGTAAATGCTGACGTCAATTTTTAATAGGACGTTATGACTTTATTATTCGTTATTTTTAAATGAAATATATAATAAAGAAAGTGGTATGATGGGATCGTAGCGCGTTGCAATTTGTAGTTTCTGCCTACTGCCTACCCTTTTAGGAAAAAGGCGTGAATGTACGTATTTATATGTATAATAACGAATTATAAAGATTAGTATTTATCTCGGAGTTCGGATGTATAAAAATCCGGTAAATACCATTATAGTACTGTATTACGAATTAACTGAAATTTTTATTTATTATCGCCAAAAGCAACTGTAACAGATGAGGTTTTGGGTTCGATTTTTAGATAGAGTATTATTATGCATATTTCATTCCCTTATACCGGACAGCTAAAGCTATAAAATGCGTGGTTAAATAATAAACTTATTATTAAGCTAGTGGAAATAATCTGTGAGAAACCAGTGCCCAGCAGTGGGAAAATAAATGAATTGATAATAAATTTTGTAAAACTATTTTCATTCATACCGATATTAAAAACGTATAAGCTTATTAGCTTTGAACCCAAAGACGCAAAAAGCAATGATTTTCTTCAGTGTTTAAATCAAGCTACACGACACCCATTAGGCTAACAACAACACAAAACAAAAAAAGGCCGTTATCATAAAAAAATAAAAACCAACAACTCTTTTTTTTAATTTGTACCCATGCGTATCAAGAGCAAAACTTGGTAAACTAAAATAAAACGCCCTCGCGGTACGAATGTTTTAAATTTAGCGATAACGTCGGACGGCACAAAGTTGAGCGTATAAATTGAGCACAACATCTAACTTTGACTTTTTTACTGCCGACTTCCCGTATGAGATTGTGGCCCCACATCAGGTTGAGGGTTGAATTTATAGCATTCCACGATTGATTCGTGATTTTTATTTCTGTTAACAAGTTTTCCGTGAATGAGGAATGTGTGAATATTGGATTTGAAGTTAGCGGCTAACTGTACAATACTGAGCCGCAAACTTTCAGCTGATCATCAATCGGTTTACTAGCTGTGTTATTCATGTACAGTGACGTAATTTAGCTGCGAATCAGTGTGACTGAACGACATGAAACATCATGCTCGATAGAACACTGAACCGAGTTTTTTCACAGTATTCATTTGTAAATAAAACACAACGTATTTAAAAAATAATAAGTACCTATAAGAAAAAAATTGCTCCAAACTTATTTTTTGATACCAATGTCACAATTATCTTCTTTAATTAATAATTAATTAGAAAATCCATATGACAAAATGTGTATACACAATCTAATTCTAATTAATTATTCTAATTATTAATAAAAATATTAGCAAAATTATTTTTTTATATATTAATCTTATATTGGAACACATATGTACAATATTAACTATTAATTAATCAGAAAATAGTGTGGGCTATTAGCTCGATGTATATTATTCATTTTATGAAAGTATTTGCACACCCTTGAGACACTTAATTAATAGAGTGGCAGAAATGTGAAGGGACCAGTCATAATTCTAACTTGACAAAACCTCCCTTGTGGTAATATGTGCTTTCATTAAAAATTCTTTAATTTCAGTTCTACGAACTTGTGAGCAATTATTTAAATTATTATTACTGTGAAATGCTTTTTTTCTTTTCGTGTCACGGTGGTCGGTTTGTTCACTTTGTCAGTGTCAAATAAAAGAGACACAATTTTAGCATTTATAATGATATGCAGGTAGGGTTGATTTGCTATGTGCTTGTTTTTTAAATGTCATTGACTTATTTAACAAGCGCAACCTCACAGTATATAATAACCATAGAATAAAGCCGCTAATTACAGGTATAGCTACGTGTAACTTATTAACGGGTAAATATAGTGCTGTCTCTTTCATTTCCCAACAAGATAGAAGAACCAGCACTATATTTGTCGGCTAATTAGAACTGAGTGTAATATTACCACTAATTTTACATACTTATATACACTCATGCTTTTCTCCCTTGGAGGTCAGAAACAATAGAACGTTAATCACCACGATACATGTAGGTACTTTGGTACGTCCATAGAAAACCTGTACCAGCCACCAGCCGTACGATAAACAACGTTGCAATATGTTGTATTATGTACAAACAAATAAGAATTATATTATTGTATAAACGTACGAAGATTTGAACTTGCTTAATGGGTGAATCAACAAATTCTTCATCAACCCATTTGCTGACTTACTGCTGGGCACGGGTCTCCTCTTCCATTTGTCCAGTCCACCACGTTAGCCTTCACTCGCCATCGCGAAAATCCTTCAGGCTTACAGGTTTCCTCACAATGTTTTCTTTCGTCATTTGGGTATGTGATAAATATATGTAACTTTCAAAAAGTTTTAAGTTGTAAGTTCAAAAAACCTTAGAATCAAACTAAGGGCCTGTGCCTTCCCAATTTACTGGTCATATCGCTAGACTAATTAATATATATAGGTAATAACATTAATAAATCAATCATACACTGAAGAACTTGCGTTTTTATATCTACAGAATATAGAGAAAATTACTTTATCCTAGAGAATAGTATATTTATATATTATTATTACTATCACGTAAGAATTTTAATCCGTCGCATCAAATAAAATAACTCTAATATTAATTATATATTGCAAACTAAACTGTAATTGTAAGTTTTTTTTTTGTTCAGGATAAGGCAAATGAATCAATTCCATACAGCCAAGTCTTCCGCAAATGTTTTATTTGTTAAAATGATGGATGATAGATATGAGTGAAAAATTAGTGATACATGAAGAATGGTTAATGGATTTTACCAAGTTTCAATAAAGATGGTTGTTTACTGAAACTTGCTTGGCACTGTGGCTGAGTAATCGGTTTGTGCGTCACAGGCTGTGAGTTCGATCCCGGTATGGAGCAAATCTTTATACGATCTATAGCTATTTCCTCTGGGTTCGGGCGTTTGTGGGTGTGAAAGTTTGTGTTTGTAAATGATAAACGAGAAATTACGACGAGCAACGCGCAACATTTAAAAAAGAAAACTTTTGGATTGAACTTGTGAAATTTCACTTAACAGTCCAGTGGCATGTGGCAATTAGTTTGTTTCTGATTGCATGAGAGTGTACCATAAAAATAAACCATACCGACATAAAACATACTTACACTTTCGGAAATACAGGCGTGACCATATCAACAAAAGGACGTTTAAAACTGCGCAAAGGCTTAATTAAATCTCCACATCAATCAATAGAATCATATGGAGATTTCCATAAATTTCCACAAGGACCAATAAAATAGCAACTGATTAATATCGATTGGCGCAGTGGCTGAGCGATAAGCTTGTTGGGGTTTGCGGGTTGCGGGTTTGATCCCCGTACGGAGGAAATATTTGCACGATCACGTTTGTGTATGTAAACGCACCCACGATACAGGAGAAAATCTTAGTTGGGGGCTGTGTTTAAATAGAAGTTTCTGCCATGACATTAATAGATGATCAATAGGGAATATATTCAAATTCAGATAACAAATGAAGAAAGGTGATGAATTCTGTCTAGACGTTAGATGTGATCATGTCGGTGGTAATCCAAACCGCAAATTTATTTCAATCGCGTTTAAAACGAGAGAGAAAATTGACTCTCGTTAACAAGCTACGTTGGATTGCACGTGATTTCGCCAACTCTAACTACCTGAGACACTTCGGGAAGTGTTTCCGTAGCCGCTTGTATAATCAACCAATTTATTATTCTAACAAGAAGTACAATACTTATGAAATGGTATTCAGGTTTAACCAAGAACGTAATAACCAGAAATATATCATAAACAACAGTGTAACAGTGGCTGTGATAGGCTAGTTGACTGTGAAGTCAGATGGTTCGAGTTTAAGACTTAGGCAGGTACCACTGTTTTTAAAAATAACGTGCGTATTTATCACATGCTAATTGCTCAAACGCAAACTACATGCCTGAGTTTTTTTTCGATAATGCGTGGAGTCATCAAATTGTATTATTCTCATATTGATAGCACATACATAAAACATTGTGAAACAAAACCCACTATTTTATAATTTTTATTTAATTTAAAAGAGTTTATATGGAGTTTCTTACCGGTTCTTCTCCATAAGACCTACCTTTTGGAACCGTGCAACTAGTTTCTGATGATTCAAAAGTACCTGTAAAATAATTGTCATTGAAATAAATCGTTTTGAGTTTGAGTCTGTCAACCCGCATTAAGCTAGCCTGGTGTGCTATAGCCAAGCCCTTCTCCACGCGTCCAGCATTGGGATAGAAAATGGACTCTCTTAACGTAAGATACTTCAGAGCCCACACAGTTCATTTACTAGTTTGTCGTTCCGTTGAACTAACGATCCTTCAACAGACTTAATTTCGCTTGTGTTGTTATAGTATACCTATTGGTATTTTTACGCAAGTTTTATTTAAGTAAAAAGAAAGGGATGTCGCTATACATGTTAAATAGCGTCATCCCTCTCGTATCATCTATATATGACAGCTTTAATAGGTTGTGTTACGGTCGCAGGAACAAGTTTACTCGCGTTAACAAGGTGGGTACGTTAGATTGGACATAATTTTGCACACGCGATCAGATTTATTTGTTCCAATTACACTGCGTTTTTAAAAGAACTGACCCTTTTTATTTTACATAATTGCTTATTTTTAACCTATTTTAAAAATAGGTTAATTGTAATAACCTTTTAAGTGTTTATCCGTCAATCTTACGACTTAAAAGCTCTTGCAGATTGGTAGACCCAAAGTTACTTATTTAATCCTTAAGTTTTATGTCTTTATAATTTAATTTTCTGTTACAAACACTCCCACACTAAAGAATACCATTATACATACATATAAATATACCCAGACATTATGACACAGCGCCAACTAGTTCCGAGCTAAGCAACGAAGCTTTTAATTTAATATCTTATGTATAAAAATCTCGTGTCACGGTGTTTGTCGCTGAACTCTTCCGAAACGGCTAGACGGATTGTTATGAAATTTTGTATGTATATTTGGCAGATATGAGAATCGGTCGTAGACTTTTTTTTATCCCTAGATGATACGGATGTCCCTCACCAGTTTTTTTGGAACGAAGTTCCTTATCGCGCGTTGTGAAAGGGGGCTAGACGGAAAAAATTAAGACGAAAAATGTAACGACACTTTTTGCTATAGTAAACTATTGTAAGCCGTGTGGCGTGCGCATGTTTCTCTGTCTGTCTCTCTCTCTCTCTCTTATAGAAAACAAGGGTCACCCGGATAGAACGAAGCTCCTTTCGATTAATTAGTGAAGGAATTGTAAAATGAACTTCGTTCCATCCGGGTGTCCCTTGACACCTCTCAAGTTTTATTTTTTTACAAAACATTTTAAAAAAATCACTTATTACCCTAAATTTTCTCTCTTCTACCACCAACCCCTATAATGTGGCCAAACAACGTCAGGTCAAATATTCATGCTCATCACAAATTTGCCCCTACTGAGATTCAAACCAGAACACTTACCACAGAAGGTCAGCCTTTAACACAGCTGCGCTAGTTGTATTAAAGGCGGCCAATAGGTATTCAGGTATTAAGTATTTTGACGACCAATTTAGTTCAGCGGTAGTTAACGCTGCCTACTGCGCTGTGTCCCGGGTTCAATCACGGTAAGGACAAATATTTGTGTGATGAGCATCAACATGTATAATGTGTTACAAAAAAAAGTATATATGTAGTAGGTATATCAACCATCTAGTATCCGTAACACAAGCCTCGTTTCTTACCATGGAACTAGATGGCGTTGTGTAATAATGTCTGGAAATATTTATTTTATTTATTTATTAGGTTATAGACAGTTAAGTAATATCTAGACTAGCATAGCATTTTTCATTCATGCTCGCTCCTAATGGTCGTAGCGTGATGTTACATGGCCTATAACCTTGATAAATGGACTATCCAACGCAAAAATAATCTTTCAATTCCATTCAGTAGTTCCTGAGATTAGCGCGTTCAAACAAATAAACAAACTCTTCAGCTTTATAATACTAGTATGGGTAAAAAGACCAGCAATCTCCTAATTTTACTGCCCAATTCGACATAAATCGATCTCCTGAAACCACCTTCAGCATTGTAATAGGCACCTGACCTTTCTGTCTTAGGTGAAAAGGTAATCGTTTATCCTCAGCTCTCAGGAAAATTTCATTTCTTTCACTTAAACGTACCTACATACACGTATATAGACACATATATATATATTCCGGTTCTATTTATGTAATATTTATGGTTAGCGCATAAAATATTTCATAGCGGTAAATGTTCTTCTATCTATTCCGATATGTTACATTTGAAGGGTGTTTGGATAAATAAAATGTAGATAGATAGATGCTCAATAGATGAGGTTAAGCTCCACATCATCATTACCACAATTATTGTCCCACTGCTGGGCACGGGTCTCTTAACATTTGAAAGAAAGCAGGTTATTTTACATCTAGTACATTACAGGCGCTTTCTACTATTTATCTTTGTCTCTCTTCAACGATTAGGTATGGTACGTTGACTTGTATAATATATATAATAATAAGGTCGGTAATGGCGTACATAACACATAATATCTACACCTTGCTTGATAATAACGATCCGATTACTTTTAAAATCTAAGAATCCAAGTGATGACACTGTGTGGATTTTGTTAGTATAGTTAAGGCAACATGTTGGGTAATTTTAGGTCATCATCATCAACCCAATTACTCTTCCAATGCTGGGTACAGGTCTCCTCTCAATTAAGAGGGATTAGGGTACAGTCTACCACGCTAGCATACTGCGGGTTGGCGGACTCTCAAGTACGCAGGTTTCCTCATGAAGTTTTCCTTCACCGCTTAAGCGTGTAATTTTAGGTAACTCTGGCATATATATAATTAAATACTTACATACATCCTCTCTCAACAAAAAACTTATACTAAAAAGTCATTCATTAGCGTTAAAAAACCGGTTATTACCCGGAACGACCAGCATAAAAACCATATGAAGGATATGTGAAATTTCATAAATCGTTAGCACCATTGTGGTATGTTTCAACTGAATCGCTTATGATAAATGTATTGCGATCCTCTAGGACAATAGACGCTTTGTGGCTTTGATTAATGACAGTTTTAAAAAGCCCGATTCTGGTCCACCCCTAAACGGCAATAAAAAAATATGTCCCCGCCAGATTTCTTTCTGGGTTGATAACAGATTGTGCCTGCAGCCTGATTAATTGATATAAATCGTACCGTTTTAAAAATATGTGTGAAATTATCTGGGTTCCGAAGGATTGGTTGGTCATTTGGAAGAGATGGTTAAATGTTTTAATAGGGCTGCTATTTTTTATCGTTCTCTTAATGGTAAATGTTATATCACCTAAATACGAAATATGTCAGACAAAAAGCTACACTCATCGTAGTATCACGCTCGTTAAGATTGCTATACAGTTATGCACAAAGCTGGGTTAGAAGATACAGGGACGAGTGGCTTGAGAAACGCGACGGCAACGGCGCCCTCAGCTTCCGGCTGACGCAGGTCTTGTCTGGGCATGGTTACTTTGGTACTTGCAAAGCCATCGCCTGGATATCACCACTGCGTGGGTTGCCCTGAGGACACGGCGCAGCACACGCTCAAGGCCTGAACTCATAGCGGCAGTCGGCGGTGACCTCTCACTTCCGGCCATGATTGCCTGCATGATTGATGGAGCGGAAATGCGTGGGATGCCGCCATCTTTTACTGCGAGCAAGTCATGCGCGCAAAAGAAGCGGCGGAAAGCGAGAGAGAAATCACAACCTCTCTCCCGATCCGCAGTAGATGCACCGGGCGCCGGAAGGCGCAATCAGACCTCCGGCCTTCATATTCTGGCGGGTGTGACTAGAGGAGTCCGCCACCCGATCTGAAAATGGCACCAAGTAGGCGGCGCGCGTGTCCTTCCTGCGCGGAAGATGCAAGGCGAGCAATGCCTCGCTCCTAGCCGTGGTCCAGCGACCAGAGCTGGACCGAAGCCCACCGGCGGTATGGTACTTTCGCGAATCCCATAACGTACGTAAACGAAAGTAAACATTCACATTGGGTTGAGTCCGTCACCTTCCCAAGCCGGGGAGATGGTACGAAAAAGATTTTGCCGTACTTAAATATATAATTCAAGAAATTTTATCGAACGTCAACGTTATCACCAATTTTTTTTATCCCCTTTCATTTGACAGGTATTAGGATATTGTCCACTACAGTAGCAGATTGGCAGACTTCACGCGCCGTTAGAAAATCTATCAGGCATTCAGGTTTACTCACGATGTATTTTACCATTTGAGCATATGATAAATACGCAGACAACTTCGGAATGTCAGCGGATCCCTGGGTTTGGAACTTTTTAGACCATCGAGAAATTTTCCCCAGACAGGCATGCTTTGTCATAATATTTTCCTTCACACCATTAGGCTACCACAGCTTAGAACGACATAGTTGATTAACAACTGCATCATTGGTCTAATGACCCCAAGCGACTGCGCGTAAAAGCCCAGATTTGATGCCTCATCAAGCAAAGATATGAAAATATACTTGTTTTTTTTAATGAAAATTTCAGTAGCAAATTGGAGGATTGCGGCAGTAGTCCCCTGCCATATTTTTTGGGAAAATGACAGACCTAATAATTCTTCTGTGGTTTAATAAAGCATTAAAAATTGAGCATCAAATAATTATCTAGTCATATTTTAAACATTTTAATACCCTCTTCTAGATATCTAACGCATTGAATTCATGAAATCTACATGAAATTTAAATGGCTCCATGTAAACTGAACTCGATGTATGGCCTTGAACTTACAACCGCAACCTTCAGTACAGTCACTTAAAATTCAACTTTATTACATTAGAAATGCGGTATCAATTTGAGTGCTACTGAAGTATTTTCGTATAATGTATTTCAGTCTGTGTTTGCATGTTAATGGCCTAAAACTTATGATAAAACACAGCACTAGATCTCATGTTGATAATTGTGAAAGTTTGTCTTTATAACATTTTCTTTTTTTAGTGTTAAAACTGCTGTACTTTGTGGTGTCTATACACGCTAGGTAACCGAAAGACTGTTTTGCTATAAAACGTTATACAACCTGTATAATCATCTTTTTTTTCAAGCGTTTTATAATGAAACAATTCATGAAAAGTCGAATGAGTAGGTATTTACTACCCAATAATATAATTATGTATAAGTTTTCTGAAAATTACTTCTGATCATCATCGTCATTCCTCTTTAAATTATACATAGCACGTCGAAGAGACCATAAAATCGATCGGATCATTATCAAAGATTATCGTAGCGGATCTTGACCTTGTTTGATAATAATCCGATTGGTTTTAAATTTAAAAGTACATGTGAAAATGCTGTGCGGATTATGTTACTACACAGTTATTTATGTCAGCTAGTAGTAACTAAAAGCCTACTATACAGACATAAGCTAATTGTATAATATAAACTAGGCAGGTCTGTAGGAGGTAGGCCATAGCGAGATTTCTCGCTCAAATTGAGCTGCCCGACTGGGGAAGTACCTCCGCCTTACAGAAGACCGTAGTGAATCAACAATGGTTGTCTTTCTGCGAGTAGGTTACCAGAGCTCATTGGGGGAGTGACTATTCTGACAGCATGGGAATTCCGTTTGCTGTCAGTTTAGTAACTCCCTATTTTAAGTAATCTGAACGGTTTCTAAGGGGTTTGGCAACGCATTTGCCAGCCTCAGGTGTTGAAAATGTCCACAGGCGGCAGTGATCACTTACCATCAGGTGAGCCGCCTCCTCGTTTGCCCCCTTATCACAAGGTGCTACCCTTGTGGCATAACAAACTCATGGGCCTTCTGATGGTAAGCGATTAGCACGAGAGGTGTTATTCGCGCATTCTTTACCAACCATATAGAAACTTTTTAGATTTTTTTAAATAGGGGAGTTACTACACTGACAGCAAATGGAATTATTGTCAGAAAAGTCAATCCCCTAATGAGTCTGAAGTCAAAATATCGCCCTCAACAGACAGATGATGTCACTGAACGACCCAGTCTTTTTGACAGTAAGTTTCAGTTTCTGAAGATCTCAATTACTTGGCGACGAATTATTCATAGGAAATTTTATTATTTACTTAACAAGTTGGAAAATAATCTAAAATGCTTTTAGCTGTAGTGAAAAGTTTGGTAAAGGTCTGTTTTGTTAATTGTTTATGGGTTTTGTTTTGTTAGGCCGGTCTATTTTTGTGTTTAATGGAGTTTGATGACTCGTAATATTTAAGTCCTTGTAAGAATAACATAATTAAACTTCTCACTTTACGGTTAAACATGCGTTGTATCTCTTTTTTTGGAAATTATTAACTATAATATTAATCTACTTAATATTTAATATCAAAACTACCCCTAGGTACTAATTCTAAATTATAGGTTACTATTATATATAATAGGGTAGGTTATTCTTTTTCTTTACTATCTAAAATATAAGACGGTAGGTACTATTAATTATTACCACATATTATGGTGTTTTATGTAATATAATAATAATTATGTATAGTTATTGATTTCACACTAACGCGAATATGAAATAATGAAAAAAAAAACTAATTTATGCTGATTTAATCGCGATATATTTATATTATTTATTCCCTTTTTGGATCAGTGTACCTGTAACTATGAATGCAGTAAGGAACGTAGAAAGCATTAGTAAAACGAAAGTGTCTGTAAAAAGAGATTTTATTTCGGTGTAATTATTTCCACTTCACGAAATGTTAAGCTAGCATTAACAAATATTTAAGCTGCAAAATCCTGGAGAGATTACTTCGATTTATGAAAATAGATTCCGAACCACGGTCCACGTAACTACTAAAACTGTCTTGTTCATTTCCATAAGCTTACGTAACAATCGCATCGCATTTTAAACGATAAAAATATCTAAATCTACTCTCAGAAACCCAACTTCACGTTTATCCGACTGACGGAACCCATAAAAAGAGGGTTCTGAACAATTATTTTTACATCAGCACCGGAACCATTCGGGATACGATAAAGAATCTCCCTGAAAAAGATATTTATTCGACCAAGCTAACGTATTCTTCAGCAGAATCTTTTGCGGAACTATTTTCGACTTTGGCCCGTTGAAGATAAGATCCTATATCTATCTGGCCATCAGGTTTTGTATTAAATGTAACCTTGTTGCGGAATGTTAGGAACTTTCGGGTGTGAGCGCAATAAAACACCTTAAATCGAAGCGCGAAATCACTGACTAATTGTTAGTCTTGTTCCGATAAAATTAACTACTTTCGTACAAAAGGTTAGTGGAGTTTGGGAACTAGGTGTCGAGTTTTAGTGGGCTGCCGTCAGTTGAAGTTTTAGCGGTCAGGTTGAAAGTTCTAAAAGTTTTTTGAGGCATCCTCTTGTTTCTCGTTTACTCTATTGTTTGTTACGCAAGTTGATTATTGTTGCACGCGAATCTGACTCTTATATATCACACGGTATATCTTCACACTACTATTTACCGAATGGGAAGCAGTTATACGTCCTCATTGCGGAAATATGGTTTAGGAACTTATATAATATGAGCCTATTGCGATTCATTATCAACCTAATTATTACCCCACTGGGCACGGGTCTGCTCTCATTAGAGAAGGATAGTCCACCACGCTAGCCTAGTTGACAGGCTTTACATGGCATGGAAAAAAACAGTCAAGCATGCAGGTTTCCTAAAAATGATTTTCTTCACTATTTGAGCATGTGATAAAGTGATATGTAGCGCTTAACCAGACTCAAATCTAAATTCCAAGCTGCTACTGAATATTTCACTAAATTGGTCGACCTTCGACAAACCCAAGACCTTGTTTTCAATAACAATACTTGTAACCGCTAAACCAATGAAAGATATTAATATTATTACGTTTCATCATAATCCAGTTTCGTAAAGGCCTTATCTAAAATTGGATTTCTATTCAAGAAACTGACTAGAATTGTTAATTATATTTCGGTACAATCAAATCTATTCGTATTCATTTGGTTTATACCGATTATATTTACGTAACCCAACACCCAAACAGTTATGTTTATAAACAAATATATCTTTACATTAAAATATGGAATGCAATAAATAAATATGAATATATTCAAACACACAAAAGACTGATAGATTTTATGAAGTTATTTATTTTATACGTGTATCACATCATCAACTCAATTATTGTCTCACTGCTGGGCACAGGTCTCCTCTCATTGGATTAGGCCATAGTCCACCACGCTAGCCTACTGCGGGTTGGCGTTATAAGTGCGTATTCATATTTATCATCACTCAGTCAAACACCAAAGAAAAACCTGATTATTTGAGAGATTTGCTTAATAGTCTTTCATAATTCTAGTTCAGTGTGGTAGGTATATTATATATATTACGGCCCGCGTTATAAAAAGAGATTGCATGGATGTCCTTTCAGGGTCCGTATAATACTGGGACAAAAAAAAACATGTAGCTAGAATTATAAATTACTAATATTCAAAACTATTCCCCTTAAAACTACTTTTAAAATCATTACTCTCAAATGCGACTGCTAAGATTGAGGTTCATAAATTGATTCCCAGGTCTAGAGCCAAAGTGTTATTAGATTGTGTATAATTCTCAGTACTAGCTCGGAGTTTGGATTTGGATTTGGAGTTGAATGTCAATAGGCTCGCCACTTCAAACATACAGACGAACTATATATGTACACAAATACATACAAATGTAAGATGTGCTGTTTGATACTGAGATACGCATATGTGTGGTCAGACTGTGAAATGAACTGCCGAAGTTTTTCACAAACGAATACAGCATGGAATTCTGGGATTCTTAAAAAAGGAGTGAAAAGTTTTCACAGGGTTGGCATCGCGCGAACGACACCTTCTCCTCCTAGGCTACGGTAATCGCTTACCACCAGGTGGACCGTAATCTAGATTTCTACCCTTATGGTGTTGTGGATAATGTTATGAAGTTTACTACATACGCCCACTAGCTATTGCCCGCGACTTTATCTTTCTCTTTTAAGGACTCCCACAAACATACTCCCATCTTCCAAACGACAAAGAGGGCTTTGCCGTTTTAAGGGATCATTTCCAGAACAATAACTATCCTATGTCCTGCCACGAGACTACAACATTCATACTAAATTTAAATCGGTAAAGCCTGAAGAGGTAACAGACATACTTACGTTCGCATTTATAATATTAAGTATCGATTTTGATATGATACAAACAGATAAGCACATCCCTATCAGCAAACAAACAGAAGACACGAAACGGTTGTATACATATTCAAATTCGATACTATCGCGCTAACAGCATTCAACAAAGACATGGTTCCCATTGATTTATGAAATTGTGGCGGCGGCCGTCACTCACTCCAATTATGTGAGAGTGTACCGTCAGCAATACATCAATCTTATAGACAAGGGAGCAAACACTGTTCACGGCGATATTGTATGCATTAATGCACCAGTTGATAGTCGCGCTCTGCGAAAAGTTAAATTAGTATAGTTTATTGGCTATGGAACTCTTTGGATCGTCGTTAATATAATGTTTGTTTACGTTGCTGATGCTAATGTTTTTTTATATGTTAGCATTAGTGTTTTGTTATGAGGTTAATACTCTTTTAAAGCTGCTGTATTTTAAGAGCTTTACTTTAACCGACTATCTGTAATATTGCATGTGTTTGGTAGTTTTACAAGCTTGCGTAGTGTCCAGTAATTTATTGATAATATTTTGTTTTCGAAAATAAAAATAAAAGTGAAAATACTTTTTACGAATTTTATCGCGGCATATTGGTGTTATTCAATCCTGAAGTTTCGATCCTTTACAGCATTCAAGTTCACGGGTAGACCTTGGGTCAATAACTATAAACTTTTTGACAATTTCAACGCGGACAGTTTTATCACGATTTGAGTGATGTGTTTTTGTAATTGTGTATTTTAATATTATATTTGCCTCAAATTCTGTCTTATAATAAAAACAATATATATTTGAATAACAAGCATATTTCTTAGTACAATCTTAAATCCAACTTTCATAACACAATTCACCTGCAGTGACTTCTGCAGTAAAAATCTAATAAAATAATGAGAACAATATTTTCTAGAGTGTTCGCTGGCAAAATTATCGGGCTCAGTGAGCGGGCCAAGTGTGATATTACCAGTTATGGGCGGTTCGAACCGATTACCGCGACAAGAGCACGCGCACCACCGTAACACGCCATTATGAAATATTGCTATTATTACGGCCCAAATACTATAGAGGCCCATGACTAAGTAAAAATAAGCTGATCACTCGATCTGTAAGGTCAAGCGGCACCGGCCAAGGTTACTTAATTGATGGGTGACCATTGTTAATGATCAGGCTCTATAGATGTATCATGGGCTAATTTTCGTTATTGTCTAAATTTTAATGGTGTACTTTTTTTTAAACAAATCACAGATTTAAAAAAAGGACGGTGAAATAATTGGTTTGTTTTTAAAAACGCTGCTGACACTATTTTGTTGCGGGTCGTTAGGCACGGCACATTTATCAAAAAATAGCAAGTCCGGATCAATCCTAAAAACCTATAAAACACAATACCTACCTATGTTTCATGAGGAAATCACAAACAGGAAATCTATGATATCAAAGCCATATCGCTAAAAAAATATATTTAACTTAACAAAAACACAAATAATCTTAATCCTTTCCTGAATAATATATTGAGCCGCTGATTTCCGACCAAATTATTAACATTATTAAGAATTATATTAATTATGACCAAATTATAAACATTAAAAAGATAATAAGATACTTTGGTAAAGAATAGGTTAAATAATGCTATTGGAAATTACAATCATAATTTTGTTTTTATTAAATAAATATTCCTGGACATTATGACACAGCGCCATCTAGTTCCGTAGTAAGCAACGAGGCTTGTGTTACGGATACTAGTTGGTTGATATACTACATATATACTGTTTTTTGTAAATACATACATATTATACATAGATACATCCATGACTCGGATACAAACGTTAATGCTCATCACACAAACATTTGTCCCTACCGGGATTCGAACCCGGGACTCATAGCACAGCAGGCAGCGTTAACTACCGCCGAGCTAATCATGTTATATCTATCATCATCATCATCTGCCTTGTGATATGACCATGAGTGGTCAAGTTTCGAGTTAAAATCGCATTTTTCAATAACTAAAGCTTATTTAAAATGTGATAAATATCGTGAGGAAACCACAGAAACCACAGAATTTCAACAGAACAGCCTAAAAAAGACGTACACTTGAAAAACTCACCTTATTATGAAAGGATATACATTCTTATTCATTATATTTTTGCGTAAAAAAAAACAGGTCACTTCAACAGTTTTATTTTATATGTATAAAGGTGATTAGTTCCTATTTGTTTCATCGATGTATAAAAACATGTTAATGTTTGGTTTCTTTGTTTTTGTTTGTTTAGGACAGCATAGGTGTTGTATAACAAAGTTATTGTTTATGAACGCGTGATTCAATTTAATATATCAACATTTTGTTTTGTAATTAATTTTGTTGAAAAATGTTTTGTGGGAGTAAGTACGTCTTCTACACATTTTCGAGTGAAAATTGTATTTGATGTGCTACTAATTTTGACTGGTGTGAACCTTTCTTCCCTAGCAACCATAAATTCTACGTTCCATATTTTAGTAAAATATATTTTTAATTACTATAACCGTAATTTCATCTCTTCAAACTATTCACCCAACAATTAAACAACGCTTGAATTAATTTGAAAACCTGTAATGTTTAGGTCGACTTGGCCTTTTAAAAGGTATTTATTATAAGATAAGCTAACGGAAAATCCTTATCATACAAAGTAACTAACGTTCAAAATACACGCTCGACTTGACTTACGGCTAAACTTCAAAAACACGCTCCAATAATTTTACGCCAACGCAAACATTGAACATAAACAAATTTTTGTTTTAAAAAGTTTCAACAAACTGTAAACAAGCTTAAACCCTTAAGTAACTCAGAAATCGGATACTTGGAAGTTAGGGCCCCGATTCGCCCGCAAGGCACCTTGAACTAATAAAGGAAACATTTAATTAATGTAATTCAAAGTTTGGCCAGTCGTAAAGTTATTAAATCAAGGACTTGAAGAACATGAGATTAGCCATGTGCACATGTTAACAACTTACACATATAGGGATAGTAGGGGGACCATGTGACAACATTATTTAATGAAGGACTCAAATTGAATAATGTCATTATTTTTATTAAATGTATAATTAAAAGTGTCATAATCTCATAATCTACTAATCTCTTACACAGGTCTTAAATCAAAATACAGTTGAATCTGGAATTCACATGGTCAGCTGGTAGATAAAACACGTGACACAGACACAATAATAAAGGAAAAAGTGTCTTAAAAGTGTCTTACACGATCCAATTTGAATCCTTAGTATTCAAATTGGATCGTGTAAGACACTTTTATTATGACTATTAGATCGTATCAAAATATATTGCATTTCTGCCAACCGTGTACAAAAATGACCTTAAATGGTATCTAAGTTTCAGCTGAATGTAGAAATATACCTTAATCAAGAAAGAGATTCGAATGAAAGAAAAACATGTCCTTTTCTTTGCTACAATGACAGACATCACACAATAAGTTTAATAATAATAATATTAATTATTATTATTAACAATTTTATTTCTTTTTTCATTGTAATAATTATAGTACTGTATGTTTCTATTACCGCAATAAATAAATAAATAAATTATGCTTGCAATACATTGATTTGGAGATTTCAGAGTTGATTTAATAGAGTCGTATTGGAGTATACCCGAGTCTTAACTAACTTATAGTTAGAATTGATTTAAATTCATAAACCCTTTATCCAAACGTCTGCTAGTTAAAATCTAATTTGAAATGTCCAATAGTATTTGTTTTTCTTCCCTATAGCCGTTATTATGGTCACATGAACGAAATGGCAAGCTCTAACTAACGAGTCTACATTGAGACGTATTAAATTCGGTTAATACCCGGACAAATCGCGCAAGTTTACAAGTGGGGTCCAAGAGGCCCCTAGCAGTTCACGACAGTTGAAGGGTTGAAGTAGCGTCCGTGTTTTGATTCGGACAATTTATAGTGTCGGAGTATATTTGATTTTACTATCTGCCTATCGTTATTTCATTAACTGGTTCCTTATATATAAATGTATATGGTACCAGAACCATGTTGGTATTTTATAGTAATAATTAATTAGTATCTACATTCAAATTAAATGATGGATATATTCAAGTTAAATATATCCTATCTTTCAAATCTATGTTTTAAATTTCTAAGACGAGCCAATTGGCGGATCGGATGATCCGTTTCTGCGCCACGTATTGCCGGCGCCGGTTCGATCTCCACACAGAACAAATGAATGTATGGCCTGGTGGTAGTTGTTTTGGTTTTGCATAGTGAATATTTGTGTTAGAACACGCACTCTCGACACAGGAGAAATTGTGTAGGCGGCGTTTAAAAAAAATTACCTAATAACCTACGAATATCTTATATCGATATAATACTTCTTGCTTTGTAATTTTTATATTAAAAAAAGCGCGTCTCATTTTTATACATTAGCAAACTATGCTGGTTTAAATAATTACAAATAACGAGTATGAGATACGCTATATAATAAGCACATAATTTCACACTACCAAAATTTCCTAAACAAACTTTTCCCTTTTAAAAAATCCTCCTTTTTTCAGTCGGCAATTCCATCCGTAGTTGGGATTTAATTTCAAAGCTCTTCCATAATACAGTGGACGCGAAAAACCATTTTCTGGGCTGTCAGTCAGCTCACATCAATGCATCGTGTACTCAATTATTCGTCCGCAACTGCATTGCTATTATGTTGGCATAGAATTGACAGGAATCTAAATATTATAATAGGTGAATATAGGTTAGAATATTTTGGCTTGCATAACAGGAGTTATGAACTAGAATAAAGCCTCAATTTGTGGATTTTTGCGACTAAAATCATATGTCAAAATCATTATTATTTAGATTCATGTTGTGGTGGACTTTTAATTAAACCAAATGCGGCTGAATTTCAATAGTCTAAACAAAGCGTCATCAGAATTCAATCCGATTATTGAGACAGTATTACTGTCCGAAGTGCCTACTGGTTATCTGGGTCTTCAAATCTTTGGCTGTGTGGAACGATTGTCTTAAACTATTTATGACAACCGGGACTAACAGTTTGGACGTTTATAGAAGTCTTAAGAATGGTCACATCAGATCATTATATACTCTCATTGTCATATCTGATCAGCATCGTTATAGTTTAGCCACGGGTCCCCCACTAACGTGTACATTTTGACTAATAAAATACAATATACATTTAATAAAACGTTTTGTAATAAGTTCCTGACTTAGTAATTGTACGTACCAGTCATTGTCATTAGCTGAACGGAATTTTGACTCTGGGGTTCTATTGAGAATTTTATAGAAAATTCCAAGATTTTGCTTAGCTTGGAAATGAAACATCACGTTTAGCAGCTGCGCTTGCGGCCACTTTATGTTGGCGTTATTGGCTATATCAATTGCATTGATCAACTGCTTTTAAAGATGAAAATAGTAATTTTAGGTTTTAAAATACATTTAGATTATGTCAATAAGTGAAATTCTGGCATCCAGAATATAGACAAACAGATTATTTTTTAGTAATGTATGATTTAAAGCATTTATAATCTAATTTTAATTTCAAATTCGATCTAAATCAAAACAAAAACTGCACAACATGCAAAAACAATGCATTTTCATTTTCCATTTCCATCCACTATGACTTAAAATTACCACGAACAAGTGTTCATTACGATAAGCATATCGCATGACGTCATTACCCCATAATATCCATCGATTACACCACAGAAAACTATTAGGCACCGTGAAAATTATACGGGCAGTGACTTGACGTGAACAGGCTAGATTGCGGTCTAAAGGACCAGAAAATACTGCTCACACGAGTCAGCAGGTTTTGCATATTGTGACGTTTATAATAAATGGTAAAATGCCTCATTTGCCTTTCGATTCATCAATAGCTGTGGTAGCCTAGTGATGTGATCAATGGACTGAGATTTCAAAGGTCTCGAGTTCGAACCCAAGGTACGCACGCACCACTTTCGGAAGTTATGTGCGTATTTATCACATGCTCAAACGGTGAAGGAAAACATCGTGAGGAAACCTGCATGCTCGAGAGATTTGTCTCGATGGCATGTCAAGTCTGCCAACCCGCAGTAGGTTAGCGTGGTGGCCTTATCCCTCTCAAATGAGAGGAGACCCGTGAAGAAGATCCCACTGCTGGGCACGGGTCACCTCTCATTTCGAGACAAATCTCTCAAGCGTGCAGGATTCTTATATAGGGAGTGACTAAACTGACAGCAAACGGAATTCCCACGCTGTCAGAATAGCCACTCCTCAACGAGGTCTGGTAACTTTTAGGTACTTCTTCAGTCGGGCAGCTCAATTTAAGCGAGGAATCTGGCTGTGCCCTACCAATTATAAATTATATTTATTTCTGTAAATTGATCTGTTGAAAACAATTTTACAAGTCATATATAGGCTTATGTCTATATTGTTTATGTTTGTTAAAAGTAATTATGATCGAAATACATTAACAATTCAATTTAATAAAAACGCCTATTTTTTTCAGAGCCGAATCGTTAGTTGAACAATTAGCTTAAAATCGTCTAAACACATTTTAGCTTTCCGAAAAGAGAGAAAAAATAAAATACTACTTAAAGAAAAATATTGCGGCGATAACGTTGAATTTGCATTGCAAGAAGTGCAACTGTTGCCAATTACGATCCGTCGTCTGCAAGCCTCGAAACCATCCGTGGCTTAACGTACTCCCGGAGTAGAAAGCCAGTTAATGGCTGCAGTGATTTATCGATTTAACGCCACACAAGTTTACCGTTGGCCAAACAAATAGATCTTCGTTGCTTCCGAATGTATAATATGCTTTGGGCACACAAGTTATGACGTCACAGGGTTAGGAAGTATCTGTCGATATTGTATTTTTAGAAGCTTTTATGAAACTTGTTTTATTTTTTGGTAAAATTAAATTTTGTATACTGAAATAAAAGAAGAAGAAATTTGGCGTGTTTTTTCAATTCCAATGACTGCATTTATATGGTATGCATGACCTAATCAAATTTGGTGCCAGAAGAAGGAATTCTTCAATGAAAAAAAAACGAAATTTGTTAAGTTAGGTACACTTCGTCTTTTCCTCGTCTTTTTAAAAAGCGTAGTTAGGATTTGATGAAAAATGAAGGTATAGTTAATCAAAAATTTTACGGTTAAAGCAAAATATTTGTTTGACTCTATATCTATATGTAGGTATATATATATAGGATCTGTGACGCCAACTATGAGAATTTTCCGCTAATACCGTATAATACAATTTTGAGATAATTTCAGATGAAGGTATTTATTATAACACAATTACAACACAAAGTTACCTCTGAATACGCTACATATATTCAGTGTGGTTTCAGTTGCCCTTTATCAGCATTTTCAACATCAAGAATCAACTTAACTAACTTGATGAAATTTAAATTATGAAATCTTCGCTTCGCGAGCTATGGTAGCCTAGTGGTTGACCAGTGGACTGAGATATCAGAGGTCTCGAGTTCGAACCCAAGGCACGCACCACTGTCTTTTCGGCAGTTATGTGCGTATTTATCATATGCTCCAACGGTGAAGGAAAACATCGTGAGGAAACCTGCATGCTTGAGAGAATTCTCGATGGCATGTGAAGTCTGCTACTTCGCAGTAGGCTAGCGTGGTGGACTATAGCCTAATCCCTCTCAATTGAGAGGAGACCCGTGCCCAGCAGTGGGACATTAATGGGTTGATGATGATATCTTCGCAAGCGTCCATCAAAAATTTGCCGTACTCCTAACATTATGGCCGGTTTTATACTAAGTGCTTTTATAATAAATAAATAAAAATAATATATTATTATCCGGACGTTACTACACGTTGACATCTAGTTCCAATCAACGAGGCTTGTGTTACGGATACTTGATGGTTGATACACTGCATATAATTTTTTTTGTAAATAGATATACAATGTGGAGATGACAATATGACTTTAAATGAAAACACTGGCAATACTGGTTTATAGAAACATTTGTAAACTATCAAATAAATCCGAACATGGAAATTAAAAAAAAAAAAATTTTCTTACAAACTAAATAGCTTAAAACTGCAAACAAAATAAAACACCATTTATAAAAATGGTACACTGACCTGCGATAAGAATGGCAACGCAGCTTGGTTTCATTCATGTTAAAGCTGTGGCCGACGCAGCGACGTAATGTTTGGCGCCATTATTCTTATTGTTATTAATGCTCAATTACACAAATCAAATCACAGAATATTAACCAAATAGTCGGGCATCATTCACCCGCGAGTTATTCACTGATCAATTTATTATTCACAATCACTTTTCGATCACATAATTATGTCGCCAGTCATTAAATTTTTTTATTTTCAATATGTCCGCCGTGTTCTTGAATACACAAACTACACCGACGTATAATGTTATTTCTCACTCTTGATAATAGGTCACCATTAGCAGCCATTTCTTTCAATTTATTAAAAGATATTATTATTCTATTTTTTAATTCCTCAACGGTAGTAACTTCTGTTGAGTATACCTCATTCTTTATGTGACCCCACAGAAAGAAATCCAGGGGCGTGAGATCTGGTGACCTCGCTGGCCACCGCACTGGTCCAAAACGGCCAATCCACTGCTGTCCGAACATTTGAGTCAAACGCTCTCTTGCAGACACCACTGAATGAGCTGGTGCTCCATCTAACTGGTACCACATCTGCCTGTACACGTCCAGCGAAAGTTCGTCCGTGTACTCGGAAACGGATCCGTCGAGGAGTTCAATGAACTTTACAGCATTTAAATTGCCATCAATAAATACCGGACCAATAATAGTATTTCTGTGTATGCCAGCCCACACATTGACCGCAAATCTGTACTGGTGTGAAGACTCCCGTACTAGATGCGGATTCACGCGGCTCCAGTACCGAAGGTTCTGTCGGTTCCATAAACCATTCCTTGTGAATGTACTCTCGTCAGTCCACAGCACATTGTACAGGAAGTCAGGATTCTCGAGATGTTTGGTTTCCAACCAGCGACAGAAAGTTTCTCTTATTGGCTTATCTCTCGGTAACAATGCTTGTACTTTCTTGTACTTATAAGGTCTGCGTTTGTCACGTTTCAAAACTTTTTGAATAGTTTTGTGATTTACACGAAAATGTCGACCTGCATTACGCAGACTGGACGTCGGATTACGATCATAATAATTAATAACTCTTTCGTCTGAAATCACATTTGCACGTGGAGGAGCACCATCTACGTGCGGGATCAAAGATTGATTTTCCCGTATCCTCTGGACAGCTTGTACAATAGTGCGCCCGTGGGTCGGACACATACGCGTGTTCCCATACCTCTCACGGTATGTCCGTACAGCTAAAGCGGCATTACCGTGACACTCCCCATAAATTAAAATCATATCAGTGTACTCCGAAGCGGTATAATTGTAACGAGGCATGATTATTTAATAATAAAACCTTGAAACACCAAGTATTAAGCGTCTAATTTCGCAAAGTTCACTTAGCTATTTAACTAAGTACCTATAATACGTTTATGTGTCCTGTCACTATTAAAACAAAGCGTCAAATTTCGCACAACACAACACAACACAACAACAAAGATACGATAACACTCGCGCGGCGACTTCAAACGGGCGCGGGCGCATCCGAAATTCCAGAGAAAATAAAATGCGTCACAGGCAGTAAGGACGTCCGGTGACACACTGACCGCGTAACCTAGACACGTCGACAAGTAAGCAAAGAGGAAACAAGCAAACTTACCTATCTCTTTCGCACATACATATTTTGCGATTGACATGAGTGCGTAACAGGAAAGTAATAACTTTCGTATGCATTTTTTCTTATCTAGCTGTGATGACACGCTTTATGACTCTTATGGCTCGGGCATAAAGTATAATTTGCATTGAGAAAATAAATTTGATAGAAAAGGCGTAGGTTTTTAAAGTGGCGAGCTGGCAACGTAAGTCGTTAACCTGTCGCGTGCTCTCCTGTTTACAAAACATCATGTCGAAAATACTTAAAATGAAAAATAATGTCCTGTGGCTAAACTACTGGATATATTCATTTGATTTTTTGTGTGACGGTTGGGAATATCATGACTTATACGAAGTTTCATTTATGATCATATTGTCCTCCCCACATTGTATATACATGACTTAAATACGAATGTTAATGCTCATTACAGAAACATGGATTGTGTTCTTAACGGGATGTGGATTCGGAATCCATACCACAGAAAGCAGTCTTAATAATAAGTAATAATCATTACTTTCAATTTTGCCCTAGCACACGCGTTCTCACGTATGAGAACAAAAACACTAAGTCCATTTTTTGTCAAGCATGTCAGATTATAGATTACCATACCGACCTGAGAATAAAAAGCTAAGGTAAAGCCTATTTTTTTTCTGAATTGGGGACTGAGGGAAATGGGTTTCTGCTTAACGACGCTTATAAATCGAGCGAGGGAAGCGATAGAGTCACTCGCGTCAGCACTATGCCCCCTTATGAAATGACCAACAGACTTGCCGAATTATTTTCTCGATTTTATTTTTCTATTTGATAAAATGGATTGTGTAGCTCACATAATAATTGAATACTGATGCTATTTAATATTGCTGGGCTTGTTACCCTGCTTTTTATTCCCACCAAATATACTAGAAGGCAGAAAGTAACGCGGGAATTTTAAAGGTTATCAACATTCCAAAAAAACAATCAAATTTGGTCAATTTTACATGAATTAAACTATGACTTTGACTGTGGATCCGTTACTGGTAGTTTTTTGTCAATTTACGAAATATTCTTAGTAAATTCTAAATCGCTCGTTTAATAACAGCACCTAGTTTTATCAAACTTAGAAAATTATACTTAAGAATTAGACAAAATTTATACAGAATCAATTAATTATGAAAATATTTATCTTAGACACCACAAGATATAATATATCTACCAAAATGGTCATACACACGAGCTCTCCCGCCAAGCAATGAATTAGACGGTAATTATGAAACAAATTACATTACCTATAATATTCACGTACTTTTGAGATGTTCAGACTATGGAATTATTCTGTACATGTATTCCGATATTGAAACGAGAACAAAACAATACGATGTTGATAAATAAATGTTCGATATTTATTTATTATGGACCGTTAACACAGAATACACACTATACATTATATGTATTAAAAGTATTTTTTTTAATTAAAAATGTAGTCTTCCTTTTAAAGTTCACAGCATGCAATGATAATTTAAGCGAACAAAAAAAATTGAATAATTGTCACAAAACTCACATAAATAATTTTATTTAAGTGAGTTTTGTGTGAAGTGTGAGTGTTAGAAATATAATTAAGGGCTAGAAATTACTAATTAATTGGTGGTTTTTAACTCTTTCTATGAATATTTTCTTTAATATTATTGAACATACGATGATAAAACAGCGGTAATTACTTCCACACTATAATATCACGAATGATAATGCTTATCAACTATACCTATAGATAGAAAGGACCGAATGGTTCTTGGGACTTTTGGAGCGATATATGCATGACGTCTGCTTTGACTAGGCTACTCACTTTACTCCGTTTGCAGTTACTAGGTAGCAATGTAACTGCTTCTTTTTTAATATATCACCAAAACTAAAAAAAATATCCTAATAACAGTAATTAACACCTGACGCAAAAAGCCGCGTATTCACTTTATGATCTGTGTGTTGAATTGCTGCATTGTAGTTTCAAAACGAGTGAACCGATTTCGATTTTAGTTCTTTTGTTTGAATGACGGCTTCATCGAAAGTGTTCTTAGTTATCTATGACTCAATAGAATCGTTAATAAATCAGCATAAACTCTGTAGAATATTTCTTAAATTTAATTCTTCAACTCTATTATACAAAAGTTTATTCTGACACAGAGTGAAAACTTCATATTGGACGTGATTTCAGTGACTAAACTATTAAGATTTTATATTAAAAATTACATAGTAATCTGACCCAGCATTATTTACATTCATTTATTATAAATAAATACTTTTGATAAATTGATAATATTAAAATGATATCTCGCCTTATCGATCGCTAACAGAATATGCCCTTCAGTAATAGCTTCGGCTTTCCCATCTGAATAATTTATCAGGAGGCAATTAATTATGAAAGTGGAGAACATAAGTAGCTCATTACGTGAGTTCAAGTGCCGCGTAAATTTAGCACATACCTTATAATTACGACTTCTGTTCCGAAGATGTGTACGCCCTTAATTGGAGGAATGTGTACTTTTGAGTTGTCATGTATCCATAAAAGGATGTACTTCAAGTCGAAGTCAAATATCATCATCAACACGTTACTGTCCCACTGCTGGGCACGGGTCTCCTCTCATTTGAGAGGGATTAGGTTGTAGTCTACCATGCTAGCCTACTTCAAACGCAATTGAGATTTTTTTTAGGCATGCTGGTTTCCTTCACTATGCCATTAATTAAGCAAGATACCGTGTGTAAACGAGCAATTGTGTGTGTAAAGTATGCAAGCATTTAATGAGGAAGAGTGAAGTGTTGACATAAGAGTTGGGGGTGCAGATTGGCCGGGCTGTATGTAGTAAGTATTAGTAATAGAGTCCCTACCGGGTTTGAATCCCGGTAGGGACAAATGTTTGTGTCATGAGCATGCACATTTGTATCCGAGTCATGAATGTATCTATGTATAATATACATGTGTTTACAAAAAAAAAGTATATATGTAATATATCAACCAAATAGTATCCGTAACACAAGCCCCGTTGCTTAATTTGGAACTAAATGTCACTGTGTCATAATGTCCAGAAATATTTATTATTATTATTAGACGTTACAGTACCAACAAGATCCCGAAACTCCTGTAATAATAATAACTACAAACCATATTAGGTATATTTACAGTATTATCTTGAACTTGTTTGAATAACAGATTTATTTGAATATTTTCCTTTAACTTATTACCTCGGAGGTTGTGCCTAGAATTCCCACCTGGGACATTGCCTATCTAGGTGATGTACTAGAAAGGATTTGTCTCTTTAGCATAGATAGATATAAATTATTTGTTTATTGAAACACATTGTTTGCTAGAGTTAAGTTGTATGAAGTAATGTATAATAAACATAGCCTGAAGGTTGTTGTTCCTGGGTCTGAGTATTTGTGTTTGCAAACGCACCCACGACACGAGAAAATCAAAGACCTCAGGGAAACCTTTCTTTACACACTTTTTGCACGAATTTGGTTATTTCTATTACGTTGTATATAAAAAATGCGAAATGAAACATCTTACGATCCTATATTGGTACTTTTTTACGAATTCTGCATACAAAATGGGTACTTTACGTATTTAAATCAATATAATTTTGTATATAATGATATAAATAAATATTTTTTAATATCCAGCGGTATCTGTATGTGGCAACGTAGATCTTAAGAAGATGAACCAATTTTGGTGTAGTTCTTATATTTGATAGAAGAACTTTATTGAAAGTGTTCTTAGGTATAAATCAAATAAAAATGTTACTCAGTGATAACGCAGCATTCTAATGCTCAAACAATTTCTGAAATCGGTCCAGTAGTTTTTGAGTTTATTTGTTGCAAAGACAAACATCTCTCTTCTTTATAATATTAGTAAAGATTGTAATATCGGTCCTCAGAATTTACCACAAAACCTCACACTTAATATTCATATTATATGTAGACAAAACAAATAGTTCTTTGTGTCTAAAGAGTATCAATTTACACGAATTCAAAGAAGTACAATTGGACTCCTCTACAGAAACCTTTATTGTTATTTTTTTCCATCACCTGAAACTGTCAATTCCCACCTGAAGCCATTATCTAGGCAAATTTGTTTTGGCCCCAATACAAGCTTTTCACTGATTTTCAAACAAAGTTCTTTGTGTAGTATTTACATTGAATATATTCATCATCAACCCAATTTCTCCCCAACTGGGGAAGTACCTCCGCCTTATAGAAGACCGCAGTGAATTAACAATAGTTGTCTTTCTGCGAATGAGTAAGGTTACCAGAGCTCGTTGGGGGAGTGACTATTCTGACGGCATGGGAATTTCTTCAATTATAAAATGCCTTCAGTTATAAAACGCGTGTTGGTATGTTATTATTGTATGTTATAGCCAAATCAAAGACAAACAAACAAGTAACAGAGTAAATAGTGAGTCCATATTGTTTTCCGGTCCGACAAAAAATAGGCATTCAGGTTCAGCTATAGTCAAGTAGGTAAGATACATAATTATTTTAAACTTATGATTCCCTAAAAATTAATCTACAATATCAAGCTTAGCCGTACGTAGAAACTAAATAAGGTCGGTTTTCAAGTAGTTTTTTATCTCAATTCTTGAAGAACTAACTTCACATAAATGAACTAACAAGACTTCAAGTCAATTAGAATTGCCAAACCGATGAGTATAGAAACTCGAAATATGGTCAGTAACTTCCTTTATGACCATTTACACGTCGAGAGTTTCATTATCAACTATTTTATATAATTATATTTGGTATGACTATATTATGAGAGGCATATTGATCTGCCCGACTGGGGAAGTACTTTCTCCTTACAGAAAACCGCAGTGAAATAACAATTGCGTTGGGGGAGTGACTATTCTGACGAAGTCGATTCCGTTTGCTGTTAATTTTGTTACTCCCTTATTTAAAAAAAATCTGGACTGTTTTTACAGTGTCGACAAAGCGCGAGCAATACATCCGGTGTTGCAAACGTCTATATATAGGCTACGGTAACCGCTTACCGTGAGGCGGCCACAAAGGTGACAGTGACAGACTTCACAAGCCGTCGAGAAAGTCTTTGAGGTGTAGGTAGTGCATCTATAAATAAGCACATGATTATTCGACGATCCGACTAGCACAGAGGTAGTAAGATTGGTTTCCGTGGTAACGATTTTGAGTTAGAATCCCATTCGTGGAAAACTGTGTGATAGACACGGGCATATTTGTACCTTATTCATCCTCAGAGAGCTGTGGTAGCCTAGGGGTGAGACTGAGATGTCAAAGGTCTCGAGTTCAAACCCAAGGCGTACCACTGACTTTTCGGAAGTTATGTGCGTATTTATCACATGCTTAACTGTCGAAGGAACACATCGTGAGGAAACTTGCATGCTTGAAAGATTTTCTCGATGGCATGTGAAGTCTGCCAACCCGCAGTATTCTAGCGTGGTGGACTATCGCCTAATCCCTCTCAAATGAAAGGAGACCCGTGCCCAGTAGTGGAACAATAATGGGTTGATAATTTCATCCTTGAAGTCAAACTTGACATTTAAGATTTTCAAGTCTGGTTTTATCAGCTACTACACTCAAAGACAAAATCTTTTGCTAGATCGTTTATACTAAATCTTTTAATATTTCAGAGGTGATTTATACAGGTAGTATGAAAAGCTTCACATACAATAAACTATACTAGATCCAGTCAAAGAAACCTACTGATAAAACCAAAATATATGCAGCTGAGAACAGATCTGAGTAAAACGTTCCTGGAGCTTTTGTGTAAACGAGGGTTAAAACGAAATGAATGGAAATATGAGTAGTATTTACCACAAAGACTTAGGTTTGTATGAGTTACAGGTTGGTCCAGATTTAACCGATTATGTACGTACAAATTTGAGATTGCACTTTACCAAGGATAAAGAGAAACATTCTAGCTTTTTAGAACGTAACATTATCACAGTTGTTGCCTCCAAAGCGTTAGGCAGAGGTGTGCTGATGTACACACACATTACATCGCCAGTATGTTTTAGGTCTCAGGTAATAGACGGCGATCAACGCCCGGTTGATGGCAATAGGCTCCACCAAGCTGCTACTGATAATTTCATAAAAAAAACTCAATAACACTTTGCTCGACCTGAATATCGAACCCAAGACCTCTTGCTCAGCAGTCGCACCTAACGACCACTAGACCAACGAGACAGTTGGCCAACTTTTCAGAACGATTTTTCCATGTAATTTTTTTGCTACACCGGTAAGGAACCCGTAAAAGCACATTTTTTATTCAACCGCTGACATCGTCAGTACATTTAACTATATAGAAAAACTCCGATCATTGACAGGTAACAAATCACTAGAACCATACCGCTTTGTTGTGGCAGCTACCATGTGTTAACAATAAGTCTGTAATTAATCATTCCTACTCACTGCTTTATCGTCACTTTGTAAAATACCGCACAATGTTTTTGTAGCATTCATTTTCTATCCATACATTTTCTATTTTGTTCTATTGGTACAGCAGTGTTTTGTTTTTCAAAGAAATTGTATTCAGACCAATTGTTGCCGATTCCAAGTAATATATTTCTATTTGTAAAGTAAATTCCAATATCAAATATAAATTTACGTAAAAAAATATTAGATATATAAAATTCACAAATTTATTAAGTCGTTTACTATTTTATTTTAAATGCTCGGTTATATACAAGATTATATATCCTAGGTCCTTTTAGGGTACACGGTTACATCATAGTTTATTGGAAAAAATACAATTATCTAGGTTAGTCCTAACTTACTTGGGGTCTGCGTTTTAAGGGGAGGGACAAAATAATGCCCAATTAATCATCTAATTCCTTAGGTACTATTTTCCTTAATAATGCGAGTACAGCTATAAAAAAAACTAGCTATACTCTTGTGTTGAACTTGAAGCTGCTATATCCCAACTCTCCAACTCCACCTTAACATGATTAACAGGACAAAATTTTCATTAAAAATTAATAAAAGCTTTAACCACGCGTCCTAATTAAAAACTCTCAGCTCGCAACTTCGTGAAAGAAAATTGAAAACCGGTTTTAAAAGTCCTTGCCGATTTGAGTAGTGATAGTTAGTCAGTAAAACTTGCAAACTTTCTACTAAATCACCTCGTTAATCAACCGTTTAAGCTCAGCTTAAACTATAGTTTCAAATTACACAAAGTTTGATCCACTCCACTGAGGAGAAGGATTTTAGTTTCAATGACGTTTTTTATGACGTTAAAAGTATTAAAATTATGAACTTCTCTTGCAATTTTATTCTTTTCTCGTTGGCTCTGGCTTTGAATATGAAACCCTGGTTTATAGCCTCTTGGGAGCATATCAAGCTTTTTATGCAAAATTTTAAATATTAGCATCGTGTGTGTCATAATAAAACCGAGATTATAGAATGAGCGAGTATTCATATTTATATGACCAACTAAATAGGGTAGTGTTCTTTTTTTAAACTTAAATTTATGGTCCTGAAAATGAATAAAGCATATTTTAACAAAATATTATTATACTAGCCGCTGTGCCCACCACTCAGTCTGCTAATACAATCACTATTTAGAACATACAACATTCGATGAAATATTTTTTATTTTTTTCTTTAAATATATATTTCCGGACATTATTACACAGCGCCATCTAGTTCCGTGTTAAGCAACGAGGCTTGTGTTACGGACACTGGCAACTTTATCTAGACTTTTTTATTTTTTATAACAGTAATTTCGAATATATACAATTAATAACCCAACAAAACTCATATAAAATAACCAAACTATAACGCCATAATTTCATTCACATCCTACACAAAACTAGCATTGTTAAATTATTTCAGCACAAGGAGCCGTGGAGTTCTTCTGCCTGCGAAGTTGGAAGAAATAAAAAAGTTGACACCAATACAAAAGTTAGTCCCGACGCTCTACAACATGGGTTGTTGACTTCCAACTACCTGTGTCACTATTCTGAAATATATCGACGGTTTAACGAAACTTACTCACAGCTTATATATTAAAAGTGACGTTTTCATATACCTAGTAATAAACATTACTAACATATTTATATATTATATTGTTATAAATAACTCGTTTCACAGTATTTGTGGTCGCACTCCTTCAAAACGGCTTGACTGATTTTAATGATTATTTGAAAGGAGAGCGAAACTTCGTTTCGAAGTTTCGCTCTCCCATCCTCTATATTTCATTAAAGAAAATAAAAGGGTCAATTGTTTAGTATATTTATAAAATATATTTTATCTAGCTTCAGACTAGTATTAAAATATGTATAACTTCTATTTTGTAGAAGTTACAAAAACCACAGTAATACCTTGTAAACAATCTGGGTTTAGCCACTCTAATAAATCAAATTTAAATTAACTTTCTCTGAACTTGGAAATATCAGAAATCGTATCTACATAATCTAGTAATTATGTTTACTTATTGTAAACGTATTTTTAGGGCGCCAGAAGGTCAGAAGGACTTATATTTATTTGAAATCGAAGTTGAACCAAAAATATTCCATAATTTTATTACGGGACTTATAAAAAGGCATTCACAAACAAAAAACATTAAAATGCGATATATTACAATCCTATTCCATTCAAATAGTACAGCAACTACAAATTCTGTGCACGTGGGCCTATCATTCATAAAGATAAACTATTGTTCACGTCGCGTCGACATTCAGATCCATACATTTTTACCACATCAGCGAGTTTGACGGGTAGTCGCCAGCGAGTGCCAACAGAATAGGGGCGCTAGTTCGGCCCGGGAATAAATTGCAAGTTATTTTCCACACCGCTGCCGACCATATTGACGTTGACACTTAACGGAACATAAATCTCCCCGTAAAAATAATTAAACAAAATAGCCAGATAGACAGTTCTGAAATATCATGGCTGTCTGGATTTTTTAAGGTGTGTTGCGTTATTTGGGTGCATTTAAGTCGGTTGGACGTGTCTTTGATTTATGTCAATCAATGATTTTATCGTCACATTTACGGTAGCTCATTCATATAACCACATACATAAAAGTCAAACTCAAGGTTTGGATAAAGGAAAACATCGTGAGAAAACCGATATTTTTCTTGACCGCACTTCTGAATCTAGGGAAAGATTCATCATCAAGCAGTGGGAGTCACCCAAGCCCTCTGTATTATTTTTCTGTAGGTATCTGTAATAAATTTCTAACATTCTTAAATTAATAATAACTACAAAATTTCAGAGCTATATCAAACAATCCTAAGGATTTATAGGCTTTTTGATTTCTGTCTACTATTCATTGTTATCATATCAAGCTTAACATTGTATCTTTAAGGGAAGTTTGGATGTTTTAAGTATGGCCCGTCTATCTATGGACCGTGGCGATCGAAACATTTCCTTGCATGATTAATACTTCTATTGCTCTCACTGTCTTTCCTTCACTGTCATAATCAATTATGTAATTTCACATCGACTAATGCAAACCCATGAACTATGCATATTGATCTAGTAAGAGTTAAGAGCAATACTCACGTACATAATTAACTATTTATACCTACATCAAAGTGGCATCGGAATGAACGGTCAGGAGGGTCGGCGCGCCCCAAAATTTTCGGTATGACAAATATGTCCAGTGCGTGACGAATTCAATATGAAGGGTTTGTCTGGGTTCCGCGCGTAAATTGAAACGAAATATTTATGGGATCGTTGACTGTGTGTAGTTGTAGGTAGGTAGTGTGGCAGTCAGATTGGTGGATCAGTTTAAAATGTGACGGCAGTGGCATTAAAGGCTGTCTTCTGTGATAAGGGTCTCGGATTCGAATCCTGGTAGGGATAAATATTTTTGTGATGGACATGGGCATGTGTATTAATAAATATTCTGCGACATTTTACACAACACCGTCTAGTCCCAAACTAAGCAGAGCTTGTACTATGGGTACTAGGCAATGGATATAACACTTATATACTTTTTTTTTGTAAATACATACTTATAATACATAGGAAACACTCAGACGAACACAAACACTTATATTCATAACATAAATATTTGTGCCCCGTGGGAATCGAACCCACGACCTCGTAATCAGCAGTCCGGTACTCGAACCACTAGACCACAGAGGTGTTCAGATGTATAATATGTATGTATTTCAAAAAAAAATATCAATGTAGTGTATCAGCCAGATGGTTGATACTAGATAGTATCCGTAACACAAGCCTCGTTGCTTAGCTCGGAACTAGATGGCGCTGGGTCATAATGTTCGTATGTTACAATATTATTACAATAAAATAAATAAACGGCGCAGGTTCGTGTAGTATTAAATCAAGATTATCTGTCATGCAAATTTAAATTTTAAAATTAATACTATTACGGTTTTATTTCAATTGAATTCTCTTTTTTGTTATAATAATTATGATTATTATTATAGTAAATTCAACTAGCCTGTCAATATACTGGGAATTTATATCTGCATAGAAATGAAAAGCTTAATTTTCTGCCGCTAGTCAGTAGTGAACTAACAATATTGTGTTCCTGTATGAATGAAGGATAATTAACGCCAGTGGAATTACTAGTTTATTATGGGTATAAGCCTAATTGCAACCTATATGAATTGAACAAACTATGTAAATTATCTCTGTCTCTTTTTCTCTTACTGTCCCTTTCTGTCCTATCATTATCAATGTCACAGTACTGGGTACGGGCCCAGTGTCAAGACAATAATTTGGAAGAATTAGGCAGGTTGGCAGTCTTTATGTACCATCGAGAAAATCTCTCAGGTATGCAGATTTTCTCACGATGTTTTCTTCACAGTTATATTCTAGCCTTTCTGTCCCATGGAATATAATTCACGCGCACAATTTCATTTAAATTATAAATGAAATTAAATTAATCACCCTGTAAATAAGTACTGTTAAAATAAAATAATATAAACAAAATTTTCACGACAAGTTACGAAAATACATGTCAAAAATCGTCGTCACTATCCCGACGAACGAAATGACACAAAAAATTCCGTGCAAACAAAAACTGAATAACTAAAGTATTCACGTGTTGTATAGTGTTACTATTTCAAATTCCGGGGCTTCGTGATATTAGATGCGTGTCAAGTGTGTGAGTCTCCTTAAATTTTAGCCTTTACACCGTGTCGTAATGTACTGACTTTATTTCGAATAGACATGCAAGGATTTGAATTCGGGTGTACCTAAATGGTGTAAAAAGGTTTATGAGTTAAAGAATATAAGTTAGGACTTAGTAATACAAACAAAGCAGAATTGTTGATGGTGTTTTACTTTTGTAAAACATGAAACAATTTGATTTTAAAAATATCATAATTAATTTCTTGCGATTATATTGAAGAGGAGCTGGGATAGCCCAGTGGATTGAGATGTCAAAGATCTTGAGTTCAAACCAGGCACACACCGCTGACTTTTTAAAGTTATGTGCGTATTTAACACATGGTCAGTGAAGGAAAACATCGTGAGGAAACTTGTATGCTTGAGAAATTTCCTTGAAAATGTGTGAAGTTTGCCATCCCGCATAAGGTGAAAGACTTTTGCTCTTCTCAAATGAGACAAAACCTAGCCGTAAATTGGGAGATGATGATCAAATTGTTACTATAATCGACTATTACTAGTACAAATAATTGATACGCTGAAATAGGCGCTCGCTCAAACTAATTTGAGACTGTACATGGAAACAAAACACAACGTTTTTTAAACGGTTTTTTTATGAATACACAAATGCACTAACGACTTTCTTCTTAAGTTTTCTTGAAAACAACGCGAGGAAAGCTACATACCTGTAAGATTTTCTCAATGGCGGGCATGTAAATTCTGCCGACCTGCACAAGTAGAATAGACTCCACTACAATGACCCTTGGAGCACAGTAACTTGACGCCTTAGCTCAATTTTTTGAGCAAACTTGTAGCAGTTGTTATTTGTCTACAAGACTATAACAATATAGGTAGTTTAATATTTTTTATCTGTTCTAGCCGTAAATTACTTGTTTTCTAACATAAACGTTAGTGTTAATACTAGACTTTGTCCCTTCGTGGTCGGCCGCTAGCTTGATTGAGCATTAGATGCATGAATAGTGATAATTATCCGGTTCAGTAACGGTTAATTTGGTGAAATCATTAGAGCTTGAGTGTACAGAGGTGTACTATTGTATTATATGTACCCCCACATTCGCATAAGGCCGGAATGTTTTAAGGTCCCATGTAATATATATGGCCCAGTTGATGGCAATAGGTTGCGAGCCTATTGCCATCAACCGGGCACGAATCCTAAATTCGAGCTGCTACTAAGAATTTCATAGAAAACCCCGATAACACTTTACCTGACCTGGGAATCAAAACCTCCGTCGAAGACCTCTAGCTTAGAGGTCACAACCAACGAGGCAGCCTAGACGTCTATTGTGTTCATATGATACGTTCATGCTAATGCAATAAACATGTTGAATATTACTAGTAATGAAATAATAATAATAATAATGTTGAATATTTGACGACCGGTTAGCTCAGCGGTAGTTAACGCTGCCTGCTGTACCATGGGTGCGAATCCCAGTAGGGACAAATGATTGTGTGATGAGCATCAACATTTGTTTCCGAGTCATGGATGTATCTATGTAATATATGTATGTATTTACAAAAAAAGTAGTATATAAATGTAGTATATCAACCATCTGGTATCCGTAACACAAGCCTCGTTGCTTACTAAAAAACTAGACCTCGTAGAAATATGCAAAATTAATGGAACTACTGATATCCTATTTAAAACTAGCTGTAGACGTAAATAGGAACGTTTTTTATGCCTGCTGTTCAACGCCGGGGAATTAACAGCGCTGGCATAAATAGCTTGCTTATTTTCTCTTCAGTTTCCCGGGGTTTCCTACTGGAATTACTTATAAAGTTCATACAGTAAATATTTTAAGTTGTACTGTATTTCAAAATTGTAGTTATATTTTAGACTCTGTTATTATTATCGTAAGGTTTAATATAAGCTGAAACAGCTTGATAGTGTAAATCGTGGAGTGTTAAGACCAAGTTTGAGAGACTCACGTATTACTGACTTTTCAAAATTGTCTGTTTCAAAAGTTGTAATCATCACATGCTGGAACGTTAAAGGAATCATGAGGAGACTGACTTACCCAAGAGTTTTTCTCAATAACGTGTGAAGTCTACCTGCTCTAAGCTAGCGTAATGGACTTCAACGTCAAAGTAAAAGGTTTTATTTTAATTAGACTATATCTAAGACGTTACCGAGCAAGACAAATTCGCTTTTTACTAGAAAATTATAGTAGCTATGAAGATTAATAGCCCTTGAATTGTTTGCCCATCTCCTTCATACAGTAGCCTTGTTAGATGTTTAAACTATATGAAATATTTTTTTTAAATAATCATTAAAAGCTTACAATTATCATTCTTATTTCACAGAAGTAATATATTTAAAAATAATATGAAAATGAAAAGAAAGAAATCAAATAAAATAAGTACGTATGTTAAAAACTGTATAAATACATAATATCTTTCGCAATCTTCACGCAACACTACAAAAAAAATTCGGTGTGAACGCAGAAAAAATCAAAGCGTTTGTCAGAGGCATCTTTACGCACGAACGGGAAGAGAAATGTTCCCACCTAGACCTATCTCCGGTAAGCCAACGTCATGGGACACACGCGGCATACTGATAGCGGGTCCTTCACTGAAGAATATTATGCAACCATAGCTTCAGCACCATTTTTATTTAGTGTTGGCGTTATCGGAAATCTTACGCCGGCATTATACATGTATTACTAGCTTCGGATTGCGGCTATACCCGCGTATAATATTCATTAAATAAATAAATATTTCTGGACATTATAACACCATCTAGTTCCAAGCTAAGCAACGAGGCTTGTATTACGGATACTAGTCGGTTGATATATGTACTACATATATTATACTTTTTTTTTTGTAAATACATGCATATTATACATAGATACATCCATGACTCGGATACAAATGTTAATGCTCATCACATAAACATTCGTCCCTGCCGGGATTCGAATCCAGTACCCATAGCACAGAAGGCGGTGTTAACTACCGCTGGAATAATTGGGTCGTCAACGTCAATAAAAATAGACTTTATGTTATTCTAAAATATTTACGATATTACCTATTATAAAGGCGAATGGCAGGCTTGTATGAGAATCTCGTACACCTAATAAAATTTCGTGTTTTGGGACACTTTTTGTTTTAATTGGTAGTTAATATGATAGACAAGCCTTTTTTAAATTCTTAGATTTTTAGAACTTGGGACGTAAAAGTTATAACCAGTTCTAGTTTTTGAGGTTATGTACTAGTGTACCGATGTAAATTGTTACTTATAGGTACATAAACATTGATTTGGTGGTAAAGTAAATGTCTTAGATTGCTTGTCGCTATCCTTGTAGTGTTTTACTTACTTAAGTAGGTAGATTGTGAAAAGGATTCGGTGTATTAGGAGATAGGTACCTATGTCCAGCAGCGGACTGCAACTGTTTGATCATGAAAAATTTCTGATGGGGTTTTGAGTGTCGGTAAATAAAACAATACTTTTTTTTGTAAGTACAATTATTATACCTACTTATATTAAAAAAAAACTTAATATTACTTTATCCAACAATTATGCGTTTGTACGTATAATATATGAGTATTTATTTATATTTAATGTTATTTCTATTTCTAAATAATTAATTATCATTTCGATATTTGTGTTATTTTACATATGGCAACTTCTAAAAACATAACTGCGTTTAGTTTACGATTGTATTACGTTTCTTTATTAAAATCTTTTTATTGATATTATTAATTAATGCAAAGTTCTAAAAATAGTACACTTACATGAAAATAAATGGCTTAGTTGCCTTATCAAGTGGTGCAAGTTCTATAACAGAACAACAAAAAAAATATGCGGTACCAAATCTGCCGTTCGCCTTTCTTAAAGACTTGTTTCTTAATTTTTGTAAAAATAATAGCAAACATTTTTAAATGTAATCAAACTTTCACATTTATAATTGTTATTGTAAGGTAAAAAAGGTTCCTTAGAAATGCGTGAATTGAATAGAAAGTTGATTAAGAAAAGTTGATTATAAATATTTTCTAGGAATTTTATACATAAACTATACATCAATTAGAAGTTTGTGAAGGATTAGAATTGTAGGTCATATTATATGGTTAGTATAAATAACATTATTACGTTCCCAAAATTAAACTATTACTTTACTGGGTTTCCCAACCCAGTAAAGTAGTAAACAAAATAGGATTGACTGTTTACTTACACGAATATTTGTTCAATATTAGTACGGTTATAAGGTCACGGTCGACTATAGCCGCGGGCTAGCCGTCTGCCTATGATCTAAACTGGCACAATAGACTAATATAGAATAGAATAGTTTCTCAACTGTCAACAGTTTTTTTTGTTTAGTAGCTATTGGGGAAGCTTTATTAATTTTATTTTATTTTCTTTGGGAAACAAACAAGTATACAATATATCTTACATCTAATTTATAATAACATATGGACCGATGTACAATCAATGACGTTTCTACAAGTTACTTAACAATAAAGTTTGTGACATTTTTTTGCTGTTGAATTTTTACTAATGGGCGACTTGATAAATGAAGCAACTAATAATACGATATAAGGGTTGAATCACAAAACTGAAGTATAATAATAATCTTACAAGTAATATATTAAAGAATAATACACAGTGCATCTGATTGACTTCTTCTAGATGTGACTAGCTTGCTAGCTTAATTAAAGACAAAAGTGCACAAAATTAAGTTCTTATTGGTACACAAATACAGCTTTGCTCTTAAAAAAGAATGAGAATTCGATTAATATACAATCTAAGTTCAATGTATCAAGTCACTGAGCTTAAACCTAATTAACGCAAAAGAACCAAAAAAGACGTCTATTTCGTCACGAAAGGAGTTGGCAACATACGATGGTGAATAATGGCTTATATTCGTTCGACTCTTATCTTTATTATTTTAAGCCAAGCTTCGAACAAGCTTCTGCGGGTGCGGTTAAATCCACAAACAATCACGACGTCAAGACATAAAAATTAATAACTTTCTATTAAGCCAAGAAACGAGGCCATAAACGCGCAATATTGATCCCTCCGAACTGGAAGGTAAGCACTGCACGCACCGTTGGATGTCACTCAATGACACACAAATTGCATGTTTATTGACATCATGTGGGTTTTGGCTCAAGACACTGAGTGATTTTTATATTTCCTCTATGAATATAAATCCAAGGACGTATATAAATCCACGTAAAATTTATTAAATACTACCCCAGCGGAAAATAGCGTAGATACCAAGTGTGAGTAAGTAATATTGTTGGATTTAAACCGACGTCTCATAAGAAGAATATTGACAATCATTTTATTTTTTACTTTTGTTACCTCCTACAAACAAAATAACAAACTATTAGATGTTACCTCTAAATTTTGAATAGCTTTTATGATTATCTCAAAAACGACTAATAATGATTTTGTGGTTTTATTAGATCTAGGGATATATTCAAATAATTCAAATAACAGGAACTGCAGTTTTTAAGATGCGAAAATAAATCATAATTAGGTAATAATAACTAGGTTCGCGCCAACCCTGTACAAATAGACGAAAATTCCAAAAACATTATTTAGGTCGTTTACGCCTACTTGGTTTATTAAATATCTTCTTCGTTTTTTATACAATGCAAATTTATAACAGTAGGGTGTATACGTTTTAAAGAGGACAAGTAGTTAGCGAGCCTGTTATTGACTATGGACTGAGAAGTCAATGGTTTTGAGTTCGATTCCAAGGCACCGTAAACTGACCTCACGAAGTTTTCGTAGTTTCTCAATTGTGTGTAAAGAATGTCAACCCACTCTATTTTATCGGGTGGGATTATAATTATATATTATAGCCTAATACCTCTCAAATTTGAAAAGATCCGTGCCTCGTAGTAGGACAGTAAAGTTGATAAGAGAGAATACGCTTTAAGTATTGCATACTACATAAAAATGTGTGACGGAAAGAGTACCAATCCATTCATCAAATAAAGAGCCATAGTATTTGCACTAAAAGTCAACACGGCGAACAAACACGGCTGAAAACGTACTAAAGCTAAAGTGTTGCTCATATTTGCGATTCACGTATCGCAACAAAAAAAACGAATCGAACACACTGCATAAATATTTATAAATATCATCAACTCACTTTTGTTTTTGAACGGGTTTGTTTATTTCGTTTCAAATTGAAAGCTGCCTGATTCTGTATTTCTCGACGAGTACAAACTGTCAGTCTTCAAGTGTGCTTCATCTTACACCACATCGCGTCATCTTATCACCTATGAGTTTAGTCGACAGTCTACCAAACTGGTATCTAAATGGGTTGGGCAATTTCACACGCGGTAGAGTTAATTAAGCATGCAGGTTACTTCACGACGCTTTCCTTCTCCGCTCTAGCGAGTGATTATAATTATTAATACTTACGCACGTGATTTTGAAATTTGGAGTTCGTGCCTTGGATTTTAAATCAAGACCTCTTGCTTTGAAGGGTATTTTTCTGGATTTCCGGACATTTTTTCCGGACATTTATTACACAGCGCCATCTAGCTCCGTGGTAAGCAACGAGGCTTGTGTTACGGATACTAGATGGTTGATATACTACAAATATACTTTTTTTTTGTAAATACATACATATTATACATAGATGATGACTCGGAAACAAATGTTGATGCGCATCACACAAACATTTGTTCCTACCAGGATTCAAACCCAGGACCCATAGCACAGCAGGCAGCGTTAACTACCGCTGAGCTAAACGGGTCGTCTAAACGTATCGTCTAACGTTCGTAGGTATCTAAACGGGTCGTATTACTAGGATATAGAAATTATAGTATATGCTTTTTGTAGCACTTACCAATTTTTTTTTGTACTGCAAGTGTGGCAACCAACCTTAAAGATTGCTTAATGGTAAGTGGTTTCCGCAGCTGATAGACGTTTGCAACACTGAAGTTGTCACTAGTCGCGTTGAACTGACAGCAAACTGAATACTCATACTGTCAGAATAGTCATTCCCCTAACACGCTCTGGTAACCTACATATAATTATTGTCGTTTATTATTTAATTGTAGTAACTATAAGCCCATCACAATCGTACTGACAATTACTCCTACTTCAGAATACAAAAAATGGAGCATTCTAATATTATTTCTTACACTTACGCGAATAATAGACAGTTTTATTATTCATGTCTATTATTTAGCATATTATTTAGTCTCTCAAATATTGAATTATCCATAGTTAGTAATTTATACAATCAAAACCTCAGTTTATCGGAAACCAAAAATAGATGCTGTTAAAGATCCGAAACGTAAGGGTCAAATCTTATCAATATACCACGATAAAAACAGTAAAAAATTAGTATTTTTTTAATAATTTTATTGAATACTTACAAACCTTAAACCTGTTGAACAACCAGTAAACAGCTAACAATAAAAATATATCGTGTACGTTAAATTAAGAACTTCTCGTTAACAAGAAGCAGTCGAGCAGAAAATTGTATTAGTATCGAAGGAGACGTTATTTTTAGGGTACCGTTTCGAAACACAAGGGGAAACCCTTGGAATTACCAATAGTTAAGTAACAGGAAAACATTCAAATTAAAGTGTAGCGTAACGGAACCGCTGAACGTGCGTTATTATTCTACGAAAATCGAGTAGCGATGTTTGTTGGATTAAATAATTATATCGCCATGTTTTCATACGGTAATGAGAAGGAAACGCAAAATTTTGCGTTTTGGTTTAAATCCAAGTAGTTCAAAATCAAACCCTCTGGGAATGGATTTCATCTTGTTCTGAGACACGTTGTCAGTTGTAGGATAGTAAATACAGAGACAGGTTGTACTTACATTTAAACTGCATTTTTGACACGCAATGAAAAAAAGATATGTGTTGATAAGTTGTTGGTAAGCAACGAGGCTTGTGTTACGGATACAAGTTGGATACGGATAGTAGTTACTCCATATATACTTTTTGTTGTTGTAAATACATACATATAATACATAGATACATCCATGACTCAGAAACAAATGTTGATGCTCATCAAACAAACATTTGTCCCTATCGGGATTCGAACCCAGGACCCATAGCACAGCAGGCAGCGTTAACTATCGTTGAGCTAAACGGGTCGTCAAAAAAATCTAGAAACTAACAAATGAGTACCTAGTTCTAAATAGCTCATGAAAACTGAATCTATAATGAAATATTTAAGAAGCTTTCCATAAATAATACGTTGATAAGGTAAATAACACGGTAACCAACGTAACAAACCACTTGTACATCACACACGCAAGTTAATTAACATTTGACGTACATTTTGGAACTTGAAGAGGGTAATATTAATGTATATCACACTAATTATTCATACACCTCATTCTGAAGAACTCTGATTAATTAATTTCTATAGCAATCGCGAAATATGGAGAATTTCACAATTAGGTATATTGGTTAAATTTGGAATTTAATTGGAGAGCTATTGTTCTATGAAGGATTTATTTAATAATGATAATAAATAGATACATTCGGAAATTATTACTTATTATAATATGATTAATAAGTACCGAGGCTTGTATTATAGATACTACTTGCATACATAGACGACTCGGTGGTGCAGTGGCTGAGTGATCGGCTTGTGCTTTGCGGGTTGCGGGTTCGATCCCCGCACGTAGCAAATATTTGTACTATATTGTAAAAAAAAACAAAACAAACTAAAAGCAAAACAAACATTACGAACAAGCCTCGTTGCTTACCACGTACGTACTTAGTCGTTGCTTGTCCGGAAATATTTATTTATGTGATGCGTCTTGAGAACCCAATTAGCGCAGCGGTGTTAAAATCTGCCTTCTTTAGTAAGGGTCCTGGGTTTGAATCTCGATAGGGGCAAATGTTTGAAATAATGCAATATAATTATTTATTTATTTTATTTATAGAGGTGTGATAGTTGTCTTTGTATACTATCATTGTATGATATGTATTAAGCTGGATTTAATTACAAGTTCAATATTTATAATGCTGATGTAATGAACAAGATTTTTTGTGTACAGAACCCTGCCCAATTCTGCACCGTCCGATCCACGTTTACAAGCGACATACTTTTCGATACAGATCCTTGATGCTTAGCATTTGTTTCTTCTATAAATACCTGTAGGTACTATTATCTAAATTTGGACATTATTATACAGCGCCATCTAGATGCTCATCACACAAACGTTTGTCCCTACCGAACCCGGGACCCACAGCACAGCAGGCAGCGTTAACTACCGTCGAGCTAAATGGGTCGTCGAATTGTTTTGCTTATAAATTTTGTACAGCAACTAACTATGAACGCTAATCACAAGTTAATTATAAAGATACCTGTAATATAAATCCAGTAGCCACGGTTTGTATGGAGTACGAGTAATCGCCGCCGAGTCGCGGGTTCGATCCCCGTACAGAAGAAATATAAGTGGGGTTTATATCTAAGAACAAAACCTGAAACAACTATCTAGTTGTTCCGGGTTTGTTTGTTTGTTTGTTTGTATGTTGTGAATAATTATTTGTGTTTGTAAATACATGCGAGGTTCTCACTCAAATGAGCTGCCCGACTGGTAAGTACCTCCACCTTACAGAAGTCAACAGTAAAAAACAATAGTTGTGTTTTTGCGACCGATTAGGACTGCCAGAGCTCAATAAAAAAGTGTTGCAAATGTCTATGGACTACGGCTTTCTCTTACAATCAGGCGAGCCGTTAGCTTCTTTGCCACTACAATCATCATCATCATCATCAACCCATTAACGTCCCACTGCTAGGCACGGGTCTCCTCTCATTTGAGAGGGATTCGGCAATAGTCCACCACGCTAGCCTACTGCGGGGTAGACTTCACATGCCATCGAGACAAATCTCTCAAGCATGCAGGTTTCCTCACGATATTTTCATCCACAGTTTGAGAATGTGATAAATAGGCACATTACTTCCGAAAGTCAGTAGTGCGTGCCTTGGGTTCTAACTCGAGACCTTTCACATCTCAGTCCACTGGTCACACCACTAGGCTACCACAGCTCTAGCCATCACATTACAAAAAAAAAATGGGTTCTGTTGCTCAGCGTTAGTAATGTGTTTTATAAATATATTTTCGTGTACAAAACCGCCAAGCCTGCTGAATTTTATATGTATATGTTACTATATTATTTTTAACATGTACTACTTGTATTTTTTGTTCAATAAAACCGGTTCGATTGCCGTCGTCGTTAGGAAATATTTGTATTCTAGGAATAAGTTTTATTACGAAGCAATATTTTTCTACCATAAATAGGACGTGAAATTTTTTGTTGTTAGTAACGTTTTATGGGTGACTGTAGGTACTCGTTATTATAACCAATGAGACCTGTATTTGTAAAATGAAATTCTTGTTTCTTTGTTTCTGACGTTGTTCTAAATAAGATCAGTTGACAATTAGCACGTTACTAAGAATAATATTTTATTTTAATACCTAGTAGTATTTTTTTAAATATTTTAAAAAAATACTATTTTTATATAATATATATTTCTATTCCCTAACTAAAATTAAACATAAACCCCCTACAGTAACCGTCATCGTGAATAGTTTAATTACATAAAATATCTCATTTTAAATTAATAGAAATATTATTATTATTGAAATAAAACTACTTATTATGCAATTAAACGCAATGAAGTATTAAAATAAGTGTTAGAAAAACACAACACTTTTTTTAGGAATTTGAATATCTTAAACTTGGATTAAAAAAAAGACTCCATCTTAAGCAGCTTAAGACCAAATCCTTTGAACCTAAAATCGAATCATCCCCCAATACAAAATTACAAAGTCATTCAATTTCTAAAATCGTTTATAACTTTTCACTAGAGATGTAACACCATTCAAAATTAAATGTTTTATTCATAGGTATTAAAAATTTTAGCTCGGCGATAAAAAATGTATCAATGATTTATGACTATGGCTCGGTCATGGGGTATTTTATGTCGCCATGATGCAGGGCTTATGGTAATGAGCCTGTTGTTAATTCTATGGGGTGGTGTAAGAGCTTTTAAATTTCAGTGTAGAGTGTTAGTATATGAGAATTACTAACCATGAAAGTGTTCTAAATACTATTAGGTACATTCTTCAAACGTAGGTAAATTATTTTACACGCCATGGCGCATATATTTATCAACGGGCTAGTAATAATATATGTACAGATTTAGATCTTGTGCGCACGTTTTTAAGACTCATTTTATAGACGGACTGATTGCCATATTCATCAGCCCATTTACTAATTCACTGCTGGGCAAAGGTAACATCTTATTGGAGATTGATAAGATAGACTGCCACGCTATCTAGTGTAGGTTGACAAGAATCACACACCAAGGAGAAAATGATCAGGGATGCAAGTAAACAGGTTATAAATATGCATGTAACGCTGAAAAATAAGTTACCCTTGAGATTTTAGTACTTGAAACAGCCAGGGCTTCAAAGCCAGATGCCACTTACCGGACACTAATGCAAACTCTGAATTATTACTTAGAAATTCCTTAAAAACTGAAACAAAAATGGCCTCCTTCAATACTACATTCTTCGAATAATATTTATTACATCAGCCTTATCTTCGGAAAAAACAGAGTGATGATATAACGATGATAAAGCAACCTATATCGAACAGTTTCAATATTTGGATCCGACGCACAAGTGCCTATAAACTGGCGCACACATAAAATGCATGCCCAAATCCAGTGCACAATCACAACGGTTTAATATTTGAATCATTGTGCACATTTGGCTCCCGCTCGCATTACGGATCCCCATATTCAGTGCGGTCCTATAATGGTTGCGTTAACAGACCTACATATAAATAGACGTCGCAAGTGTACCTACTCTCCGTTCTCAAAGTACGTTAAAGTTAGTTAAATACTGTTGCTTTCAGTACGCGTTCCATTCATACTAATATTAAAGATACGAAAATAATGTGTCTGTTATCTCTTCACGCTTAAACCGCTGAACTTATTTATATAAAATTTGTTATCGAGGTAGTTTTAATTTAGAAAGACAAAACTATTCTAGAAGCTTTTATTCTAGAAATCATCTCTTAAAGAGGCAAAAAGGGAGGTAGAGAGTTGTATGGAAATCAATAATTTCTTAAAAAAACACACTATTCGACTTTTAGTAAGACGCTTGGTAAATATCTGCTTAATTACCTAAATTCCTAATTCTACGCAGATTAAATTGCAAACAAGAGCTAATTATCGTCGAAATCGATTAACAAATCGATTACGAAATCGATTCATCACTATCCATCGGCATCACCAGCCAAAAGGCCACTGCTAAACAATGGGCACGACCATAGATTTGCTGCTTGATTACATGCCGCCCGCATTCAACAATTTCCAGCAACCTTAACCAGGTCGTGTCCTATGTAAATTAATGCGTTCTAGAAATCGATATGTTGCAGAACGATATATTTCATCCCCTAAATTGCGCCAGAGATTTTTATAGAATTTTGTATAAATACAACATTCTATAAAAATCTCTGGCGTCATCGTAATATTATAAATAACTAGCTGACCCAGCAAACGTTGTTTTGCCACATTTTAGGGGTTGGTGGTAGAAGAGTGAAAATTTAGGGTTGTATGTATTTTTTAATGCCAAATCTAAAAAAAAATACAAAAAAATATTTTGTCTAAAAAAAAAAAAAAATTTAGGGTTGGACTACCCCTAACATTTAGGGGGATGAAAAATAGATGTTGTTCGATTTTCATAGATACCGGATAAGCACAAAAAATTTCATCAAAATCGGTCGAGCCGTTTCGGAGGAGTTCGATTACGCACCCCGTGACAGAAGAATTTTATATATTAGACTAGCTGACCCAGCAAACGTTGTTTTACCACATTTTAGGGGTTGGTGGTAGAAGGGTGAAAATTTAGGGTTGTATGTATTTTTGTATGTTGTATCATAAAAAAATTGAAATTAAAAATTTTGTCTAAAAATAAAAAATAAAATTTAGGGGTGGACTACCCCTAACATTTAGGGGGATGAAAAATAGATGTTGGCCGATTCTCATAGATACCGGATTGTTCAGGTACCACTCACTCACTTCACTATATACACTTGATAGGTGAGGAACTTTGAATAAAACAATATATTCCTTTTGAGAGTACGAAATTGAGCTTTATTCACATTAATATATATCAGGTGCGCGGAAACTCTTAACACCGCGATTCAGAATTGTGACAAAAATGCACAACGCCATCTATCGAGCTTAGAGGAAGCTTGCGGCGTAACATACCGCCCACCATGGACGGAATGTCCATCACAAATTATCTTATGCTACTGATTAATAACAATTCAAATAAATCACCCACCGTGACAAGTGGGTCAACCACAATTATCAAAACATTTAGGTACAAACAAATTAACAACAATTACAGCAATGGTTGTTCGAAAGTGGACTGTAAACAATAACTAATAAAAAAAACATTGTGTAAACATTTGAATGTACATATACATGATACATACTGTATAGTTAGTTACATGAAACCTTTTATTCTAAACAAATTCAATTATAATTATTTGAATTGTGTAACAAACATTAAAACATTTTATATTCAATTTAACATAAACATTACCATCTACAAACAAAAATAAAAATTTGAGCAACAACAATATAGGTACGCTTACCTTACATATGCTACAGACCTTAAATCTAAATATTAAACCTAAGTAGTAATAGGTAATACAATTAATTTAGAAACAGGTCTTTTTATGATAGACCCCTTACAACGTAATGACACGACCCTCGTGATATTATCCGAGCCAGCATGCTTGTCAACTATAATACCATAAAGCCATCGTGCGGGAGGCAAATCGTCCTCCTTAATCAACACAACACTGCCCACACTAGGTTCTACGGTTTGATGCGCCCATTTGTTCCTCTGGTGAAACTGTACTAAGTATTCACGTGACCACTTACGCCAGAAGTCCTGAATCATGCGCTGTGTCAGCTGCCAACGTCTCAGAGTACTAATGTTGGACTCCTCAAAGTTAACATCTGGTGCGAGTAGCAAAGGCTCGCCTACCAAAAAATGGCCAGGTGTTAGTGGAATTGGATCTTCTGGGTTCGTGCTAATGGTGGAGATAGGCCTGGAATTGAGACATGCTTCTATCTGGGCAAGTACTGTCGTCATTTCCTCAAAGGTTAGGGTGCTTGTACCAATTACCCGTTTAAGGTGATGTTTAGTAGACTTCACCCCAGCCTCCCAAAGGCCTCCAAAATTTGGAGAGCGTGGTGGGATGAAGTGCCATGTTGTTCCGTTGGTTGATAACCAATCAGCAATATCATTTGCTACGCCGGACCTTTCGTGGGGGATTAACGCCTTCAACTCCTTGTTGGCTCCTACGAAGGTGGTGCCGTTATCACTCCACATCTCACCACAATGACCTCTACGAGCTGTGAAGCGTTTGAAGGCTGCTAAAAAGGCTTCTGAAGTCATGTCACTCACAACTTCCAAGTGTATGGCCCGAGTGGCCATGCACACAAATAAACATATATATCCCTTGGTGGAGTGATGACCGCGACCCCTTGCAGATCTTAGGCTAATAGGACCTGCGTAATCCACACCACTTCTAAAGAAAGGTCGGCTGGCATTGACCCTAGCAGAGGGCAATGAACCCATTAGGGGTTGTATAGACTGAGCGGAATAACGGATACAATTAACACATTTCCGAACGTATCGCCTAATGACATCCTTTGCATTAATAATCCAATATTTGGATCTCAAATAATTAAGAACTAACTGAGGTCCACCATGCAATGTGCGCTCATGAGCGTCAGCTATTAGGAGGTAAGTTAAGTGTGATTTACGAGGAATAATTATAGGATGCTTCGAGTCTTCGTGAAGATTGGCTTTGTGTAACCTACCGCCAACTCTCAAAAGCTGTTCGTGATCTAGGTAAGGATTGAGTGAGGTAAGTACCCCTTTTTTATCTAATTCCCCTTTTAATTTTAAATTATCTATTTCCGATCTAAAATATTCCTTCTGACATAAACTAATGCAGGTAAGTAATGCCCCTTGTATTTCAGAATGAGTTAGAAACTTATTAAAATTTGTATTATAATTTTTATTTTTAAATTTTAAGAACCTTTTACAATAAGCGACTACTCTGGTAAGTTTCCTTAGAGATGAATATTTAGAAATTATAGAATTTTCACTTACTTCCTTTACTACTGTATTGCATGCTACTATTAACTTTTTCTCCTCTAGTTTAGTTTCCTTAATTTCTTTTCTACTATAATTAATTTTTGTGTTTTTCAGCCAACTAGGTCCGTGCGTCCACAATTCAAGATTTACGCACTCGGAGGGATTTACTCCGCGTGACGCGCAATCTGCGGGATTGTCCTTAGATTGGACGTGCGACCACTGACTGTTCTCCATAAAGGTAAGTATTTCAGATACTCGGTTACCCACGAAGGTCTTCCAGCGGCTAGGGTGGCTGCTCAACCAAGCGAGCACCACTGTGGAGTCTGTCCAGGCATGTATGTTTTCTTTACAGATACCCAAGGTGTCCGAAACTTCACGTAGAAGTTTTGATAGTAGCACAGCGCCACATAATTCCAAACGAGGTATGGATACCTGTTTGACAGGGGCCACCTTGGTCTTTGATGCGACTAAACTGACATGAACATGGCCGCTAGAATCAATGCAACGAGTATAAACTACAGCTGCGTAAGCAACATTTGACGCGTCAGCGAATCCGTGCAACTCAAGTAGGACGTCGTTCTGGCTCGTATGAATCCATCGTGGTAGACTGAATTCCCTAAGATGGTGAAGGTTGTTCCTATAATTGAGCCACTCTCTCAACAGATGATCTGGAAGCTCATCATCCCACTCGGAGCCTGCTAACCACAAGCGTTGAATAAACACCTTGGCTGTTATTATCACCGGCGCGAGCCAGCCGAGAGGATCAAATAATCGAGCTATATCAGATATCACTTTTCGCTTCGTAACGGGGGTTTCGGGCGGAGGAAGCTGGACAGTGTAACTAAACTGGTCTAAATTTCTATTATAAATAAATAGATACATTAACAAAAATCTTAGGACTAAGTTAGTCCTAAGATTTTTGTTAATGTATCTATTTTTATTTCTAAATTATCATACTTTACTGTGTCTATATTTATTACGTTTAATAGTTCATTACTGCTACTTGACCACTTTTGAAGCTCGAAGCCCCCACGACTTAGTAACTCATTCATTTGGTGATAAACTTGTTCACCTTCATCAACTGACTGACAACCTGTTAAGAGGTCGTCTACATAAAAGGATGTGAGAACACGGTCTGCTGCTAGCGGAAAATCTTTTCCTTCGTCACGAGCTAGTTGCTGCAGAGATCGGACTGCTAAATATGGCGCAGAGGATGTTCCAAACGTAACACGTAATAACCGAAGGTGCCTTAATTCTTCATCTGGGTTATCGCGCCATAAAATGCGCTGATAATCAGTTTCCTGGTCAGCAACCTTGATCTGACGGTACATTTTAACAATGTCTGCTACCAAACTTATGGGGTGACAGCGCCACCGCATAACAGTTTGACGCAAATCAGGTTGTAGGGTTGGGCCAACCATTAATTCCTTATTTAATGATACATTATTGTGGCCTGAACATGAAGCGTCGAAGACGACCCTAACCTTTGTGGTACTTTTATCATCACGTACCACCGCGTGATGTGGTAGGTAAAAGGCAGCTTTACCTAATTCTAACTGAGGGACCACTTCAGCATGCCCCAGCTGAATATACTCATTAATAACTGCACTATACTGTACTCTAAGTTCAGGTTCCTTTAATAATCTATTCTCTAGGTTGATAAAGCGCCTACGGGCAATGACCTCTGAACCCCCGGACGTGCAACTCGGCCGATCGGTTTTAAATGGTAAGTTTACAACATACCTCCCGGTCGAATCACGTTTGGTGGTCTTAGAGTAGAAGTCTTCACATTTCTGTTCTTCTTCAGTCAACATTACGTTGCGAACTGAAGGTTCCGACTCTAACTCCCAAAACATACGCAAAAGGTCATTGACATCCGCTGACTGTACTACTGTATGATAACATACGGGCCTAGAGATTGCAGACGATTGAATTTCACCAGATAAAATCCATCCTAATTTAGTCTTTTGTGCGACTGGAGTTCCAGGCGGACCCTTGACCAAACCATCTAACAAAACTTCACCGATCACACGCGTTCCTAACAACAGGTCAATTTTCCCGGGCGTGTGGAATGATGGATCTGCTAATTTTAAACTCGCAATCGACGATGGAACTTGAACAATCTTTCTCTCAGGAAGATGTGTAGTGAGTTTATTTAGCACATAAGCATCGACATATAAACAAAAGTTCGGATCTAGACGAGACTGTAATTTAATTGTCACCATTGACCTAGAGGGCACTGAACTTCCCTCGTCGTCGCCTAATCTATGTATGCCGGTGCGAGTACGTATTTTACGTAATCCCAGAAACTGAACAGCGGCCTCGGTAATAAACGACACCTGAGAGCCCTGGTCTAACAGTGCTCTTAAAACCTGAGCCGTATCAGTTCTGGTTGATTCAACATGAACTAAGGCTGTGGCCAGTAGTCCATGGTTGTGATCTTGATGACCGAAACAACAAATGGGTTTTTCAACCCCAAAGTTGGTACTCTCCATTGGGGTGGAAGTGGTGGCCACCGTTGCAGTCACCACCTGCCCCTCGACTGAACTGTTACCAGACTCAGCCGAACTATCACTAGTGTTAAGGTGTAGCAATGAGTGGTGTTTCTTTTTACATAATTGGCATCTAGTTTTTTGGCGGCAATTATAAACAGAGTGATTTATACCTAGACAGTTATAACACAGCTTGCTGACTCGGGTAAATTCGCGACGTTCGGCACAATCTTTCTTTACAAATTGTTTGCACTCACATAATTTATGATTTCCGGAACAGAGTATACAAGTTTGAGAAGCGACAACAAATGATTTGGCATTATGACTGATGTGAGAACTGTGAGACTTATTACTTTTAGGATCTAAATATTCTAATGATCTAAACCTAGACTCCATAAATATTTTAAATTCATCAAACTTAGGAAGGTCATCACTCGGGCTAATTTTAGATTCCCACAATTTGCGGGACTCACTATCTAACTTTTCGCTAATTAGATATACAACAATAGGATCCCAAGAGCTAACATCGATGCCTAGCGTACTCAAACCATTAAGACAATCAACAGTAGTGTCTAACAGCGTTTTGACTAAAGCTGACGATTCCTTTGTAACGGATGACTGATTGACTAATCGCTTGAGCATACAGTTGGCTAAATAGCGTTTATTGTTGTATCTTTTGCTAAGAGTAGACCAACAGTCATTGTAATTAGAAGCAGTTACCGGCGTGTGTCTTAGCAACTGTTCTGCTTCACCCGAGAGATGACTCTTTAAATAATGGAGTTTTTGAACATCATCCAGTGCTTCATTTTTGTGAATTAGTGAAATAAACAAATCGCGAAACGTAATCCACTCAGAATATTTCCCGGAGAATGTGGGAAGACTTATTTTTGGCAACTTTACATTAGAACTATTATTTTTATTACATTGTTTACTGACGCTACTACTAATATTGATATTTACTAAAAATTCTTTCAATTCTGACTTGTATGTCATGTACAATTCCTCTGTCTTTTCATAAAAATCCTGTTTAAAATAACAATCATCGAAGTCTTTGTCGGACGCCTTTTCTATAATACATCTATGAGTCTCAGTGAACTGCTTCCACTGAGCTTCAAGAGATTCCAATCTCGTCTCAACAAAACAATGAGTACGTCTCTCCTTAGGGGATTTTTTAAAATTAATTCTAGCCTTTTCAATATTTTTTTCTGTATTAAGTTGTAACTTAATTAATGACTCCATTTTTTACAAAAATTATACTAAGTCTAAAACTACAGTTAAAATTTTACAAGTCCCAAATTACTCACAGTTTTGCTTCTTCCAAACCTTTCACCAGCCAGTCTCGTCACTGTTACTGACGTCACTGTTAATATGTGTCGTCACACTTTTATTTCACTTTCACTGATAATGATTATACTGCACAACACTTATATTTCACTCAATGGATTTAAATGAAATCCACAACCACTGCAATCCGGAATCACCGTAATCCAAGTTGAGAGGACTGGCGCGCCCTTTACCGTAGAATGCTGCAAACTCCCGCGTGCCGCGCTTTGCCCAGCGCTAGCCAGCTGCTGCTCCGCTCGTTCACCAATCACCACTAACTGTGTAGTGATTGTTATATGGCACTTCAGGGCGATCCACCCTGGTTTCTATGCCTCCAAAGAACTGTCCGACTTGACGAGTTCAAGATTTGGCTCGAAGGTCCAAATGTTCAGGTACCACTCACTCACTTCACTATATACACTTGATAGGTGAGGAACTTTGAATAAAACAATATATTCCTTTTGAGAGTACGAAATTGAGCTTTATTCACATTAATATATATCAGGTGCGCGGAAACTCTTAACACCGCGATTCAGAATTGTGACAAAAATGCACAACGCCATCTATCGAGCTTAGAGGAAGCTTGCGGCGTAACACGGATAAGCACAAAAAATTTCATCAAAATCGGTCGAGCCGTTTCGGAGGAGTTCGATTACGCACCCCGTGACACGAGAATTTTATATATTAGAAGATAACGTTAGGTTATAATCTATGTCGCGAGATTGTGAACCATACCAATATTACTTACAATTTAACGCATTATTTTTGGCAGATTATAATCTATCAAAGTGAATTCGTCAAATTGTGAAACGGAACGCACCTTGCGCGCTATTTGGTTGAGTTACAAAATTATTACAGCGGGCGTAATGAAAATAGTAAAAACAATTAATCAGTAGAAAAATATTGCGCATTAATAAGAAACTATTTTATTGATAATGTACTTGCGTCGTCTATGTGAATGTAAGTCTCTGGTATGAGCACTTTAAATTCATTGGCATCTAATCTCATTACATATACAAGTTTACTATATTATTTTATTTAAATTATTTATGCCCACCGTTTCTTTTCTTCCTAACATTGCGCGAAATAGTTCCTACTTCCCTTCAAAAAGTATTTTGATTAAACTCGAGGTTTTTTTGATCCGATAAGGCGTTTATCTTAATTTAATTAAGATCAGTTTCATTACGTTGCATAATAATTAAAAATAATTATGTAAAAATGAATAAGGCTATATTTTATAAAATAAAATTAGTGAAATTATTTGTGGAATAAAATATTTTTTAAATAATAGTTATGTTTTTAAAATATCAAACGTTACATTTAACAGTAGATGTCCTACAATTAACATGACAATGAAAACGAGGTCAAAATAGAAGCCGAAATACTAAAAACGATTAACTACATATTACACTTGTGCAAACAGCCCTTCAATCTAATATTAATTAACAAAACTTTTTGAAATACAATTTAATGAAAGTTAATTCCATTACAAATACAATTAAACTAACTTGGTTCTAACATTCTAACTTTGGCTTGAACAAGTTATTGCTTTCAAATGCAATTTCTAATGTTATACACAGTACTGAGCTGTTAATTATTCATGTTGGCGATACTTGACAGAACAAAGGTTACTGCATACAGTGAAACTATTACCAACCTCAAAAAACATAAAGATTGTCTATTTGGCGTATTACTAATATTAATTATTTGCCCCCATTTTTCTGTATCGTGGTTAACTTCATTTACAACTGTTGTAAAAACTATTAGTTTACCATAAATGTAGCTATGTAGATTTTAAACAGGCGATAGAGAATGAAAAGTAGACGCGCGCTGACGTACCATCACGCTTGTCATCCCCTAGGGGTTAGGCAGAGGTGTACTAATGTACACCCTCATTTCACCGGTATATTGTAGGTCCCACATAAAAAGGGTGCGGGCCTATTGTCATCAACCGGCCGCGAATCCAAACTCCGAGCTGCCGCTGAGAATTTGATAGAAAAACCCAATGATACTGCTCGACCTGGAAATCGAACCTCTTGGTCAGCAGTCTCACTTACGATCACTAAACCAACGTCGCAGATTGCACGTGCTGGTTGGTTGATTAAACGAGACCTCACAATTTAGTTGGCGATAATAATATCTGTATTGATAGCAAAATTGATTGTCATCTGTATTGATTGTAAAACAAAGGAATAATTGGCTCATAGGTGATAATTTGACCGATTCGGGTAGATTATAAATTATTGAATATTCATCATCAACCCATTAATGTCCCACTGCTGGGCACGGGTCTCCTCTCAATTGAGAGGGATTAGGCTATAGTCTACCACGCTAGCCTACTGCGGGTTGGTATTGAATATTAATGTGTAGTATTGTTGTTGCTGTCCTAGCCATCATTTTTTAACAGTTTATAATCTACCTAGATTTATTATAAACCAACGAGTTTCACAATTTTACGGTGACTGAAACCAAAATTGTTCTAAAATATAATTCAATAGACTCGGCACAAGTACCGTAATACAAAACCAATATATGTCCCATTATATATTCAATATCAATATCCATTATATATTAGAATGCTCGATGTTTCTACTACTGGTTAAGAAAAACAACGTTGGGATTCCTTCATAACTGAGCGATTTTCTCGATAGGTAAACACCTCTTTAATATAAAAGAAGACTCCGTAGTTACGGAGAAAATAGGTTAACGATGAGGAAAATAAATACTTACATAATAAAATAAATATATCCGGAAATTATGACACAGCACCGCATAGTTTCGAGCTAAGCAAGAAAGCCTGTATTACGAATGCTATATCATTTATACACTGATATAATATATTTTTATATAGGTACATATTGTTATACATAGATCATACGTCTCCGCTGGATGCGGGTGGCGTGGACCGGTCGTCGTGGCGATCCTTGTGGGATACCTATGTCCAGCAGTGGACGTCTAACGGTTGATATGATGATGATGATGATACATCTATGACTCAGTTCAAATTCCATGCTCTTCACAGAAACTTTTTTCCCTATTGGGATTCGAAACCAGACCACAAAAAGCAGTATTGAATATCGTTGCGCTAATCAGATGGTCTACACAAATATTAATCTAGATTAAACAAGCGATGGACGAATGTACAAGTTTCCGGGACACCGCCATGTCACCAGTATAAAGGCATAAATTGAAATGTCGGTAAGCATAAACCTCTATTAATAATTCAACTGAACACTAATAGGAAGTTGGGAGCTATCCGTTTTGAATATCATTATGATAGTATTCTAGTGTTATTTGAAAATTTACATGAAACTACATAGGTACCTACTAACAGAATAAGCAATTATCGGTACCTACAATATTTTGTGTTCCTTTGTCACTTTTAAATTGATTAGTTAATTGATTAAATAAATTGATTTATAAGTTATCAGTCATCATTATCACCCATTAACTATCCCACATCTAGGCAGAGATCTTTTTTGATGTGATAGGGATTACTCTGCAGTCTACCACGTTTGCCTAGAGCCTACCGCAGCTTAGCAAAAGGTATCACATGATCAAAAGATCCCTCAAATATTTAGGTTTTATACGGACAGAACCTCGAAAATTCAGCGCGCTTGCTATAGTATTGTAGACTGTAGACTTGAGAGTCCACTGGGCATACCATTGACTGCTGGTGTGGTCAATATTTAATAAGAAATTTATCTTCTAGAATATCAAAAATTAATCGCTGTACCTATCAACTGTATGCTATTATTAGCTTACTGGTGCGACTAAAGGTCTTTCGATTATTCGGAAGTTATGTGCGTATTTATCACATACTCAAACGGTGAATAGAAAACACCGTGAGGAATACCTGCATGCTTGAGAGATTTTCTCGATGGCATGTGAAGTCTGCCAACCCGCAGTAGGCTGGCATGGTGGACTATAGCCTAATCCTTCTCAAATGAGAGGAGACCCGTGCCCAGCAGTGGGACATTAATGATGTGATGAATTACTGTATTACAGTTGTATTTACAGGAATATAGTCAAATAATCAATGACCCCGTGAGCGAATACATGATATGTTTAGTTTATCCAACATAAGTAAATACGTCAGAGTTTCAATATTAATTATTCAGTTGTATGTTTATTGATCGGAATCGTGATTTGATGCCTATCTTGAGTTATGTGGGCCATTAGTGGTCAGATGACATTTGATAGTGAGAGTTAAATTTGGGTGTGGTAGAAGAATCATGAAAGCAGAATTATTTGACTGATGTGACAGCTTAGCGCAATCAAAACACGCAGTATAGGTTGATAAAATAGTAATCGAACTACCAATATTCTTCTGATTGAAATAAAACTTCTTCTAGAGGTAGGGCATAGTGAGATTCCTTGCTCAAATTGAGCTGCCCGACTGGGAAAGTACCCCGGCATTACCGAAGACCGCAGTGAAACAACAATAGTTGTGTTTCAGCGAGTTAATAAGGTTACCAGAGCTTGTTGGCGGAGTGACTATTCTAATAGTATGGGAATTACGTTTTTTTTTGGCGATAAGGGGGCAAACGAATAGGCGGCTCACCTGATGGTAAGTGATGACCACCACCCATGGACATTTGCAACACCAGAGGCTTGCAAATGCGTTGGCAAACCCCGTTCAGGTTTCTTATAAAAAACATAAAAAAAGGACAGTCAAATTGATAACCTCCTCTCTTTGGAAGTCAGTTAAAAATAGGGAGTTACTGAACTGACAGCAAACGAAATTCCCATGCTGTCAGGATAGTCACTCCCCCAATGAGCTCTGGTAACCTTACTCACTCGCAGAAAGACAACTATTGTTGATTCACTGCTGGCTTCTGTAAGACGGAGATACTTCACTGTCAGTTTAGTAACTCTTCTATTTTAAGAAACTTAAATACGGTTTTATAGGGTCTGCAACGCGCGAGCGACATCTCTTGTGTAGCAAACATCTATAGGCTACGGTAACCGCTTACCAACAGGCGGGACGTAAGTTTGTTTAAAATTGTGGAATTAAAAAAAAAATTATGTGCATATTATCGCAGTATATTTAATGGGTAGACTCTCAGTCTGTCCGTCTCATTCCATATATAAAGAGTATATTTATTTTCCCGTTAGTATGAAGAATTAACATCAGTTAATAATTTTGTTAATAAACTTTTTATCTTTTGTTTATGAATTCACAAGACTGACTTCTACTATAAGCACACAATCAAAACTTCTAAGTCTAGAAAGTTTCTAGAAAGAAGAAAATTCCGTTAAGAAAAGTATTATTATTTAAATTTTAACTTTTAAAAGGGAATTGGGCCCATGGGTCCAGGTTTGGAGTCCCTGTGGGGGCAAATGTTAATGTATACACTTTTATCGGAGTGTTTGTGCAATATGACATGTATTAAAAATATAATTATGTACTATGTAGTGCCTCGTTAGTCTAGTGGTCTTGTAAGTGCGACTGTTAACTAAAAGATCTTGGGTTCAATTACAAAAACACCATAGCAAAGTGACATTGTATTTCTGCCTAAACCTGTGGCGACGACAGGCGTGATGATATGTATGCATGTAAATACACTACATACATACATATCATCACGACTATCTAATATGAAGATATACAAGTTAGTTAATAATTATGTCTAGAAATAAGAATGGTTTAAAAAGCAATTTTCGAATCTGCATACTGTGGAAATAATGTTAACGATAAAAGGTTACAATAAATGCAAGCAACTTTATTTTGATTAAACAATAAATTTATTTCAAGACGTCGAATGTTGAGTGTAAATTCTAAATTAAATTACATAATTACAGCAACAGCGATAAAACTATAAACTTCACGTGTAGCCATTCACAATATAATTGCTAACATAAGCGTAGTATATATTTAAAAATATTTGCGGCTTTTAGTATGAGTTTTTCTAGTTACCCATGTAATTGATGGAAAGAATCCGCTTGCATGTGCACGAAGTGGTTCGAATATGTTAGTCGTTTTATAGTTTTGATTTTTTACATATATTATTAAGTTGTAAAAGGTTTTTCAAATTTATGAGCCCCATTTTCGTCTAAAAAATGGATGAAATAGGCTTGAAGTAAAAAACATAAAATATGGATGGATGTATGTGAGATATGTAGAGAGATGAAATGAGAGTACTTGAAATAAAGTCAGTAGGTTCGACATTAAAAAACGATTACAGTGTTTAATGAGGTTTTTTAGAGGCTTGGTTTTTTTATTTGTGCTCTGCTAATAGCGATAAACTCGTCCCACCGACAGGTACCTACTGTACATATATGGGAAAATTAAATATAACTATTGAACTGTGGCCTACGCTATTCTGCCCAACCCTTCAGGGATGATGGCGTGATAGTATAATTGTATGTTCTTTATCAAAAAATAAAATATGTGTAACTAGAATATGAATCTGTTAAAAACAATTTTATGATAAGACCATAAGTATTTAATTTCGTGTATTAAATTATCCTTCAATCTAATCTTAAATCTTACGAGCCAATAAAATTAAACAATTGAAATCAAGTCTGTGGTGTATCGTACCATCATAAAGGTCAATGCCCGCCATTTTAAATGTCAAATACATAACATACCATTACGCCTGTTATCCCTGAAGGGTCAGACAGAAGTGTTATAATGTACACGTACATTTTACTGGTACGTTTTAGGTCTCATGTAATAAATGATGCGAGCCTATTGTCATCAACCGGGTACGAATCTGAACTCCGATCTGCTACTGAAAATTACATAAACAAAAATCCTAATGTCACTGTTCGACCTGGGATTCGAATCCAAGACGACTTGCTTGCTTGCTCAGTTGTTTTCACACCGCTAGGCAAACGAGGTAGGTTCTGCAGTGCATCGTACCATCGTAAAGGTGCCCGCTATTTTCAATGTCAAATATTGTTCAATAAATAAATGTTATTTCAGTAATGGTAACACATTTTTCATTTATTTATTACGATTTTATTTTGTAACTGCGGTCTGCGTGCGACAGTCATATTATTATATTTCTATTATTTCTCAGCGAAAATAAAATGCTGTTCATAAAATTTACAAGATTGTGTTGTGTCTAGTATTTTCGTTTTTGTAAAACTTAGGTGCTTGTTATTTATGCGGTAATGTTGAATTGTGTATTCTTAATCGGATTGTAGAAATATCATCATCTATTTAGGGGTTGCCACTGCTAAAAATATTTTTTCCTTTAGAGAATCAAAGGTCACCGGTAACTATTTTTTGTATCTCGAGAAGAAACTTCAACCCAATATTATGATTAAAACCTGTCCATATAAATGGCAATTTTTAATAAATTTACGAAAAAACGTGATCTTTGGAATTTATATTTCGATGTAGCCTTTTATATGCTAGAATAAGTAATATTTGGATGTTAAAACCCTATAAATTTTTGTCAAGTATTATTCACATCACATTTTTAAAATCAACAGAAATATTTTATTTTATTGAAAAGCCTGTGATATTTTAGTGGCGTGACTAGTGGACTGAGAAAATCAAAAATCTCGAGGTCAAACCCAAGGTTCGTACCACTAACTTTTCGAAAGATATGTGCGTATTTATCACATGCTTTAACCGTGAAGGATTAATATCGTAAGGAAACCTGCATGCTTGAGAGACTTTCTCAATGGCGTGTGAAGTCTGTGAATTCGCTCAAAAAACCTGTGCCGAGTAGTAGGAAGATAATTGAGTTGATAATAATGATATAACATTATTCTATATTCAGCGTTTTCAGAATAAACCGTTGTGTTACCAAAAAAAAAGTATAAACGAAAAATACATAAGTATTTACGGATTTTATCGCGGTATCTTGATATTATTTATTTTAATCCCGACATTTTGAATAATTTATCCCGGAAAAACCGAAGTTTATGGCATCTTGATGTTATAAATAAATATTTCTTAGAAAAATATATTTAGAGAAATGGTAAAGAAAAAAGGTACCTGTATTTATATTTTAAAACCATCCATTAGTGTATTTGTCTGTTACCTCTTAACAACCGCTGAACCGAATTGGATAAAATTGGGTATATGGATAGTCTGAATCCCAGAGAAGGATATAGGAGATTTTGTCCCGGAAATCAGCCCTTAAAAGGGCGAAATGAGGGGTGAACGCTTATATGAGGAATCGATCATTTCTGAAGGTAAAAATAAACAATCAGATTGATTAAAAAGAATAATTCTACGCAAATAAAATCGCGGACAAAAACTAGTCACTCATACAGTATGTAGTACATTCCGTTTCTACCATACATTTTTCTTTCAGTTAGTGGCAAGTGAATTTATGTGCTGTTACAAAATTTTCAATTAATATATGTAATTTAAATTTACATAACAAGTTATATAAATGGCAATGAAGAACTACATTAATAACTACGAATAAATTCGAGCATTTCCTTAAATATGATTTACAGTTTTAATCGTAAACATATAAAGTCTAAATTTGCTTGTAAGCGTAATCGTGTTCCCAAAATATATTGCCACAAAATACACCCCTTCCGTAGCTGACAATCAGCTAAGATAAACATATGAAAAATGGGAAAAATGTTTTAGTGAAAATATCTCAAAGATGTTGACGTGAATTTCATATTTCGATTCTTTGAGTTCCACCGCTACGAGATGTTCCTATGGGATGTGAGAATATCTTTATTTTATCATTGAGACACAAATTGTAGGTTAAAGTTAATATTTATACGCTTAAAAGTTTTTTAAACGTATAAATTCCCTTATGATTTTCAATAAACATCCTACATTGTTCTACATCCTACATGTTTTGCGTGGGTTCAGGAATCATACAACATACATATTATTAAATTATAATTACATAATGTGGGTGGATATGTATATCTTGTATATAAATATACGTAGTCTTAAGTTGACTTCTGGGCAAGTGGTCTTGAGTTTGATATCCAGGTCGAGAAAAGCGTTATTGGGGTTTTCTATAAAATTTTCAGTATTAGCTCGGAATTTGGATTTGTGTCCGGTCGATGGCAATAGGCTCGCCCCTTGTTCGACCCTTGAGGGACGACAAGCACGATGGTAATCATTTCAAAACTGACGCTTTTGTCTTAATCCTCTAATTATTGGACGACTGTGCTACGTGCTACGTGTCTACGGCATCGTCGATCGCGCTTCGTAGCACGTAGCGCGATCATGTTCTAAGAGAATTGTGTGAACGGTTGACTACAAGAACCCCCGATAAGATTCTCTATCATATATCATTCTCTATCATATTTTTATCGGTCGATAGTTTATTTAGGTTGAGCTGTGAGCTTGCACACTAAACAAAGTAAACAAACAGGTTGTTCGTGAGTCCAAATACTTCTGTCTGTTCTGAAAAGCTACACTAAAGAGAAAAGGAATAAAATTACAACATTTATTTGACTTACATTTTCTCCTGCGTCTTGTGCAATGATCATAAACACAAACATCAATTCTCACAAACAAAATATATAAAATCGGGAATCAAACCACTAAGCTTCGGAACAGAAACCAGCCATACCATCGTGTCATTAGCTATACTATACTTGTCGACCAAAAAAAACATATTTCACTTTCCAAGAATCTCACCCGCTAATCGCAGTCAAAGGACGGTACTATTTAAAACAAAAAGTTTGTAGTTAATACTGGTAAGAAGTTTCAACTAATTGTCGGTTAGCGTGCGAACCCTTTAGTAACTGTTCCTTCATAGATCATGCCTTACTTTTTAACTCAGTTACTAGTAAAATATCGTCCCAGTTTTGTTTTAAAAATAATACACTACTTACATGACCAAAAACTAGTTTTTATTTACGGATTCATCGCGGTCTATTTAGATATGTTGTTGTAAAACCCGTCTTTCGGTTGTATTCAATGTTTAATAGACATAAATAAAAATAAAATCCATTTATTTCAGGAAGATATTCCCATATTATACAATTTGACAATTTAGTAACATTACATAAATATAAAATAAACGAAATGTCCCAAATATAATAATAAAAATACAAGTGTTATTCAAATTTTAAATAAATCATGAAATTAATTACGAAAGTTCGTTAAAAAACAGTTTTCTCGTCTCGATATATTTATTGATGTTGGTTTATTCCCAACTTTTTAGACCCTTAAATTTACTTTGACATGGTCACAAGTAGATAATATCAATACTTATTGCGGTAAAATCCAACAACTCTATATAATAAGAGGCGAGTTGTCGGATTTATATGATTTGTTAAGAACCAATCAACTATTACAAAGTGATTTTTTTACGGATTTATCGCGGTATACTGAATTTATCAAATTTGAATACTGACTTAAATAATATCAATATGAACTGATAAAATCCATAAAAAGTAATATTATAACCAGTCAACATGTTTAGTGCACTGACACTTTAAAGTCTCATTTACCTTCAACAAGCGTAACAGAGTAGTTGTAGACTTAATAATTCAAGTATTATAGAATGCACCAACGTTACCGGTAGCTGAAATTTAGGGGCCAATAAAATAGCGCTTGGCGGAAAATAATTCATGTTAATAATTAATTGGCTATTTATTATAATAGTGAAACAGTGAAAAACTGTGACAGCAGTAGCAGTAGTAGTGCAAGCAGTAGTAGTGAAATTTTATACCTGGACGAAATTTAGTTTTAATTCTTTTTTTTATACTTTAATATTGATAAAAAAAAAATTAAAATTCTAATACAAATATTATTTGAATATCGGGAGTTTAATAAATATTTAGATTGCGCGTTTATTAATAGAAAATAAGTAGCGTTATTGTCAAAGTTTGTTTAATTGTTGGATTAATAATTTGTAAAAATTAAGTTGGCACATCACGATCTTAAAAATCTATGTCTACAAAGATCTGTCCTTTGTGGAAAAAATTGTGAACAAAGATTATAGTGATGAAGAGGTTAAGCTGCACATGCTGAAGTCAATTTGAAGATGGGTGACCATTTGCGAATATATGCAAATCTTGGAGATTACGTTATCCTTCGAGCTCATTTATCATACGAATGACAACTGTTTTTGAGGATTTAAAATTTTTTATTTGAAGTTAAAAAAGTCGTACAGAACTGAAAACAATTTATAAAATACTAATAATTCTAAGGTATTGTAAGGTTGAGATTGCAAAGTCACGTTCATACAATTAGGATGGTATTAAACCCACCCACTCGACCAATTTTTTATATATTCTTATCTCCATAATATATTTGATCCCGACTGACGAAGCCCAAGACGTAGCGACGCCCACTTACGTAACCTTGTATAATTCTGTTATGTAATATTAATATAAATAATTCAATTAAGTAGGAAATCGACGAAATGAGTCGTTAATAACAGAGTAAAATAGAAAATAACTAATGATCAATAACTTCTTATAAATTTAGCATCTTGCTTCACGCCTGTTGGTTTATCTGTAAAAAATTAACACTTAGCTCAAACTAAAAATTGTCCTACTTAGGTAAAATATAACTCAAAATCTATGATGCAATAACAAAAAAGTTAAGATATCAGAAACAAAATTATATTAAAACGAATTAAATCACAAACTACACCCACTTCATAAACACATAATATAATTATATTGAATTACTGTATAAATGCTATGTGTACACTGTGCGATATAATTGTGTGAATAAGACCCAAATCAATCATATGACATAATTTTTTATACCTACCTACATGTGGTGCAGTGGCCACGCTTAAACCACTATATCTACGGGTAAAGCAGAACTTTAAAATATTCTACAGACTATATCACAGGTATTCTAATTGCATCATCATCATCATCAACCCATTATTGTCCCACTGCTGGACACGGGTCTCCTCTCATTTGAGAGGGATTGGGCTATAGTCCACCACGCTAGCCTACTGCGGGTAGGCAGACTTCACGTGCCAAGAAAATCCTACAAAATCTCCTAAGCATGCAGGTTTCCTCACGATGTTTTCCTGTACCATTTGAGCATGTGATAAATACGCACATAACTTCCGAAAAGTCAGTGGGCACGCCCTTTGGGTTTGAACTCGAGACCTTTGGCATCTCAGTCCACTGGTCTCACCACTAGGCTACCACAGCTACCACAGCGGCTAATTGCATCAGCCAGCGTCATTTTAAGTGCCCTAACAAGTCAGAGCACACTTCGGTAAGTAATTTGGGTGTACTAACCAAGTACTGTCTAATGATCCAAGCGGCTACGAAGCTAATTTGTGGAGCCGCTTGATTTGTTATCATTGCTGGCTTTTGCGAGCGATGACTTGTATTGATTTCACATAAATTTTATGTCGCATAAAGTATTTGAGACCCATAAAATCGAGTTCGCTTATGGGAATTTTGACTGTATACTGCACTGTCAAATATTCTACTGTTTATGACATACATACATCGTAATAAGTTAAAAAATTTAAGTTCTAGGTGTGCGTTTAATAAAAATAGACTCTAATATATTATTATAATTTGCTTGTATATTTATCGTAATACGTATATAGCAAATATATTCCTGGACATTATGACACACAGCGCCATCTAGTTCCGAGCTAAGCAACGCAACGAGGCTTGTGTTACGGATACTAGTTGGTTAATATACTACATAATATGCTTATTTTGTAAATACATACATATTATACATAGATCCATGACTCGGATACAAATGTTTATGCTCATCACACAAACATTTGTCCCTACCGGGATTCGAACCCGGGACCCATTGGGCATGGGTCTCCTCTCATTTGACAGAGATTAGGCTATAGTCCATCAAACCACCCTAGAGGGGGTTTGCAGACTTCACACGCTATCGAAAAATTCTCTTACTCATGTAGATTTCTTCACGATATTTTCCTTGGTATTTGAGCATATCACAAATACGCGTTCACTTCCGAAAGGTCAGTGGAGCGTGCCTTGGGATTGAACTCGAGACCTTTGACTATACAGTCCACTCGTCATACCTCTAGGCTATCACAGCTTTTACTTATTATACATATACATACCATCACGTCTGTCGTTCCCGAAGGATTAGGCAGAGGTGTACTAATGTACACCCACGTTTCGGCCGATATGTTTTAGGTCCCATGTAATAGGGGGCGAGCCTATTGCCATTAACCGGGCACAAATCCAAACTCCGAGTTGCTACTGAGAATTTCATAGAAAAACACTTTGCTTGACCTGGGAATCGAACCTAAGGCCTCTTGCGCGGTAGTTGCACTGTACAACCACTAGACCAACGAGGCAGTTCTTTTACTAATATTTTATGTATATATACTACAATTTAATTAAATATTATTTTATATACCATCAATAAGCGAATTATTGCATTACTGAAACCTCATCTCTAGACATTGCAACAAATACCCACGTCTAAGAACTTCAAATAAATATCTGAACAGTACAACCATAATGAAATGCCTGTAAATATGTATTTTTCAATTTCAAACGTAATGGAAACCTCTACCAGTAGGAGAGGCTTATAACATTGTAAGTAATAGTATACTCGTGTGCATTCAAGAACGCGTGTAAAGGATTATATTGATTGCCTCCTATAACATAAAGTTTATTTTACTTTGTCCTTTAATAACTTTTTTTAAGAATCTTTTACCTAAATATAACATTATCAAGGGTTAGGCAAAGGCGTACTTATATACAGCCACATATTAATTGTGGGTATGTTTTAGGTCCAGTATAAAAGGAGTCCAGCTTATATCCATTAAGCGGGTACGAATTCAAACTCTTTGCTGCCAGTGATATATTGTGATACACTACATAGTTTTTTTTTACATCTGAATTTGTATACACATCATTCATGCATTCCATTTATTCTGAATACCATAAGGACTGCTATTCCTTTTTCAAAATACACTCACTAAACAAAAATTTGTATATTATATAACAAATTAATATTCCTGTCCCGTTTGATACATTTATCAGTCTCCCCTACGTCTTTCTCTAATTGCGTTCACAAAATACTGTCATTAAGTTGCAAATCTTTTAACACTACTGCTTAAGTTGAAGCCAATATCAGTGTTAATGCGTAGGCCATCTGGCGCCCCCCATCCGGCGTGATGATAATAGAGCGCAACTAACCGGGCGCCATTCTTTGCGCTTTAAATAATATTTCTTGTTAAGGCGTAGACCTCGCGCAAGTAAAAAAGAGACACTGATTTGACTTTGGCTGTACATCGAAATACCTTTGCCCTTAATATGCGTTAATGTATGACACAAAACTTTTTTTACTGTATGTCAATACACCTTTGCCTCAATATGCGTTATTCTATGTATACAAGAAGATACTGATTTGACTGGCTGTAAATCAATATATCTTTGCCTTTATTAATATAAAAGCGCAATAAATATAACTGCTGTTTGTTTTTTGGGATCTTAGAGGAGGTATTATCAACTCTATTTTACTTACTTCCTCGAATTTTAAGTGAATACTATAAACTACATTTGAATAAATATGTAGGAACCAAAAATATTTACCAAACCAAACATAACATGAATATTTTCCAAATAGGAAAACAAGCATAGGAATGGAATTTGCAGTTCTAATATTTAATTTGATAGCTTTTACCAAAATAATTATTCAACATATTTGTGGAAATCGAAGCCAATATAATAAAATTATGTTCAAATTAATTACATACAATTTGTACTGTGTTGTTTAATGTTCAGAATTTTAAATTAAAGGAATTCAATGTTATTGGTAATGATAATTCATTTTGAGTGACCTGTTACGGAAACAAAATGTTATTTTAAATTCATTCATAAATTCTAAAATCAATCCAATAAATACATAATTAAGATGTGATAGCCTAGTGGCGTGACCGGGGGACTGTGAAAGTCACTGGTCTCAAATTCGTACCCAAGAAACGCACCACTGACTTTTCGGAAGTCATATGTGTATTTATCATAGCCTAATCTCTCTAAAAAAAAATAAGAGAGGACCCGTGCCCAGACGAGGGCCAATAATTGGCTTGATGATATTGATGACATATAACAGGAAATCCATATTTCTATACTAATATTATAAATGCTAAAGTGTGTCTGTTTGTCTGACTTTTTATATTCTTCTTTTATTATTCTTCACGCTTTAAATGCTGAACTGATTTAGATGAGGTTGTGTATGGAGACAGATTGAGTCCTGGGGAAGGACATAGGATTTTTGTCCAGAAAATCATCCCTTAAAAGGGCGAATGGGGATGTAAGTATGTATACGAAATTGGTAAATTCTAAAAAAGAAGGTAAATAGATAAGCAAATCGATTAAAAAGTAGATTGGATGTAAAATTACTAATTACTAATTACTTTTCAGACGAAGTCGCAAGCAAGAGCTATTTCTTCATAATAAATATGATATCATAAAATAATTAATCAATTAATAAATATCTACTAACATGAGAACGCTTCGCCTTAAACAATACATTTTAATGTAACAATATTCGTTGCACGTCGTTTGCAGCCCGCCTGCCTCAAAATATCGCGTATCACCTACAAATATATGCATTTAGCAATTGTAGTTCTTATAGGGGAGTGTATTAAACGTCCAATTTCTCTGGCAATGTGGCTGTGAATTAAATTATATCTTCAAGATGCTGTCGTTAAATATCTCAAGTACTCAAGTAGGCGTATAAATCATGATAATTATATTATAACACTATTTTTAATATATTTTGTTTATTTTTATTTTTAGATTTTACTGTTTCGTCTTCATTCAATCAAGAGGTCCTGAGTTGGATTTCCAGGTTGAACAAGGTGTTATTTGGTTTTTCTACGAAATTCACGGTAGCAGCTCAGCGTTTGGATTCGGACCTGTCATGGCAATAAATTCGGCCCATATTACATGGGACAAATATGGGTGAGCATTAGTACACCTCAGTCTTAACCTTCAAGGAAGATAAGCGTGATGGTATGTTTATGTACATATGCAACACTTAAAGATAGGTGTACTCGCAACACTTAACGATAGATGTACTGTATTTACTGACAATTAAATGTAAAAAAAACTATAAAAAAATTGTTTGTCCCGACTGAATATCAAAGGTTTGATAATAAGCTCATATACTCATAAGCTCATTGGGGGAGTGACTATTCTGACAGCATGGGAATTCCGTTTGCTGTCAGTTCAGTAACTCCCTATTTTCAGGAACCTGAACGGTTTCTAAGGGGTTTGGCAACGCATTTGCAAGCCTCTGGTGTTGCAAATGTCCATGGGCAGCGGTCATCACTTACCATCAGGTGAGCCGCCTGCTCGTTTGCCCCCTTATCACCATAAACTTTTATCCTCTTTTTATTTATTTTACCCGCGATAAAATCCATAAAAAGTAGTTAAAATTTGAATTAAGAAAGTACCTTGAAACCATTAATTACAATTGAGTACTCTTGTTGAAAAGTGTGTTCGCATAAATGTATTGACTAATAGTTTTTAATTAAAACCAGTAAATAACATTTTATGTCCTATGCAAATCATATTCAGGGCCCCTCGTTCCTAAATCGAGCTTAAAGTAAAAGCCACGTAGTTGACAACGGCTCGTAATAAAATGCCCCCCAAAAGTCATTCAAACTACGCCCTAAAGGTAATCTAATCTTTAATCCTAAGTCTTAACTCGTATTGATAAAATACTGATCTTCTAATGAATAGCAATAATTTAATTGACTAATTAATTTCACGAATATACGCTTCAGTTAGCCCAGTTACTTTTGTACTAAGCCTTTGAATATAAATCGTTGATATCTAGTAAAAGTGATTAAAAAGACTAATAACTTTGCTAGACCTAGGAATTGAACCGAAACCTCTTGCTCAGTCGTCAGCTTGTCACATTTTAGACCATCATGTCAGTTTTTGTAAATATCTATTTACAAAAATGACTCTCATTTAACAATAAACACTGCTTATATTTTTCAAACATTAATAAACAGTATTATTAATGTCGTTTTCTATTCGCAAAGCTAAACTCGACACCATAAAAGTCTGTTTAGAATGTACAATGGTGTTTTTAATTTATGCGATGCCACAGCGTGAAAAATTAACTTTTCCCTTGCAAAAAAAAACATTTGTAAGCAAATAGAATACACGCTTGAATTGCTTCTCATTATGATTTCCATCAATTATCATGGACTCCGTTTTAAATATAAATATGAAATTGATGGCTACATAAATGGTTCTGTATGATATTTTATATTTGTTTGTGTTGTGATTTTCATCTAAGCATTTATGAATGATCACAAATCATTTTAGCACGATCAGATAAAAATATCTTCGTGGGTTTAATATTGTAATTTATTTTTGGTGCCTTTTTGTTAACTTGGCCTGTATTTTTTTTGGCTGCATATGGATGCTGTAGCAATAAGTAAGGTTAGAGCCCGCCTGGATAATTAATAGGCAGCAACTTCAACATAAAAATGCTAGCAACACTACGACGACCCGATTGGCGCAGTGGCTGAGCAATAGACTTGTGCGTGCGGGTTGTGGGTTCGGTCCCCGCACAAAGCAAATATTTGTACGATCTACTCTACAGTTAGATGTTCCGGGTCTGGGCGTTTGTGTATGTGAAAATTTGTGTTTGTAAACGCACACACGACACTAAAATCCTATTATAAATATAAAACCTTACAAAAAATACCGTGGTAACCCCCAGAGAATATCTACAGAAGAGGACGGTAGTACCATTTTCAAACAAAGGTATTAGAAGCGTGACAAAATTTGAACTAATATCTCTCAAATTGAGGAATAATCCAAAAAGGTTTAGTAGTGATATGTGCGGTACTCCAAACCGTTACAAAGGATGTCGAGAGTCGGCTTACAAAATATAACCGGTGTATATCATCGTTATCCTGAACCAATTTGGTGGGGGTACGTGCCACGGATTAAATCAAACTGTAGCAAAGTTACTCAACAAATTCCGACGTTATTTTTTTATTTATCAATCCCTTGGAATTGGTCAGCGGTGTGGATATGAATTATTTTTGTTCTAAATTGGGAAAAATGGAATCCGCGACCGCGTTTGACTTTGTAATCTTCATTTGGATTAGAAGTGGCGATTTGTATGTAAAAGACCGTGTGAGCCGTAGATTAAACAAAACTGGACGCGTGTGTGTGTGTGTGTGTATAAAGAGCTTTGTTCGATTTTGTGTCGTGGTGAGTTTATTTTTAGGAGCAACTAATGATTGCCTGGTATCCTTCTATTTACACCTAAATTAATAAGAAATAATAATAAAAAAATACTGTACAGTGACTGCGAACTGCCTAGTGGTCGTACAGTGCGACTGCCGAGCAAGAGATCCTAGGTTAGATTCCCAGGTCGAGCAAAGTGTTATTGGGTTTTTCTATGAAATTCTCAGTAACAGCTCGGAGTTTGGATTCGTGCCCGGTTAATGGCAATAGGCTCGCCCCCTATTACAAAGGACACAAAACGTGGGTGTACATTAGTACACCTCTGCCTAACGTTTCGGAGACGACAGGCGTGATGGTATGTATGAAATTGTTCTATTTTATAATTCCTGAATATGTAATAATAATAATTTGTGTTCATAAACACACTGTGGGGTAACGTTTTTTTTTTTAAAATATTGTCACTTACATATTCAAATTCCGACACCGTGTCAGTATCTGCAGTGCTAATTCCAAATCACTTCGACACGGCAACACCGTATCATGACAAACTGGAGCAATGCCAACTCTGTAACCCGTAGTGCTAACAGCACACTACTAACTGTTGGAATTATGCAGCAGCACTAAATATATGAACTTTGTATATAATGAGATACTTATATGATGTCTGTGCACGCGCACGGACCGATCACGCTAAAAGCACGCACGTGCGTGCTATATATCGTAGTATTAATGGCCCAATACTGTCTGGTGGAATTACTCAGGAGCACTTAATATATGACCTTTGTATTTAATGAGATGCTAAAATTGGCCTACACCTGTGCACGCGCACGGATCGTGCACGCTAGGTGCAAACACGCACGTGCTTGAATATCGGGTTGACGTTCCCGCGAATCGGTCTATTCGTGTCTGTGAGAGGGAGAACATTATTACTATGAGCGAACTGTTTCCTAATCACTCGCGAACAAATCCAAAAGTGTTTATACTTTTTTCCGAAGATACACACAAATACTGTTCGTGTATGTTCATAAAATCCATGCATATATTGTAGTTCGTAGAAGTGACAGAAGCTGAAGTATAAAGGTTACCTATGCGACGGTCTACCGTCGCATAGGTAACCTTTACGCTGTGTGGAACGGCCTCCAATGAGAAAGACTTATGACCTGGTTAAGGTTGCCGCAAGTTGAGATCATTATCATCAACCCATCATTGTCCCACTGCTAAGCACCGGTCTCCTCTCATTTGAGAGGGATTAGGCTCTAGTCCACCACGCTAGACTACTACGGATTTGCAAACTTTATATGCCATTGAGAAATTCTCTCAAGCATGCAGGTTTCCTCACGATGTTTTCCTTCACAGTTTGTTAGTGCACCATATACTGGATCTTTGTGGAAAACGATGAGGACCTTTATTCGGCAGTGACTTTGGCTAATTTGATATCTGACCATAGAAAGAGTTGTTTAGTTGAATACGATTGCTGCTTGTACACTTTTATTATATAATTTATCGAGTGTTTGTTCAGGTGGAATTGTGTAATTGAATTTTAATAACTTCCTGAAATGTGTGCTTGAAGTTTTATACTTGGCTTCTAATTTAATAACAATATAGGAAAAAATATTAATTAGACGTTAGTTTAATATCAGGTTTAATTTATTTATTTGGTTTTAAAAGGTGGTTGAAACTTCCTAACATAGTTAAGCACAAGTTAAGTATTTTGGTTCCTTCACAAAAAAAAAATAACTTAATAAGTTAAGCAGGTAAATTAATATCAATTTTAACAGGTCAAAATAACCTCCAAGTTTCAACCCCAAGATTCACAAAATAAGGGTTGTTATAAGTTTGAACAAATAAAAGCATCTAAGTTACTGCGTAATCAATGAAATTGAGGAAAACAGGCTTGAAATGACGTCATACCGCTCTATACCGAAGCACACACCAATAAGTTTTCGAACATACGTGCGTATTTATTAAATGCTCAAACGGTCAAGGGAAACATAATTTTCTCAATGGCGTGTGAAGTAGATCTGACCGCTGGGACTAGGCTACTATGGTGGACTTTATACCTTATAAAATGAGAGACCCGTGGCAGGCTGTGGGACAGAAAATAGATTGATCATGACGAAAGGTCTCAAGCGGGCGAGGAAGCCATTTAAACCCCCGAATTAAATTTCAAATATATTTATAATTATATTAATAATATGTGTGCGTCTTTAGTACGCAGAGTGCGGGACAGCGCGATCACCGTACTGGCTATGATAGCAGCTAGAGTTGATTGTCCCTATATCCGTCACTGCTGTAATAAGCATGTCACATATAGTGTTGGATAGAGGGACAATAACAATATTAATAATTAGTTTTTTTTTTTTTCATGTTTAATGTAAAAATATGGGTGAACACACCTGAAATAAACGCATTTTATTTTATTTTATTTATTTATTAATCCACAATGTAATACAAAGCGCCATCATTTTTATTAATACTCACCACCAATTCTGTAGATCTAAGCTTTTGTTATCTTTTCATCTATACCAACAATATTTATATTAAGAGCAATCGAACGAAGTAAATAAGCAAGTTTTGTTATTGTTCGGGCCTAGTGGTTTGCCCTGGTTTCGTCTGTTTATTAAAGACAAGTGTACTTGAGCGAACTAATTTGTTCCCTAACTAAGTCACAAGACATGGCCAGAATATTGTTTCGTTTCTTTTCTACACATAATTATTTATATTTTTCTACTCAGAAAACATTGCGGGTCACTCATTCTCCTTCCGAAACGTTTATTAGTTGAATTTTAATATATTATACAAGTTATACTTAAAAGCATTTTTGTTACATACCATCACGCCTTTCGCCCCGAAGGGTTAGGCAGAGGTGTTCTAATGTACACTTATATTTTACCGATATGCAGGTCCTGTGTAATAGAAGGCAAGCACGAATCCAAACTCCGACCTGCTACAAAAAATTTCATAGAAAACCCAATAACACTTTGCTCGACCTGGGAATCGAACTCAGGACCTCTTGCTCGACAGTCGCGCTGCGCGACTACTAAATCAATGAGACAGTTTCGTTAGTAGTTGCTATACTAACATTGCCAAAAGGACCCTAATTAATGGTGTGACTTATGTAATTTGAATTTAAAAGTGTCAAGGCCCTATTAAAATAGTGAGTATTTTAATTAAAGTGCCTATTTACCACATACTCAAAAACGGCAAAGATAACATTGTAAAACCTGTATTTCTGAGAATATTTTTCAATGGCGTGTGAAATCCAGGTGGCTATGATAGCCTGTACACTTCCCAGTTCGGTGCAATGTGCAAGTCAAAATCTCGATATTTGACTTCCCTTTGATAAGACATGCACCACTAACTTTTCGGAAGTTATGTGCGTATTTATATCACATGCTTACAACGTAGAAAGAAAACATCATGAGGAAAACCTGCATGCTTGCATGTTGATGGCATATGACTGCCTACACGTACTAAGTCAGCGTAACTACAACCTCATAAATAATTTCGATGATGATGACGATGACAAACACGCCTTGATCAACTCAAAGCAACTACGACTCTCTTCTCTGAAAACCCTTTACAAGCATACACTGTACTATGAGTACAGTGTACATTTACTTACCTAATGTTTACTAAAATATCTGGGACCATTATCTTGTGAGTATCATTCGGTGTTTCTTCTCAGTCCTAACGCCAACGCAACGTGAAAATATAGAATATGTCTTGTAAATGCGTGTGCAAAACCTCTATTTGCAGAAATAAATAACTAATGTCCATCATCATTTGTTTTGAATGTTAGGAAAAGTTCTAGATCCTACAGACTGTAGGTATGTATGTTGAAATGTATTTCAGTTTTATTTTAAAAAGAGTACTGGTAGTACTAAGAAGCAGCTTTCTACTTACAAACTACTTTTAAGGACAAGCCCAAGCTCATTTTCTGTGCAGTCCACAAAAGAGGTTGAACTGCGGCCTTATCAAAGCATTCTACCTGCAAACTTACATAAGCATCTGTCAGAAGCAATGCAATACAAAGGTGAGGTCTTTGTTTTTTTTTCCTTGATAGGCACAGATATTAATTATGTATTCCGGCCACAATTCATTCGTACGTTTTTTACCTTTTGTTTTATTTTAAAGACAATTTTTATATTTTAAAATATGGGCCTTTGTCTTTTCTTGTTTCTCCGATCTGTATTTAATTATTAAGGAAAGATTTATTTTTGCAAATTTAAATTTAAAGACATTGAAGGAATCTACGTTCTTCATTCCTTTGTCTATTTCCAGTATATAATACCCAAAATGGATGAACTGAATTTACTTCAGGTTTCGGAAGACTATTTTAAAATCGTAATCAATTCACCTGTTTTCAAAAATAAAACAAATATTTTGGAAAAGTATCAATTTATTGTTTTCACACTCTGAATAAAATAGATAGATAAATAATCAGTAATTTTGAGGTGTTTATATACATTGTGTTAGAAGAAACCTCCAACCTCCGAAGCTGAATAATAAATTCGTGTCAAGAAAATCTTTGGTACTTAAGTCACTATTAACATAACTTAGATTGATAGCAAAAGTCTCACTCTCAACAGGACGCCAAAACACCAAAAATATTTCGAGACATTTACAGAGTGAAACTTGTTTTGGTTTCTATTACATTTTTGTCTTATAAATAAATGTACTTCTATAATAATAATAATAACTCCAATAGATACAAATACATGATTAAATACATTCATGTAAATGAAAATTTAACTACTTTAATTTTAATAAAATACATTACTTACAAACTTGATTATCTAAAAATCATTAGCGAAATATTATAATCGAATACATTTTTCTAGGTCTTCAAAAATGTTATGTTCGACAAACAAATTTAGATCACTTATAAAGAAATGATATACATAAATAGTTAGATAATAAAAAAATAGGTACGAAACGAATAATAAATATCTTGTATGGAGTTTTAGTAAATAATGTCTAGAATAGGCTCTTAAAACATTTTCATTAGCATAGCAATAGCTTTTGTTACTTATGTTATAATGAATTTAACTCTTACATAAATGGTATGTACATTCAAAAATGTGACTTACAGTGATTTCCTAAAGATTATTTACAGCATTTTCTCTTTGGGTCCAAATTCATCTAAATCTATTAATTCTTATCAATAACTTATTTTAAGACTGAGACTTAATGAAAGCAGTGAGAAAGTTACGATAATTAAACTAATTTATTTTCACATGGAGATGAATGAAAGGCTTGATAAGTCATTTATCTACAAAACAATCATGAATATAATAAAATAAATTGAATAGTACAAGACTAACCCTTCTAAAATTCTAGTTGATATAAAATAGCCCGAAGAAGTTCAATAATAAATGCACAATGAAATCACAGAACTATTTACATTTAAATTCATACGCTACAATGTGGCTAGGAAAGCTAGCAACAAAGGCATTGTTGTTGCTACCAACATTCTACTTGATGAAGTCTTGTAATATTTGACTTCATCTTGCGTCGGTGGCGAGTACGAAGCTTCATAAATCAAACGGTTCGGACACGGGAGCATCTCAGTTGGTATATCAAGCAGTCTCCTTTTATATTCAATTTTATTATCCCCGTTCTCTGTTTCTTGATCTTGCATTGCGTCATCGTAATGTTTCTCTTCTACTTCTTCTTCTTCATAATCAATGTCTTTTTTATAAGCAACTTGAACGGTTTTTAATGGTTTTTCGATTTTAACATTACCGATGTTTATTTTTGTGTCCATGATGCAGTTCAGGCGGGAAAGAGATGCTTTAACGCGTTTGCTTCTTGTTTCGTTTCGGAGTTTGTGTAGCCAGGATAGTCGACAGTCGCAGGTCAATTTGTTACCTGTGGAACGAGGAAGTAATTACATTCTTTGTAAATCACATAATATTCATGAAGTGGCTTAATAATAATACTTGTTTAACATTTTGACTCCAATGCTAATAGAAAAACGGAAACCAATTAATCGTTATTTTTATTGACATACAAAAACAAATAGCAAAACCGTTTCACCCGATTCACATTGCTTAATTAAACACAAAAAGCTAATCCTACACTAAACAAATAAATATTACCAAACCGAATTGCACCAAAGTATATTGAAAATAGCAAATCCCATCCAAACAAATCCTCATCAATCCGACACTTTTACAATAACGAACCGAAATCCCCACATATAACGGTACTAGGATCATCCGTGCCATAAACAAGCCACGAAACCAAATTAACATTGAACAAAGAGTATTAAATCATAGCTAACAGCAATGCTCGGCCAGTTGCGGAAAATATAGCATCTGGTCAGCCGCAAAATATGGGTGCTGTTAAATTGTCACAGTGCACTTAAACACAGTACTTCAAGACCTGATTCATTGTTTTTCGGGGTACTAATGTCCCAGAATGGTTTAAATCTGGTAGTGGAGTTAGTTTTTTGACCGGTAAGTCAGACTTAAGTAGCTTTAGCGAAAGGATTGATGTGACTTGGTACTTTAGAGGGTTAACATACTGAGTAAGTTGAATTAAATTTTCTTGCATATATTTTTAATGTATTTGATCAGTTTGTGAAAAAAATTGCCGGTTAGGTAGACCGATGCACTGAGGCCAATCAGTAATGACTAAATGACGAGCTTGAGAGAATTCGAAGGACTAAGAATAGCTCATCCACTAGAAGACTAATATAGTCTGACGATAAGACCATTTTTCTACAAATTATATCAAAAATTTTCACACTGTAGTTTAACGCGGCACCTACTCTACTGACCCTACCTATCCTAACTACATCATAACAAACTATTTTCATATATTATATGTAGGTTAAAGATAATATAAACACTCAAAATATACACTCTGCCATATTTTTACAAAAAATAAATCAAATGATGCGTATATACAATGAAAATATTTTTATTATTATATGGCCTCATTTCAAATACAAAAAAAATATCAACATGAAAATACCATAAAAGCACATCAACAAAGTCCCTTTTATCCAATTATACAATAAAAAGAACACATATACAAATACATCATACTAACGCAAAGAAGCGTGACGTTATTGCCACAGCTAATCGTGCGGTTAATTGAACCATTCCGGTTAATTTTCAACACGGGATATATTACCTAACGGCCTACTGAAGGAGCATACATCATTGCGGTCCGGTAATTAACCCTGCACAGATGTTATTAATGATAGTTTTTTTGCCATTTTACGACCCCTCGTACATGTAGTTTGCATTTTTAAATAACCCTTGTCTGGATTAAATTTATGATAATAATATATACTACTAAAATATATTACTATAATTATATTCATTCCAGTGTTGACAAAAATTATCGAAATTAAGCTCGCTGTTAACTAGTAATTATATCTTAAAGTGTAAAACTTAGAATGTTGCTAAACGTATTACGTAAATATGTTAGAGAACACAATTTTATGTCATCTCTTTGGACTTGTAAGAAAGTAAATACTACTGATTAAGGGGCAAATATAAATCATAATGCGGAATATATACACATCAAATAACAACCTATTTTATTTATTTATATCTTGTTATATTCCAATTTCCTCTCATTACATATCAGACTTAATTATTTCCGGGCCCCGCTTACTAACTTTTACACAAGGATGTGCGAGTAGGTCGAGTTGTCACGACATCCTCATTTGTTCCTCTTCTCGTTTCCTACGTTTCAAAGCGCGTTGAAACTTGTAGGAAACAATGAACAAAATACGTATTTATCTTAACAAATGTCAGCAGTTACGAAGTAATATCGACACAATTTGTTAACGATTACACAACTGAAAGAGCAAAGATAAATGACGAACAAACTTGTCAAAATCCAACTTACCGTCTAGAGAGATCAACGCGTAATTGGACTTCATGTTTTCCAAAACATTTTGTACGGATTCTTGCTTCAGCGTTTCTAAGTTATTGTTCCTCAAATCCAAAACATTCAACTTTTGAATATCATCTAAAACGCCGTCGTCTAATGTCCTCAACTTATTATCGGCAAGCGAAAGTTTTCGCAGCTGAGTCAATCCCCCAAAACCCCTCTCGGATATAAATTCTATTTCGTTGCCGTCCAGGTAAAGTTCTTGAAGACTCCAAAGTTCCGCGAACGCAAGGTCTCCTATCATCGTTAATTTATTGTTTCTCATATCCAACGTGATCAGATTAGACAAGCCTTGGAAGTTCTCTCTAATGACAACTGTCAACTGATTGTTGTCAAGGTCCAATTTTATGAGATTGCTTAAATGTTTGAAGCAGCCATCGTGGAGGACGCTAATTATGTTCTTTGATAGATACAGTCTCTGCAAATTGGGCAGGACGTAGAACACATCCCGTTTCAATTCAGATATCTGATTTTCCACTAAGCTGACGTTTGACAGCATTATTAGATGAGCGAACGACATCTTTTCCAGTTTCGCTATTTTGTTTTTGGGCAGTGTTATTTCCCTGAGCGTGGTTGAGTTGGTGAACGCGAACGATGGTACGCTATATATGTTAGCATACTGTATGTTGAGGTATAGTAAGCGTTCCAGTCTAACGATCACTTTTGCGGGTATATACGTCAGGCCGCCGTCAGCTCTGACGTTGAATGTTAACTTTTCTATTTTCGGTTGTGAATAAAAATTGGACCAGAATGGATCGTCTTCAGCTATACCGCCGTTGAATACCCAACAATCGGCCTTTGTGGCAGTTTTTATCTTTATACTTTCACAGTAACAATGAACTTTGGACCCTCGGTCCTGTATATCGCAAATATTAACGTAGTGCGAGTAAGCCTTGTCGTTTTTCCATCGCCTTTTATCATTCTGTCGGCTTTCAGTTACGTTTATTTCGACTGTCGCGAAGGCAATCATTAGGATCAGATATTTAAGGTCCATCTTTGTTCCTTTTTCACATCAGAGCGATTTTCATCTGTAACAAAAGAAAAAAACGTTTAGTGACTTCCTTTTGCTATCTTTTTCCGTATTCTTTATACATTAGCAAAGCCGATTATTCAATTGTGCCAAAGTCAGAAGTTACAGAGATAACGCTAATTGATAAAAAGGAGGATATTATTACACTATGGGTGTACATCAGTGTATTTTTGCGTAAGCTTCTCGGAATTGCTCGCGATGGTATGTTATGAACTAAATATTATTTTATAGTATAAGCCACCACAGTGACTATTTTTCTTAAGATTTTATTTATAGTTCCTTATTTTTTCTTTCTTTCATCGTTTTAACAAACAAGAAAATTCCCAAAATGTATTACTATTATTTGTACAACTGATACGGTTTTAAATTTGAATTTTTATCGTACTTTAGCAGTAAAAAATCTTTTGCTTTTCCAGTGATACCAACGCAAATTTACGCAACTAATTTAACAAAATAATACATTTTGGCACAATTGGTTAGACGGTACGTTTTATGTATCCGCATCATTATATACTACTAAATACTTATTATATCACTGTCAAAGATAAAAAAAATATTAAACAGTTTTTATGATGAGCAATTGCAGCTAACTTTCTAATTTGAAGAAATTATTGTGAATCAAGATAAAGTTTGATTTTAATAAAACTACTTTTCACAGATTTGACATATATTCAGATATTTTTTTAATTTCGACAACTCACAGGCAGACCGACATCAGAACTTGGATTTTCTATTGTACCGCGTTTGTCATCAATGATAAATCCTTTAATACATAAATACCTAAACCTGGATACACTACCAAAAACAAATATTTGTTCAATATTTGAGTTTAACCTGAGGTCAAAGGTCGATCGGCAGATATTGGACCAATTGGGGACGAAAATATTGTTTACTGCCCGCGACTTCTGCGTAGAATTGATAATTTTACCCCCATCTACTACGAAATTATTGATTCCGCATACTTCCACCCCCATTTTCGTCGATTTGGGAAGTTTTCTGGGACCAAAACTATTCTATGTCTGTCCCCGGGACTGAAACTATCTTCATCGTTCATTATATTTTAGGTCAATAACCTTATAAGAAACAAACCGATTCTAAAAGACCCACATGTCATTAAATTGAAGACATTATTAAGTTTAATAATCAAACTCAATTCCTTGTGTTAATCCTTTGGCGCCGCCTGCATCCTGCGCAATACTAATAAAGCTTAATTAGTCAATTATTAAGAAATTACGTTTTATTAATATTTATGTCAGTTTTTTATTGGTAGAGTGCGTTCTAACGTACGGCTATCGACCGTGAACAACTGATTAAATAAGGTAGAAAATCGCATGCATATCATGTTATACATTGTTTAATAAAAAACGATTATTATTTGCTGAATAACCCTCTATTATAAGGGAAATTTGTTTGCATTTTCTAAGAAATTTTGTTTACATTGTAGACTTTCCTGGCCGGTTGCCAAGGAAAACACTCCATAATTATTGTTTTCTTCTACAAGCAATATAAAAAGAGTTATTATATATTATTTATAATAGCCGTGTATGTTTCATAACAACAACATAAGAGTGTATAGGTATATAAGAATATGAAGAGGAAAAATTGTTATTTTCAAAATGTGGTACTTTTCAGACATGTCATTTGATCAAACTCGTTCCTCTTAGCAACTGAAATAGTTCAAATACTTTGTACCTAACATACCATGACGCCTGTCGTCTCCGTAGGTTGTGATTTAGAAACCTTTAGTTTTTAATAAGTCGTCAGATTTATCTTAAGATTTATAAATCTTTAGAAGAAAGTTTAGTAAGTTATATAGCGACTGCCAAGCAAGAGGTCCCGGGATCGATTCGTTTTTCTATGAAATTCTCAGAAGCAGTTCGGAGTTTGGATTTGTGCAAATGGCAATAGGCTCGCCCCCTATTACATGGGACCTAAAACATACCGGCGAAATGTGGGTGCACCTTAGTACACCTCTGCCTTACCTCTCGGGGAGGACCGGAGTGATGGTATGTTAATAAAAAGATTTTACAGTCTCATCAGTACAGTTTGAATAGCCATTATACCTCTTACTTCAAAGGAAGGGGGAAGTATGGGCACACTCTATGACCGTCAGATTGAGGCCTAAAGGGTTTGTATTGAGGGTGGCTTGCTTAGGGGAGAACTGGCTCAAGTGCTCAAAGGGGGTAAAGGCTTTGAGTGATCACAGGATATGTTACCCCTTGCTTTAGGACCGAAGCACACTCACCCATTTTTTAAATATGTCTTCTTTAAAAAATGGGTGCTTTTAATTAAGTATATCTCCAAATAAATTAAAAAGAGAGCTGTGGTAGCCTAGTGGTGTGACCAGTGGACTGAGATGTCAAAGGTCTCGAGTTCGAACCCAAGGCACGCCACCACTGACACCACTGACTTTTCGGAAGTTATGTGCGTATTTATCACAAGCTCTAACGGTGAAGGAAAACATCGTGAGGAAACCTGCATGCTTGAGAGATTTTCTCGATGGCATGTGAAGTCTGCCAACCCGCAGTAGGCTAGCGTGGTGGACTATAAGCCTAATACCTCTCAAATGAGAGGAGACCCGTGCCCAGCAGTGGGACAGTAATGAGTTGATGATGATGATGATAATGATTCAGTTTAGGTAATATTTAACTCTAAGAAAACAATATTTAAATTAAAACTACTTTTTACGGATTTTATCGCGGTATATTGATAATCCCTCTCAATTGAGAGAAGACCCGTGCGCAGCAGTGGGATATTAATGGGTTTAAGATCCTTTACAACATCCATGGTCACGGGCCGACTGAGTTGTTGGTCGTCTTGAAGTTATATGTAATTACTAACAGCTACCTTACATTTTAAATTATTATTGACAGTAAAATAAAATCGATGTACGCGATAAAATCCGTAACAAGTAGTTTTATTTCAATGTCTAATATTCACGTAAGTGTAAGAAACGAAGACAATATTTTCTCAAAATTAACCAAACAAAAGATTTATATTTTCAGTGTAGGTGTGGGTGTTAATATCTAAAAGATTTATTTAATGTAAGTACATTTATACCGTAAAAGAACTGGAGATTGGGGACGCTTTTACAACTGTTTTCTTGGAACGAAAAGGTTTTATTTCCACTGTACTTTTTATCACCTCACATGGCCTGAAGCTTTTAATTAATTTGAATGGTTTTCTTTTAATTTAAAAAGGAATAGGGTTGTTCTCTATCAATTTTACCCAAAAACGGTGAATTACTGTGAAAATACACTGAACTCTGAGTGTTATATTTCAAAATCCATGGTATAATTATATATATATATTTTTTTAATCGTTCTTCCGTAGGATTTGACCTGTGTTGTGCAGTTACTCGCTTTAGCTGCTTCTTGCAGGGTTTTGCCTGTGATTTAAAGTTTTTTTAAATTTTAAGATTTAAATCTATTTTCAACTTTATAAGTTTTAAAATAACATTAGTAACATCTTGATGACAATAACTAGGTCTTTCAACTAGAAGTTGCAGGTTCAAATCCTGCCTGAGACTAAACTTCTACTTCATTAAAATTATATGTTTTATTAATATTTTTTCATTAACGGTACGCATAGACAGCAACACATATATGTATATGCCCTATAAGGTATATTCATTTTACAATGATGCATGACGTTACTTTCAATACACACATACATAAGTACATACGTATAAGGTTCAAATTCAAATGTTCGCGCAAAAATAGCATACCTATACAAAAAGAGGTTTCATTCTTTCGAAGTATTTTAAGTGTAGATAAGGAGGGAGGTCCATAAACTTCTGACCTAATCTCTTATCAACCGAGACAATCCAAATATTATTATATTTATTTTTCCACCAAACTTTAAGGTGAATGAGCGTGACTGCTACACATTACAGTTCCCAACAAAATATCGAAAACTATGTAAAGTAAATCGATATTTCGCCGCGTTACCTTGAGAATATTTAAATAAGAATTAATTGCTGGCCATATTGTGTGACAGCGTTTCTGTGTCGGTAATTACTGGAATATTTTGACGTCCCGATGTTGTATCGTATTTTTTTTTTGTATACTTATCTTACGTAGGTACTGAATAATGTACTGATGTTACATGATAAAAGGGAAACATGTTTTGGTGAATAAATATACCTTACTGGTCTAGTACTTACAACAGTGACAGCGGCATTGACAATGTGGCGAAGGCAAAAAAGGATGGGCGGTTAAAGCTAGTAGATATTTATTTTAAACTTATATTTACCTATGTTAGTTTTATATATGTACCTATGTATTCTTCTCTCTTACTGATACATATCATTATACAGCGATAAAATTGGTAACAGATAGTTTTATATTAATTACAATTCCTCGTCTACAGAAACAGTAGCGTGGGGGGTGGCAAAGGGGGCCATGGCCCCGGGTGGCATATGAAAGGGGGCGGCATCAAGTACCACGTCGTTTTTATACTACTAGAAAAGGGGGCGGCAAATTTCCAGACGGCCCCAGCCGGCAAATACCCACGCTACGCCACTGTACAGAACAGTACTTCATCCCACGTACAATCAGTCCATGAAACAGCATTGGAAGAAGTCAGTACGTGATTGCCAATGCACGAGCGATACCTGGTGTTGGAGACGTCTATAGGCTACGGAAACTGATCACCATCGGACTGTTACCTTTTTTACCCCCTCAGTAGAAAACAACTGTATCACAGTCTACAGTAAGCCCAACAACTAAACGTCAATTAACTGTAAACTAACAAAGTTTACGTTACAAATGTTGTCCATTAAATTTCATTTAGTGTGCTAACGACCTCTAACAAAGCATACGGGACTGGTTTATGAACAAGTGGCCAGACAAAACCAACGATATGTTTATGTTGATATATTCTGTAAAACAATGCATGCGACAAATGTTACTAGAAGTGTATTTTACGGAGCGTGTACTAATTATAATAAAAAGGTTTACATACAAAAAATTATACATAATTGTGCACGTAATTGTCAGTATCATAAACAACCAATTTACTATCCCATTGTTGGGCATCGGTCTCTTCTAATTTGAGTAGACTAAGGCTAGAGTACACCACGCTAGTTTGGTGCGGATTGGCAGACTTCGCGCCATCGAGAAATTGTCTCAACCAAGCAGGTTTCCTCGCGATATTTTCCTTCGCCGTTAGAGCATGTAATTAATACGCGAGTAATTTCGAAAAGTCAGTGGTGGAATTGAACTGGAGATTATTGACTTAACAGTACGTGACTGTTAAGCCAAAGGTCTAGATTTGGTCACACCGCTGATGTTTCGAATTTATCTGCGTATATCAATAGTCTATCACAGTTTAATTACTGCCAGTGTGCAAGCGGATTTAATGACAATAAAATATCTATCCTAAATATTTCACAATATATTAATACAACAAATTAATGATGATGATCTTTCAAAATGAATAGGTATATATTTAGGTAGGTGAAATATTTAGGTTAAATTATACCCAGGATCAATCATACAGAGGCCTTGACAAAAACATTGCAAACAACGTTTTATTTTGTTCTTTTTTAAGTCACATCACATTGTTTGTTTTTATAAAATGAAGTGAAGTCTGGTCTAGTTTCTTGTATGCCTACGACGAGCCTATACTGGAATCTGAAGTGTGAGAAAAATTGTGAGGAGAATTACGTTCCGTATTTAATACAATATAAAATTTAAGTAGATTACGCCGTGAATAAAAAATAATGTATGATGAATATTTTTTATAATCCTAGGTATAACCTACAATTTCGCCCGAAATGAATATTTTTCTTCAGGTTTTTTTCAAAGTCTGTTATCTAAATCATATATCAAAAAACATTCCTGCGGTTTACGTGTGAAAGGGTCACATATAAACACAAGTTCCTTTTAATAATAATAGTGTAATGTAGGTATCTTAGCAGCCTATTGCGCCAACCTTCACGGTCTTGGGCAGCTCGCATCCATCCGCCGCCAGCCACCTTCTTCAAATCGTCGGCCCATCGTGTCGCAGGTCGTCCTACACTACGTTTGCCTAATCGCGGTTTCCACTCTAACACTTGTCTGCTCCATCGGCCGTCTGTCTGTCTGCCGACATGGCCGGCCCACTTCCAATGTAGGCATATCGATATCATTATTTAAATTAAAATGTACGAAGGAGTATTATACAAGGAGGTCGGTGAATACACTTGATTTGTATAAGTCGTGTTTTATTCTCTCAAACTTGTAAATAATATATTACACATGGGTAAAATTTCACCCGTAACAACTTAACAACCACGCCTGTCGTATGTAACTTCCAGATCTTTAGCTCCGTGTGACGGGGATAATTAAGCCAGTGCATTGTGCATAAGACCACCTACGGGTGTAAACAGCCTTTTGACTACCAGTCTGTGTAACAGGGGACCCCGGCCCGTACGATCATCGTCTAATAAATTTATGCTGCTACTCAAGGAAACCAACCCAATCTACATTCAACCATAAAATAACGAAACTAAGGTTGTTATTAGATTGTTTGCACACGTAATATTTTATAAGCCTCAGGTACGAAGATGCACTAGTTGGATTAGGTCGCGTATGACCATATTTATTATTTACAACCGGTTTTTTGGTGTGTTTTAACGAAAAAATAGGGGAGATAAAATTCTTTGCACGGAATTAGGAGTTCATTGCACGCCGGATTAGAGTTACGACTCGGTATAGTATTAAATTGGGGTAATTTTATGACTTATACGGGTCCTTTCTGCAATATGAACCATGAAACTTAAAGCCACATGTTATGACGCAGTATCGTAAAGGTTAGAATTACGGGGCGCTGTTTTGAACAAGATAAATGTGTACTTAGGATAAGGTAATGTTTACTTTACTTCTTCATTTGTTTATATAGTCTATGGCGTGTCCTGATGGATTTTATAAAATTCAAAGGGGATATTGTTTATGGAGGATCATGTACTCATAGATAGGACTCTTTTTAGGTCAGAAATATTGTTGTACACATACACAGACGCGTAAATGTGTGTATATGCGTCTTTGGCTTATTTTAAATAATCGTGCTAGTCATTAAATTGGACACATTCCATAGGTAAGTACTCATTAGATAGGTAAGTAGGTATAATTGAAGGAAATGTCAACAAAGACGTTTCCTTATGAAAGAAAATGTATATAACAATTTATTAATAAAAAAATATCTATGTACCATCACGTGGGCAGCCCTATAAGGAATAAGCAGAAGTATGGTGTTGTACACTCATAGTTCGCCGATAAATTATCATATTCTATGTAGCTAATAGTCTGCGAACCCGCGCTGGCCTAGCGTGGTGGACTATCCACCATGCTAGGCCCGCGTGGTCAATGTGGTCCTATGACCCGAATCTAACAGTGTGACAGTCGATGTGTATTATTTATCGGAATTAAATAACATCAATCCACCAGAATAAAATCCATCAACTATTTTCGTTTGTATTTAGATATGAGTTGTATGTCGATATAAATAAGCACTACAGTTCTCTGAACATGTTTGGTCCTTAAAAAGTTATTACAGGCAATCACAATAGCCGTATAACACATCGATATTCGTTAGCGGGCTGCCTACATAACTATTTTGCATACTCTTTTGCCGTGTGTACTAGGCGGTAGGCGTCATGTTAATTTGACGTGTGTACAAAGACTGATTTCCATAAATATTCTGTTTTTTTTTTTAGTTGATAGAAATGTACCAATGATTTTATGATAACTGGTGCTACTGTTTTTATTATAGTTGGTGTTATGATACTTTGGGTCAGTGTTTTATTTCTTTATATTTTGAATTTCAATATCTGCATATAAAGCAGGCTTAATACCATAAATAGTATATTTAAAAGTCAATGTTTCGGTACAAAAGAATAATAAAAATAAAAATGATCATTATTTGCTGTTTAAACCAAATACAACCCTACTGTAAAAAAATATTTTCAGATAAACATAATTATGTCAGTATTTCCTTTTGTAAACATAATAACGCCTCAAGAGAAAACCCTTCTATTATCTTTATCCTACATTTGACAGATAAATTTTAAAAGTTAATCATAGCAAAGTTAAATACAGATATGGTCATCTCATCAATCATCGTCACCCACTTTTCCTCCTAATCCTAATTGCCTAGACGATTCTTTAGGATTTATACAGCCGGATGCCCGAAACAATTCCGGGCTTGAAAAAGCCCAAATTAAGCGTCGACGAGGCTTCACTTCAATTTAGCACTGCGGCGCTAACTGGTTTCCAGCTTTAAACTGAATGCGGTTTCTTTTCAACCAGTAATGTGAGCTACACATGTAATTGACCTTTGTTTTTTTTATTTTTGTCGTCATATTTTTTCCATTCTTCCAATGAGGTTTTGAGTAATGAGTTAGGTAGATGATATGACTCCGGTAATAAATATTAGAATTATGTTTTTATTTTGTTTGGTTAATTAGTCTGAGTAGCGCCTTAGTGTGAACTTGGGATTGAACTCGAGACCATTATCATTTATATAAACAGTGAAGGAAAATATAGTGAGGATACTTGCACGTTTATGAGTTTTTTTATGGCCTGATAGGTAAAATGTCGTTGTTGACGATGATTACAGAGAGAAGAGTGTAATTAAGAAGGCCGAAATGTGATTTCCAGGTTAAAAAATGAATGGGATTTCAATAGCAGCTCGAAATTGATTTTTATTCCCGTTTTAGAGCAATATTACATACTATTTAGTAATAAATTACAGTAGGCATATCTCTGTCTTATCCTTTGGAAATGCAGGCATTATAATCTGGTAAATTTATAATTCTTTTTTTTTACAAAAATCTATATAGTTGAGATCATTGTTTATTCTTCAATTTCATCCAGCAAATTCATCTTACGACCTTTGCGCTACTTAACACTTAGGGGAATACAGATGTGCTGGGGTCACAGTAAACACTGTTTTTCTTGTAAGATAATATATTACGGTTTAGTAACCAAGCAATATATTATTTATAACATAATATATTGCTTGGTTACTAAACTATCCGGATATTAAATAACACTAAGCTGACTATCACGTTATTGCAAGGAACGGGCGTCATCTCGAACTGAAGGAGATAAGGCTATAGCCCACCAGGCTGTCCGAAACCAGCTGGATAGCATATAAAAAACTACGAGTACAATTTCTTACAGTTAAAATAAATATCTAATAATTAATTTAAGCACTGTCCACAGATTTTTCTGGCAGACAAGGTGACGTAACGGCGGCTTTAGGGAGCGTTTTACGTTTCTTAAAATAGAAGCTCCAACTAAACAGACAGCGGACTGGATTTCCATGATGTCAGAATAGTCACTGCACAAACGAGCTCTGAAAACATTAATCGCTCACAAAAACACAACTATTGTAGTATCACTGTGGTTTTCTATAAGGCCGAGGTACATCCTCAGTGGGGCAGCTTAATTCGAGCGAGAAATTTCAGTCTCTAATGCTTATAACATTTTATGTATAACTATTGACTTGAGGTATTACAAAAGCAGACAACTCACCTAATGGTAAGAGACAACCCTCGCCTATCCAGAATGCTAGCGACGCGAGAGGTATTACATGAATTAATACCTTGAGACATTCGTTTTGCGCCCATTATCACCCAGTTAATCGTTCCTTTTATAGGTAGTGTCACTGTTCAAAAGATTTCAAGTAATATGTGGCTAATTTAAGAAATATTCGAGCAATTTTTAAGAGATAAAACTAAGTACTCCCTATATTCACATAAGGTTGACCCGAACTAGATTTTCAAACGTAAAATGTTAAATTGAAACGTTTAATTAAAGCTAGGCTCTCATGAATTGACATTCGGATTTTCCGATTTGCGGTTAGTTTCGGCTAGCGGGTCTCGTGTGTGTAGCTGTCCTTAATTAGGGACGACCTTTCAACCACAATCAATGAGGTTTGCGATTTATTTATATAATTAATTGGTGCGAGATGGGCACATACTTTTAGTTTTGCGATTAGCTGGAAATAGGTTCAAGACTTAAAAAAACCCAAAACGCGGGATTTAGATGTAACATAATCATCAACCCAATTGCTATCCCTCCGGACCCAAAATACCTTTTTTTTTTGTTATGTTTGGATACCTTCAAAAGGCATCTGGGGAAGAGATAGTGTGGGATTTTTACCTCACTAAAACCACCCTGGTGGTCACCATCTGCACAAGAATGAAGGTCCCGGGTCCTCTTAAGAGACCAGCTCCGGAACCCCCTGTGCGACGCCTAATAGGCTTATTCCTAGGAGGACCCAACCTACCTATTTAAAAGAGATTAGGCTATAGTACGCTGTACGCTAGCCTAGTGCGGATTGGCATTTTAGTCAATACCTATATCCGATTTCCTTTAACAATAATATAGGTATTTAAATCGCCACTATGTAAAATTCCAATAGTTCCTTCCGCAGCTTCATACTACAGCCTCGGTACTGCTTTCAAACCAGAGGATAAGACCGAAATAGATCTACTATTTTCACAGTTACAATGAATTTGAGCTTAATATAAGTATACATAACAACTATTTTCAAACAAAAATTTGGGTGAAACTGATATAATAATGTCATGCCATGTCTGCAGACGGACGGACAGCCGATGGAGCAGATAAGTGTTAGAGTGGAGACCGCGATTGGGCAAACGTAGTGTAGGACGACCTGCGACACGATGGACCGACGATTTGAAGAAGGTGGCTGGTAGCGGATGGATGCGAGCTGACCAAGACCGGGATGGTTGGCGCTCTTTGGGGGAGGCCTACGTTCAGCAGTGGACGTATGATGATATAATAAATGTACACATTTTTGAAAGAGCATTAAAATAAGACCATATAGAACTACCTACGTAGAACCTACATTGCAGAGCAACTTTTTTACCGGCGTGATACGTAGCATGTTCAACAAAGTTTGTTCTTCAGGCGAGTTACTAAAAACACAATTTTATGGCAAGCATATAGTTAACTGGGACGTTGCTCAATGCGTGTAAACATTATTCTGTTGAATAGTTTAAAACTGTTGTAGTATGCGCATTTATTATATAAGGAAATGTGTTCTGAAGTACTTCAATTTAGCTTTTCTCTACCTTACGCCTGTTAAATAAAATATAATTATAATTTTTATTATCATGTTTATCATCACCAACTACCCATTTATTTTCTCACTTTCGGGCACGGGTCTCCTCATTTGAGACAGATTAGACTACTGGATAGTGGACGTTATGTGCGTATTTATCACATGCTCAAACGGTGAAGGAAAACATCGTGAGGAAACCTGCGTGCTTGAGAGATCTTCTCAATGGCATGTGAAGTCTGCCAACCCACAGTAGGCTAGCGTGGTGGACTATAGCCTAATCCCTCTCAAAACGAGAGGAGACCCGAGCCTAGCAGTGGTACAATAATGGGTTGATGATGATGATGATGAGGTAGTCCAGTATCCAGTGCGAGTCAGAAGACTTCGCCCGCCATCGAGAAAATCTCTCAGGCATGCAGGTTTCCTCACTGTTTGGGATATTTTGTTACAAAGTAGTTATATTATATATATTAAGCTGTAAAACTAGATCCGTCCCTACTTCCCTACGTTGTTATCCAAAAATATTGACTCCCATCGGACTCTCTCGGTCTCTCTTTATAGCCCAAATAGATCAGTTTCAAATTAACGTCAATCCCTCACGTTTCATAGTTACAGAGCCGCGTTAACGCTTACATAGTGTATGTAGTCTAAGAATAGGATAGACAATCAATAGGAATAGTTATTTTAAGGTACGTTTAATGTAGAGCCTTTATTTCATTGATTATACATTGGCAAACGTGCAATAGGCTGACCTGGTTTTGGCTGTCATGGTAGGTGATTCGGGCTTAACATTTGCTCGTGCCCGTTTCAATTTTTTCTTGAATTTCTTGAATTTCTCCAGGATCGTTGGTGCGTTTACATACATAATATTCACAATGCACACAATTTACGTGAAGTTAATTAATTCCTTCGGGAGCTTTAAAGCGTCTGCAAAGCAATACGGCCGACGGAAAGTTTCTGGGAGTGTTGGCGACTTATTTTTAAGGATATTGCCAACAATATACGTAAAAATCAGCTTGGAGAATTTACATGAGGTAAGTAATATTTGTATGTACCTTGATTACCTGATAACTGAAAATTGGCCCACTAGGCAAGATAGCTAGTAGGCATGCGTTCTTAGTACATACTAGCACTACTCAATAACCCACATTTGGTTCGTCAGAAAATACGTGACGTCTGGCGGCCCTGGGATCTTACTCTAGTATATTATGCTGATTACATCTGTGATATCCTCCAGTGATTAAGGTCAGTAGCACTAAATTAAACTAAGTTACATGTCCCACAGTAACCAAAAACCTCAGATTCGGGTGAGTTTGCGAGAGTGTTACGGAGGTAAACATAATATATGGTATATGATGCTAGATTTGATTTATGTTTTACTTGCTTTTGCCCGCGATGTCTTCTGTGTTTATTATTTTATATAAAACCTGCTTTTTCATTTTCTTTAATGGTCAACATTCTTCATTCTTTCAAATTTCATCTAAATTGGTTAAGCGTATTAAGCAAAAAGAGGTTACAGACAGACATGCTTTAGCATTCATAACATAAGTTTGGATTGCAGTTTGATTAAATTCACATTATGTGTATGATTCTATCGTCACATCGGATCTGGAAACATATATAACTTAAACTGTATTTACTTACAAAAATCGTTAAGTTTACCGTACTTCAAAATTAAAACCAAATTCTATTCACATTCAAACACAATTTGAACGCCCTAACAAATTTCTACACAGAAAATCGACCCAACACAACGCCATTCGGACCGTGCGCTATCGAACTAACGATTTCCCGTACAAATACAGGCCAAAATCATACATAACCCTCAATGTTCAAGTGTCAGCGTTCAGTACTGATTAAGTCGACCGCACCGGCCCGGATTGTCAAGTTAATTGCACGGTAAAAACCGGCACGGTGGAACTACAATGGCTTCATTAGTGGAACCCGAAACGGATTTCAATTTATACGCCACGCGCTAAAATCGGACCGTCATAATTGACAAATATGGCCAAGTTTAATCAAATATCTTAATGGGTAATGGTGCTGTTTAGGTTCTTTTGAATAGTTCTTTAGTATCATAATGTTATGCTATTAGTCATTACTTAGAAAGAAAGAAAGAAAAATAATTTATTTGATGCATAAGAAATACATACATATTGTGAAGGCAGTGGGGAATCAGTGGGTGCGACTTGCACAAGATCGGCAACAGTGGCGTTATAGAGAAGAGGCCTTTACTCAGCAGTGGGTGTCACCGGCTGGATAGATAGATAGATAGATAAGAAATACACAATCATACAAAATTAGAAATATGTAGGAGAAGAAAAAGATACTAGTCATCCTATATTATAATGAAATATAGAGACAATAAATATCTGATCATCATCATTCCAACTTAAAGACGTCCACTGTAAACGTCACGTGAAAATTTACACGAAGACGGGTCAATATATGTAATTATAATTTATAATAATCTCATATATTTAATAATTGAAATAAATCAACTTTTTACGGATTTTATCGCGGTATATTGATAATATTATTATGATGTTGCGAAACCTTTACAGCAAACATGGTCAGTCTGCCTAAGACCAAGTAAATAGTAGTTTTTTTCGCGTAAGTGTAATACAACAATAAGGTATAATGACTCAATTGTAGATCCAGCTTTATTGAAACCTACACGCTTACAAAACCGTACACTGAAGTTATGTAAATGCGACATTCTTTTTAAATTTTTATTACCATTTACAGTTTTATGAAATACACTATTAAGTCTGAAATACTTCATTTCTGTGTAAAGAATAAAATCCAATTGTATATGAATTTGCATAATATGTTTTTAATTAAAATGTAAAATTGTAATAAATATTCATGTAGGTACTATTTTCCAATTTTGTTTAAGAGTTGTATTTAAATACAATAATTAAAACTTTCATTTAAAAAGTCCATCAGACTAGTTGTGTGCTTTAGAACAATGGTCCCTAGTTGGTCATTGTCATTTGTGATTATTGCATTAATAATAATAGTTGTACGTGGAGTTTATACAGACATACGTTTTTATTTATTTATTTTGAAATATTTTTTATTTGTGTAGATATTGTTTATTTGTGTAGATATTAGGTATCATAGCAGTTAGTTACCAATGTTGTCATTCAGAAAATCATTAATAGTATTATTTAATTTATTTTTTAATATGTTACTGTTATGTTCTTTCCAGAGTTTAGGAATTTTATTATATATTCTTGGGCCCATGCAAAACATGCTATTATGCATTAAAGTAGTTTTAGACTTTTGTAGGAGAAGTTTACTATTATCACGTCTATTACGAACGACCATGTCAGAATGAACTTGTCATTTTTTCGTGCGTACAGCCGTTCGGCGTTCGATTTAAAAGACGTTATCACATCAAAAAATATTCCCAAAAGCTCATTATAACGTATCATCATCATCAACCCATTAATGTCCCACTGCTGTGCACGGGTCTCCTCTCAATTGAGAGGGATTAGGCTATAGTCCACCACGCTAGCCTACTGCGGGTTGGCAGACTTCACATGCCATCGAGAATTCTCTCAAGCATGCAGGTTTCCTCACGATGTTTTCCTTCACCGTTTGAGCATGTGATAAATACGCACATAACTTCCGAAAAGTCAGTGGTGCGTGCCTTGGGTTCGAACTCGAGACCTCTGACATCTCAGTCTACTGGTCACACCGCTCGGCTACCACAGCTATATTACAACGTACGTATACATTATAACGTATGGCTCATTTTAATGCGATTAAAATGTTCGTAGGTAGCGGGTGATTTAACAAATTTCACGTTTATGAAACTTTCTAGTAAATTAAGCTGGAGTTTTGGCTCGCTTCAGTCTAGGGATATGAAATTAAACGCTAACTTTTATACGAGTACCTTATTTATCAGCATCTGGAACTTTTGCGCTGATTATGAATTTGGTTTGTGTAAATTTATGACTTTTGAAAGTTCTCTAATAAAGATATAGTTTGATCTTTCTTAAGTGGGGACCCTGATTAGCGTAGCAATATTAAAGGCTGTGGTAGCGGTGTAACCAGTGAACTGACATGTCAGAGGTTCGAACCCACGGCACGCACCACTGACCTTTCGGAAGTTATGTGCGTATTTGTCACATGCTCAAACGGTGAAGGAAAACATCGTGAGGAAACCTATTTGAGAGATCTTCTCGATGACATGTGAAGTCTGCCAACCCGCAGTAGGCTAATGAGGTAGACTATAGCCTAATCCCTCTCAAATGAGAGGAGACCCGTGCACAGCAGTAGGACAATAATGGGTTGATGATGATGATGATGATTGAATGATTAATTATAATTATTAGAATTACGGACCGTAAAAGAACTAAGCCAAGACTTTGGTGTCAATCCATCTGTCCATCTGTTTTGTTGTCCATTACTCCGCCTCCCATCCATCCAACCAACCATCCATCCATCTATCCAACAGTCAGTTTATTTACGTTTCTTAATATGTATTATGTTAGCTATACATATTACTATAAAATAGAAATTGTTCATGTTGGAAGTTAAATTTGAAACGGACCTATCTAACTACAGATAATAGTATATTTATTTCTTATTCATCCGAATTTAAGACTGCTCCGTTGATTTAATGGCCGTAAATGCAACTGCTGAGCAAGAGGTCTTGGGTTCAATTTCCAGGTCGAGCAGTTATTGGGTTTTTCTTTACAAAAACATCTGTTAAAGTCTAAGTAAATAAAAAAGGTTTGAAGTAATTGTCTAATTACAGGATAAATGAATATGTATATGTTCCCACATTTTTCAACTGAAAACAACCTTGTAAGTGATATATATGTATAATTATCCCCACTACAGTTCTATTCTTCGTAAATATTAATTGTCCTATAGGTATTTTTTTTGGATACTTATTAAAGTAGTTTCTTTACATAATAGTTCTTTTGCATACAAAATACTAAGCAAAATCAAACGTAGGACAATATCCTATCATCATTTCCTTAATCGGTCTCGTTTTCATACCAATTAAATAGCCAACTGCTTCATACCCAATTAAATTAATTAAAAAATATTAAAAGTCAGCACGGTCATTACTTATTGGCCAATTTTAATAACGCATATGTGGCGGTAGCGAACTATCAGTTTTAATTAGCTCGATAACCGAATACTTAATTAAAATTAATTAATGTGCGTTTTTATAATGGGGAAGGAGTTCTACTATAGTTTGCGTGCGTGTAAGGTGAGTTTTGGAACGAAAATTCGTACGTAAATTAATTAATTAATTTAATTCATTTTATTCAACTTGGAACGTACTTATTGTTATAAAGAAATCTGCTCAAGTGTAGAGTTTTCAAGGACAATTTGATCGGCCAAAGTGTTATTGGTTTTTGTCTACATAAGTCTTGAACAATCAGCCAGGTGGGTTTTTTTTGGGACCATGTCGCCACACTATTTCTGATCGACGATTTTCTGGATGGTAGCTATTGTTAAACCTGGCTTACAGGAGTTGCAGTAGTCCTGTAAGCCAGGATTAACAATAGCTACCATCCAGAAAATCGCCGAGTCAGTGAAGCCCCCAGTGTCCCAGGGGAATGATTTAAACTGTCTTGGAGCCTACAACGAAATTAGCAGCCGAAACTAAATTAATAGGTACCAATTGCAGGCAAAAGCTGGCAACAATTCGCGCAAAACAGAGTAGTTTGGCAAAAAGGTGGGTAAACCCAGGTTGGGACACTAGCGGTGGATTGATACGGGCTGGTGATGATGATGCTGAGCATCTTGGCATTGCGATTTGGATAGTGGATTGATACGGGCTGATAAATGGCAAAATAGTGGTCAAACGCTGACCTATAAACGATAAAAAAAAATGCCCGCTCCGAATTAAAATATACCAGCAAACTGTGAGTATAAGATAAATTAAAAGATAATTAATTAATTCAAGATAAAGTAAAATACTACTAAGTAAAATAAATTATGATTGGCATGGTTGGTGCACTGATCGAGCGGTCGGGATGTACACCGCGTGTCGAGGGATCGATCCCCGCACGGACCAAAAATATGTACCTATATTCTACAGGTAATTGTTAGGAGTGTTTGTGCATTGTAAACAATTGTGTTTGTAAACGCACCCACGACACAGGAGTATACAGTAGACATAGTGAAAATAAATGATGAATGAAAGAGAGAAATGATTTTGAGTTTTCAATTCAATACATGCAACAAACATCTGGATGGTTAGTGAATCAATCATTTCGATACCATTAAATGAAAATGAATCACGTAGTAAGGCCAATGATAATAACATCAATCAGTTAATTGTTTAAATATTCTCTCACAACTCTGTCAATGTAATGTCTGATTTATGTTCAAAGGGGTTGAAACCATTTTATATTGTATCTGATAAATACATTTTTGGGTTTATTTTAAATAACTCTGACACATCCGCGTTGATAAGCTTTTCAAAATATCTACCTTCTCCATTTTCAGCAGTTGCTTGAACACTGATAAACATACCTGCGATGTATCCAATTTCGAATCTTATTCTTAGTGCATTAAGAGCATTAACATTAAAGTAAAAAATATACTAACTAAGCCAGCAGGAGATAACCTATACCTACTTCAATTTATTCTGATTATATGCTGGATGCGGGCGGCATATGATCGGTCGTCGTGGCGATCCTTGGGGGAGACCTATGTCCAGCAGTGGACGTCTAACGGTTGAAATGATGATGATGATATGCTTCATAGTTTCAGAAATATTGTTTTTGATAATTGACGTTGTGAAAGCAGTCATATACTATTATAGAAATAAGGGGGCAAACGGGCATAAGGCTCACCTGATGGTAATAATATGGTAATACTAGTGATATTATAACAGTTACAGATAATCCGGAATTAATTTCGGAAATTACGAAGAAGAAAAGCCGGAATTGCAACTAGTTTCGTAATTCGAAATTTAACGCACCAAAAAAAATAAATTGTAACAATAAGATTATTATTAAACTGATTTTACATATTTTACCAAAGTAATTTAGCGCGTTCATGAATAAATTCTGTGCCAATATTTGGTTGGCACATGAAAACTGCTTTCGGTAAATTCTTTAAATTTTACTTCATTCAACTCAACTTCAACGAGTATTATGTTATTTTCAGTCAGTTTTATTAAATTTAAAAACAAGTGAATTTAAACTTTTTTCTACAAAGAATAAATAAATTAATATAATTATCTGGACATTATTATTTATGAAACAGCGCCATCTCGTTCTGAGTTGAGCAACGGAGCTTGCGTTACGAATACTAGATGTTTGATACACTAAATAGTTTTATTTGTAAATATATACATATTATACATAGAAATATCTATGACTCAGGTTAAATGTCCACGCTCATCAGACAAACATTTGCCTCTACCGGGATTCGAACCCAGGACTCATTGGGTCTCTTACCATTGAAGGCAGCCTTTAATATCGCTGCGCTAATATGGTCGTCAATATACAGCACATTAAACACCGTATACTATTAGTACGTAGTCCTGTTTGTGATAAAAACGTGGTGTGTAAAATTTAAAGAGTACCTAGTTATATACAATATTTATTTTAAATGTTCCGTTTTATTGAAATTTAAATTCCGTTTGATTCGAACTCGAATTCGGTCATACAGATAGCGGGTAGCGAATTTATGTTTGTGGTTAAACTTGAGATAGACGATTATAATCATAAGGGCTTTACCATTAAGTCGATTTGTCAACATATTTATGATATTTAAGTTTAATGGTAAGTAAGCAGTTACCAAACCCGATAGATGCTTGCAACAAAGTCAACAATCAAATACTCGCTAAGATAATGCCGTACCACTGATTTATTTTAGTTATATGTATATTTGTCACATGCTCAAACGATTCATTATACCACCCACCACTTTAAAATACCCGAAAGATGTTTTTCAATTATTGTAGCCAATCTCTTTTAAAAGAGAGAAGAGGAGTGTTTACCTGTGAAACGGTAAAAAAAATAATCGAACATCGCTTTCAGTTGCACCAAAGCTTTACCATCTAGAATATTCAAGATTCCATTTAAAAACTATTTGATTTTTATCTGTAAGCGAAACGAAATAACGAAATGAGTTCATTTAAATCATTTTCGTTTTTCAAATATCAACTATCATGTTTCAGTTATCAATATATTTGTAATAATGAAACTTTAGCATTCTATTATCTAACATATTTAACCCTCAGTGCCCAATTAGACTACAGGTCTTAAAGGCGACTTCAGAGCGTGAGGTACTGCGTTAAACTCCCAGGTCGAGCAAAGTATTATTAGGGTTTATTTATGAAATATACCCCAACAATAATAAGTTAATTCATGTTCTTATCATCGTAACATAGTACAAAGACTGGTGTCTGTGGTTAAGTTAATAAAAGTTCTTTCTTTCTTTTAAAAAAAACGTTGCCCCACACTAGGATTTTCTCCTGTGTCGTGGGTGCGTTTACAAACATATATTTTCACATACACAAACGCCCAGACCCAAAACAACTTCATGTAGAACGTATAAATATTTGCTCCGTACGGGGATCGAACCCGCAACCCGTGACGCACAAGCCGATCGCTCAGCCACTGCGCCACCAAGTCGTCAAATTCGTCGAAGTCGTCGTCAAAATGTATTTAATATTAAAAATATTAAATACATTTTAATACTGCAATTACAACCAGTAAGTACAACTTATTACTACGAGAGCCGATGAGTTGAAGGGATTAGTTAACCTAGACACTGCGTTACCATGCCTAACTGCTACCAGGATGTGCCGCGGGGAGGCTCCTTTTAGCTCAATGTGACTGCGGTGATCCAGAGCAAACTATGTCACACCTTTTGGTATGTCCCTTGTGCCCCAAAACCAGCACGAGGGACGATCTCTGTCAGGCCACGCCTGACGCCATTGAAGTGGCCTCTTATAACTCAAACATTGTTTAACCATTGACACGAAAAAAAAAGAAGAACAAGTAACTTATTATGATACTACCTACCCATTATATTATTGTTTCTATTACTTGATAGTAAGCGGCTACAAAGCCAATAGACGGTAACATCCCCAAGAGTAACTATTATTAGGGCGTTGCTCCCAGACTTCAGTTTTTAAAACTCAATTGCTCTGCAATTTTACTATCTTGCTCTTCATACCAGAACATACAACTAATGCTTTGAATGAAGAACATTTAGCAAGGCAGCGGTACTATCTCGTGCAATATCAGCAGAGTTAGAGCACCCAATAAAATAAAATAAAAGTATGGGATACTGTAAAAATAGTTTTTGATCAACAATTCTCCCAAAAACAACTAAATTGACGACATAGATATTCATAATTAAAGTAAATTATGTTATGACAAATAAGTTATTCACGAGCACAGTGAGACTAATTTTCGAATTAAATCATTATTATGATTAAAATATATATATAATTGTTTGTATTGACAATGGTTTGTCCTCATCGAACCTATGTATATTAAAAAAGTGTAAACTTTTTTAGTTAATTCAGTTCAAGCGTGTGTCCTACATAAATCTAAATCAAACTGTGCCTAATGTAAAATTAATTTTATTAAACTAATTTACAGTAAACACGCTAACAAAGCTGTAATGCAAATTATACCTTATACTATTATTAATATAGTATATTATTACTATATAAAAATATGTTGTCACGCATCACGTTGGATGTATAGCAGAGGTCATATACCAGACAGGTGAATTATTACATAGAGTAGATTAAATGAGAGGGCATACTTCAGACAACACACTAATAAGGATTCATACATACAGTTTTGATATTATTTTACTGGTCACGCTACTAGGCAAACACAGAGCAAGTGCCACAGAGTAAGTAATTACCTATACCATACCAGTGCTATGGTAGCCTAGTGGTGTGACCAGTGGGCTGAGCTGATGTCAAAGGTCGAGTTCAAGTATATGTTCATATTGTCATCACTACTGGACTTGGGTCACCTCTCATTTCAGAGGGATTAGGCTGTAGTCCACCACGCTAGCCTATTCTGGGTTAGCACATTTCACATGCCATCGAGAAAGCAGCTCAAGCATGCAGGTTTCCTTACATTTTTTTCTTTCATCGTTTGAACATGCGATAATGAGATTCCACGCATACTGCGATAAAATCCGTTATATTTCAGTATAATTTAGATATTACAAAAATTTAAATTAGACATTAAAAAAGAAATATTGAGGACTTTCGTGTTTCTAACGATTATCATAATTAGACATTTGTGTGACAATGAGGTTATTGTACTCTCAGATAAATGTATTTGTGTGACAATGAGGTTATTGTACTTTCAGATAAATGTATTTTCGATTATGTGATGCGGTGCTATTGTTAAGTCCTTGTTTGACATTTCAATATCGAACTATCAAAAGGTGAAACTGTAATGTTTATGTCGCAGCCAAACAGTATAATCCGCCATTTTGCATTACGGCTAGCGGTTTTGCAAAACAGCGCCGTTTCGTAATGCGGCGTTGCAACTATTAGCCGGATTTTCATTGCGATACGTTCGTCAATAAGGCGGCCCACGTTTATCTGCATCGTACACATACATATTCAAATTGTAGGGTTACCATATTATTTACAAAATAAAACTGAATGTCAATAAAAAAAAAGATTAGTTTTTAAGATTTTCGTTACTCATCAAAAATGATTATAATAAAATAGGTAGAATTCGAAATAGACCTTCTGAACGTGTTTGGCTTGTCGGTGATCGCCCAGACAGGTGCGTAGAAATAATATATGAGCTATGTCAAGGACAACCCTGCACTATATCAAATCTGTTGTGAAAAATTGCGTGTTGGGAACATAGGGGTTCAGTCCATAAATAATAATCAGCGGTTTTATTAGCTCCGTGGTAGCGTACATGTCTGGACTGGCGAAATACGGAAAGCGCAAACTGTTAATAGCGATTATTTTAATTTAATAGATATTTTGTAGTTTAGTGGGTACATAGTCTTTCACAGTAAATGTTGTTGCGTTATAAGCTACTAACTTTTGCCCGCGATTTCGTCTACGTAAAATTAGTAATTTTATCCGGATTTCCGGGATGAAAACCATCCCATGTCCTTCCTCGGGATTCAAACTATCTCTATAAAATTTCATCTAAATCGGTACAGCGGTTATAACGTGAAGAAGTAACATACATACAGACATATTGTCGTATTTATACTATTAAAAGTATGGATTGGATAAGTCAAAAACATAGGTCTCTCCCAAAGATCGCCACAACGACCGGTCATGAGCCGGTTGTTAAGTAAATCTCTAATCATCATCATCATCAACGTCCCATTAACGTCCCACTGCTGGGTATGGGTCTTCTCTCATTTGATAGGGATAAGGCTATAGTCCACCACGCTAGCCTACTGCGGGTTGGCAGACTTCACATGCCATCGAGACAAATCTCTCAAGCATGCAGTGATGATGTTTTCCTTCATCGTTTGACATTTCAGTCCACTGGTCACACCACTAGGCTACCACGGGTCCAACGACCGGTCATGAGCCGGTTATTGGACAAGTATATCTGTAAAGCCTGGGGTTCATTTCATACATTAAAATATATATCAGAAAGTAACTAAGAAAGTTGTGATAGTTTTGTTGTGTGACCAATATACTATGAAGTCAATAATCTCGAAATCGATCCCAATACCACTGAATAATTGAACACTTATAGAACTTTCTCCACCTCTTTCAACAATATTTAAAATCCATATTTCAGAAGGGTTAACCCGTTTTATAACATTTGATTTAATATGCGATTTATACGTCTAGCCGGTTACCCTTTTAAGCCGATTAATAATTGGTCCTTTTTTATAAACGTATTTAAGGTATTTAAGTAAAAGTATTGAGTATGTGGGTTACTGCTTGCTAGGGAATAACCAATACCACATCTTCTTTAAGACTGCAAATGCTGCTCAAAATGAGAGTGACAATGAATGAAATTACAATATAACTGCCTCGTTGGTCTAGTGGTCGCACAGTGCGACTGCCAAGCAAGAGGTCTTGGGTTCGATTCCCAGGTCGAGTAAAGATGGCAATAGGCTCGCCCCCTGATACACGGGACCTAAAACATACCGGCGAAATGTGGGTGTACATTAGTACATCTCTGCCGAACCGTTCGGGGATGACAGGCGTGATGGTATGTTACAATAAAAATATATACATAAGTATGAAGGTAAGTATTAACGGGCTTTCATAGTACCTAATACAGAAAATCAGTACCATAAAATTAAAGTGACCCAAAACAATTAACATATTTTCCGGTAACCACACGGATAATTATTAAAAAAGTAAAAAACATCATCTTCATGTTAATATTTTATTTAAGTATATGAAGATCTCAGTATAATCGTATTATGCTTCATATTACATTTTAATAAACTTTAGTTATATTCCAATACGAAAAATCCCGATGTAAATAATATAATCTGATCTCTATAAAAAAAAACTTGTGCCATACATTATAAGTTGGTACGTATTTATTTTTATCGCAGCCTCAGCTTAATAATTTCAAATATGAGATTCATAAAACACAATTTTGAAATAAATTATTTGTAAAGTACATTAAAAGCCCGAAAGTAATAAGAATTCACGTAATAAAACATTTTATTTTATCCACAGAAAATATTCATGATATTATTTTCGTACAAAATAAAATCTTGAAACAAACTAATAAGCTCATTTTATGAAGCATAAAATAATGTATCTTACGACTGAATCATAGAAACACAACAAACTACGAATAAATCTATTCTATTTTATTAGGTAAGAAAATTAATTATAATTTTTATCAATTATTTATGAAAAATCTTGGTTTATTGTAAGAAAAAGAAATTATGCCTAGACATGAGACATATACATTTATTATGATAGATTCTAAATTATGAAGGGAAAGATTTAATAATAATTACGATACGCTGTATATATACGTATAATCAACTTTTATTTTCTAAAACCGACTTTACCTAGTTCGGCTATGTATGATTGGCCTACCCTCCATAATACCCTATTTTTTTTTTCAAAGTCCAATTTTATTTTAGTTTTCAATATCCCAAATAGTTTCCACTTCTAAGTTGACGTAATCTTTATAACTTAAACAAGAAATACTTTAATATTGAGTTCTACCCAGAGCTGTGTCATAAAATAATTGATAACACTAAATAGTCCTGTGCTCGCGAATCGGTCTAATTTTATAATATAGGCAATCCGTGGAAAACGCAAACCAATTTAATTGAATCCGAAAACATTGGTTACATAATAATCATCTAATTACGTTCGATTGATGATAACGTTTAATTTGTTTTAAGTAACACATACAAAAATAACAAAAAAAAGTAAACATGAAAAAAAATACAGATAACGAACCGAAAATAATTTATTCGAGTTTTGCTTTTGTAAAAAAAAAACAACTCCGTACCGAAAATACAGAGCAAAATACCGTGAAATTGACAAAACAGGCGCGAAAACTTTAAATTACGAACAAAAAAATGTGCGTTCGGAACATTTGTGTGAAATGACGTAATATCGCGTAAAATATGGGCACACGTGGCGTGGTGTGCGTGACGCCCATGGCTCTACTTTATTAGCTTTACAAACGATTTTACGTACATTTACTTAACGAAATATAAGTGAATTTTCATTGTGATGTATTTGTTTAAATAAAAAATTTATATGTGTGTGTACGTGTCAAGTATTACGAAAGAAAATGTGTATTTTTAATTATAATCTTTATATAGAAGGTTGCATATTCATATTTTTTTAACCAACGAAATAACTCTCGATTTTTTTGTTCATATAGGTTTTAACATTAATATTTGAAAATATAAAAATTATGTAATATAGTTATTATGACGAGATGTATGAATGTGGACGAGGCAAAAGTGGTATGCAGGGACCATAGCGCATGGCATTCTGTAGTTTCTGCCTACTCCCATGGGAAAAAGGCGTGAGTGTATGTATGTATGTATAAAAATTATTTAAAATGTTTACAACTATTAGAAATGAAGTTGAATCTTAAAAAATACCTCCATATAAAAAAAACAATAACCGCAAACGAATTAGCTGCGGCTACACTACATTTTATTTTTCTCGCAAGAACAAAATTCTCGCGGCAAAAATTTCACCACTCAAAATCTCGACACACCACAGCCCTGGAAACGTTGAATTACACACAGAAAAAAAAATCACGTGAAATATGTGCACACGTGTCGTGCGGTGCGTGACAGCCCCTTTGTACCGGTTTATTATAACGTATACGGTTAATTGTAGCGACAACTGACGCATGCTACTGGAGCACCGGGTTATTTGTGAATATTTTAACAAGGTTTACAACAGTAAAACGAGGACCTTATTTCGTTTCAATCTTTAAAAAAGAATTAAACGTCAAATTATTATTTTCCATTCGAAAATTTGGTTTCTAATTTATTTCATACTTCGTACAATCAGACCGTAATGGAGGTAAAATTTGTTACTAATGTAATAAGTTACCTACACAATACGTGTCATATTAATCCCTAAGTCATCCTAAAACGACGTACTTCGAGAAAAAATTATTGGCAAAAAATCTCAGGGCTAATTTCGCCGCTTAATATTTGGCAGTCCCCTTCAAAACTTGATATATTATGTCACGCTGTATAATTTAAAATGAGTTTTGTATAATCAATCACCAAACTAACCACCCCTGAGTGTTTATGGCATTACAATCCAAATCGGAAATGTATGACAAACGACCTACTCCGTTTGACATTGAAATAAAACTACTTTTCACGGATTTTATCGTTGTATGATATTATTTAATCCCAACATTTTGGATCGTGTTTAAATACATGACAATTATTTTAACTCACATGTAATATGTAAATACAATTGGTGTACATTGATGCTATAAGGGATCCGAAACTTTGCCTGTGACTGTCTGTCTGTTACCTCTTCACGCTATAACCGCTGACCGATTTAGATAAAATTTGGTACGGAGATAGTTTGAGTTCCGGAATAGGACATGGGATCGTTTTCATCCCGGAAATCATCCCTTAAAAGGGGGAAAAGGGGACTAGTAATAAAATTATTCATTATACGCATCGAATCGAAGTCGCAGTCAGAAGCTAGTAATAAATAATAAGTAACATCAACACAATCAAAACTTCAATCTGCTCGTGACCATTCTGGAAATCTGTTACGTCGGGATTAAATAATATTAATATATTGCGATTAAATCTGTACTACCCAAGCCTCGTTGTTTAACTCAGAATTCGTGTTTTTTAAGAGTTAATTCCAAAATACTTTTTTTTAACTGTAAGTATTTTCGCAAGGTTATCTGTAAAGTCGGTTTACGGACGATAATTTTATGTGATAACGATAGCGTGAAGAGAGGTAGATGCGTCACAAGCCGCTTAGGCCGATAGTGCCTCTCTATCGCTTGTTCCGCGGTCTCGCTTGCACGCGGCTCAGCCGGAACGTGACCATTTTTCGTGCCTGCAGCCGGCGTTCATTGATTTATAAGACGTTAACACGTCAAAAACAGAATCTACCTATCATCATCATCATATCAACCGTTAGACGTCCGCTGCTGGACATAGGTGTCCCCCAATGATCGACACGACGACCGGTCCTATGCCACCCGCATCCACCGGATTCCAGCGACCTTAACCAGGTCGTTGGTCCACCTTGCCGGGGACTTTTATTTACCCCTAATCTACTTATATCGCATCTAAATCTTAAGAAAAACAAACAACTCTTAAGGCTTAATGCATTATATACAACGGTAACAATTTGAAAGTTAAACTGAACTCTAACAGCACCGTTTAACAGGATCTAACGAGTAACAATAAAACTTTACGGTTATGTCTAACTTCGAACGAATGGTTAGGCCAAATTGAAATGTATGTACCTTATCCTCCCCGAAACGGGTAATTAAGTTTTTGATAATTGGTAATGCTGTAATAGTTTTCAATTTGTATAGTTTTGGGTTCAATTAGGGAAGGGTTTTTTTTATGAATAATTAAACTTTCCTTTATGCATTATATTTCTTCGATCTACGAAAATTTATGTTTATAAACGAAACCACACAAATCTTAGTGTGAAGAATGTTAAGAAACGAATAAAAAAAATATAGCTGAACAGTCACAAACATATTGATTTCTTACACTTGCGTGAAATTAGACATTGAAGTAAAACTACTTTTTACGGATTTTATCGCGGTATATTGATATTATTTTATTTTATTTATTATTATTTAAAATAATATCAATCAGACAGTCGGCCCGTGACCATGGATGCTGTAAAGGATCCGAAAAGTCGGGTTAAAATAATATCAATATACCGCGATAAAATCCGTAAAAAGTAGTTTTATTTCAAGTCCAACACATTTTGTTTAACACCAAAAATCACCAAATTAAATTAAAATCTTTTGTATGGTATTAACAATAAGACTTAGTTTTTAAATAATAAATTTGCTCGTATCGCTTAATAAATAAGTCAAAAATATTTAATTTAAATATAAGTAAGTTGAATATATTAAATCGCAGGCAAAATCCAAGATCTTATACCTACTCTGTAATCTAATTAACCTAGCATAAAAAACATTTATCGTAGTCTCGTTCTTAGAACTCCGAAAAAATCCGAAGACGAATTGCGTGTCAAGTGCCCTCTTCACAGAAAAACTCAGAATCTTATAACTGAGATCAATAAAAACATTTCCATTTGATATAAGCATGCTCAAGTAGAAACTTCTTACATAATCCTATAAGAGGATTATCCTAATCGTCAAATATTCTCGTCAAAGAAAGCATTAAATTTTTCGGCATAGGAACCGAATGTTAAGCCGTGTACGCACGTACAAACGAATTTGTTGCGTTGCATGATACGCAACAACTTGGTTCACACGTGCGTACCACTAACGAACATCGAATACTCTGTTCGTCAAACATGTAGCGACATCTATCTCGCCACATAAGAACTACGAACTCAATGCGATGACGCAAGTAATCCTACATCGCGCAAGTGACATTTGCACGCGAGATTGTATATATACAACCACCCAACATCAACCGTTGGGCAGTTGCCCACCAGGCACAACTTCTCGCCTGGTCGGAGGATCCTCCTTTTCCAGTGGAGGGATTACCACCTCCTTCCCTCCATACTGGTGACCCCGAGCTGAACATCAACGCAACCTTCGATGACCAGCAGCTTCGCCATCATCACTCCTCACAGCACTCTCCAGCGCATCAACCTGCCAGCCAGCACCCTTCCGGCTTCAGCCCTGACCACACGCCTGTAGCGGACGCACATGCCTGGTCAGGACCTTCAGCCAGCATCAGCATCTTGGCACAGCACACTGCACTTCGGCCGGTCATCTAGCAGAGCCACTCTCTCCTGGTCGACGCAGCAGCCAGCCACTACGCATCACTGCACCACCTCGACTCACTGAGGCATTCGCAGCATCACAGTCCCGACTCACCGTGGACTCACCGCAACACAGTCCCGACTCACTGCGGACTACGCGGCAACCTGTTCCGACTCACTTGAACATCACACCTGGCACTGGCAACACGCAACAACCGCTGACTCTTCATCAGCAGCATATCGACCTCCGGTCTCGGAGGGGAGTGATGTAGCGACATCTATCTCGCCACATAAGAACAACGAACTCAATGCGATGACGCAAGTAATCCTACATCGCGCAAGTGACATTTGCACGCGAGATTGTATATATACAACCACCCAACATCAACCGTTGGGCAGTAGCCCGCCAGGCACAACACCCCGCCTGGTCGGAGGATCCTCCTTTTCCAATGGAAGGGATTCACACCTCCTTCCCTCCATAAACATGTTTGCGGCGATCCTTTAAGTATGTTCCGTAGGGACGGTGTTCGAAGAGCTTTAACAAATGTTACGAAACAAAAGTGTTCGTATAGATCTTGGCGGGGTGGCAGAGGTAGCTAATCCTACCCGTACATCAGTTCTCGACTAGCAACCGTCAAATTTATTCGCGTGCTATGAGTATTATTAAAAACATCCATAATTTTCCCAAACATGGCTATTAAGATAGACTTCACGACTGTTGTGCGCGAACTCGACTCGAACTATGTTCGCATTCGTGTTCGAATATGCCGTCCATACGTACGAACCAAATGTTCAGATTTGATGTTTTTGTTCGCTATGTTCGTGTTCGTACGTGCGTACATGGCTTTAGAGACGTTTTTTCTAGAATTAAAACCGAAATGTAGGAAATTAGGTCGAGACTCGTTTTCGCCTACTTTTCACAAGTTAAAATGTTTAATAAAAGTGAGGCTACAGTTTTCTTGCCAGCTTACTCAGCATTTATTAGAGGCTAAATTTTTTTAAGTTCTTTAATTTTTGATTATTAAGTGGTTGGAGAGTTTGTATTACTAATTTGTATCGTTTTTTAGGCTATACTGTGCTTCTAAGTTCTTCTCTAAGTCCTCATTGATCCAGTAATCGCATTCCAGCTGCTTGGCTAGAGATATTGAGTTGGATTCGCAGTTGCATACATTTCCTATCAAACTCTATTAGTCTTATATTAAACATTGTACAGAAAGACAATTATTTTGTGATGTTGATTTTATTTTCAAGACTTTCTATGAATTTTCTCACTGGCTCTTCTCCTTAAGATATAATTATTTATCTAGGCTTGTTTTACGAGGCAGTAAAAAAATCTCGGTGAAGATGAGCTAAGTAAATACACTTCTTTCACACCCTTCGGGAATTAGACTTTATGGTGTAATGTTATTGCTTATAATGGTATTATGTCAAGACGCAAAGTTTAATGCTCATCTGGTATGGTACATTTGTCATGATGATGAATATTTAACTACCTGTGTAGCATCCCTAAAGTAAGACTTTCCAAAGAGCAGCGATTGTAAATAAATAGCAAAGAACGCATGAGAGTGAGACAGGATAAGCATTGCAACTAACTTCAAAGGGGCCAAGTGAGAACTTTAAAAATATATATATTAAATCATCCCTTCAACCTAAGGTTAAGTGAATCTTTCTATAGACCATAAATACATTAAGATGAAAATATATTTAACACGATGAAACTCGTAAATTTTCTCTAAGCGTCATAACTTGGGGGCGTATATATATAATATGAATTTACGACGCTTCCGATGTGTATTAAACCATAAACCAGGTTGTTAGAACCGCCCCATTTGCTTGGGTATGAGTACTTAGAACAATTTCGAGAAGCAATCAAAATGGCCTTATGTTTGTCAACGCCTTGTGTTATGTTTACACTATTTTCAACTGTGAGCTATCGGATTTAGAGATTAAATTCAATTTTGATTATATAAAAAACTGCCTAATCGACCAAAAGATACAGTGAGCTCGTTCTGTGTAGCAAAACAAATGTTAGTAATTATAACATCACGACAACCAACACCTCATTTTACCCGTAACTATGGATGCTAGGGATTAAATAATATAAACCTGTTAAATATTCTCAAAGAAAGCAAATAATATAGACCTGCTCTGTTGCTCAATGAGTGAATTCACGAGAATGACGTTGTTTATAATTTGTTATGTAGATATATAGATTTAATATAGTATGTATTAGAGATAAATAATTAGATATATAGTGAACCACACTATCGCATTAAGATTGTGTTCTTGTAATGATAGTGTTTAGTATGGGTGATAAATAAATAAAATAAATAAATCTTATATATAAAAATCTCGTGTCACGGTGTTAGTCGTTGAACTTCTCCGAAACGGCTGAACTGATTTTTGAACATTATGAAATTTTGTATGTATATTTGGTAGGTCTAGGAATCGGTCGTAGACTATTTTTTATACCGCAAATTTTTTTTGACCGCTTTTCTTTTTGACTGAATTTTCACCCTTCTACCACCAACCCCTATAATGTCGCAAAACAACGTTTGCTGGGTATATATAAAATTAATTTATTGACTGCCTTATCGTGTCAAGTAGTTGTAAGCGGAATTGCTAAGCGTAAGGTTATGCATCTTCAATTTATAGGCCGAGCAAAGTATTATTGAGTTTTTATTCCTGACTCCCTACTCTACCTCTCAGCTATACCAACCAATTCTGGGTATATTGATGATGAATGTTATTGAGAGCGCTTAGTTTACAGTTAATGCCCGCTAAGAGCGGATAAGCATGTAGGAAAGTCAACATATACATATTTTGTAGTCAAGTATTATGTCCTATTCTGAGTTTTTTTCCTACGTCGCATCCTTTATAAACTCATATTATAGCTGCAATAGCGTAATGGGTGACCAATGAACTGTGAATACAAAGGTCTCGAGTTCAATAACAAGGCACGCATCGTTGACTTTTCGAAGTTATTTTGGTATTTATTACATGTTCAAACTGTGGAGGAAAACTGCATACTTGAGAGATTTTTTTGGCCATATTGTGAAGTTTGTCAACGCGCACTAGACTATCGAGGAAAAATAAGAGAAGATTAGGGGTAGTAAATGGGTCAAGAAGGTTGTTATGTACCTTACTTATGTACCTTAGTTACGTCATAAATACTACTGGTATGAAGTTATATAGAATACTAGCCGCCTCCCGCGGCTTTGCCCGCATGGTATATAGATAAAACGTGTTAATCCAGGTAATCTCAGACTCTGACCTACATTATCAGGCTCACATACTATAAACAAAAATGTTTGGACTTTAAAAGAGACCATGATTATCTGAGTTTGATTCGGCATTATTTCTTAGAGGTCGTCAGTTAGAAAATGCCGAAGTCATCTAGTTCATAAAATAATTACACAAAACTTGTAAAAGTATCTTTAAAAAATCTATTTACAGAAATAAACAATCTATCAATCAAATCTATCTATCTATCTATCTAATAAACAATGCTATACTAAGTTATTAAGCGGGTTTTTCGTGAAAGAGTAACAAACATCCATCCATACATCCATCCATCCATACTTACAAACTTTCACGTTTATAATATTAGTAGGATAATAATGAAAAGTAGAAAGTCGAAAATATACAACTCGATTAGCGCAGCGGCTTAAAGGCAGCTTTCGTGCGACGAGTCCTTGGTTAAAATCTCGGTAGAGGCATATATTTATATATATTTAAACCCGAGTCATGGATGTTTCAATGATACAAAAATATCTATGATTTAGTATTTCAAACATAAACTAGATGGCGCTATATAAAAATGTCCGGCGATATTTATTTTATTTTCATTTATATAATCGACTTCAATACGCCACACCAGCTATATTTTCTCGGTGCAACGCTTAAAAAGATTTCCCCTGACACATTTTTGCGATCCCGGTGCATTTTGTATCGAATATGTCACGATAGTGAATCGATTTAAAAACAAAAGGGGTGCAGTATTGAAACAGTATTGCTTCTGACAGCCGTTAGCATGAGTATTTAACGATTTTTACCATACTGTGAAGTTATCACGTGCTACTTTATCGCTATCTAGCGATAAGACCGCCATTGTACCCTTATTTCGTAGACAATTATATTAATGTAATGTATGTTTTAAATTCTGGTGTACAATAAAGGATATTCTATCTATCTATCTATCTACTTTGATTTAAGTTTGCTTTAATAAAGTGTATAATGTTGACATAAAAAAATAAAAAATATTAAATCTCCTTTTGTCATCGCCACTATTCAGTACCTCGTGAATATTTTATTTGTGTAGCTTCAACTAACGCTTCAAGAATAAGTACAGGGTGATAAATTACATATATATCAGTACATTATTACACGGCGCAATTTATTGTAAGCCCAGCAATAAAGATTGTGTTACACAAGTTGGTTGATACAAATATAATCAGGTCATAATTCTTATTGTTTTTTTTTTATAAAGCAAATTGTTTTATTAGTCTGGTGCGGAGTGGTCACCAGCAATGACTACTGGTTGATAGAGCTTGCTTTAAGGTCTAGCAAACTCATGTTCAGCTATTTTTTAAGAAAGCTGTCCGCTACAGTCCAAAGTTTGGGTTTATGTTTGTAAAAGATCATCGCGTATTCTAGGCCACAAGTATACGTATTCCTCTGCCTACTCCAGTGTAGATACGGCATGAATGTATCATATATTAAGTGTGACAAACACCAAATTCTCACATACACAAACACCTATATTATTAAACCTGTTGGACGCCCTAATAAGCTATACTTACCATATTAAAACTCGGCTTCAATATAATGTAGTATATTTGGGAGTTTGGTCTCTCTCACAATATAATTATCTGTATTTAAGTTATAATGTACTTGCGTATCAACGTTGTTATTGCTAAAGTTATGGACTCTGTTTAAATGAATGTTTATTATACATATGGAGATGATAACACGACAATAAATGAAAAGACGAGCCATACTAGTTCAAGAAAGTATTTCGACTCTATTAAATAAGTCGTAACATCGATATTAAAAAAAAGTTTTTTTCAAACAAACTAAATAGCACAAATATGCAAAAGAAATTAGATTTGCGTAAGGAGTTTTTTAAATTTGGCTAAGGTCTTTTAAATTGCGCGTGGGCAACATGTATTTATACTTATGTTGCAGGTCTTTAACCTTATCTGTGATAGCCTAGTAAACAATACATCACGTTGAAAATTAAAAAAATGGAAAATAATGTCCTGTGTCTAAACTACTGGGTATATATTTGATTGATTTTTGGTATACAGACTTAGAATATCATTAGGTATACTGGGTTTAATTTATAATTGTCGTGTTATCATCTCCACATAGTATAATGTTAATATTTTTATCTTCATCATTATCAAACCATTTACTGCTCTGCTGGCTTCAGGTCTCACAGGGAGATTAAGCTTAGTCCACCACGCTAGCCTAGCGCGGGTTGGCAGACTTCACATACCATCGAAAAAAACTCTATGGTATACAGATTTCCTCACGGTGTCTTCTTTAACTGTTCGAGCAAATGATAAAAAGTCGATAACTCGCCTTGGTATTGAACTCAAAACTTTGAACTTCATCTTCCATTAGGCTATTATACGAGTAGCTTCATTATTTTTATTTATTTTAATGTACAAATACCTACCTCACAAGCAATCATGTACTCCCAAATTTAATACACAAAACGAGTAGTATTATTAACATTTTATACCTACACGAAGTACGTATAGCATCTCTTATCTTTTAAGGTAAGGAATGGTAGTCGATAGCAGATTCTATTGAGAAATCCTCCGAAGTTGTGCCATCTCAATGGTAATAAACTTACGTCTCTCTAGTAATAGAATCTTCAACACAGTACATTGACAAGGATCTGTGAGTACATATTAGTGAATTTCTGACCAAAGATTTAGTTGAAATACATTTGCTTAAACTTCGACGAAGTTTTGAAGATGGAAGATAGGAAATTGTATAATACACATTGACGTCATTATCCCCGGAATAAAAGCGCCTCTAAATATAGAATATATTAGCTGTTACGTTTTTTTGAGTAATCATATTAAATTTTTGACGGTACTTCTCTAATTTAATTATCTATTTTAGATTATAATTATACATATTGTGATGTTTACCTATATAAGTTGTGCATAATATTACATGTATTGTGCTTTGTAAAGTTTTGTTTTAGTATAATAACTGCTGGTACACTGATAAATAAATAAAATATTATCCAATACGATTCCTTAAAATGTTGGAATTAAATAATATCAATATACCGCGATAAAATCAATAAAAAGTAGTTTTATTACAAGATTATATTTACTTTAACTTGAAAGTAACAGAGTCAGGGAGATAGGTATTTTACATGAAATTTGTGAATAACAATGGATTTATATATGTTTTTATCACATGATTAAAAAATCACGAATACATTATTCATTAGACTTTAAAAACATATATAAAAAAATATATATTTTTATAGTGGGCGTCAGTGGTCGAATTTCGTAGAGAAAATACCGTTTCCAAAATATTTATATTGAAAATGTATACTAAATTTACTCAAAAAAGAAAAGACAACGGTTGAGAAACACAGGAGAAAAAAATATAAACTGATTTGTCTGAACCTATTCACTCTATATTCACTCTATATTGTATACTGATTATAGTATTGTACAGAATCACTTATTAAATAAACAGACAGAAATGTGTGCTGGGGAGTTTGTTGCGCCGCTTCTTCTTCCCAGCAAAAACACTAGGAAGCGGTGAAGGGCGGGCGTTTTTGGGGGCTGTCTTTATTGTCGACGTTCAAAAAGAGCCATTTAAATTTGGCCTACTTTGAATAAATGATATTTTGACTTATTTTGACTTTGACTATTTATATTAGTATCTCCTGAACACAGGTTAGCAGCACCCGCTTACTAGATATTTGTATTATACTGCTGTGCTACCGTATCCTTTCTGGTCATTGTAAACAAAAATCAATTTATTATTATTCTAGGCACGGTGTTTAAATAGTATGAAAAACTAAACAAATTCTTGGAACTTCGACATAATCTTTTGTCACCAATGTATTCGAAATCCAAATTAATTATTCTGAAATCTCCCGAGATTTTTTCATCCCGATGAAAACACACTGATTATTATTCCGGGATTAATAGGAATTGGGATCAAAAGGAGTAGAATATAGATAAGGTATAGAATAGTAACCTACTTCATTAAATTTTAGATACGCAAACATAGTCTAGCTGTAACGATCTCTTGTAATGATAAATAATTGCAATATTACATGAATACATTTACATTATTATACAGCATTATTATATTTTTTTTAAGATAAGCTTTTCAAATATATTTTATTAACATTAATTATGAAAAGTTACGATTTTAGTTGCACTGTTTTTTTTATGGTGATAAGGGGGCAAACGAGCCGGCGGCTCACCTGATGGTAAATGATGACCGCCGGCTATGGACATTTGCAACACCAGAGGCTTGCAAATGCGTTGCCAAACCCCTTAGAAACCGTTCAGGTTTCTTAAAATAGGGAGTTACTGAACTAACAGCAAACGGAATTTCCATGCTGTCAGAATAGTCATTCCCCCAATGAGCTCTGGTAACCTTACTCATTCGCAGAAAGATAACTATTGTTGATTCACTGCGGTCTTATGTAAGGCAGAGGTACTTCCCCAGTCGGGCAGCTTAATTTGAGCGAGAAATCTCGCTATGCCCTACCTCCTACATAATTTAACTTACTGTTCCAATAAGTTAAATTATGGAGAAGAATTCGGCAAGAAACTCCATACCCACAAACCTCAATGAAACATCCATGAATAAGGCACTTATGTCCTTGCTCATAAATCAAAATATTACCCCTACCGGGATTCAGAACCCGGGATCCTTGCGACGCAACGCATTAAAAAAATATTTCGCAATTCGAGTCATAAAATTAATATATTTGAACGATAACTACCGGTCAAGAAAAGCATCGCGAGAAAACCTGCATGCCTGAGAGATATTCTCGATGGCCTGTGTGAAGTCTGCAAACCTACACAACGATAACGTGGTGGACTATAGCCAAACGCGAACAGATCTGTGCCCAGCAATCGAATAGTAAATGGCTTGGTAATAATGACAAGTAACTAGAATTATCGCTATAAAATCGCATGTTAATTTCTCCTAACGAGTAAAAACCATTGTCACGATTCGTTTGTGTCCATCGGACAATTATACTTAAACACAGCTGTATGGACAGCCTACAATTCCGCATTAAAGATTAAATAAAAAATGAACAAATTACAGTGAAAGCCGCGATCGCGATTTGGCTAATAACTCTATGCAAATAACAGTAGTAATCACGCGCGTTTTATAATTAAAGTATTTAAGTTGTCAGCGTGACGCTCATACATATTCCACTTAATTACTGATTGTCACGAATAAATTTGCAATATTTTTATCAATATTTCGGTTTAATAAATCATGTACGTGGAAGGAGTACCTATTTGTAGACTAGCGGTGTAATCGTAAAAGACGGTGTGATCAAAGGTAACAAGCCCATAGTACGTTAAAATGACTTTACCAGGTCATATGCATGTTTAACATAGGTATGCACAAACGGTGAAGGAAAACGTTGCGAGGAGGCAAACGAGATTTTTTGGCCGAATCTTAGTGGGATAATGGATTAATGACGTTTGTAGAGGACTCATTTGTCTAGTGGTGTCTGGTGCACCTATAAACATGGGACCCTGGGTTTAATTCCCAGATTTAAGTTCAGATTTGAACCTGTTAAATAGCAAAATACTGCGCAATACTGTGAGTGTACATATTCACACCTTTGATTCATCCTGATATTCAATGTATATTAGAGCATAATATTCTATTTCACTATTTTAAAGTACTGCACAGAATTTTTTAACATTTGAACTGAGTTTCCAACCAAAATATATTTCCTAAATAAATTCACATAGCATAACAAGTTAATGAATCTCAGTTGGGTTTAAAAATACTGTATAAAATTATAATGACTGTATACTTTAGTCTCTAGAGATCAATTTTCGAAGTATTTTCCACCTCGCGTGAAACTTCATTCTTTATTCCCATGTGCGCCATAAGTGTTTGGCTCGGTTGAAATGCGAAAAATTGAAAGTGACTGAAAGTGTTTGAAATGTACAAACCAATTTGTCACTTGTGCTCATGACTTTTATGACCATTTTTGGTATCTGACAGTAAAATAATGAACGTTCTGATTTCGTATCTTACTTCGCAATACCTGGTAAGCAATACTAGGGGTGACATAAGACCATTATCAGCATACACTGATTTGACGACACGATTAGCGTATGGTATTAAGGCTTTTTTGGGTGGCCACAGGGCCCAGATACCAATCCCGGCAGGGTCATTTAATTCAAGGAGGTTTCTTGTATAACATTATGCAGATCCTATTGAAGGTGACAAATAAAAAATACTGATTCCATGTTAGTAGCAGTTTTGAAGAGATAGACCGAGTTTGATTACTTACACACACGTACAAATAAATAAAAAAAAATGTTAAGTACGTATTAGTAATATCAATAACGTTATTACGAAGATAAGATTGCCAAGGAATTAATCCGAATCTCCATTTTGCATGATGTAATTAATTATAATTAATGTGATGTAATTATTATTTATTTACTACCTATGTAGTGGCACTCGTTATCAATTATTTCCCTTTAGGTAATAATTATGCAGATAATGTAGTGAGATGCAATATGATTCATTTGTTCTATAATGATTACTCTGAACCAACATATATTGTAGCTATTTAGATATAGTCTCTGAATATAATAAAATAAAATCAGTAATGAGTTTATTTTAAGCTAAATATGATTTTCGAGGTCTGAAAATCTGTAAAGATTGTTAAAACTTAACACATACTGATTTCATTAAACAAAGTTTATTACAACCTACATCGAAACTAATAAGTATCGGAGAAAAGTATCGCCGTCAAAAGTTTACGCAATATCAAGTTACTTTGTTATATAATAATCCGGAAAACTGACTATAAATAACTGGATTTATATTTAACCTCATTATTTATATAAACTAGCATTTTTCTTAAATTGTGTTTGCCACGGCTGTACTTATAAACTTCGAAGTTTAAATATCAATGTACTGTATTAATAAAGTTTGAATGTACGAATTACGTGAGTTGTAAAGTACGGTATAATAAATTACTATATTGAAAATGGTCATCATTGCGATGCACGGAATTAAAAGTGCTTGCTATGAGGAATTACTGAATTTCAAACATTTGATTTGTACAGAATCATTTAAGGAGAACATTGAATTGACCTACACAAATGTCCCACTGATCTTGCATTGACGTGCGTCGGGTCGTTGAGCTGCCTTAATAAGGTTGAGCTACACGATGGCTGACGTATGCATTCTGTCAGTATGGACAGGTCAACTCAAAGCTGCACTGGTGCTTTCCTTAAAAGGCCATCTCAGACTTTGTCCTACATAGTCAAGCTCACATACTATAAACAAAAATGTTTGGACTTTAAAAGAGACCATGATTCTATGAGTTTGTTTCGGCATTTCTCTCAGAGATCGTTAGTCAGGAAATGCCGATGCCATCTAGTTCATAAAATAATATTACATATGAATTGTAAAAGTGTCTTTAAAAGACCCATATACAGATATAACCAATGTATCTATATATCTATCTATTAAAATAGCAATAGCTTGAAAGTATGTAATATAAAAACATAAAATGATTTGGCTGTAATTAGAACATATTGATGTACTCGTATCATACATATAAAAAAAAGAAAGAATGTGAGATACAGAGACATTTAAGTTTAATAGCGGTATCTTAATTTGGTTTTGAATCACCAGTCTACCCAATGGATGCAAAACCTCTATATCAATAACATCATAATGTAATAACACTTAAATATTCACAAACTTAAGTCCCCAATTTCATACAAAATTTCCCCTTCAATTTGTATTTTCCACCTCCGCAAACCCTTAAAGATAACGATTTAACGAAACTAATTACTTCCTTTTAAATTAGCAGGGAAACTAGTTAGGTTCAAACTGTAACGTAACATGGGTTAACGAAAAAGTTCAGGCAGCCCAATTAGGTTCAGTTTATTGACAGCGCCGCCGGTATATGTGCGATTTAATTAACCTACCGAGGTATTTTAAATTAGTTAAAGTGGAACGCTTGTGGGTTGGTCGTTTTTATTGGGAAGTTAATTTGCGATATTAGAAATTATATACCATCACGCCTGTCGTCCCCGCAGGGATAGGCAGAAGTGTACTAATGTAGAATCACAGTTTGGCCGGTATGTTTTAGGTCCCACGTAAAGCGACTCTATTGTCATCGACCGGGCCCAAATCCAAACTCCGAGCTGGTAATGAGAATTTCATTGCAAAAGCCTAACACTTGGCTGGTGGCATGAGAATCGAACCCAAGATCTCTTGCTCAGCAGTCGCACTTATCACCACTAGACCAACGAGGCAGCAGTATATTAGAAATGATATTACAAATTTAAATTTGCCTTATGTCGGTCAAAATTCGGCTTTACGGTCTACGAATAGTACTATTTAAATTATAAATCCCAAGCGCGGCAACTAATTACTAGGTCTTAAGTTCAATTTGCAGGTTGAGCGATATATCATTGGGTCTTTTTGATAAGTTAGCAGCTCAGAGTCTAGATTTGTGCCCTAAATTCCAATAGGATCTCTCCCTATTGCAAGCGACCTAAAAACTCTTTCGTGAATTTATGATGTAATTCGGTTCTTCTTTACGAATCTATCAATCAATATCAATATTCTTTATCAATAATTCGCCAGAAAAATATAAACTATTTTATTGAATAAATTGTTTCCTGAAACTTAGAGGTAAATAAAAAAGTTATAACTTATGGGACTAGCTGTCAGTGCTCATAGACCTCACTCAATTACCTGTTCGACTTTTATTAACTTTTTTTAGGAGGTAATTTGACAGAAAACAGACAATACTGAAGACAATATTTGACAAAACCGATGGAGACGTAAACTTTCAATGCTACGAAGCGTAGCCCTCGTAGCATCTAGTGCTACGCTTTCGTAGGCCTGCTACGACGAAGGACAAATATGTACGAATTTCGGCCAGAATAAAGGCACTGTATAATTATATATAGACTAGGTACTTAAGTAAACGGCTAAAAGGTAACCTTTCCAGTTAAGAATAAAATTAAAGGTTGCATAATTTAATTTCGTATCTGTATTTTTAAACTTAACAAAGTTTGTATTAAATTGTGAATAGCTCAGTCAAGTTTCAATTAACTTACGACATTAAAATAATATTTATTTGACTAAGTCAAAATGTCTCCACTCTTGAAAGAAATGATAAAAAATTGTTTTTTTGCCGCTTTTTGCCCCGCACTGAGATTTTCCCCTGCGTCGTGGGTGCGTTTACAAACACAATTTTCACATACACAAGAACCAAGAAAAACTACCATAGATTGAACAAATATTTGATCCGTGCGAGGATCGAACATGCAACCCGTGACGCACATGCCGATTTCTCAACCACTAAAAAATCACTAAAAACAAATCATCTATATATATACATCCCTACCTAATATAAATATTATGTATACAATATGTATAAATAAGCTATCATGTAGGTAGCTGAACCAAATTAGTTAGAACTCAATGATCTAACAAACATCAATGAAATTTATTAGAATATTTGCTTAAGCTTTTAGACTGGTTTACTCTATTATATGTTAAATAATTTGAACCGTGGATTTAGACAAACATGTACATTCGAAATATCTATTTCATCCTGGTTTGAAGTCACAAAATTAATATTGGAAATTGTTGATATCAAAATGTGCAATATTCCACGTACATACATAAATAAATAAATATTTCCGGACATTATTACACAGCGCCATCTAGTTCCATGGTAAGCGACGAGGCTTGTGTTACGGATACTAGATGGTTGATATACTAAATATTATATACTTTTTTTTTGTAAATACATACATATTATGCATAGATACATCCATCACACAAACATTAGCAGTGGACGTCTAATGATTGATATGGTGATGATGATTATGACACAGTGCCATCTTATTTCAAGCTAAGCAATGAGGCTTGTGCTACCTATATGCTTGATAGGTACACTACATATAGGTATACTTTTTTGAAAATAAATACATATTATTATGCATAGAAAAAGCCTCGTTGGTCTAGTCGTCGTGCAGTGCGACTTCCCAGGTCGAGCAAAGTGTTATTGGGTTTTTTTCTATGAAATTCTCAGTAGCCGCTCGGAATTTGGATTCGTGCCCGGTTAATAGCAATAGGCTCCCTCCTATGGGACTTAAAACATACCGGCGAAACGTGGGTGTACATTACACCTCTGCCTAGCCTTTCATGGTGATATATTATGTTAAGTTAAACATCCATGGCTCAGTTCAAAAGCCATGCTCATCACACAAACATTTTCCCGTACCGGGATTCACTAATCGGGTTGTCCAAAATACTGGTACCGGTAAACGATCATTCTTACACTACAAAACGTACAACGATAAAAGTTATAACTAGCGCCCCGCGGCGCCGCGGCTTGATTATTTATTATACCGAACATCATTCGGTACCGGGGCCATTTGTTTTAATGACCTATTTTACCGAAATAACTATAACGCACGCATTTTCCGTGTAACGTACACGTGAAACGCGGAATTTTTAATTTTTTTCGTCGAGCACAAGAAAATGTGGGAGCGGCCTGACATTGTTTGTCGGTTTTGTTCTTTGTTTTTATAAGCTAAAGCCTGGTACAATTATAATGAGACAAGGCACATTTAAATATATAATAGTAATTTCATGTAAATTCTATAGATAGCTTTTTGGGAAAACATACTTTTGTTGTTAATGGAAAAACATTATATTATAAACTATTCGTTTGTTTACAAAACCTAAATATGTTACACTATGTTACGGCTATATTCTGCTTTCACTCTATGTAGGTATGTATTATACTCTAACATTTACCTACCAATAGTCGGATATGAAATCGGAGAATTTATGTTTGAATTCAATACCCGAATTTTAGTGATGGCCGTTAGGTTGAGCAAAAACAAAGCAATAAATGGTAAGAGAAACCGCGAGCCACAACTAATTTAAGTATACAAAACCAAATAAATAAAATAATTATAGAATAATATGTTTTTCTGCTAGTATATGTGCCCAATTCAGTATTTGTATGATCATCATCATCATCAACCCATTATTGTCCCACTGCTGCTCGGGTCTCCTCTCATTTTTTAGAGGGATTAGGCTATAGTCCACCACGCCTACTGCGGGTTAGCAGACTTCACAGCCATCGAGAAAATCTCTCAAGCGTGTAGATTTCCTCACGATGTTTTCAAATTCAAATATTTTTATTTCAAGAAGACCAATATTACAGGTTCTTTCGAAATGTCAACACTAGTTGCACGGTTCCAAAAAGTAGGTCTTATGGAGAAGAACCGGCAAGAAACTCCATAGATACTCTTTTAAATAATTCTTTATATTTACAATGTTCGTATTTAATATTAATATGAGAATAATGCAGTCTGATGTGAAACGCATGAGCTATCCACTAGCACTAAAAAAATAAAATAAAATAATTATAATATAAAACCCGGATGCCATGACATGTATAAGCCGACCAGCCCCAACTGACAGCACCCGTTCACGAGCATGACGTGTGTATCAGCGTCGCTCTACTCAACCATGATATAGGGAATAAAGGGACCCGACACACAACGCCACCATCAGCAGGACATTTGAGAGAGTATGACAAGCCCAGACTGCCTGGCCAAAATGTCTACCAGTAGGTATGCATTTTTCATTTCGCAAAGCAACATCGAAGCCAACATTAATCTCATATTTTACAGGAAATTTTACAAAATCTAAAAGAAATTTTAAAATAAAATAAAACTATTGTAACTATAGTTACATGCATGTCAGTTAAAAGTGTATAAATTAAAATAATAAAATGTCAAGATAATAAAATCATAATTATGCAAATCTCAAAATTATAAATGATAAAATATAATGTCAAGAATATAATAATAATCATAAACATGTTTTGATAGCCCGGTTCATTAGAACTATTCAATCCCAAGCACCGATTTCATTCACCGATTGTATGATCGATGAGTATTTATGTTTGGGTGTAACTGTTTCTGACAAAACATATTTATCACCATCATATCAGACAAAGAACGTTCACTGCTGAGCAAATGCCTCCACCATAAGTTTCACGAGGACCCCTTTACAGAGGCATATAAATGCCACTGTAAAGCTATGTTAGCCTAGTGGTGTGACCAATAAACTATGAAGACAATGGCGAACCACAAGAGCCTTTACGAATTTGCGTGATCAAACGGTGAATTAAAACATAGTAAAGAAATCTGCATTATGAGAAAATTTTATGACCCGATTAGCCCAACGGTAGTTAACGTTGCTTCTGTGCTACAAATTTTTGAGTGATAAACATCAACATTTGTATCTGAGTCATGGATGTATCTATGTATAATATGTACGTATTTACAAAAAAAAAGTATATAAGTAGTATATCAACCGTCTTGTATCCTAAACACAAGCCTCGTAGCTTACCACGGAACTAGATGGCGCTGTAAAGTCTGACAACCCGCCCTCTCAAATAAGAAGGACAGTAATAAAATAAAAATTTATAAATATATTCAACATTTTTACGATGATTAAATTGAAGATGATAATAATCCAATTACTATGGCGATATTAATGTATATGTCTCATTGAAATGCACCTAACGCTACGTCTTCCAGTGCAGTCTCCACTCAAGAACCATTCCACCTCAAAATCCATCAGTTAAACGAGCATTTGTGCCTACGATATAGATAAAACCGTAGTATCTAGCAACATTTTTAGTATATTGTTGAGCCCGTTGATCTCAACATCGTCACACATCAGCGGCAGTGAACGAGGGATGCGGGGACAGCGGGGTGCCAGCCGGCCGACGGTCGAGCGCAGGCCCCCGCCATCATCAGGCAGTCAGCTGTTACACGCCTCCACGCATAGCTGTGCTTGCGCGCTCCATAAATTAATTTAAGTTTTGTTGGCCTAATTAACCGACCGTTGTAATTTAATAGTTTTGTCATTATATCTTGTTATACAGTCCACTCTTTTTAATTACTCCACGAGTTATCGTCGCGAACATTGGTCCTTCAACCGTCAAAATTTGAGCCGCAGTTTTGAAAAAACGTACATTTTCAAATATTTGAAACAACGGTTCGTCGGTTCAAGAAAAAATCCTGGATTTCTGCGTGTCATCGCCAGCATTTGGACGCCTTCATCATATTCAAACCAACGGGCGGCGCGTGAAAAGACGGATCGAATCTTGGGGCTACAAGACTTACGAATTTGCATATATATTCATCAACTGGCATCGGGAAGGATCACTCAGGATCCACTCATCGGAATCTTCAGCTCGTCATCAGAGGTGGACAGCATAAAACCGTGAGATCGTTCCAATTTCCTTCCTATCAACATTTTGCATAGTCATCTCATATATTTTAACTTATTTTATAGTTACATTTCAATCACCATTTCCTATACCAATTTTTTCAGCCTTTCAACTTGTTTAAACAGTTTACATTGTCTCATACGGTACACACTTCATAAATAAGCCATTTCATATAACGGTGACTTTTATATTTCATTGATCTGATACTGTCTTTTGCAATAATTATACTATTTATTTATTACTACTCCTAATCGGATTCGTTATAATTTTAAATTAAAATCAGTTGCATCATTCCATTTTATTGGGTGAATTAAGGTTGTTATTTCGTGTGAACAAGAAAGTATTGCATCATCCGCTTAGCGTTACTCAGCGGATTCGATCGGAAATGCCTAGCGCTTTAAAATAGCAATTGTATTTCTCACTATTGATAGCTTTCGTGTTTACCTTGCTACTTATTGCTAATAGTTTAGTTACGACAATTTTTTAACATTAATTTTAACTTTTTCATATTATTTCTTTCTTGCTGCCTGCTTAATTTTCTTTGCCATGGCTGACTTGAAAGGCTTAATTAAAAAACGAGCTTCAATTAAGGCCAAACTTACGCAGTTCAATTCTTATTTAAACATTTCTAAGTCTTGCGAAAAGTTAAGCGAGGTACAGGTCATTGAAGTTGAGTATCGACTTAATATTTTTGAAGGTCTTTATGAGAAATATGACACGTTACAGGAGGAGTTGGAGGCAATGGTGGATGACCCCAGCGAGCAATATGCGGAACGCGAGGAGTTTGAAAAGCTGTACTACGGCTTGGTAGCTTCTGCACGCCAACTGGTCACCGGCGCAAGAAAGCTTTTTAAAGAGGACTCCGCAGGCGAGGTGGATTCTTGTATTACTAGTATACACAAACACAATTCAATTCGTTTACCCAAAATTGACTTACCCAAATTTTCAGGCAGCTATCATGATTGGCTCGAGTTCAGAGATACTTTTATTTCTATAGTACATAATAACACATCTCTGGATAAAATAAATAAATTACACTATCTACGTGCTTCCTTAAATGGTAGTGCTTCTCTTGTTATTGACAATCTTGACTTCAGATCGGAAAATTACGATGCAGCCTGGAAGTTACTCTGTGAGAGGTATGACAACAAAAGATTGCTTGTTAACAATCACGTGCAAGCACTTTTTAACGTTCAGCCTATAAATAAAGAGTCAAGTAAGTCACTACGTTACATAATTGACACAACGAATAAAAATCTCAGGGCTTTATCGACCCTTGGTCAACCTGTTCAAAACGCTTTCGTTGATGTTCTTATCATTTACATAATGACCAGTAAGCTCGACCACGTAACAAATCGTGAGTGGGAAGAGCACAGAAATACCTTTTCTGAACCTCCTACATTATCCACATTCATACACTTCATCAGTAGCAGGGCTGATTTACTGGAGACACTTGAGGAGTCTAAGCCTATAGCAATAGCAAAGATTGAACCCAACGCACCTGCGACCAAACCAAAGAGCAGTGTTGTGTTATCTGACAAGTCTTTAAAACCTTTATCATGTCCTATGTGTCGTCAGTATCATTTTATTTTTGCATGCGAGCAGTTTAAAGGTCTCTCGGTACAGGCTCGTATTAAAAAGGTTCAGGGTTCAAATGTTTGTATGAATTGTCTTCGTCCAGGTCATGATGTCTCCAGATGCAAATTAGGTCCTTGTAAATATTGTCGCCAGAAGCACAACACTCTATTACACATCGATAGTGACAATTTTCTTCCTAGTGCACACAATACTGCATTATCAGCTAATCAAACGTTTACATCTCGAGTAATTTTACTTTCAACAGCGCTCGTGAGGGTGACGGACGCTGACGGTAATCCCCATACAGCACGAGTCTTGCTAGACAGTGGAAGTACAACAAATTTCATCTCGGAGGACTTGGTTCGTAAGCTAAATGTTCCTACCTACATTACTAAATCCAAGGTAATAGGAATAAATCATCATGTTTCTAGTTGTACTCAGGAGTGCTCATTGTCATTAAAATCAATTGATGATTGTGAGTACGAATTTAACGTTAACTGCCTCGTATTGCCGAAAGTATCCGCCGCAGTTCCTAATACCTTTGTTGATACTAGCAACATTTGTATACCTGCAAACGTACGTCTTGCTGACCCCACTTATTATGTTCCGTCTTCAATCGATATCCTTGTTGGTGTGGAAGTATTTTGGGGTATCATAGGCACCGATCATCAGGAGAGCTCACTGAAGGATCTCTTGTCGTAATTAAAGACAAATCCTCACCACCTTTATTATGGCTTTTAGGACGCATCGTTAAGGTGCTTCCTGGCAGAGATGGCGTAGCGAGAGTCGCCGACGTCCGCACGCGCAAGGGTGTCATTCGGCGTGCATTCAACACAATCTGCCCATTACCAGTAGCGACCACTGTTGAAGACTCTTCAACGGGGGGAGTATGTTGAGCCCGTTGATCTCAACATCGTCACACATCAGCGGCAGTGAACGAGGGACGCGGGGACAGCGGGGTGCCAGCCGGCCGACGGTCGAGCAGTCAGCTGTTACACGCCTCCACGCATAGCTGTGCTTGCGCGCTCCATAAATTAATTTAAGTTTTGTTGGCCTAATTAACCGACCGTTGTAATTTAATAGTTTTGTCATTATATCTTGTTATACAGTCCACTCTTTTTAATTACTCCACGAGTTATCGTCGCGAACATATATAAAAAACATTCCGAAAATATAACAAAATCAACGAAAATTATATTGGACAAAATGTGTCACATTACCGTTTAAATAAATAATTAATGATGGCGGACATATGTAACCAATTATAAATCCTGATTATAGTGAAACAACGCCCTAATTATACGATAATTATTACTGTAATAATAAACTATGGTGCGGTACTTCCGACCACGGGTCTAATGAGACAGTACAGTCTCATTAGATAGGTGCCGTGGTGGTCGGAAGTACCACACGAGCATGAGGAACCGGGGTCAATTTTAATTTGTTTTGCTTTCGTATGAAATCCGCAATTTCTCATAGCTTTGATTTATAAACTTGTCGATATGGCATACTGGTGAATTTAAACAAAATCTAACCACCAACGGATGTAAAGCCTAGATTCCAGTAATTAAAATGAAAAGTGTTTCATAATGACACTATAACTGGTTGAGATTTGTGCATTTATAAGACATATTTTTATATATAGGTACAGTATACAGTATACAAAAGAGTATAATATGATAATATTTTTAGTCATGTGTTGTGGATGTAAAATACTTTTCCTGTCTTTATTTAAATCAAAATTATCATAGTTATAAATTAAACCCAACTAAATCCTGGGAATTAAACCTAGGAACACACATTCATTAGTCAATTCAACAATCAATTATACTAAGGGTCAAATACTCAAATGTTACTAAATTCAAAGCAGCCCACAAATATTAATAGTGATACTTTATTCCAGCTCTTTCACTCGCCTGCAACGTGAAAGACGCTGTCAACAATAATAAAATTAACCAGATCATTATTATATCACATACGATCCATAAACAAATAGTCCCACGATAAATTATAGGTTAAGTAAGCGCATCTCATCTTAGACCACATCTTCACTTACCACAAGGTAAGATATTACTCAAACACTGACCTATATCTGATAAAAGGTGAATTTAATAAAAAAATACTAAATCATAAAAAAATATTGCATTAGTGTGCTAACGTTTTCAAGTTCCAGTTTAAATTGTAACCCAATGAGTGTAATTATTAGGTAAATGAGATTTAACAATTGACGTCACAAAGTGACTACGTGCGAGAAATTGTTTCTAATATCTAAAGGCTAAAGTTACCTCCCGGAAGGCCGTTTTAACGATATAATAACAATAAAATCTAAATGAAATATTACCACCATAATATTCGCGACTAAACAAAGGCCTATCACAAATATTTCTACAGGAAAACCTCAAATTAAAAGTAACAATTTATTTAAATTACCTATACCAATATTCCAGGTACATTTGATAAGTCACAACTACATACTTAGTTGCACAGTTCGAAAAAGTAGATCTTATGGACAAGAACCAGCAAGAAACGTTGCCTTAGTCATAACCACAGATTATTAAAAAGAAAAATACACAACGTAAAATGACCACAGACTACTAGCTTAAACAAAGATACACACAAGTCTTTAATCAAGACGCAAATTGCGCGGGAATGTAAACAGGTGACAACACTGCTATAATTTACTTCATATTATGCAATCAAAAAGAAAATGATTACAAAGGTAAGACCGTTGCGATTCTATATGCAAAAATAAATAATTGTGCAGTGCACTCTACATTTATGTAGGTACTGTACAAACCGAATTGGAAATTATATGCCGCGTGTTTTTTTTTATATTGTTTTTTGTTCATTTAAGTAAATATTATTATAAATTTTATTTTATTTAAAGCCAATTTTGTTTAACAGTATGCTGACGTTTTTTAACCATCAAAATTTGACACTAATAATTTTTATATGAAAAAAACTGTCGTACTTAATGACGATTTTGTACATCTGACAAAACCTGTTTCAAAATGTTAATGAAGGATCTCAAAATTCCCAAAAACTTATAAACATAATTTTAAATTATACTTAATATACATAACTCTAAATATACAATGCTTTTTTTGGAAGTACGTATAAAAATGATGCTGCGTAAAAATGATTTCTTGGTCATCGGCCAAAATATGATGAAAATAAGCCAGGCCAGGTTTTAAGATCAAGGCCGACTGCAGACTGGTGAGGTGACTGACCAAATAACAGTGAAATTTACATTTTGATAACACTAATATACTGCAATACAATTGATGGACTAAAATGAAAGAATGATTCTATTTTTTTTAATACATACTATTATTATGAATTACTAACGGGACGACTAGCTCGTTTGTAATTTCATTTAATTATAATAATCCTTGACCTGACCTCTTCCATATCTTATCACATATGTAATATGGATACATCTTTTGCGTTGTATGTACTAGAAAACAAACAACATGTAATTTTAGAGTAAATTCGCCTTTAAAGATAATCTTAGTAGAACTGTATTCTCAGACATGTAATATATTTATGTAGATACATATTTTACGTTAAGCCCTATAATTTCTTAAAAAAACATTTCGTAAATACGTTGTAATAGGAAACAAACAACACGTAATATTTTTTTGGGTAAATTCGCTCTCAATATTAATCTTAATACCACTGTAGTCCTATCCTCAATCTTATCGTTTCCTTATTCATAATCACGTACTCAATCAAATTATTTTCAAGCTTAAAACGTGTACTTTAAATCACATTTTTGTAAAACAACAATCAAATAACTTAATTTTACACATACTTATCCAAATTTCTCGACTTCACCCACTCCAGATAAGGCCACGAATTAATTCAGTTGCGACCACAAACTTATTTATTACGTAAATAATAAAAAAAAAACACTTTTCAATATCACTGCGGGTGAAATCGAGGAACATAATAATATTTATTTAAAATAAAAGTTAAAAAAATACTGTACCGATCGTAGGACGTAACTAGTCGAACACAACACGTAAATCGCACGAATGTCGGTAAACGCGACCGCCAGCCGCCGCGGTTTCAAACCAACTGAGCTTTTGTGTGCACGGAAGAAAGTTGTCGACGAACGGTGAAGATGAATGGCCAATGGATGCGATATGAGCGTGCTTAGAAGGCTTTATTATGAGTAGATATGACATGCAATATTATATTATATAGCGTGTGAGATACATACTTTTTTTTGCTTATTTGAAATGAAGTATATATTTACTATAATTATATAACAGTGCCTATTGTAGTGAATGTATGTATGCATATAACAATAATGTTAACTTACATTTTAGTTTGATAGAAATTTAATTCGTAATTAGTTTCTTGCTGCAGCACTAGAATGCACAGATCGTTAGTTTAAATTCTCTCTTTTAACTAAATATAATCCTTTCGACATTATTTGAGTCCCTTCCTTTACACAAATGTTAGATGAAATTCATTTAATACAATATTTTTTTTAAATCATAATTTCTACAATTCCTATATACATACATATAAATTAACATTGCTATCAAATTGAATATCATAAGATATATTTCAGCTCCTTACCAATTAATCATTTGATTTTAATTTAATATCAACAGGCTCTTCTAGCAAAATATAATTTAAATATCTTAGTAAAATATGAACGGTATGAATGTATCGCGATACGGTAGCCGGGCGGCTACTTCGTGTATTACCTGAGTTCTCATTACAACCGATATTGAGTTCATTCATTACACCTAGACTGCGAAACTTCGTTATTTCGTGTTTTATATACTTAATTCATACTCGATTTTATTCGGAGAGAATGGAGATCGTATTCAAGCCAACGGTTTTTACAAGTTTTAACTGCAATAGTGTCTTAGTCCCTACCGGGATCCAAACCCGGGACCCATAGCACAGAAGGCAGCGTTAGCTACCGCTGGACTAAATGGGTCCTCAAGACTAGTTAGTGTTAAGTGATAACTGTATAATGCTTGAATATTATGTAAGGTAATCCATTCATTCTAAAGGTCTAAAGTAGGTAGATTGTTAAGTCTCAAAAAAAATATTACGTACCTAATTAATTAACGTAGGTCTAAAATAGGTAGCCAGTTGGCGTAATCTTCATAAATATTATGTAGGCAGTTAACTAGTGCAGGTTTATATAATACTAGCTTTTGCCCGCGGTTTTACTCGCGTTAAGAAGTATTATTATTGATTAGGTATAGTTTTCATACAAAGTTTCATCCCTTATTTTATCCCCTTGGGGGTAAAATTAATAACATCTACCTGCATGCCAAATTTCAGCCCGATCCGTCCAGTGGTTTGGGCTGTGCGTTGATAGATCACTATGTCAGTCGGTCAGTCAGTCACCTTTGAGTTATGTATTTTTAGAAGTAGGTGGGCAGAATACAGAAACAGAATACAGAAACGACTTGAGTACAAGAGCACTTCCAGCAGACCACAAATTGCAAAATATCTCTGTTATGAATCGTTAATCATTCGTTCAATGCGGTAGCCGTGGCCGGCTCAAGTGATACCTGATGCTTTCATTACGCCCGATATTCAGTTCAGTACTACTTGTATGAAACCCAATTAATGAAGCCTTTAACTTTATATGGAAGAAAAATATTGAATGTATAACTTTCCACCCCATATCCGCTCCCATTATGATTTTGTTAAGTAATATGAGCGTTTTAATCAAAAACTATTTTAACTAGGGAATTGTAACGAGTGGTTGTGTAGTTGATTTAACTCAACCGCAATTTGCCTTCATAAATCATTTAAAACTAGGTTAAAATAGCTAAGGGATGAATCTATTTTAAATGTAATGCACATATTATGCATTTTAATTAAATGTATTGTGTGTTTTTACTAGTTTACACTAGGTAAACCAGTGAAAACACACATAATAAAAACCACCCATTACGGAATTTATCGTGATATATGTAATTTGCCTCGTTGGTCTAGTGGTCGTACAGTGCGACTGCCGAGCAAGAGGTCTTGGGTTCAATTCCCAGGTCAAGCAACGTGTTATTGGGTTTTTCTATGAAATTCCCAGTTGCAGCACGGAGATCGCATTTGTGCCCGGTTAATGGCAATAGATTCGCCCCCTACTACATGGGGCCTAAAACATACCGACAAAACGTGGGTGTACATTACACCACTGCTTAACCTTTTATGATGGTATGTAATTAATTGTATGTATTATGTATGTTAAACATCCATGACGGGACCTAAAACATACCGGCGAAACTTCGGTGTACATCAGTACACCTCTGCCTAACCCTTCGGGGACGACAGGCGTGATGGTGTGTATGTTCATCATCATCACTATCACCCCATTATTGTCCCACTGCACGTGTCTCCTCTTGACATACTTATGACGACCCAATTAGTCCAGCGGTAGTTAACACTGCCTTCTGTGTTTTGAGTCCTAGGCTCGAATCCCGATAGGGGCAAATGTTTGTGTGATGAGCTAACATTTGATATATATTATATATACTACCAAAGCTAATATACTACCAACCAAAAAGTATCCGTAATACAAGCCTCGTTGCTTACTCGGAATATGTATTTCGGTATATTCTTTTTTTTTATTGCTCTCAATATGTACGGCATTCTTTAAAAAAATGGAGTAGACAACTCAATAATTAGATTTTTTGTAAGCTAACTGTACAGATAATTTAATTGTTACTTTCCACAATGGGTGTTTGGTAGTCTCGCTGAAGTTTCGCTAGTAATAAACTGAATCTTATAATTACGTTATGAGTGTTTCATTGTGATTAAAGATAAACGAGTTTGTTGGTTGGATTGTTCGTGATTTTCACGTGTGAAAGAACTGTATTTAGGTTTCAGTATTCATACCATATTCCATTCCATATTCGTATCAATAACTCCTAATAATATTTCCATCTATTAGTTATTTCGTCTGCCTGTAAATTCTATATTTTGTAGGTTCTAATAGTTGGTAGAAATTATGGTGATTAAAGGGGGCAAACGAGCAGGCGGCTCACCTGATGTGATGACCATCGCCCATGGACATTTGCAACACCAGAGACTTGCAAATGCGTTGCCAAACCCCTTAGAAACCGTTCAGGTTTCTTAAAATAGTTACTGAACAGACTAACTGTCAGAATAGTCACTCTCCCAATGAGCTCTGGTAACCTTACTCACTCGCAGAACGACAATTGTTGTTGATTCACTGCGGTCTTCTGTAAGGCGGAGGTACTTTCCCAGTCGGGCAGCTCAATTTGAGCGAAAAATCTGCCTCCTACAAAAATTATATCCACCTTCCATATTGTCATTATTATTATATGAATAAACACACGTTTATATCCTTAATTCGTTTGCTCAAGCATGATACTCCGGGAACCCACATCACACATACATAAATTTCATATGTGGTGAGCCTGACTGATATAAATTCACACTCTAATTAATAAAGAACAAGTATGTATGTCACCGTGAAGTTGTAAAGACCGTTCGTTAATAATAAACCTAAATAAATAAATAAATATTCCTGGACATTATGACACACAGCGCCATCTAGTCCCGAGCTAAGCAACGACTGCAACGAGTCTTGTGTTACAGATACTAGTTGATTGATATACTACATACATACTTTTTGTTTTGTAAATACATATATATTATACATAGATACATTCATGACTCGGATACAAATGTTTATGCTCATCACACAAATATTTGTCCCTGCCGGGGTTCGAACCTGGGACCCTTAGCACAGAAGGCAGTGTTAACTACAGCTGGACTAATTGGGTCGTCAAACAATATAACATACCATCACACCTGTCATCCCCAAAAGAAATACAGCCAGGCACGGATAGATTATGAACTATCGAATATTAATGCGCTATATTACATACATACTGTCGTGATCTACATTTTTGCGAGTCTGCTCGTCACCATAGATATAGATGCTGTAAAGAATCCGAAATGTTGGGATTAAATCCTATCAATAACTATCCTTCGTCCTTTCCCGGGACTCAAATTATCTCTATACCAAATTTTAACGAAATCCGTACAGCGGTAAAAGCGTGAAGAGATGACAAATAGACAGACAAACTTTCGCATTTATATTATATTACTTTAGAATTTATATTATATTATTTATATTGTTTCGCATTCACTAGGGGAGGCCTACGTCCAGCAGTGGACGAGTATAGGCTGATGATGATGATGATGATGATTGTTTCGCATTATATATTATATAGTAGATATGGACTTAAAAGCTGTCTAGATGGATTACAAACTAACGGTTCTTATAATTTGACGGCAACATATTCTCTCAATAATTCACAAAACTCACACGAACCGCGGGTTCCATTAAAATTGTTTAACAATATCCTAATTGATATACAACACTTGTGTAATATGAATCGCGAACAACAAAGCCACAATCAACCGGCGTACATTATGGGAATTTGTTTTTAAATAAAGCTGAATTCGCTTTTGTTCTCAAACTAGTTCGTTTCCATATTTCATTGGAGCGTGAACAACCATATTGAATTTGTAGATGCAAACTAAAAGCAATTACGTGTGAACTCATTTCGATATAATGATTTTAATTAAAATAGGCTGAATTATTGGGAAGCTATGCAGTTTTGTATTGCGTCGACGCAGATAAAAAGCCGCAGAGGTGGCCGTTGATTGGTTAACGGTTGTGTGGCTGACTGCACACCTCACTACGTATATTTGGGACTTGATAACTTTTGTGGTTTGTGTTCCCATTGACTTTTAAATGATTTCGGTAATAATCCACCGCAATACGGACGTATGTTCTACGTTAATGCAAGTAATTATGCAAAATAATTATTGTTTTCGTCAGTTTTTGCAAATAAACAACCTGTGAATTCCATTTTTCAGAATAAGAATATAGAATTATTACTCCATTTATTTTTTTAAATATATTCTAACATTTTTTAAAGGAGCCTAGTTACCTGAGTCTACCATAAGCCTCAAAACCTCTTTAAGTGAGTGTATATGCTAACACTTTCCTAATAGGACACGTACATAATGTAACATTACGAAGAACCATGACTTTAAACCATAAAAACTAGATACGGTAAGAATTTTACTTTTTATTCGCATGTGAAGTCTGCCAACCCGTAGCAGGCTAGCGTAGTGGACTATAGCTTAATCCCTCTTAAATGAGAGGAGACCCGTGCCCAGCAGTGGGACAATAATGGGTTGATGATGATGATGATTCGCATATTTTTATAATCTCTTTTCCTTGCGAAAATCAGACGCACTATTCTTATCGCACTATGTATATTTATTTCATCATGTCTACTAAATGTTACTACATAAGTTTTGTATGTTGGTCAGTCATTTTGCTTCGCAAGAAATAAGTGGTTTAACTTTTTCTCCTTGCCTGACGTAGTACAATAGTTTTTGTATGGAGCAAATAATAGTAAGCATTTTTACTGTATGTATAATATAATAATAATGTATTAATATAACTAGAAAAAATAAGCGTTTGCTAGAGTATGTCTAGTTCAATGTGATTATTTTTGTTTACGCTCCGATGATCCACTTTTGGGAAAAAAAGCTTTTAAGACTTATTTTTAATGTTTATTTAGGATCTATAACAAATATACACTAAAAGGGAATAAGTAAGTAATTAATCAAATAATGTAAGCCCTATGTACATAAGGTATATATTACATCCGTATTGTTGTTTTATGGTAAGATAGAAGAAATATATTTAGGTCATTTTTGTATTATTTCTGAATCATAATTCGGTAAAACCTCATTAGACAAGTGTTTGTGAGCGCTACTGCTCATCGGTATGTGCTGGATATGATTCCCTGGTAATATAGGTACATGATTATTCTTAAAAAATCTTAATAATGACTAAGAAGAGTCTGAATTTGTGCCCGGATTATGGCAATAAGCTCATCTGAAAAATATTATCATTAAAAAACATACAGACGAACTGTGGGTGTACATCTGACCCCTCTACCTAACCCTTTTGTAGATACAGGCGTGATAAATAAATATTCCTGGACGTTATGGCACACAGCGCCATCTAGTTCCATGCTAAGCAACGAGGCTTGTGTTACGGATACTAGCTGGTTGATATACTACATATATAGTTTTTTTTTGTAAATACATACATATTATAGATAGATACATCCATGACTCGGATACAAAATACCGGATTCGAAGGCAGTGTTAACTACCGCTGGACTAACTGGGTCGTCAACGTGGTGGTATTTTACATATTGTTGTACCACTTTTGGCGTATCGCCAGTGTTTCTACGATCCGTAACTATATAGAGATATTGGCTCACGTATGTCGCGAGCTTGACCGAGTTCCTTTTTAGTCCGTTTGATGGATTTAGGTACGTTTGTCTGTTAAGAGTGGCGATTTAACACGTTTTTAGTACGTAACTTGGTGAGTTACGGCCGATCGCTTGTTGAATGTACGGCCCATGTGCCGTACACATCAATCAATCAGCCGGCTTACATTTATTTGTCTGATATAAAGGCTTTGTGTTGTGTAAGTGACAAATATTACCAAAAAATATATAGAAAATGTCAAATATTTAAATTTCGAATATCTAACTATCTTTTGACCAAGTTCCAAACACAACTACTGAGTTTGACGTTCTCAGTTATATTCTCAAATCAAGCATTCAATCCATTAACGATCCCACAGCTGGGCATGAATCGCCTCTCATTTGAGAGGAATTTTAACTCACATCGCGCATAACCTGCATGCTCGATGTATGCTTACGATGACAGAGAGACTGATGAGAGACTAATGAGACGGATGTGTCCTAACGCTATTTACTTTCACCACTTAAGCGTTTTTTTTATGGTGATAAGGGGGCAAACGAGCAGGCGGCTCACCTTATAGTAAGTGATGACCGCCGCCCATAGACATTTGCAACACCAGGGGCTTGCAAATGCGTTGCCATTCCCCTTAGAAACCGTTCAAGTTTCTTAAAATAGGGAGTTACTGAACTGACAGCAAACGAAATTCCCATGCTGTCAAAATAGTCACCCCCAATGAGCTCTGGTAACCTTACTCACTCGCAGAAAGACAACTACTGTTAATACACTGCGGTCTTCTGTAAGGCGGAGGTACTTCCCCAGTCGAGCAGCTCAATTTGAGCGAGAAATCTCGCTATGCCCTACCTCCTACAAAAATACGCATGTGATTTCACAGTGCACCCGCACACCTCTAGGTCAGCGTAGCTTCAAATCTCGTGTGAAGTCTAGAATATCATAGGTTTTTTTTTAATGAAAGTCTTATTAACAGCTCGAAGTTTTTACTTACATGCTGTAATTATTCATCAATAGGTACTCCTTTATTCAAAATTCGCGGAATCAATGTTTATTATGATATAATAATAACAGCAACGTAGTAAGAAAAAAGGGCAATAAATAACGTCCTTTGTTGTTGCGCTAATGGCCGCTAGGTCAAAACTGTATTTAGCAATACACTTTGATCAAGTGACATTAAAAAATAAACTAGACTGCATAAAGTGAACGGAGCGCTGAATGAGAGTAAAACTACACCTACATCATAAAATACGACACGCAAATTGAACGCACCGTACATTGATGAGACACTCAAAGGCCAATTTAAAAATAAGCTTTATGAGCAGCTTTTTCCGTATATTAAAACCTTTTATGAATATTCCTCATCGGTGATACCAATAAAACCATATGTCATTGTTTATTATTATCATCATGATTAACATCACCATCACCTAAATACTGTCTCAGAACTGGACAGGGGTCTCCTCTCATTTTAGGGGTGAGCCTAGTGGAGTGACCAGTGGACTTAGAAGTCAAAGATCTCGAGTTCAATCCCAAGGCATGCACCATTGAGTTTTCGAAGTTAGCCATGCATTTATCGCATGCTTAAACCGTGAAGAAAAACATATTCAGGAAACGCTGGGGAACTAGTCAAACGAGTCTACTCTCATGTATATCCAATGAGACGAGACTCAGCAATGACCAGTAGTAGGTCAGTAAATAGGTTTGAACATTGAAGTTGCGCATTGACAAGATTTTTGGTTATTCTGACACAGCGCCATCTGGTTTCAATCTAAGCAACGAGGCTTGTTTAGTGCATACTAGATGGTTGATATACTAGTTTTTCTTAGTAACTTTATACATAGTATACATAAAAACGTTCATGATTGAGGTACAAATGTCCCATCACACAAATATTTGCCCCTACCGAGAATCAAACCTGTACTAAAAAAGGCAGCCTTTAATAACACAGTGTTAATCGTGTTATCAAATCTACGAAAACCTCCATAATATTCATACCTCTGTTCAACGCAAGCATCAGTCATAATAATAGTAATATAGTTGGAATCATTCATTCCATTGTGAACAGACATGCTCTAGGGAGTTCTCTCCACGAAGGAAAACAGTCAAAAGTAACATTAATCATAACTAACGATTACATGTCTGTTATACAACTTAGTATCATGTTAAGAACTTCAAATGTACTACTTATACATAGGTATATACTATTTCTTATTGTCATTATTGTCTGTGATGGCGTCTTCAGTCTAAAAGAGTTTGCAAACTGGTGACTATTAGGTCCAGTGTTCATGTCTTACAATGGGCAAAATATCATTGAAGTTTAGATGTACTGTTGGTTAGTAGTAACAGGGGTCTCTTTACAGAGGTATTATGTAATGTCAACAGCATCTACCTATTTACAGGACCATTATCTAGCTATCTCTCATTACTCCTATCATTCGAGAAGAATTAAGCTGTACTCCATCACGCTTACCTAGTACAGATGTTAGACTTCACTCGTCAACGGAAAATCTCTCAGGCATGCAAGTTTCCTGGCGATGTTTTCCTTCGCCGTTAGAGCGTGTGACCAACAGCTGTATAATTTATTATGTTATGTTGTATTTCTAGATAGAACAAATTTAAGTATAGATTTTTTTTAAATATCGCGGTACTTTGATATTATTTTAACCAGATTTTTTGGATCATTTGCAACATCTATGGTCATGGCAGACTGTCTAGAGGATAATTATAATTACTAACAGCTCCCATACATTTTATATTTAACTAGCTGACCCAGCAAACGTTGTTTTGCCACATTATAGGGGTTGGTGGTAGGAGAGTGAAAATTTTGGGTTATGAATATTTTTAATGCCAAATCATAAAAAAAAAACAATGATTTGTAAAAAAATATTTCAAAAAAGTCTGGTGAGGGACATCGTTATCACCTAGGGATGTAAAAATAGCCTTCGACCGAGTCTCAGACCTACCAAATATACATACAAAATTTCATAATAATTCGTCCACGGAGGAGTTCAGCGACAAACACCGTGACACGAGATTTTTATATATTAGAAGTCAAAGTCAAAGTCAAAGTATTTGTTACAAACCAACTGTACAGAAATATAGATAATAATATTTCAGGTAGCAAAAGTAGAACACTCGATTGTCTTTATTGGATCACATGGTCCAACTAATTACTCGTTCTGTGAAGAGTAGGTAAATATGTAAATATCGAAACGAAATGATATATAGCGGAGATATTATCAGAAGATTCCAGGAATATCTAAACTCACTGGAATTCAAAGAAGCATTCAAGTGTAATGTTCCACCAAAATCTTTTGACTTGACTCATTGACTTGACTGTAATGTTTTTGATCTGTTTATAAGTAATTTGATCTCTATTTTATTATATGTTTTACAATTAAACGCTTACAACAAAAGTCTAAAATGGATGATAAACTATACAAACAAGCTCCAAACCTAAGCAGCAACAATTTATGACTAAAAGGGACTTTAAGTCTTTATCTTCCATCATCATCATCATCATCAGCCCTTTATCTTCCAGCTTAATCGTATTGTTAAATTTACTCAAAGATCCTAAGTCAATTTTATACACTGGCACAAAACAAATGTAAGGTGAAAAAATAACGTAAAAGGTTCGCATGCATGACAAGATGTGTTAATGTGGACGAAACAAAAGTGGTATGGAGCCTGCAGGGGTCGTAGTACGTGGCATTCTGTAGTTTCTATCACCCTCATAGGAAAAAGACGAGTGTATGCATATAAAAAAATATCTACACGAACTAAAAAAAAACAATTATTTACCGAGATATAGTCTGAAAAACTAATTTTAATTCAATGCCTAGCCTAATTCAAAAGCCTAATCCCTCTCAAATGAGAGGAGACTCGTTCCCAGTAGTGGGACGTTGGTTTGATGATGAAGAAATTAACCGGTTATAAATTATTACAAAAAATAGTATTGTGAAATACTCAAAACTTCTTATTAAAAATTACTTTAAAAAATAAAGAATAGATTGAATGATAACAATGGTATTACAGTGCCTTCCTCCACTCAATGTATTCAAGCTGGCAATACCTTAACATTTCATATTTGATCTGTGTCATCGTACAAGTAATAACATTGAGAAGGTTCATTACACTATCCTTTCTAAGAAGAAAATTTGCTTTTACCAAATATATATTAGTCTATGGCTTTTACACTCATTATATATATTTTGACATTGACATTTGTTGACATTACAAATGGAACGCTGCCTTTCGGAATAAGGATTCTGGGTTAAAACTCGTGGAGGAGCAAATATTTTTATCTTAAAGTAGAAGCTTCACGGTAGCCCGCAAAATTCAAATTTTCGTATGTTTTTTGCATTGATGTCTATTTCATGAAAAAGTCAATCAATGCAGTTATATGCACTTTGAGGGCTGTTTTATTGATTTAAATGATTATAATTCTGTAACTAAATAGCTATTACAGACGCAAATCATATTTTGTTTAATGTTCAGTCTGACAATGACCGGCAAATTGCAAAAAACGTACGAAAATTTGAATTTCCACCTTAAGCCAGTACGCTTGTGCCTAAGTCATGGATGTTTTTATGTTTTTAGGGTCGGCAACGTGCGAGTGACACCTCGTTGCAAATATACATATGCTACGGTAACCGCTTGCCATCCGTATGGTATAAAAATAAATTATAATATACATGTGAGAAAATAAATCTGTATAGTATCAACTACAGATACTTGTATTCTGTATCTTGTATAAATAGATTGGAACTAGATTCAACTATGTAATATGAACGTTTCGGGTCCTATACAAATATTTGCATGGCCTGCAGGTGCGTACATATGTATATTATTTCTGAAAGCTTATGTGTGCGTGAATTTGTGTAAATAGAAGCACATACAGATAACATGGAGATACAAGAGGACAACGTTAATAAAACCCAAAGCAATATTTTATATTCAACTGTAAATACCAAAATAATAAATAAACATTTCAGTGAAACAGCATCAAAATAAGTTGCAACAATGAGAGCTATTATATTTTAGCCATTATTAGATTACGGACATCTCGCTATCTCATTTGCATGCCATTTGTATTGTCATGACATGTAATCGTATGGTCGTTTTTCTTATTACTTAATACAAGACCTCTGACACAAGGTTTTCAAAGCTTCTTATTTCCTTACTTCGAAGCGGATTTGAAAAGCTACGTTCTGTATTATTTTTAACCGACTTCAAAAAAGAAGGAGAGGAAATCTCGCTATCTCATTCGCACGCCGTTTGTATTGTCATGATATGTAATCGTATGGTCGTTTTTCTTATTACTTAATACAAGACCTCTGACACAAGGTTTTTAAGTTTTCTTATTTCCTTACTTCGAAGCGGATTTGAAAAGCTACGTTCTGTATTATTATTAACCGACTTCAAAAAAGAAGGAGAGGAAATCTCGCTATCTCATTCGCACGCCGTTTGTATTGTCATGATATGTAATCGTATGGTCGTTTTTCTTATTACTTAATACAAGACCTCTGACACAAGGTTTTCAAAGCTTCTTATTTCCTTACTTCGAAGCGGATTTGAAAAGCTACGTTCTGTATTATTTTTAACCGACTTCAAAAAAGAAGGAGAGGAAATCTCGCTATCTCATTCGCACGCCGTTTGTATTGTCATGATATGTAATCGTATGGTCGTTTTTCTTATTACTTAATACAAGACCTCTGACACAAGGTTTTTAAGTTTTCTTATTTCCTTACTTCGAAGCGGATTTGAAAAGCTACGTTCTGTATTATTATTAACCGACTTCAAAAAAGAAGGAGAGGAAATCTCGCTATCTCATTCGCACGCCGTTTGTATTGTCATGATATGTAATCGTATGGTCGTTTTTCTTATTACTTAATACAAGACCTCTGACACAAATTTTTCCAAGTTTCTTATTTCCTTACTTCGAAGCGGATTTAGAAAAGTTACGTTCTGTATTATTTTTAACCGACTTCAAAAACGAAGGAGGTTATCAATTCGACTGTTTTTTTATGTTTTTCACCTCATAACTTTCGACTGGGTGAACCGATTTTGATATTATTTATATTTTATTTGCTTAAATAAAACATAAATAATAATAAGCTGATGCTTCCCGTGTGGTCCCTTTTCAATTTGGTCCAGTTCTGACATTTTGAAGTCGGTTTTTTTATAGAGAATTATGGATTACATAGTATTTTAATTAAATTTCTTGTTAATAAAAATGAGCACGCAGAACAATCCTTTAAATGCAGTTCGGAAGTTGTAACAGAGTATTTGATAACTCGGTGATTTACCAACTGGACAAACTCAGCGACACAGTCATACCACTCAGATAATATTAGTATTCTGTATAAATCAAAACTTTCCGAAATTAGTGGAACTTGAAATAAAAATATTATTTCGGAAAGAATTTGTCTTTCAACTTAAAAAATGAGTAGACTAACTTTAAAAAGCGGGGCCAGAGGCAGAAGAAGCTTAAATTTTATTTAGACTTCTGTCAAAACTGTTCTTTTGCAACTTTTGTGAGAAGAAAGCGTTTAGTTTTTGAATTTCAACACTGCTGCTCTGTATTCTTGCAACAATCTCTTTGCGAGATTGGCATTCATGGTGCGACAGTTTTAGTGCGCTTACATTCTTTACACACTACTATTGTTGTATTAAAGTTCGTCCCAGCTTTATTGGACAAATGCATTGTATACTGTGATGAGTCAGATGCAGCAATGCAACTTGATGCTTCTTCATCTTTTTAGGCACTGTCTACGCTCAGATGTATACCGTCAAAAATATTTTTATTTTACTCGAGTGCGCTTGTTTATATACTCTACGTATGTATTTTTGTGATGTACTTTAGAAAAGAAGAAAAAATTGCTAGTTTATTATTTAATTATGCATTTGTCATCAATTAATTGGAAATTTTAATTAAATTTATTTAAATAATAATACCTACTGTTTATTACTAACAGCAGGCACCACTAACTTTTTGGAAGTTATTTGCGTATTTATTTGCGCATGCTCAAACGGTGCGAACCGCGATAAAATCCGTAAAAAGTAATTTTATTAACACTCAAAACGCATACTTTGACGACCCAATTAGTCCAACGGTAGTTAACACTGCCTGCTGTGCTATGGGTCCCGGGTTCGAATCCCGGAAGGGACAAATATTTGTGTGATGAGCATAAATATTTGTATCCGAGTCATGGATGTATCTATGTATAATATGTATGTATTTAAAAAAAAAAAGTATATATGTAGTATATCAACCAACTAGTATCCGTAACACAAGCCTCGTTGCTTAGCTCAGGACTAGATGGCGCTGTGTGTCATAATGTCCAGGAATTTATTTATATTTATACTGTCCTCATAATCTTAGCATGAACAGTGAGCTTTAACCGTCTCAGTTCCGTTTCGGAATAATGAAGGCGCTCCATACAAACCGTTTTCTTATAAACACTGCGACAGACATTGTTCTGGAAAAATGGTTTTTTTTCAACTACCCTCATAGCCGTTGTCCTAAGATACTTATGAAATGAATACTGGAAGATGAATCTAGATAGTTTTTCTTCAGAGTATAAGAAGAAGAGAATGGTAAATGTACGTTATAATTGAAGACTCGGAAAGATTGTTTAGTATTTTCCGTTTGTTTGTAAAATATCAAAAGACAGTTATTGCAGTTGAGTTAGATATTATGTTTTATAACCCCCTATACAGAAAGAGAGGTTTCTCAAGTCCAACATCTGCATATTTACGTAGGTACCCGCGTATTTGTATGTCTGTTAGTGGTATCGTAGCTGCTAAATGGATAAACAGACACCTATTGATATTGTTTTTGTTGACGCAAGAAAATTTCTTCAGCCGTTTGATAATGAACTCGTGTCGGGAATACTTTATTAGTAGCGTAAGTTGATGCTAAAAGTTCTAACTAGCCACTTTTCACAATTTCTACCACATTATGGTTTTGCATGGTGTGATACTTTAAAAAGCACTTAACATATGTATTATACTTATAAATTATATAAAATATGAAACTAAGTCATAAATGTACCAACTGTATAAAAAAAATATTAATATTACACCGATATGTAGTCCAAAAGTTAAGTTTATTTTTACAACTTGAAACCAATATTTTTTAGGAATCTTATTAGAAAACACTGTAATTGTAATTGTAAGTGTAATTTTCTGCATAGTACGGTGGCCAGCACCTCAAGCTACAGTTGTTATCTGTCAAATTTCATTGATAATTTTTCAACTTTATAACAAACTAATAAGGTTCATGTTCAGTTGGGAAAATATGTCAGTTTCGGACAGGTTGACCTGCTGGCGACTGTGCGTAATATTACCATAGATTTATTACGTTTATTTTCAATGACGTATCTCAGACTGCATATTAGAGTTTGACAGTCAGACAGTTTAAAATAAAATTTTGGTTTTAACAATTGCCCGTCTAATTGATGTCTTGATGAGTCGGAACCGATATAATATTACCTATGGGTGAATTGCACAAGCAAGAAAAATACACGGCAAAGCTGAGAACGGTAGTGCAATGTGCTGATTTTTAATTTTATATATATTTTCTTAACAACGTAAGTGCTCCTCTACCTGGGCAAAAAATATCATTGATTTCTACCCTCTAATTAACCAAAAAAATAATTATAAAGTGTTATTTTATCATCACGGTGGCCTGTCCCGAACCCAGTTCCGCTCATAAAATACCTTCCCCTGCAAATACATTCGTAATATGGATTTAAGTAGGTTTTGTTATCATTAAATTATAATATATCCGATCAAATAAAACTATTTTTGTTTGTTTATCTTCTTTCTCATGGATTTGACAGGCAGTCAACTTTTGTCTGGAAAAAAGTTATCATTTCAGAGGACAGTAAGTTTTAGTAAAATAGCCACGTCAACATTGCGGATCAGCCCGGGTCAAGCTCTCGGCACGAATGCACCGGTCCTAACGTCTTGCGGTTACCCGCCAAAGAAGTAAGTTTATCATTTCAGTAATATGGGGACAAAAATATTTTCATTTCGGTGGCTGTTATAACTCGTGCTAGATTTCTTTAATTTGTTTCAAAATTGTATATAATATCGCCGTAAGTACTCTTTTGTTTGAGTAGTGTTCATATTTTTTTAATAATTTTATTTTGGTGTTAAATGTAGAACTAACCTCTATTTTATCATCTCAGTGTTATCATTTCAGTGGATTCGGTGGACAGTTATACCCGAAATGATAAAACCACAAAGTTTTAGAGATCCTTGTGTCAAATACAAAGTCTTGTAAGTTTTGTAATGTACTTTTACCTAGAGTGTAGATTAGATTATTCAGGTGTATTTGCTGTATAATATTTGTATTTACCAAACCAGCAGTAAAACTCATAAAACCTGATAAGAAAAAAAATCAAATTCTCGGAAGGGCTGTTTTTTATTTTATTTTTTACTTTTTAGTGTCTGCAATAGGTTTGTAGTAATAGGTCTCGTTGGTCTAGTGGATGTTCAGTGCGACTGCCGAACAAGAGGTCCTGGGTTCGATTCCCAGGTCGAGCAAAGTGTTATTGGGTTTTTATGTGAAATTCTCAGTAGCAGCTCGGAGTTTGGATTCGTGCCCGGTTAATGGAAATAGGCTCGCCCCCTATTACATGGGACCTAAAACATACCGGCAAAACGTGGATGTACATTAGTACACCTCTGCCTAACCTTTTGGGGATGACAAGCGTGATGGTATGTAATGGGTTGAACAATAAACGCGTCATCTACGTAGAAAATTTGAGGGTTTCTCTCAATTTCCCAAGGATCCACTCATCAGATCCTCACCATTTCCTTCCCATTTTATGGGACCACACGGGAAGCATCAGCTTTCATATAAAAAAGAATCATCGAAATCAGTTGGCGTGATAATGAGTTATTCGTCCATTTGTCACTCACATATTATTATTTAATGCAAATTTAAGACTTATATGATTTTCTCATGGATGCCACTGTCCAAACTGAACAAAATTGAAATGGGACCACACGGGAAGCACCAGCTTTCAAATAAAAAAAAAATGATCAAGATCGGTTCACCCAGTCGAGAGTGCTGAGGTAATAAACATAAAAAAAATTACAGTCGAATTGACAACGTCCTCCTTTTGGAAGTCGGTTAAAAAATGGCACCATACATATCTAGACATGGATTAACGTTTATGTAAAAGGATTAAAAGTACTAAGCTATTACTACTAAGATATTTTTATAATATTTCTTATTCATTTATTGTGTTTTGAAAATATAAGAGTTGGTTTAATTTTAGAAGTTTTACTTATATACCTGTAGAACACTATTCTCGTCTCGTTACCAATTTAACCTACCTAGCATTTTTCTCTTAGTGCAATAGGTAGACATTATGTATTATTATTAATGTCATAAATGCAGCCATAATATTATTCAGAAACTTTAAGCTTTCTAATCGCGCTTCGTTCACTCTTTTGAAAATATATCAATCAGTTTGTATTTGAAAAACAAACGAAAATATTTATTCATGTTTACCAGCATTTACGATAAAGTTTTCCAACATTTTCACACAACACAACAAGAAAAATTACCAAAGGTTATATAAGTAAAGAAACAATTCATTCATATCACAATAAACAATACATTAAATAATAATAAGTATTACGTTGGGGGAGGCCTACGTTCAGCAGTGGACGGCTATAGGCTGATGATGATGATGATGATACGTTGATATCGTAATACTAACAGTAATATCAGTATATAAATGATGATATTAAAATAACTGTGTACTGATATTAAAATAAGAATATTAAAATACTGTCCTGTCTCAGTGTTTATCTAAAATTCATGGAAATCAAACCTAACAAAGTACGGAACCCTGGCTGCCAAGCGCGGTTGTTCTTAGCTGTATCATTTCGGTGGATTTATTTCATTCCGGTGCACAGATTATCATTTCAGTGGTAATTTTTATCATTTCGGTTTACTTTTCATTTCAGTGGACGTTTAAAAATTCATCCTTAAATATTTATGTAAGTTTTGATGATATTTGATGTCCACTCACACCCAATGGTATAAAATAGGCTAAGGTTTTATTAGTCACAAAAAATATGTAGATAGCATTGAAATAAAAAAAACCCACCGAAATGACAAATAAAAAGCTCTTGTTGAAATTCACCCCTATATATTCTAATCTATTTGATCTGAATATTAAATTGCAGTTCTGATTTTTGACACTTATGACAGATTTTATTGCGGTGTATTGATATCTCTTTGAAGAGCTGTGATAGACGAGCGGTGTGGCCAGTGGACTGAGATGTCAGAGGTCTTGAGTTCGAACCCAAGGCACCCAAGGCACCCACAACTGACTTTACGGAAGTTATGTGCGTATTTATCACATGCTCAAACGGTGAAGGAAAACATCGTGAGGAAACTCGATGGCATGTCAAGTCTGCCAACCTGCAGTAGGCTAGCGTGGTAGACTATAGCCTAATCCCTCTCAATTTAGAGAAGACCCGTGCCCAGCAGTGGGATATTAATGGGTTGATGATGATGATGATGATATCTCTTTAATTTCGACGTTTCTAAGCTTGCAGTGCCCGAAAAGTAAAGCAGAGGTGTACAAATGTACACCCGCATTTCACCGGTATGTTGAAGGTCGAGCCTATAACCATCAAGCACCCGAAACATTGATATTGAAATAATATCAATACACTGCGATAGAATCCATAAAAAGTAATTTCATTTCAATTAAATTGGAGTTTTACTTTTTAAACAAAACAAAGCCCGTGGAATATATTCAAACTGCCACAAGGAACAACGAATAAAAAATATATTCTTGCGAACTCACGTTCGGGCGGTGCTACTAAAAAATACAGAATATCCCCGGCGCGGAACCCTTTTACCACAAAATAATGCGACGACGATACAAATCTTTGATCAATACCTATTATAACAATACCATTTTAGTACGACCTCCCCTTCTCCCCCCATTTGTCTGAGTGGGCGACGGAAGGGGGATATTGCTTGCTTCACGGGAGATCAACTTATAATGGTAAGGTATAAAATCCAGATTTCCTTTTTTAAGGGGGCAGTGGATTGGGAACGAAATGTCCGGAACCAGATTTGACACTCACCCTACATCGTCACATTACACCCTTTTTACTTTTCAGGCTCAGTAGTGTGAAGAACGCTTTTAAATTTATTTTAATTATATACCTATACATTTTTTTACTTAGAAAATATTGTTCGAAAATACGTTAAATTTCTACATACAAGTGGTACTAGGGTGAAAATTTTGGGTACCTACCTAATTACTTAATTAGTGATTTTTGATAAAAATCATTTAAAAAATGCTCAAAAATTTCAAAGTCTGTTAGGGGGCCACCCTTAACACCCAGGATTTTAAAAAAACTATTACTATTCTCAGACCTACAAAATATACACACAAAAAAAACAAAAATCGGTCAAGCCGTTTCGGGGGAGTTCAACGACAAACACTGTGGCACGAGATTTTTAAATATTAAGAAGATAAAAACCTCTTAATCTTATCTATGTCAAAACAAATAAGATGAACACTTATAATGATATCCGCGATAGGATCGAATCGTGGCCTGACTGCCGCACTAAGTTCCACATCCCTTAGGGAAATCAAATATTTGCAATACAATGTTTATTATACCGCGAGATTGGATGTTATGCTGTTCATTCAGTTGTATATAACTCCACTAGTCATCTTTTGTGACATGTTTGTTAAAAAGGTCGAAGTATCAAATAAGCGTAGTTTATGACAATATCGCCAAGAGTTCAAATCTTTGGTCGTAAGTAAGATATAATACTGCCTCGTTGGTCTAGTGGTAAAGGATGACTGCTGAGCAAAAAGTCTTGGGTTCAATTACTAGTGCCCCGACATATTTAGAGCTCTCCTTGTGATGACGAAGAGAACCAAAATAAATCGTCCAATATTTAATGAAATACTATTGTCATTTATTTTTCATAAATATCCGATGATTACGTATACAATAAAGGCTAAATCAAATACTAAAATAATGAAAAACATAACCCACCTTAACTCAAAATGACAACACTAAAACAGACAGCGCGCCTTAACAAAAAGTAAAAGCTATTTAATTAACAAACAAGCGACATTGTTAGCGAGACTCTTTGTGCGCATAATGGAATGAAACAAACTATTGTCCTGTGTGTGATTTATTTATCTCAATGCATATCCGGACCAAATTACGTAAAGGGTTATTTCTATATTAAGTAACTTGCGTCAGTTTCCATGTTTTTCAGGATGCAACACGAGGATGTGGACATATTTCAAATAATTACCTCCTTTTTCACACACTTTCTAACATAGTCAAAGCTACGTTGACGCTACATTGAAGCCACGTGCACTAAGCGTAATCGCTGAGTAACGTAAGTTTAAAAATATAGCGTCACGCATCGCTTGCGCAATGGTTAATGTCGGGTGGTCGTATATATGCTATCTGCGCTTGAAAACTCCACTATCGCGATGTAGGATGAGCTTTGTGATTGGTGCGTTCGATGTGTCATGTCAGTTTTGACATTTCTCCGTTTCTATGTATGCTTTTTTTTTTTTTTTAAAGGTTTCTTCCCTTTCGGGATGAGGCAAAGGAATCTAGTCCATACAGCCTAGTCTTCAGTATTCTTTTATTTTAATTATGATGGATGACTGGATGATTCATGATAATGGTTGATGATAGGGTGAATTAATGGTTTATGATAGATGATTGTTTTTTTCCTAGTTTCAGTAAATATGCGGTTCTTTACTGAAACCTAAGGCGGACTTCTTGGGAGAATTTGAAAGTCACGTTACACTGTTTTGTTTCATTTGCCAACACTCATGCACGTTTTCAAACACTTAACGGTTAATAATCCACCATTATTATACATTAAAGTTCATCAAAACACAAATTTTAGAAAAAAAAACAAAGCTGCTGAACATGACGCTTCACTTTCCCGCCAAAAAGTCGTTTCTATGTATGCGAGCTAGGCGTCGCTACAGGGTATAAACCACGTGAAAGAAGCCCTTTCCACGCTAGCTACACAGGAGCTCTCGTTGAAAAATCGACAGGTGCATGTGATAGCATTCTACCATCGCCATTCGCTTATTTATCGGGCACCCTCCGTCGAAGGCGGAAAAAGACAAGCACATATTGGAGACCTTTTCACACCAATTATAGCGCGGATTCTGTTGGATTCCGTTTTGAATTTACTGCGATGTAGGTCAGTGCTTGGCGGGCCCGATATAGTATCGACATACGCGGATTATGACGTTGCTCTTCTTTTATTCCGGTTTTTGAATTCCTGCCTTTATTGCGGATTTAATTGAAATATTTAGATATACGTTTTTAATTTTATATCGGTTTTAGTGCTTCAAGCGACCACCAGAAGGACTGACAATCCTCTACTGGAGACCATTTAGTGGTGATCTCATAAAAAAAAAAGTAGATACTGGAGTCACTCATCTGTCGGTCAATTAATACCATGAGTTCAGGCAATATATTGACAAAAAAGTAGGAGTCACGAGACAACCCAACTCCTATACAATGAGTCTTTTATTTTTTCGATGTGTATCCAATCTGTTGAGCCTGTTTTGGCAACCTTAGTAAGGGATAGCAAGGAATCTCGCTTGACATTTATGTATGACCTTTTATTTATAAATAATAATTGAATAAGTAAAATGTAGTCACTACTACTTTCTCAGCACTACAATAATATTTCTTTATTATTTCATTTTTTTTGTTATTTCTTTTCATACTAACTTTCAATAATAACAATACCAAAATATATCTTTTTACATAATCATTAATATTTTTTAAATAATTTTACGTAGACACGAATACTGAAGACATTGAAACAACCTTTTAAAGTCCGTAAAATAAACGTACTAAGCTAATTTTCAATGTATTTTTGCCGATAAATCTACATTTCCTGGATATGTTTGACAGGGTTATTTTCGGCAGTAGCGGTAAATTTTTGTAAGACAGCACCATTTTTGCTCGTCGAACGACTCTTTATTGACAGTTGCTAATTAAAAATGGCAGACAATTTTTGAACGTCAATCCCATTTTTTTTGTCCTTTTTCCCTAATTGGGTATGTACTGGTAAAGTTGGATACAGTGTAAGGGAATATAAATGCTGGAAATATATTACGAAGCTTATTAATTCAGTGATGTCAATAGGACAATTTCGTCGCGTGGGGTTTTATTATATGGGGTTCGAGTATAAGTTTTCTTTAGATTATGAAACGCCTGTTCATAGTTTTACGTGACCTGAGACTGGCCTAATTCTGAGGATTTGTTTTGCCATCTAGTAATGCCGCCAACCTTCAGGGTTGCAAGCGATGCAAAATTATTTTTTTATGTATTTGATTTAGATAAACATTTCTACTGTCCCACAGCTGGGCATGGGTCTCCTGAAATTTGAAAAGAATTAAATTATTGACCTCCATGTCAGGTTAGTGCTGGTTAGTGGCCTTCAGACGTCATCGATAAAATCTCTCAGGCGTGCAAATTTCCTTAAGATAATTTAAACTCCACAATTTAGGCAATATACATAAAAAAAACTTCTATTTGTTTAAACATCAGTCATCAGTAGATGTATTATTTTTAGAAAATTTTTAATTGTTTATACTTATACAGCTAAAAGATTCTTCTTAAATCCGGGTAACATCCCCAAATACAAATTGCCTTTGCGGCTTAAAGCAACCGAAACACATTCAACTTTGATTTTTCCCTCTCCATGTAAGTAATTAGAATTTCCTACGAGTGATTCAAACACGAAACATTCGTTAATCAAGTGTATTGTTAAAATTGTTACTGTAAAGCTTATTTGGCGATAAATTAACGGCACAGGCGTGTAGCTGTCAGTCTCTTGTCTTGTCAGGCTTGAAATGCTCGAAATAGGAGGCTATTGTAGCTAGGTATATATAAGACCATCAATTATACGGAGTGAAACGGCATTGCGATCTTATGTTTGCCGTATAAGGGATGATTCGGAAATTCTTGGGGTGTTTGAAAATGGAATGATAAGATTTTGTACATAGCTAATTGGTTTTTCAATTATTTCAATTACATACGTGTGCTTTCTATATATTTACACTTGAAGGAGGACGCGTGCAATGTCGACGTGTTTGACACGATTATGCATTGATCTATTACGTCCCTATAGTTTGCGAATTCAATCCTAGCGTAGACCCTATATTTATATGACATTTATAAATATTTAAAATTGATAAACTATTTTGTCTAAGGTTTATAAAACTCAAAAATTTTCTGCATTGGTTTTATCATTAACTGCAATATGCGACAGAGAAGTGAGACTACAGCTAGATAAATAATTTAATTGAAAAACTCAGCCAGCAGATACTATACTATACATACCGATTGAAAAAAAACTTCATTCCTATAAATTGTATCTAAAATCAGATACCTACCGAGATTGAAAAAAAAACGAGTAGAATAGAAATTGTTTTCAAAAACTTTCTGAAAGCTTTTGTACCTAATACTCTCCCAAAAATCTAAACAAGAATGGGAAAGCCAAGTCCATTGAATACTAAATGTGGCCTCAAATTGACAACAAGGAACCTTTTTGGGCTCGTTGAGGTCCCAAAATGTACGGTCCCCCTTCTCAATAAAGGTCAGGCCATCTTTATGCTCCCTAAAATGTGTAAACACGGCTCTCCGAATGTGTAAAAAATATTATAGTATATTTATTTTATCTTTTAGTTTCCTTATAGAGTTTCGTCTAGTATCGTTAAAGAAAATAAGCCTATTGATAATACAATCTTATTGAAATATGTATAATATTTGCGTAAGTGTAAGAAATAAATATACAATGTTATATTATTTATTATAACATATTATTTATTACGAACCAATTATTTGGATGTATCTATGTATAATACGTAAGTATTTACAAAAAAAAAACAAGTATATATGTAGTATATCAACCGACTAGTATCCGTAACACAAGCCTCGTTGCTTAGCTCGGAACTAGGTGGCGCTGTGTCGTAATGTCCAGGAATATTTATTATTATTATTTCGGTACATATATTTTTACAAAAATACCTATGACTTAATTTTGATACTAGGTGTTGCGTGTGACTTTGCACACGTTTTCAAAAATATTTGCTGACGTCTCCTAAATATAAGTTAACGACCTTCAGCATCATAAGTCAAGTAAAGCTCGTTGGGGGAGTGGCTATTCTGACAGCATGGGAATTCCGTTTGCTATCAGATTAGTAACTCCCTATCTTGAGAAACCTCGCTTGAGAAAAGAGGTTGCTATGGTCGGTATGGTCAACGCGCGAGCGACACTTCTAGTGTTGCAAACGTTTATAGGCTATTGGTACCCACTTACTATCAGGCGGGTAGTGAAATAGTATGCCACATACTTAGATAAAGCAAATCTACTAAGTGGTTCTTGAAGTACCGTCGATGAAATCGCTCAAAGATACAGAAAGATTTTCTCATTTGTTTTCCTTAACCATTTGAACGAGGGATCATTACGATATTTCTAAGAATTAGAAGGAACAAAACTCAACTCAAAACTGATATACTATTATATTACTAATAAATTATTATATTACTAATAAATTTATTTATTTACATTTTTTTATGGTGATATGGGGGCAAACAATTAGGTGGCTCACCTGATGGTAAGTGAAGACCGCCGCCCATGGACATTTGCAACATCGATAATCATCATATTATATTATACATTTTAATATGTGTAATTTATTGTTTTTGTTTATATAAAACCCAGATTATATGTATATGATTACGATATATTATATAAACTTTGGCGAACCTATTAACATGAACCCGCCACAAAATCTTACTCCGAGACGAATTCAAACAAAATCACCAAACACTGCTTTACCTAGGAATCGAACTCAAACAAGCTATTGACTTCGATCACCATAATTACAATCACATAACACACCATCACGCCTGTCGTCCCCGAAAGGTTAAACAGAGGTGTACGAAAGTACCTACACCATCGTTCACCAGTATGTTTTAGGTCCCATGTATTAGGGGGCTATTGCCATTAACCGGGCACGAATCCAAAGTCCGAGCTGCTACCGAGAATTTCATGGAAAAACCCAATAACACATTACCCGACCTGAGAATCGAACCCAGGACCTCTGGTTCGGCAGTAGACCAACGAGGTAGTTTATTACAATCACCATACCAAAAAACCAGAACATTCACAGTAAATATTTATTAGCAATAGAATATTCTTGATAAATATTTTACTCCACGTTTTCGAAACCCGATATGAAATGTATCTATCTTTATCATCTTCCATTATCTGCCATAAAGTAGCTATATTACCGTGTTGCATGTCACTTGGAGAATATATTACCATTATTAAGCATCCCAGTTCCCTGTAATGATCCTCGTGTTCCCGATGCATCAAAATCTGAAGCAAATGATACTCTGAATAACCAGCCAATCTTGACACCCGGCGAAACACGGAACTAAATTAAAAGCATAGAATTTGACTTATTAATGACGTTCATCTTTGCGAACAGCGCCGCTTTGAGGTATCATTATATATTGGTCGGTGTTTTAACAACCTCTAAATATCAAAGATAGATAGATTTTAAACGAACATTTCTTTGAAAATATATGAATTTAAAAACTATAAAATGGATGGAATTGCTTTTTGTGAAAATCTATTAGCAGTTAGGGTTGCGCGGTGAAGCTACAGTATGAGACTGATAGGGTGACCATGTTTATTGCGTCTCATTACGTCAGTAAACGAGAGGGAGATAAACACCAAAATACTAAAAATATATGATCATTTGTGTATAACAAAATATACAAAAATAAATTTACCCCTGGTGGGACTCGAACCCACAATCCCCGGCTTAGGAGGCCGATGCCTTATCCATTAGGCCACAGGGGCGATGAATATACCTTGTGAATTACACGAACTCTCTCTAACAACAAAACTACTTTTAGAGTTACAAGCTCATTTATCATAATATGCTCAAGCGAAGGAAAACATCGTGAAGAAACATGAAAGAGTGGGGGACTTTCTCGATTGCGTGTGATTTCTGCCATCCCACACCAGGTTTGCGTAGTGGGCTAAATACCCTAGGCCTAGGCCTAGGCCTCACAAAAACTGTGAGGAGACCCGTGCCCAGCAGTAATTCAATAAAAAGGTTGATGAGCATATAATATTACGATTCTATTCAATACTAAGTGTGTTTTATTTTACTAATTATGTGAGATTACATTCGCCAGTTCTGCATACAAATTTTAGACTGTTTCTCTTGCAGCAGTCTTCGTTGCTACCCCACTCAGTCGAGATAAGCGTTGTTTAATGAAGATTTATCTCCCTCAGTGCACACTAAACTTACTTTTGCAATGAATATCCTACATCCCCTGATATCTAACTGATAACATTGGCAGTTAAACTCATGCAATAAAATTAAACAGAAATAAATAACAAAAGAGGTTTTATTTATTACAAGGTATAATAGCTATAGGATTTGCATATTCAGGTGAAATATTAAGGTAAAGATAAGGCGGATGTACATATACAAGAACGTATATTTAATATCAGGTGATAACCTTATCATGCCATGACGCATGTATTCCCACAGGGATGGGCATAAAAGTAGGCACAAATTTAAAATTCGAGTTGCTACTGAGAATTTCACATAAAAAATCAATGTATTTTTTTCTATTTAGGAGTCGCACTTACACGTTCAGAAGTTACGCTTGTTATTCTACTAAATTACATAATTTATTTCGCTTGTTCCCTCGCTAAACTTCGTTTAAACTAAACGAAGTCTATTCGTTATGTAAGAGTATATTCGTTTGATATTTTTTTACGGCCAATTGTATGACCAATTGTATTGCAAAAAGTCCACGGTCATCATGGACTTTTAAAGCATAGGTCCCAAATTAAAACACTAAGAACACACCTAACTCGAAATCATGTGCTTGCTTAAAGGGTGAAGGAAAGTATTCAAAGAAACCCTTCACACGTGTGTGAAGTCTGCCAATCTGTACTAGGATAGCATGATGCACTACCAACTAAAATTTCTTAATGCCAAGCAGTGTACGATAAATGGGTTCCAAATATGAATAGGATACATTTTAACTCTATTCAAAAAAGGTCAAATGAGAGCTTAGTATGCCAAAATCAAGTGCTAGAAAACTCCCAGCCAAAGTGTTTAAAACAAAAATCATGTAAAACTGGGTTACGTAACGCCCAAAGTTTGTTACTGACATCAACGTAACGAGCACTGAGTCTGTTTTCATGCAATCGGACACTAGTTTGGTAGTACGAAAAAAAGTTTGTTAGTTTTTGGTGTCATCTGGGAATTCGTAACACTGTAGTTCATAATACAATATGTTTTGCCCGGTTACTGTATTGCCCGGGCAAATAGCACACCGTTTTCCTGGGCAAATATTATTTTTTAATTATTTTATGGTATTTTGTGTCATTACCTGCTTCAAACAGTAAATATAACGGTACTTAATCATATGGAAATCTCGGCTTGTATAGTATAACCTCAAACCTGATTCCCAAATTTCATGGTATAATGATACAATTTGAAGCCATCGTCTGTTCCTTTAAAATATATGGATTTTTGTCCGAAAATTGTAAGATATTATGGATACTGTAATACCGATTCTAGAGTTTTTCTAACGTTTATTATTGTGATAGTTACACCTAGAGGTACCAAAAAAGGTGGAAGTTTTGTAGTTGCTACTGTTAATGAAAAGTTAAACTAAAATGTTCAAAGTAATATGCCAAGTGTATATTTGTAGAGATAAAAGCTGTGTGCTAAATTACATGCCAATCTGTTAAGCGGTTTTCGTGTCAAGGAGTAACATACTTCCATACAAACTTTCGCATTTATATAAGTAGGATGTATTTGCCTAATAATAATTCTTTCTTCACAATTTCTCCTATCTTCGAAGATTCTCCTGCTGGTAAGAATTTAAACTTATTTCAGTTTATCCACACACGTACCTACTCAACAGCCACTTCATTCCTACAATCCAGCCCAAACATGTATCTGAAACCTAACATGGAAAATCAATCAGACTGCATCTCTCAATATACGTCACGAATACAATGAGACGCCAAATGGATATCTCTGATAATCGTAATAAAGACTAAACTTCAGTGAAGGACGTCGGTGGAGGTGATTTTACAAACATTGTACAGACTATTTTGGTATTATAATTGAGTAAGATTGACTTGTATTGTTAAGTCGGTAGCTAGATATTGCTTGCGCGTTTACACCTTATTGCCCCCTCTTAAAGTTTAAATTTCTATAAATATTTTTAGCGGGTTAAATTATCACTTATATACCGATGTTTCAAATTGCAACTTGCTAAGTAGTTTGTGATTGTGCATTGATAGATCAGTTAGCCCAATACAATAAGTTATTAAAAATGACATAAAAATGCCATATTATGCCTTATATTGTACCTATAGTCATTGCGGAAACCATACCATACCGAATGTAAATAAGAACAATGTGGAGGTCAATTTAAATTGATGATTTTGATAAGGAATTCACGTACGATATTATCAATACACTGATGTAAAATATGTAAAAACTAGTTACTCGTATGTTTCAGTGTTAATAATCAGTATTTTTGTGATGCCAATATATATTATGTATTTACTAATCTTCATAAAGAAAAAATCGTTTATAACTACAGCCCGGCCAATACATACAATATTTTTTTGAAAACGCACGTCAACCGAGCCTATAAGCTTTATTCGTCAAAATACTAGCAACCATTGTTCGCAGACAAGGACTAAAATGTTCAGGTGTTCAAAATAGTCTTCTGATCAAATTAGTCGGTGGATGGACGATATGGACAGGCGGACGGACACACTGCATTTAATAGACAGAACTCTTTTGAACGCAGAACTACATATTCGTATAAGCTAGTTGAAAGGTTGAATAATGTAGAATTTAGATGCAAAATGCACTGCACTTTGATATACCTACTTAATTATCTATGTCCTAAATAATTATTTAATTTTCAAATTGTGGGTAGTTGTTGATTGCATTAGTAGATGCAAAAAATATTTTACATCGTATGGTAAGTATCTGCAAAATTGTTTACTTAAAAATAATTGCATTAAAGTATAGCAAAGTATAGCTTTGCAAAATTTTCCCTCTCATACAAAAAATACATAGGTACATAAAGTAAAACTCATAATTATATATTAAAATAACGGTTTTCAATTGCTTACATATTTTCCTACTAGCTGTTACCCGCGACTTCGTCCGCGTGAAATTTAACGAAAAATGTTCATATTCATGCATTAGTCAGCTCCCGCGTTTTTAAGTCATACGGAACTTTAATTCGTTTCTTGCTCTTAAATTAACGTAGCCTAAGTTACTCCTTATAACGATGGTGAAAGTCCCTTTAAAATCGGTCCAGCTGTTGCAGCAATTAGGAGGAACGATGAGAGAGACGGACAAACAGTTTAGAAATATTTTTTTTGTTTAATTACCGTATATATACTTTTATATATGAAATTACAAACAGAAATTCCAATTTTAAGGAGTATAAAATATTTGCATAAGAATAAAATCGGATTGAGTTTTCAAGCATATGTCAAAATAAAAAGTAATTTAAATCAAAAGCACTAAGGAGTATTGATATCACCTCCAACATAATTCTCTATCTCTTTTTAATATCGTCAGGGATTGAATTTCGATAAAATACGAAATACGTTTTCCATCAATTCTGTTAAAGAATGTTTATGCAAAATTTGAAGTAGATTAGACCAAGGAATCACGTTGTCTCGTACAAACTTGGTCCCCCTATCCCACCCCCCCTTATGGGCAAAATTTCGGAAAATCCTTTCTTATCGGATCCCTAAGACTACACTCGCCAAGTTTCATTGAAAATTAGAGAACCTTCATATTAACTTTGCACCCCCATTTTACCCCTTTAAAGGATGATTTTTGAAAAAATATTTTACACGTGTTTCATAACTTTCAATGAAAAACCTTCAAACTGAATTTCAATTGAATAACTTCTAAAACAGGAAAGTTACATACTAACCTTACACCCCCGTTTTACCCCCTTAGGGGGTGAATTTTCAAAATTCCTTTCTTAGTGCTCCCCTACGTTATAAAAGGAATCCCTGTGCAAAATTTCAAGATTCTAACCCTTATAGTTTAGGCCCTGCGTTGATATGTCAGTCAGTCAGTCAGTCAGTCAGTCAGTCAGCTTCTCCTTTTATATATATAGATTACTATATCTGAGAATGCACAATTGAATTTTACAGACTAAGGCCTAGCGCCTTGGCGTTAATTTCTTTCTCCTATTATTTAAATGGCTGAATGTCATTGTAATTGAGTAAGGACTCTTAACAGGACATACCTATGTAAATAAAAGTGATGTAGGTTGCACAAATATAGAAAACAGTGACAGTAGGCTAGTCACATCTGTCAAAAATAACCAACGGTTAGCTCCGTGCATGTTGGAGAATCTGTACTGCCCAATGTACAGAACGCCCACTACAGCTCAGATCGCCGAAAGACTTCTAAATAGTGGTTCTTTCTGATTGGTTAATCAATAACATACCATCCAAAATCTATAAATGATGAGCTTTACTGGGACTATAGCCGCACGGCTAAAACTTGAAGGCTATTTATTCAACTTCGAAGTTTTGGTCAACAGCGACCTAACCGACTTACCATATTTAGATATTCGATTTCTGATAGTCGATTCAGCCACACGTGTGACTATAGTTACCTTACCAACCGCATTAAGCAGCCTGCCTACTAAATCACAGAAAATAACACTGCCATCCCAAGAATATATGTGTGGCGACATCTACCTCGCCACATAAGAACCACGGACTCAGCACGATGACGTAACTAATCCTACATCGCGCAAGTGAAATATGCACGCGAGATAGCATATATACAACCACCCAACATCAACCGTTGGGCAGTAGCCCGCCAGGCACAACACCCCGCCTGGTCGGAGGATCTTCCTTTTCCAGTGGAGGGATCACCACCTCCTTCCCTCCATATATGTTTAAATTACTAGCAAAAAAAAAACACAAAAAGCATTTTTCCCCGACAAAAATGTCATTTTACCGCCCGTAATAAGTGATCGCTATTAGGCCGACGACATACGTAATTATGTATTTAGGACGGGCCTTATCAATCTATCACATCGATGGAATACATCACACACGCTTCATAAAGACCTCCATAACTAAAAACGTACTATTAAAAACATTACCCGATAAAAATACGACAGTAATGAGAAAAAGAGATGCAGAAGATCCACTGAGTGACGATTTTATAACATTTATTATTATTTTATAACATTTATGATTTTATAACATTTTATACCCTCTTGCCTTTTCTATTATTTGTGGTATTTATTTCTTATCAAAAACTCCTCGGAATGCTATTATGCGGTGCAGTAGATCAACGCTTTTACTACATTTAACGCTTATTTACTTGCCGTAGTAGACCAGTCTTGGGGTCATGTAATGCATCCAACAGGGATTTTGTAATCTTTATAAAAAGCAAACTTGCACTGGGTTCTTACTACCCACGTTTCTGTTTTACAGTTCATTGGTCTCTGCAATCAGGTCTATTGCTCTTATGTAAAAAAGTACTATAAAATATCAGAGTATACAAGTTAACAAAAATATTTTATACTTATCAAACAATTCCTTACAAACAACAATATTGCTTTTCTTCAACAACTTGAAAAATTGAACGTGTGCTCAATTTTAGTATGAGTAGCCATTTAAAAATATTGGACGATGCCTCCAATATTAGATCATACTACTCCCTTGATTCCTGTGCCCAGAACTCGCTACCGACGATGATGGTATGAAATAATCGTAGCATGTGGTATTCTGTAGTTTCTAACTACCACCATGTGAAAAATCGTGAGTGTATCTCTGTGCTCTCAACTTCATACTTTCTCTTCATTAAAAGTACGACAGACGTTGTGTAGAGTGTAACTTCTATATAAAATGTGTATTGTGTCCGATGCCTCATGTCGCATGGAACGACTCTAGGCCCGCGCTCATTTGATTTATTCCATACATTTGTCAGCGTTGATGTAGATATATATCATAATATATGCATGTGGCCACTACATTTATTTTTTGCGAAGAAAAATGTGATGAACTGCTTTATAGCGCTTCGGTAATAGAGGTCAAGTTGAAATGATTTGGTGTAAAAGATTTATTATAAGATATTATTTTTGTTTGCCAGCCAATTACGTGGATATGCAAGGTTGGGCACCCGGTGTTGTTTGGTATTTTTATCGCGTGAAAATATGAAGATCGTTTTTGTTTGTTTTCTGTTGGAAATAAGACCGATATTTCTCTAACAATATTTCTTGATAAACTTACTTCTGAAAAATATAAATAGATAAAAAAGACTCAAATCTTATGTTCAAACCAATAGCAATAGTGACATTTAATCTACATTTTTTACAGTTTTTTAGTCATTAATAGTACCTACACACATTAAATATGTATGAGTGTAAAAACAAACAATGACATACACACTTTATCCAAAAACATAGATAAAGAACCTTTAAACCCAGAGACAAAGTAGTAACATTGAAACTATATATAGAAATAAAACAAACCAGTTATAAACAATTCTATCGCACATTCCCATAAGGAACAAAATAATGCCATAAAACACTCACCAACGTAAAAAAAACATAACAACATAAGTATACCATATTGACCTTACGAACCATTTACAATATAACCGTCTAATTAAGTAGATGTTAAAAACTTCGGCGAAGCTTCAAGGGCTACCGTCGACTTCCAAAGTCGTGAGTCACGACTTCAGGGAAAGCCGGGCGAAGTGTCGTGAGAAGCCGACATTATTGTCGAAACAGGCTGTTTCCAACGTTTTACACGCTAACAATATTCAATATGAAATAGTTCGGGGGTTACTCATCCAGCGCTAATAGAAGTGGCCGTTGAAACTTTGACTGAATTTACTTCTTTTATTTTTGTTAAGGCTTCTTCGAAAAGTTAAGTTTTCGTATTCGTTCCAGAAGTTCGTCGCTTCAAGCGAGACTATATTACTCAATATAAATGTGATTTGTAAAACGTTATTTTCTGTGGTGGTATTGGTATTGAGGTATATGTTATTAATTACCCAATTTTTTAGTAAGTAGTAGTAATTAATAAAATAATCTATTACGAATTCTAGTTTGCAGTACCCAGGTACTGCAAATTAGAATGTTGAAGGATCAAATTTTTCAATATTCTATAGAGTATTAAACTTTCGTTCATATTGAATCAGTCTCTCTTACAACCTGAATGAGTTTGCTTAAACACATTTCTAAATAAGTCACCTTTCAATCAAATTCAACTATGTACATACAGCATGCACACATGCGCCAAGGAATCAAAACCCAACAAGACACATCCAGTCACAGCTTTAACTCCCAAATAAACATTCATATGCTAAACCCCTAATGTTTTTTCCACAGTCTTCACATACAAATGCTGATTCACTAATGCAGAATCATGTTAGTAATTGACCGCCATTTATACTTTTAATTGCCCAAAGAACCATTATAAGGAACGGAATAGGAAATGAAGCATTAGAGACTACATTGAGTGATAGAAGCGAAGCTAAGTGTTGTGGCGAGTGGGGCGGACTAGTGAGGTGCTTAATTGACTTAGGAAGTTTGAATGTCATTTTGAATGTATTCATTTTGAGAATGGAAGTTGTGATTGCTTTTTATTTATTTAGTAGTAGAGAACTGCTAAAGTTTTATTCGAAACAGTTATATAATAACGTAACATAACATCGTGCCCGTCAGCCCCAAAAAGTTAGGCAGAGGTGTACTAAAGTACACCCACATTTCACGGTTTGTTTTAGGTCTTATGTGGGAGCCCATTGCCACCAACTATTCGAAACTCCAAGTTGCTACTGAAAACTTAATAGAACCTTAGCAGTCGTGCTTCCTTGTTTTGCATGGTAGTTTTGTTGGCCCGCTTTTTCTTCCAGCAAAAACAAGAAGACGCTGCGAAAGGCAGGCATTATTGTGAGCTATCTGTGTTATCGACGTTCAAAAAGAGCCAAATAAATTTGGTCCCCTTCGAATAAATGGTACTTTGAGTTTGAATTTTGGACCACTATACTAAAAATACTATACTGACAACCTGGTAAAGGTCGCTGGAATCCGCTGGTTATGGGTGGCGCATGACCGGTCATCTTGACGATCCTTGGGGGAGACCTGTGTCCAGCAGTGGACGTCTAACATTTGATATCATGATGATGATGATTATGATGATGATTCTAAAAAGACAGATTATCAGCAATACCAAAGATTTCCACTCTAATATTACAAAAACACACAAAAAAACTTCAAACAAACCTCAATAGTAGTTTTTATATCGCCGCAAACAAGATGGCGCGCTCACGGCTCATATTCGACACTATTTCCCTCAGGATCGTGTTAGCTCCGTAAATATTGGCTCTATGCCATCGCAAGAAATGTTTACCTGCTTTCTTGTATATTTTACGCACTTTTACCTCCGTTATTCCTAACGGTATACGGCGGTATTGGTATCAACTTGCATTATTGCAGGTGAATTAAATATTAAAGAGTATACTGAGAGGAATTTATGGAGTTAAGGCGTTTAGTGGCGTGTGTCTGATCTTATTAAGGTTGGTTATTTATTCATTGACGATACGATTGGTGCAATGGCTTAATGATGAGGTCCCTAGTTGGAACTAGGAGGAATCTACAGGTCGTGAGGGAGAATACTGAAATCATTCAAATACAACTACAGATGATCATTATATACAACATAAAGTATCCTCAACAACTGACCAACACTAATGAAAATAAAGCCCTATAATAATATAAAATAATAAAAAATCCTATAATTTGCCCCATCATCATAAGCATCCACAGCTTTTCTAATCCCACTGCTGGGTATAGGCGTCTCTCAATATATACCATTTGCTTCGGTCCTGTGCCAATTTCATCCATGTTCGAGCCAACGACAAGCATGCAAAAGGATTTAATTCCGCAAAAACCGTTTCAAGCAGCTCAAGTACACAGCTTCATAATTATAAGCTGTTCCACGAATATAATCTGTTAGGATGCCGGTATTTTAGTGCCTCTTGAATTTGTGATAGTGTATGCATTTTGAAATTCTAAAGGAGATATAAGTTCTTTAATGCTTCTCAACCGTGGCGCCACCGTCGCCGTAAGACGGCTTAGGCATGGAAAGAGGACTTTATCGTTTTATACGGACAGTTACTAGATCAAGGATTGCGGGTTTCAAACCCGCTCGTTTTAATCTCGCCTAGCGTAGATTTTTCTTTACGTAATTTGCCTGATGTTAAACGACACTGCAATCTACGGTAGAGCGCGCTTACATAGAAGAAACCGATTCACTCTTAATTTGAAGAAGCCCAAATTATACATATCTATTGGGGAAGACTCACCTATTTGATACTCAAATTACTAAATGTCATATCATATGTCTCAAACATAATTGTACATAATATCTGCAGATAAATCCGATGATAAATGTACTAAGTTCAACAACAATCACACTTCAACGGCTTGTGAACTGTTTCGAATACTGCGTTTGCCTGAACTAAATAATAGTCAAACAAACAAATAAACAAAGAACCTTTTCAAATTAATTTTATCTCCTAAACAAGCACTTAAAGCTATAAAGCTTAAAGAGCCATTTAATGAATACCTACGTACGCCACTCAAAACATTTCACATAAAACACTTAATTACACATTAAAAAAAGGTCTTCGGAGCTTACATTTTAAAATAATAAGATTAGGGGCCGAATCTGTTCGTGAAACGATGACCTACGAGCTTGTAGCGCATATATTAAAAGATTATCTTTTGTAATTACGATGTAAGGGCTTTAGATAATGGCGTTCGAATTTCAACAAGAGTTTTATGAAGCGGAGGACCAGGTACGGCTTTAAAATGAGTTAAGAAAATCTTTTTAGGGTAAATTGGGCTTATATTCTCAGCTGGATAAACTGTCTAACTGTTCAAGTGGTTACAGAATACTGCTGATTGTGAATTTCTCAAAAAGTGGTCTTAATTAAGATCATCATTATCAACCCATTATGGTCCCACTACTGAACAACGCTCTTATTTGAGAGAGATTAGGCTATAGTCTACAACGCTAGCCTACTGCGGATCGAAAAAATCTCTCAAGCATGCAGGTTTCCTTACTATGTTTCCTTCATCGTTTGACCATAAACGCGCATAACTTCCGAAAAGTCAGTGGTCTGTGCTAGGATTTGAATGAGACCTTTGACATCTCAGTCTATTGGTCACACCACTAGGTTAGGCCTAATCCCTCTCAAATGAGAGGAGACCCGTACCCAGCAGTGCGACAAAATTGGGTTGATTATGATGATTCACTGACCTGTTGAAGTACAATGTCATATTTTCGACTATTCCCATAGACAATATACGTTTTCAGCTTGCGCAAAATGCCCTTATGTTGCAATAATTGCACCTCTCGCTTCTAGACACATACCCTTTTGCGTAAAGCCAGATCTCTCCCAGCGAACAATCTAGTTTGTGACCGCAGGCTTCGGAGTTAGCCTTACAATGTTCCTCTACGTCACAGGCCGAATATTAGACCTGGAAATTTCAGTAGCTATTTCAAATAGCCATAAGAAAATAGGAATAATATACATATATGTCCTCGCAAAAGTATGTATGACCTATCTTGATTTAGTTTTTTCTGACACGATCGGAGTAAAAAAGCTGAAGGATTTTGTGAGAAAATTTTGCTACTCGACGTACATATATGTGTTTCACAAAAATATCGATTTGAAAATCCATTCCATTGTAAAACTTTTCCCTCACACCGTAAAAATAAAAAAAAACAAAGAAATACCAGTCGTCCCAACAATTTGACCGACCCTAATTAGAGATGCATAGCAACAAACACATACAAAACATACTAATAAAAAGCTTCTGTAGCTAAATAAATAACGCATTATCGCAAACAATTACATGTTTGTTGCGTGTGGGAACAAATTGCACAATGTTATTCAAATAAGGACCTTACGCCTTCCCCCGTAAAATATATACCATTAACATTAACATTTCCATATGTACTGCAGAATGTGCTGACTTAATTCTACGGTGTTTTTGCAGTGCGTAGAAAAGCCATTATCTGGTTTTTTGGCTGTTGTTTGTTTAATAGCGCTACTCAAATTATGAGGATATACATACATACATCTTACAAATGTTCGTATGATTCATGATCAAGTGCATGCTTTGGATTCAAGCTCAAAACCTATGTCAAAGTCAAAACTGATTGCGCGATTGCAAAAAGTAAATATTAAGGAGAAAAACCGACAAGAAATTAGTTACATAAATACTGTTTTAAATTAATACTGATTATAATATTAATAAGCTTCCAAATAATGCTATTTGAAGTGAATGATAAATTCTAAGGAGATAAAATAAACCAATTCGCATTGCTATAACATTTATGAGCCGGCCAGTCCCAACTGACAGCACCCGTTCACGAGCATGATGTGTGTATCAGCGTCGCTCTACTCAACTATATTGTAGGGAATAAAACCAACCGACATACAATATGAATTGCTAGTCTTACTGTGTTTTGAGTGGCATTAACCTATTATATTAATTCATAAAATTCTGGGGACGTGACCATTGAACTGAAAAGTCGGAGGTCTTGAGTTTAAACCCAAGACACGCATCACTGACTTTTCGAAGTAACGCGCATGTTTCAAACGGTGAAGGAAAATATAGTGAGGAAACCTACATGCTTTGGTTGGTTGGATAGTTTCGATGGCATCTAAAGTCTGCCAACCCACACTATGTTAACCTAACACGTGGAAGACTATTGCCAAATGTTGAATGAGAAAAGATCCATGCCCCGGAGTGGGATAGTAAATTGGTTGATGATGATGAACCTTAATAACTGATGTCCTAAAGTCCAAAGTCTGCCTATTTGTTAGGCAGACTTTGGACAGATAAATACGACAGTATTTACTTGACGACCCATTTAGCTCAGCGGTAGTTAACGCTGCCTGCGGTGCCTGCGGTCTCGGGTTCAAATGCCGGTAGGGACAAATGTATATGTGATGAGCATCAACATTTGTATCCGAGTCATGGATGTATATATGTATAATATGTATGAATTTACACAAAAAAAATATATGTAGTATATAGTAACAAAAGCCTCGTTGCTTACCAGGGAACTAAATGGCGCTTTGTAATAATGTCCGGAAATATTTATTTATTTATTTTATTTATTTATTTGTTACAGCATATCTTATATATAAAATTCTCGTGTCACAATGTTCGTTCCCGTACTCTTCCGAAACGGCTTGACCGATTCTCATGAAATTTTGTGAGCAAATTGAGTAGGTCTGAGAATCGGCCAACATCTATTTTTCGTACCCCTAGGTGATATGGATGTCCTTCACCAGATTTTTTTTCACTCTTCTACCACCAACCCATATAATGTGGCAAAACAACGTTTGCTGGGTCAGCTAGTTTATATATAATATTCCAATAAATATTACATTATTTACTTACCTACCTAGCTCCGTCTTTACGTTCTTGAGTGGTGCAGCGATTTTACCCCTTAACAACGCCCGTTAACAAAACGTATAAGGTGCATGTTCAGTGGGAGTAAATCTTTTATTTTATCGCCGCTGTCAAAACCACCTGTATCGTAAAATAATGATAACGAAGTTAAACTCGTTGCCAATAAAGTACGCAAAAATGAACTTTAAAATTGTCATGTTTTGGTATTTGTTTTTAGGCATACATGGATATACCATCATGCTTGTATTGCTATCAGGTTAGGCAGAGGTTTGCTGGCAATATTTTATGGTAAGTTAAAGATCTCGTGTTCTAAGGGGGTCCGAGACTATTGCCATTTGATTCTAAACTACTGCTAAGAATTAGACACGAATAATAAAAATGAGAAGAGCTGTGGTAGCCTAGCGGTGTGACCAGTGGACTGAGACGTCAAAGGTCTCGAGTTCGAACCCAAGGCACGCACCACTGACTTTTCGGAAGTTATGTGCGTATTTATCACAAGCTCAAACGGTGAAGGAAAACATCGTGAGGAAACCTGCATGCTTGAGAAATTTGTCTTGATGGCATGTGAAGTCTGCCAACCCGCTAGCGTGGTGGACTATTGTCTAATCCCTCTCAAATAAGAGGAGACCCGTGCCCAGCAGTGGGACGTTAATGGGTTGATGATGATGATAAATAAAAATAAGTATTTAATACCAGAATAACAGCTGATTGTTCGAAATGGTAATAGAATAGGAAAGTTATAATAACTAAGCAGGACAGAGAGACCAGGTATTTTATTTTTCATTGCATACACGTAAATAAATAAATTTAATTAAATAAATAAATATATTCGGACGTTATAGCACAACGCTAACTTGTTCTGAGCTAAGCAACGAGGCTTGTGTTACGGATACCATATAATTGATACTCTACATATTTTTTTTGTAAATCGATACATATTAATATCCACGACTCAGGTAAAATGCTCATGCTCATCTCTCACCTTAGCCTTACCGGGATCCGAGCCCAGGACCCTTACCATAAAAGGCAGCCTTGCCGCTGCGCTAATCGGGTCGTTTGTTAAACGAAATTAAGCCTTAATTAAGTTGATTAAGCATTTAATTAATTAATAAAATATGGTAATGCGACATTATTTTGTTGTTTACATCCAAATCAATATACTCATATAACATACCATCACGCCTGTCGTACCCTAAGAGTTAGGCAGAGGTGTACTAATGTACACCCACATTTCGCTATGAACACGCACATATTTCGCAAAGTTACTGGTGTATGTATTGGCCTCAAAATCGAGACATTTGACTTCCCGGTCCAGTCTATAAGGTTCAATTTACAATAGCTGCACCAACCATTCACTCAATATAAACTCATTGAGCCAACCTGAATACTAGTGATGTAAACTAAGGAACTTCGAGAGCACCTAATACCCAGTAACACAGTAAAACGCCGAAATTAGAAGCAACGCGTAAATATTAGAACAGGCACAGTTCACGATATTCCCCAAGGTAATTGATAATTATTGCACTGGTTAATAATAGGTTACAGGGAGAACTGGTATTTCCCTAGTGGATACTTGAGAAGGTTTATGATCACGTGTGGTTGGGGATAGACGCGCCTCGGTCGATGAAGTACCAGGCAACCCATTTATTGGCTTACAACTGGGCTTGAGTCTCCTCTCATTTGAGAGGGATTAAGCTAAAGGCTTAAGGGATTGAGCTGTGGTAGCCTAGCGGTGTGACCAGTGGACTGAGATGTCAGAGGTCTCGAGCTCAAACCTAAGGCAGCACCACTGACTTTTTGGAAGTTATGTGCGTATTTATCACGTGCTCAAACGGTGAAGGAAAACATCGTGAGGAAACCTGCATGCTTGAGAGATTTTCTCGATGGCATGTTATAATTGCCAACCCGCAGTAAGCTAGCATGGTGCACTTTAGCCAAATCCCTCTCAAATGAGAGGAGACCCGTGTTCAGCAGTGGGACAGTAATGGGTTGATGATGAAACTAAAGTAATGACTCGCTAGTCTAGTGCTGCAGACTTCACACGACGGCGTCTAGAAAACCTCTTAAGCATGCAGGTTTTCACACGATGTTTTCCTTCGCCGTTTTGGGCATTTGATAAGTATGCACATAACTTCCGCTTATAGCATGAAATACAACAAAAAATCATAAAAAAAATAAAACATTACATATTAATATGAAAACAATAATCGTTCTACGTATGAAAACGTCATCAACGATTTGTCACTGCGACTGTACAGCCGGTCGGATTTATTACCGCACGCCCCTCACTCCGCAGTAACATTTTCATTTTATGTTTTTGCCGAGTAAAATAATGCTGGTTATACGCGTTAACCCTTAATGTGCCATTGACACGAGACCTGGAACGGGGTTTTACTTTTTGTTAGTTTACAAACTCCTTTGTCTTCGATTGTGATGTCAAGGATTAGAGTTTTTGGTTTGGTCTACGGTTGTAATGATGTTATGAGGATTATAATTTAATATTGTTTTAATATTATAGTATACATACATTAATAGCTATATATATTACTATGTTAGCTATGTCATCTGCATAAAGCCTGAATTAAAACCTTCATATTTCTCAAGTTGGACCAAACAAAACAAATTGTGCAAAGTTTCATTAAAATTGTAAACGCAGCCCACAACATAGGAGAAATTCCTAGTGTAAACCTAAAAACGAAAATACCCTTAGGTCATCAGTTTTGAGCACAGTAATTCATACTAATATTATAAAGTCGAAAGTATATCGGTCTGTTTGTTACCGATTTACGCTTAAACCGCTGAACCGATTCCGATCAAATTTAGCATAAGTTCCGGTATAGTTATGAGTGCTGGATATATGATAGTTTCATTATAGAAATTTAAGAGAACGAAAAGAGAGAAGAAGTTTCTAAACAGACAAAAGATAGCGTCTCTTAATTTCCTTTTGTTTAATGAGGCTATAAATTATTTGTATTCACAGCCAACATCGCTTTATCTTCTGCAATTCGAAACAATATAGTATATAGTATAATTTCAACAGCATAATAATATTATTTAACATGGGCACGATAAGCGTATTATGGAATATTATGTATATTAGGTAAGTAAACATTTTCAAAGGAGTCTCTACTGTGAAATGAAATAACATACAGACAATGTTTTACTCTGAAGCCATTAATTGAATAGAAAAGAAAATAAATCGGCGTATTTGTATAAGTTATATTGTTGTACTTCAAAAAAATCATACGTTTGCTCTTTTTATTTACCACATTATCAATAATAAATTAATAAGGACCACATTCAAAAAATATTAAACTCAATGCATAAAGAATCAATAAAACGTCTTGAATTACCATTACAAATTTAAAAAATCTATAGACCAAACGCGCGTTTCGAAAATTTGTGGAACAGGTTACAAACGAGGAGTTTAAAATTGAATCATCTTCTACTTTGACACTTATTCTTACTTAATAGGGAGAAACCAATATTTCTCGATTCATCATCATTATCAGCCCGTTTCAATCTACCGCTGGGTATAGGCCTCCTCACCCTTCTGCCAAACTTCTCTCATCATCATCATCATAAACCCACTATTGTCCCACTGCCTGGCACGGGTCTCCTCTCATTTTGAGAGGGATAAGGCTTATAGTCCACCACGCTAGCCTACTGTGTGTTGGTAGACTTCACATGCCATCGAGAAAATCTCTCAGGCATGCAGGCTTCCTCACGATGTTGTCCTACACCGTTTGAGCATGTGATAAATACGCACATAACTTCAGAAACGTCAGTGGTTTTAATATTTAGCTATTCAATTTCAAACTTCTCTGTTTTGCGCGAATTGTAGCTGGTTTTTCACTGCAATTTCTCGATTACTTATTGATAATTTTATATAATTCACGTCGGTAATAATTATTTTAATTTTTTTTTTCTAATAATATGTATATTGCACAAGACACAAGATTCTTTATTTGTGAAACATGAGTATACATACACAATAGGGCATGCAAGATATAATACATCACCATGAACAATTTTACACAACACTGCCTTTGTTGTTGCGATTTTCAGTAGTAATTTTCAGGAAAACTTACGGTTAATAAATCATACAAGCAAGAACATTTTTTTTTGTGGTGATAAGGGGGCAAACGAGCAGGACTCTCAGTAGATGGTAAGTGAACACCGCTGCGCATGAACATTTGCAATACCAGAAGGTTTGAATATGCGTTGCCAACCCCTGCAGAAACCAAACCATTAAGGTTTCTTAAAATAGGGAATCACAAAACTGACAGCAAAAGAATACCCATGCTGTCAGAATAGTCACACCCCAACGAGCTCTGGTAACCTTACTCACTCACAGAAATACAACTAAGTATTGTTGATTCACTGCGGTCGTAAGGCAAATATAACAGCAAAAGGCAAATTACAAGTTTTTACATAATATGTGAAAACTTGTATGTATTTATTGTGTCTATCATTATAACAATTGATTACATGTACCAAAGACAGCGATGTATTACTCTCATAAAGTACATAAGTTAATATTACGCTATTTTGTATCACTTTGAAAATATGTAAACATTAGAGAAAAGGAGAAAAAATGATTTAGCAATTCTCAAAGCCAGCAATTGTTGGCAATGGATCTTTTCAAGATCAAGATCGACTCTCCGACACTTCCCATTAATGTACAACATGCTACATATGAATTTCGTCTATAGGTACGTTGTTCTAATACACATACATATGTAGCTCTAAAAACTAGTCTACAGTACTTAAATTGCATAACAGCTGTGCCAAACGTACTGAGCTGTATGAACTTAACTCACTAGCATAGCCGAAGTGCCGACACCTATAAGGCTTTAACTCATGCTCGCTGATGTTAAATTCATTGGCTTTTGCGACTAATGGCCTCTGCGGATACTATCTTCGTTTTTAGGAGGACTTATGTTACTCGTTTCAGACTTGTAGTCCTAAATTCAAATGCTAAGCGTAAGGTCTGAGTATTCATTCCCTGATTGGGTTATTGAATTTTTCAGCTAAATACTCATAATTATTAATACGTACATTCCACTAATATTTTGAACGCTAAAGATTGTATGGATGTTTGTTATTCATTCCTACAAATACTTCTGAATGGACTATATAAATATACAACCAATGTCGTAGTTAAGATAGGCTAGTAATGTAGTGATGAAGTTCAATCCCAAAGCACTAATAACCTTTTGATATTATATTTACATTCATATTTACATCAAATTTAGAAGAAAAACATCGTTAGGAGACTTTTATGCCTGAGATATTTTTGAGATAACGTGTGAAATCTCTCTATCCACACTTCGTGCACTAATCCTTCTTAAATGAGAGAAGATTCGTGCTCAGCTGTGGGAGAATAAATGGACTGATAATATTTAACCTTAACGACTGATGTCTCAAAGTCTGAAATTTAAGTAAATTTAAGAAATCACTATCATAAAAGAATTAAATTTAGTTTACCCGTGTAGAAGCTATAAAGCCAACAGATAAACATAGATAAGCAGATACACACGTACTAAAAACACGCCTGTTTTTGCTTTGAGGATAAAAATAGCTCATTATATCGAAGTAAATTACAGCGAAGATAATCGATTTCGCGCCGTAACTTCGACCCTAGAACTGCGATAGCAAATTACTATGCAAATAACATTAACCTTGTAAAGATTGACGCCCGAAAACAATATGCAAAAAACACACAGGGGGTGTTCTAGAACGTATTCGAAAATCGAAGTCAGTTTTAAATAAAGCTCATCCCCATGCCAAGTTTTCGTCCCCAGACCGCCCCTGGGGGCAAGTGTGATAAAGTTTAACGTGCAAAGATCTCATTACCGCGCTTTGTTCATTACCTGTGTACGTGATAGGACGTGTTAGCAAGTTTCGTGCATGCGAGTGACGCAACATGTCTTGTATGAAATTTTGAGAGTCATTAATATAATGTTATAGCGGGTTTTCCGGCAAAAAGTATAACAATCTGTAAACGACGATGATAGAGACGAAAGATGTTAAACAAATCGTCATTATCAACCCATTTAGGCACTGTCCCACAGCTGGGCACGGATTTCCTCTCATTTGAAAAGGATTAAGCTATAGTCTACACTATTCGAGTGTGAATTGTGACTTCACAGGCAATGCAATGCATAAAATCTCTCAGAAATGTACACTTTCTGACGATAAAGATAAATATCATTTTATCAATTGTTAATATGACTATATATCCATAAGCATGCACGATGTTTTACTTCACCGTTTAAGCATGTTATAAATACCTATTTAACGTCAAAATTCAGTGGTGCCTTAGTCTCACCTCTAGGCTATCACAATAAAGGTTAATTTACCAAGTTTCACACACATCCAAACTACACCCAACACACTGCTCCTTATTTGGTAAGACGACCGCACTTCTCCGAATAAACTCAGCTGCATAGTCCATTTAATTATCTTCGACAAGCCAGTGTGAACACAGGAATCCCGCCAGCATTTTCCAAAAGCTGCTCAAGTGCTTCCGTTATTCCTCAAGTCATTTCGTTTAAAAATCTCACGGACTTCGCACAAAATCGATAGGATTGGCGACTTAATTTTTCCTTTCCTTAACGTAAACGGAAACGTTTACCTCGAGGACACTATTTTATTGGATCACGTAGGTAACCGGTAAGAATTGGTTTAATAAACTAAGACTTAGAGCTGGAGTAACCACTGGCGCTATGGAGAATAAACATGCATTTTAGGAAATTGGTTAAATAATCCGGTCCTGTATTTTCTTACATGTTTCGGCAGAGGGTGCTGATATCCTTGTAGTCTTGTACTGTGACTTGTTTTAGATTATATCTAAATTATATCTAATCTATTAATCTAAAACCTTAGGGTATCTAAAAGGTGGAAAAACTCTCGAATCCCTATTCCTATATGATGTATCTTCGAAATCTGACATAAACACGGCACCCCGTTGCAATTGTACAGAACTCAAAGCAAAATAAACATTAATATCTCTCTGGAATAATATATCAATATCTCTGGACATTATGACACAGCGCCATCTAATTCCGAACTAAGCAACGAAGCTTGTGTTACGGATACTAGTTGGTTGATATACTACATATTTACTTTTTTTTGTAAATATATACATAATAAACATAAATATATCCATGACTTGGATACAAATGTTTATGCTCATCACACAAACATTTGTCCTTACCAGGACTCTAATCCGGGACCCGTAGCACACAAGGCAGTGTCAACTGCCGCTGGACTAATTACTAATATAATAATATATGTTAGTAAACGGCGAAGATTCATCGTAACAACACACAAAAAAAAGATGAATGATAAGAACTTTTATAAGAACTTTCTCTTCTTTGTGAAGTCGCCTAAAAATAGCGCTTTAATACTAAAAGACTCTTTTGAACCAAAATATAACGAGCAATCAAATTTCTTAAAAAAAAATGTCATCCCAAAGTCCGTAATTACCTAAAAATACTAGTTTCATTTCTTAGTATTTCTTTTGTTCGTTAAACGGAGGACGTATAAAAGCCGCCTGCGACTTAATCTGAGGGAATTCATTCGGTACTCTTCGGAGATAAATCACTGTGCTACTGGTCAAAGAAGTCTATGAGACGTAAAAGTGTGAAAGCCGAAGGGTAGCTCATTCTTTCGCCAAAAAGGGCTCAGCCGGCCTCAAACCGGAAAATTAACGCAGCATTTACTTTTGTTCATTTATCGGCACCTAGAGCTCAGTTATACGCCCGTCTTTTATTATTTTATCGTGAAAAATAGAGATAAACAACCACATTGAATAGAGTTTTGCGCTGTTTCATATTATTTCTGAATGAGAATTTTGCAATTTACAATTTCGCATTTCAAGTGAGATTATTTCGAAAATATTGCGTCGACTTTATTTCTGCGGCCTTAAAAAGTCGACAGCATCTGTGTTAAATACGGATCCTGTAAAAATAAATTTGATGAAAGATTCTAAAGCCGTTGCCCTAATCTCTACGACTAAATATAATTTTGAATTCAGTATAATCCGCCGTAAAACTGGTCGCCGCGCGCCGTAGCGATCTTTTGGGATGACTTATGTCCAGCAGTGGACATCTAACGGTTGATGTGATGATTGTATTTATCCGTGATGAACGTAAGCTATATGTTTGAAAATAATTATTAAATACCTATATCTAACCATGCGAAGCCGGGACGAGCCGCTGGTAAATTATAAACTCTAATATATTTTATAACACAATCTATTTTTAACCCAGCCAGGCACTCCCACAAGTTCTTTTTTTACGATGTCCACTATTCTCTCTGCACCGTTCTTAAAATATAACGATTTTAAGTTCTAGGTAATTTTTTTAAACCCTTGCCTACTCAAATATGTATTGCGCTAGTGAGGCGAGCTATGAATAAATCTTGGTTATTTTTAATTGAAACCGTTTTAATACATACCTAATACATAATTATAACATACCATCACGCCTGTCATCGTCGAAAGGTAAGACAAAAGTGTACAACTGCTTTTGCCGGTATATTTTAGGTCACATGTAATAAAGAGCGAGCCTATTACCAGCTGAAAATTTCTTAGAAAAACCCAATACAATTTTGCTCGACCTGGGAATCGAGACTGATCCTGACCTTAAAAAAATATACAGATAATAATATAATTATTTCTGTAATATTGCTATATTTTATTTTAATAAAAATACTGAACTGCAAATTATTAATAAAATCTAAATCTATTACACATATTTATTGTTTAGCATCTACCATCCTGAAGGAGTCTACTAGCAAACCTATACTCCAATTCTGAGCTCTTATCGAGAATTTCAGAATTGAAGTATCCACCATCCTGCCGCAGCTAAAACCAAAGCTCACCTATACTGTTATTGTCCACTACAATTAATATTAATGGCTATGCACATATAAATTGTATAACGATATTTCTGTGTTATCAAACCTATATTCACCAACAGGACATGAAATGTATTTTCATATAATTTAATTAATATTTATCAATTGTGACGATGATGACGTCACATAGTGGGCATCTAACTGTTTTACCGATAGTACATTGCATATGCAATCTAATTATTATCAAACCATATTTTAAATCTGGCATAACACGTGAAGCAAGCAATCATTTCAGTACATAAATCCCTCGACATACCAACGGGATTTCATTAAAGCAATACCGACGTACCAGTTCATAATCTCACGCGAAACAAAAAAGATGGCGCTTTAATTTTTTTAATACTACAAAGTTCGTTCGCAAAGGGGATCCTGTTCGAAAATCTCCTTATTCGCGTAAGGAGCTTAGAGCTTACGGTAAGTCTTTGACAATCGAATGCGACAGAAATTCGGTCCCAGCCGGTGGAGCGGCGCAGTAAATTTAAATTTTGGGTGGAAATACCGAAGTACTAGAGGTGGGCGAATTTAAATGAAGCTATGTTAATCTTACACCTTCCAATCTTGCTCTGCCAGTTGTTGTTGTATTAATTTATTCTAAAACCACAAATTTAAATGACTTGCTCTTGAGAATTTCGTAGAAAACACGTAAAAACATTGCTCGACCTGTATATCGAACTCAAGAGCTCACACACAACAGTCACACTGGTGAAGACCAGACGATAACCACTGTAAAACCCAAGACCATATATGCTCTTCAACTAGAGGCACTTTCGATGCATCGCAATTTTGTTCTGTTGAGATGAAAAAGTTCATTGAACTATCATCCCGGGGCCCTTCACAAAAACTGATGTCAGTTTCGATGCACGTGTTTTGTTACTCTTCTTCTCTTAAACGGGATGGTTGATTTTGAAGATAAATTGCCTGGAATATCCTCAGCTACTGATATACTTTAAAATATGACCCTACCTATGAAAAGATAAAATGCTTCAGTTTCTACATTAACAAGAATCACAGATAAAAATTCTTTAAACAAACACTATATTTTAGCCACGAAAAATCCTTTGAAATCAATAAATTAGTTGGTCAATTGAGTTAGGTAATAACTACGTCACGGTTTTGATCGCCATACGAATAGCACGAGAGAATTGCGTTTTGACAGCTTATAAAAAGTATATCACATGAACGATAGGGCTAGCACCCCAATTGATGCTGTTTCGCATTGTTCCCGTACAAATTCTGCGCACACATTATGGCCTAAGCTTTATATGCGGTCTTATTACCTCCTTCGATTGTCTAGTTCGCAGAAAACTCAACTAGCAACTCAACTAGCAACTCAACAAGCGTCAAGTTACTTAACAATAACAATAGGAAACGATGTTCTGAATCATAAAGCGTCAAACTAAACTCAAGGCACGCACTTCCTATTTATCAATAAAACATTGTGTAGTTCGTCATAAAACCTCTGTTATTACTCATTAATCTTAGTAGCAATGCGTTTTTATGAGGTTTTTAATAGCCTTTTGTGGATATTACTTGTATTTAGTAGTTGATCGGTGATATTTATTATTTAATGCTCTTTATAGGCACTACAAATTTGACGAAAATGAGGTGACTACAAGTTATATTAAGTACGTGGTGCTTCTGTAGGTATTTTAAAGTGCCAGCCGTAATGTACAGTCAGTATTACACAGCGCTATCTACATAGCTCCGAGCTAAGCAACGAGGCTTGTGTTATGATTACTAGATGGTTATTTGGTAAATATTTACAAAATATACATGAAAATATTATTAAATGATATTTATTAACAGATCTATTATTTTGAGAACATTTTTACAAGTCATATACCTACATATTAGATTTTGTAGCACTTATATGGCTCAGGTACACACGCACATGTTCACCGCACAAATATTTGTTCCAACCGGGATTCGACCCCGTGATATTTCCCACAGAAGGCAGCTACAGTCGCTGCGTTAGCGGTCAAATAATACCTACTAACGACCATTTTCGCCCGTTAGTATCAAATACCTCAGTATACGAACATCTGCGGAAACAATTGATTGTCTCGTTTGTTATTTTGTAGACATGCTTGCCAACTTCTCGTACGTATGTACCTACAATTGTAGAGAAGCCTATTAAGCCTATATAAGTATCGAACTATTTCTATGGAGCTGCAAAAACACTTTTTTTATGGTGATAAGGAGTTAAACGAGCAGGCGGCTCATCTGATGGTAAGTGATGACCGCCGCCCATGATCATTTGCAACACCAGAGGCTTGCAAATGCGTTGCCAAACCCCTTAGAAACCGTTCAGGTTTCTTAAAATAGGAAGTTACTGAACTGACAGCAAACAGAATTCCCATACTGTCAGAATAGTCTCTCCCCCAATGAGCTCTGGCAACCTTACTCACTCGCTGAAAGACAACTATTGTTGATTCACTGCGGTCTTCTGTAAGGCGGAGGTACTTCCTCAGTCGGGTCGCTCAATTTGAGCGAGAAATATCGCTATGCCCTACGTCCTACAGTATCTACACTATGTGCTAGCTAGTGAAGTAATTTGTTATATCTAGGTCTTTAATTTTCTTATAAGGAAAAATTACCTTTATTACCGACACCTGAAGCTAACTTTACCACGTGGGTAAAAATAATAATACTCTGTTTTACTCCATAAGAATCCAATAACTACATACCGGGCCTTGAAAAGATTTCATCATAAATCACTATACTTTAGTTACTATTATTTGTTTATTTTAAATTGCCGCTTATCTAGTTTTAAGGTTATCGGTTATCTATACCAGAAAAAAAATAAACATATAAAACCTATTTACCAAAACTATCCGCTTATGTCAGAAACATATACAGACATAGTAGGATTCCGTACCTTTTTTTTAATATTCTTTTTATGGAAAAACAAACACTTTTTATCTACTTTAAAAAATATAATACACCATATTATAGATGTCTGATGATGAATTTTTATTTATTTATTATACTTTTTGGAACCGTGCAACTAGTTTGACAATTCAAAAGCACCTGTTATACTGGTCTACTTGAAATAAATGTTTTGAATTTGAATTTGAATTTGAGCACGACAAATAATCTCTCTTCCTAGTTTGACTACAACATAACCCTTTTTTTTAAGTGCGGGAAAATCCTTTATGGACCGTCCCATCGCCTAGGGAGGCGACAGGGTGTGTCGGACTCCGCTCGAGCGTTTACCAACTAAAAAACCGCACCCGTCAACGCCACCAACCCTATTGCCGGGGCCATGGGATTCGCAAAAGCACCACAACCCCGACCGAACCCTAAACTTACTGTACTTATAAGGTACGCTTCAACCTTATACAATCCATTCTAATGTTTAATATCGTGACAACGAAATAATTTTATAATGATATTAGTTTTATAAATTAGTTATTTTACGATATATTTGAGTTTACTAAGAGTTTTAAAAATGACATCTCTCAATAATATTATATTTTTTTATTTGTGTCTGGTGGCTGGTAAGAATGTTTTTTTTTTTCATTATTAGGTACATACTCAATAAGCTAGCGCTCGTAACTTTGTCTATGTGTTTATTTATAATACTTTAAGTTATAACTTGCGAGTACCTGTGATAGCCTATTGGTTTGAATAGAAGAATATGAATTCTAAAGGTTTCGAGTTCAATAACAACCATTGACTCGACGACTCGGTGGCGCAGTGGCTGAACGATCGGTTTGTGCCTCACGGGTTGTGGGTTCGAACCCCACACGGAGCAAATATTTGTACTATCTACAGATAGTTGTTCCGGGTCTGGCCGTTTGTGTATGTGAAAACTTGTATTTGTATTTTGTAAACGCACCCACGACACAGGAGAAAACCCTAGTGCGGGGCAACGTTTTTTTAAAATAACATACCAATGTTTATGCTCATCACACAAACATTTGTCCCTACTGGGATTTGAACCCGGGACCCATAGCACAGAAGGCAGTGTTAACTATCACTAGACTAATTGGGTCGTGGTCGTAAATTAGGCTACTTTGAATATTCGAATCAATATTTTTTCAGTTACCGTTTCCGCATTCGATAGCACGCCAGAAGTAAACGTAAGCAGCAATTGGGTGGAAGATTTTGGATGGCACGCGATCTGTTCTTGGAGACTTTCCTCGACCGAAACACTGCAGTCAGTGAGAGTGTCTAATAATTATAACAACGAGGTCGTGACTTATAAGCCTCAGGTAAGATGGAAGAAGAAGAAAGACAGAAAGCGTATTATATATACAGCACACAATTCATACAAGACAATTAAAAAGAAAAAATACAAATCATAAATACACAGTATACAAAACAACAAAGACCACAGCTCAATAGAGATAGGTCAGCAAAGATACAGTGTCGAATAATTGTAACTACTTAGATTTTGACATTGGAAATAATTGATTAGTTCGTGAATTAATTATTGTTTCGTCATTCAAATAACCAGTGGTTGCCAAGTGATCGAGTTTCGACAAATAAGCTTATCAATGTCTCTGTTTTTTATTGATACATACGTAAATGAATAATTTTTTTTATTTATGAGTTGCGATAAAAGTGGTCAGTGAACAGTATCATCAAAAGTCTTTAGTTTGATATCCAGAAATAGATGTAAACGCTTATTGGATAAAATTGAAAAGCTAGTTTATTCATAATTTTCTCCTCAGGGTAACGTGACAACTTATTCATTCGATCGTCCAGAAGAGAAGTTGTGGGCACGCTGCACTTCGGAAGGAGTGACCGGCGAATGCGTGCTTACCTTGGAACTGTTACAGCCACATGATGACGGCTTTGTGATTACCTGTAGTGTAGAAGGATATTACGAAGAAGCACAAATGGTTGGAGCTGGTCTGATTGGTGAGTATAATTTGTCAATACTAGCTGACCCGCGGATCTGCGCCTGCATCACGTAAGATAGGCCTCTGCTTATCTTATGTGATAAGCAGAGGCCTATATATGATATAGATATTAATCGTCTAGAGAGACGGTCCGAAGAACGTGTCGAATTTACCCCGTTTTTGCAAAATGTCTGTGAGTCTGAAGCTAGTCGTGCATAATTATCTTCTCGTTCTATGCCGACTCGTGCCAGAAATAGGCGTGATGTGTGAAATTTGAAAAATTCTTTTTTTTACAGTCCCGTTTTACACTACCTTTGCCGTGCTGTCCTTTGATGTGGTGGATGAACAGTCAAATCAGGCGCCAATCAACTGCACTTCAAGCGGTGTGCTTCGTCCCAATTTAAAGTGGACGATTGGAGATCAGGAGGTATTTATATGGAATCAGAAATGAGGAGATTATAGGAAAAACGGATTGACCATTAAAGAGGGAGACAGAGAGAGAGATGAGATTAGCCATTTCTCTCTTCTCGTTTCTTCATAGATGTTCGTTTATTGATAAACTAGAAAAAATATATTAATTAGAAGACGATCCAATTAGCTCAGCAGTATTAATGATTGCCTTCTATGGTAAGAGTCCCGGATTTGAATCCCGGTACGGGCACATGTTTGTGTGATGAGCATAATATTTAATAACAAAAAAATATCTTTAATTATATTTTTTTTGGAGAGGACGCGTGTGTCGTAATCTTCTTTTTTTAAATTTTTTTTTCGTTTTTTTTTTTAAAAACATTGCCGGATTTCTCCGGATATATTTTTAATAAGTATTTATTCAGTTGATGTTTTCATCAGATTCCCCACAACTCCACGGGTGGCGCGTGGAACGAGACTACTAAGTTGTGGGATGTTTGGTCGCTCCTCTACTACTCTGAGCCGACAGGTGGAAATGTAGCTGTTTGCACACCATCGATCACATTGGGAAACCAGACGGTGACGGGGCCAAGTGCTAGTGCCTTACCCTGGCATATCATTTCGTCAATTAAAACTGTTACTCCAAAACCGGCGTATGCACCGAAGCCCATTCTAGTTGGAGGATGTGGGTAATGTAATGGTCCAAAATCCCAGGGCCGCCAGAAGTCACGTATTTTCTGACGAACCAAATGTTGATGATTGAGTAGTTTTAATGTACTAAGAACGCATGCCTACCAGCTTAGACGGCCAATATTCAGGCAAACAAGGTACATATTTTTTACTCAATCCCTAAATCCATTAGAGAACTTCCATATTGCAAATTACAAACTCAGCTTAAGAGATGAAAGTTACTGACAAATGTTTTTATACGGTTTCAGATTATCTAAAATGTAAAAACAAATATAATTAGACTTGACTTGCGTAATTGAATAAATTTAGACATTATAACTGTTAACTTTAATATGGAACTAAAAAAATTGCATACCGATTTAACGGTGAGATATTTTGTACAATTTATGTTACTGAACACCTTGTAAAATACCGTGTCTCTAGCAAATAAAGATTATTATTATTGTTATAAAAATATAACTTACCTCACGTTATTTCTCCAAGCTGATTTTTACGTATATTTTAGGACAGACACTTTCCACCAGCTGTATTGCTTTGCAGACGCTTTAAAGCTCCCAAAATAATTACTTAACTTCACGTAAATTCTGATGCTCGCGATAGCGCTTATGATGGATAATATATGTTCATCTTTGTTAAGATATTATGGTATATTCATCATCATCATCATATCAGCTGGAGGATGTCCACTGCTGGACATAAGCCATTATGGTATATTACTATGGGGTAATTCTGTACACAACATCCCTAATGCCTAATGTACAAAAAATGGCTGAGAGCGATTACAGGGACAGCTCCAACTGATAGTTGTAGGCCTATATTCAAGGAACTAAAGATTTTGACTTTGGTATCGTTGTATATTCTAGAAATTGGTGTGTTTGTAAAAATCAATACCCATTTGTTTATTTAGTCGGTGTAAATTGTAAATTTGAAATAAGAGATCCTACTAAGTTAAGAAATGTATTGTGTAAAAGCACTTTTTACTATTTTTATAGAAGCAGCTATCAAATGTCAATAAATTTTATAATCACATACCACAAAAGCTTAAGGAATTACAGTTAAACTTATTTAAAGCCAAACTTAAATTATGGTTATTAGACAAATGCTTCTACACACGCGTTTTTCACTTCTAAATGCTGTTTGTACCTTAATTCTAATTATTGTATTCCTTTAGTTATAGCGCAACAATTGTAACTATTACTAATTCGCATGCCTTCCAAAGGCGAATATGTTGAACTTATGTATTATGTATTAACAACTATTGTACTATATTCTGAGCGAATAAATATTATCTTATCTTAGCCGTCAAATAATACGTACTAACAGAACGGCCATTTTCGCCGCTTATTCATCATCAAATACATAGTAAACGAACATCTGCGAAAACAATTGATTGTCTCCTTTGTTATTTTGTAAACAAGCCTGCCGACTTTTCTCACAGTTATAAATTGTGTGTGTAAATCACACATGTAATATTAATTCATAATCATACATTTCCTGGACGGCCCAGGAATACCTGGGCCGTCCTAGGTATTGTATAGAATACCTGAATTATACAGATTGATAACATATACAAACCAAAACGTCTGTAAAATTATTTGTTTAATTTTTTTACATAGAAATTTCACCCAAATTTTTCATCGATAATTTTTACTTATGTATTCAAACACGTTCTGAGAACAGTTGTCAAAGAAAAGTATTTTTGCGACGTAAATGTTTCCAGGATAAAGTAAAATATTTGACTAATTATGTTGTGCCAACAAAATAAAAGACGAAGACGCAGCGTGGGCAGAACCCGGGCAAGGTGGACTGACGACCTGGTAATCGCTGGTCGCTGGAATCTACTGGATGCGGGCGGCGCATGACCGGTCGTCGTGGCGATCCTTGGGGGAGACAGTGACAGTGGACGTCTAACGGTTGATATGATGATGATGATGATGAAAATAAAAAATACTTTAAATTATTTATTGCATGATTAAATGACCGGAATCGCAATAATTAGGGGAGGTCGGCACGTCAAAGGATCGATCCACATAAGGAATAAATATATGTATAACCTACATGTAGTTTTTCCGCATCTGAATATTTGTGTTTCTAAACCTACCCACAACACAGGAGAAATTCCTAGTGTAGGACAACATTTTGAAAAAGAAATAAATCACAGCTGAATTCTGACAAAAAATAAAATAAATAGAGCATCTAATAGAATATTTCTGTCCCTGTCACTCGCAATTTGCGAATACAATTACGTACAAAAATAATTCTATATTGAGTTACGATTGTTCTTGAGTGTACCTACGTGGTCACGTGGGCGAAGTGCTTTTTATGTTCTTCAGTGATATTTGGATTAGCGTAGGTGATGTAGCCGTGTGGTACTGAGTAACTACTACAACTACAGGTACTTATTTATCAAATGCCAATTTGATAAATATCTGTAGTACTGAGTTTCTATACTTACGCGAATTGTATACACCGGCTAGATATAAAGTTAATATATACTTAGGTAAGGTACAAAGTACAAAGGAACTTTGTATTTTTTCACCGTACGATAAAATATTTATCATTCGTACCTATGTAGGTTGGTAGGTAAATGGACAGATTTACAAAATAGGAACTCTGTTCAAATATATAATAACAATAACCGCCGCGTTGGTTTAGTGGTCTACTGCGTCTGCTGAGCAAGAGATCTTGGGTTCAATTGCCAAATCAAGCAAAGTGTTAATGGGGTGTTCTATGAAATTCTCAGCAGCAGCCCGGAGGTGAGATTCGTGCCCGCAATAGGCTCGCCCCCTATTATAATAATATAGAACTTAAATCATACCGGCAAAATGTACATACACATGAATAAATTATGCTTTACCCTTCGGGGTCATCAGTCGTGTATTGTATTGTTATTGTAAACCTACCATACCATGTTAGGTTACAATAAAAATAAAATTAAATAGTGACAACTCGGTGGCGCAGTGGCTGAGCGATCGGCTTGTTGCGAGGTCAATCCCCGCATGGAGCAAATATTTGCACGTTCTACAGGCAGTTGTTCCGGGTCTGGGCGTTTGTGTATGTGAACATTTGTGTATGTAAACGCACCCACGACACAGGGGACAATCCTAATGTAGGGTTTTTTTGAAGAAAACAACAAAGAACATAATCCGTTCTCCTTGTTGATATTCGTATGTAAGAAACCTAAAATACTCCTGAATTAACGTACACGCGTAATTATACCGTATTTATATGAAGTATAGGTGTCTTTTCTTGTCATATTTCCTTGTAAATTAATCTCGGATACTCGAGTGACTCGGCTCAACAGATTACACGCTCCGTGCGATGTACTCGAACATTATTACATTGAATATTATAATTATCTGTTACTAGCTTTGGCCCGCAACTTTGTCTGCGTATAATAAGTATTTTTATCAATATGTTTATTTCTTACCCTCTTTTGAGAATTCATCGATTCTACATACAAATTTCCACTTCCCCTTTTTAGGGAGAATTTCCACAAAAGCAGACAAACACTTGTATTTTATGTACCCGGATCTCATCCATACCTTTTTTTTTTAAGTGCGTAAAAATCCTTTACGGACCGTCCCGCCGCCTGGGAAGGCGATGGGGTGTGTCGGACTCCGCCCAACATGAGCGTTTACCGACTAAAAAACCGCACCCGTCAACGCCACTAGCCCTATTGCCGGGGCCATGGGATTCGCGAAAGCATGCACCACAACCCCGGCGGATCTCATCCATACCTACTAACATTACAAATGCCGAAGTGTGTCTGTATTTCTGTCAGATACCTCTATGAACCGATAATATGAAATTGTATATTATTAGTTACTATGTCCCTACAAAGGATAGTTTTTATCCTATAAATCATCCCTTAAAAGGCGAATAGGGAGTTGCAAGATTGTATGCGGAGTCAATAATTCCTGAAAATATGGTAAAAATAAATAAGCATATTGATAAAATTACAAACTTTAAGCAGACAAAATCACGGGCAAAAAAGAATAAAGTCATCGGTATCAAATACGTCGGTATTGAATGGATAGTAAATTATGCGGTATTTAAGCTGATCATAATCAAGTTTTTCAAACTCAGTTTCATAAGTACACTTACACACTGCCTAGTTTCCATCTAAAAGCGTTCATAATTTCTAAAAGTAGCAGCACCTTTTAGTTCCCGTCGTAAAAGAGACTAGAGAATGGAAAGTTAATGGGACATCAAAGCCTTCAGAGACCTATGGCTCTGCAGCTAATCTCCTATAGGATTATTCTATCATAAAACGTAAGCACTGGATATGGCAAGGTACACTCAATAAAAAATTAAGTACGCTTTGCAGTATATTGCGTTCATGTGGACAGTTATTTAGTGTACTCGTGGTGTGGACTTTGAAATCAATATCCTCGAATTTGATACAAAGGCACGTACGATTGACTTTTGTAAGTTATGTGCGTATTTGACGACCTCTGTGGTCTAGTGGTTCGAGTACCGGACTGCTGATCACGAGGTCGTGGGTTCGATTCCTACGGGACACAAATATTTATGTGATGACTATAAGTGTTTGTGTTCGTCTGGGTGTTCCCTATGTATTATAAGTATGTATTTACAAAAAAAAAGTATAAAAGTATTTATATCCATTGTCTAGTACCCATAGTACAAGCTCTGCTTAGTTTGGGACTAGATGGTGATGTGTAAAATGTCGCAGAATATTTATTTATTTATCACATGCTCAAACGGCGAATGAAAACATTGTGAGGAAACCTGCATTGGTTAGAGATTTTCTAGATAGCTTGAGAAGTCCGCAAACTCACCATAAGTTAGCGTGGCATTCAAATGACAGAAAACCCGTAGCCATCAGTGGATTGCAAATACGTTAATGAGATAAGAACCAGCTTAAGTAATATGGTAAGTAAACATTCAGAAAAATATTATGTAATTGAGAGTAATTATTGCGTACAAAATTCACTTTAACGAATTAATTAAAAGTTTTTGACGAATTCAGTATTGGATTACGAGCAGAAAATAGATCGTGAAAAGTACTTCCTTACCATTCGTGGAAATGGAAATTAAAAAGGTATTTCTTTAATTATTTTGACATAATATACCATCACGCCTGTAACCCTGGGCAATGTCCAGCGTCAACGGCAGAAGAGAACTAATAAACACCACACGTTTTATCAGAAAAATCTGGTTTAAATTCTCGTAGCTGATTTTAAAACAATTTTGATAATTACATATAGCGAGGTACCGACCCATGCCCAGCAGTGGGACGTCAATGGGTTCATGATGATGATGATGATATAGGTAGGTACTTGCAAGTTTTTTTACAAGAACATACATTTGTTTATTTAAAACATGATCAATAACGATTCCGCACAAAAACAATACACTCCTTATTCTAAGGACAAAAATTATATACCTTTTCTAGGGACTCAAACTACATCTCCACACCAATTTTTTTTTGTTTCTGTACATTATGACACAGCGCCATCTAGTTCCGTGGTAAGCAACGAGGCTTGTGCTACGGATACTAGTTGGTTGATATACTACATAGTATACTTTTTTTGTAAATACATACATACTATACATAGATACATCCATGACTCGGATACAAATGTTTATGCTCATCACACAAACTTTGTCCCTACCGGGATTCGAACCTGGGACCAATAGCACAGCAGGTAGTGTTAACTACCGTTGGACTTAGGTCGTCAAATTAACGTCGTATTGCCGCAATAATATCCTTAAAAGCAGTTTTGTTTCAATCTACTTATTAAGCTTATCCTGTACTACTTTAGTTCCATGTTCCTACATACGTTCCACAAAGATTTTTCAATCGACGTCGGATTTCCTTGGACTCTGAGGCATGAGGAATCTACTTTACCTTTTGCCTAGCTCCAGATGGAAATTGAGATTTCTATGAAATGAACGGGTTGACTGAACATCTTGGTTTGTAGTACTGATAGGTTCCCTTTGTGACTTTTTTGTTAGGAATATTTTGTTGATCACGTTATGATGCTATCTTTTTTTTGCTTCTTATTGAAACAAGTGTTGCCGCCGCTAAAATTTTCAACCCTATTGTAAGCATGATTGCAAGAACAAAAATTCCTAGACAAAAACATTAGAATTCGAAACAACTGACTGTACATCTGTAGTAGGTACCTAGTTGTTCCACGAATTAAAAGAATTTGTATTGAACTGTGCTAGTTCTGTAATCAAATTAAATTTTGATTCAAGATATACATAAGGCCCCCCAGCACCACAATAATTTAACAGGTCTATTACCTAATCCGTAAAAAGTAGTTTTATTTTCATGTCTAGTATTTGCGTAGGTGTAAGAACTCACTTTTTATGGTATCTTTGATATTTTCTAAATACGCAAATAATTGCCAAAATATCATGGTCAAATTTACTTTCGATGAAATCAACATTTTCTATGAAGAACGAAACTCTTTTTTTGTTGCCAACACAACAAGCTTAAGTTCATGAAGGTCAGCTTAAAAACATTTATGCAAATCTGCGTTCATTAAGTTTAACGAACGTAACACCGGTTGGATTACAACTGGTTCATACAGCGCTCGCTCTTTGCGGGGTTGGTTAATTTTTAAATGCATGTTGTGTTTGGATATTCGTATGTTGATATAATGTGTCATTTTTTTGGTATACTGCTATAGATATTATCGTTATCGTATCGTGACGGCCTCGTTAGTCTAATGGTTGTACAGCGCGACTGCCAAGCAAGAGGTCTTGGGTTCGATTCCCAGTTCGAGCAGTGTTATTGCGTTCGTCTATGAAATTCTCAATAGCAGCTCGGAGTTTGGATTTGTACCCGGTTAATGGCAATAGGCTCGCCCCCTATTACATGGGACCTAAAACATACCAGCGAAACGTGGGTGTACATTAGTACACCTCTGCCTAGCCCTATGGGGACGACAGGCGTGATGGAAGACTATCGTATAGAGGTGTGACTGTAAAGTCACTAGTTTGATCTCAACAAGGCCATCAATAACTTTTTTATTCAAGTTTTGTACATATAATCTATATAACCTCAACCGTAAGGTGGTAGACCACACTTTTGGTCGACTGTACCCGATTACATGTGACTAATAGATTTATAGAAAACATTCCTAATAATTATAATTCTCGTGGAAAACTATCGGTAAATTGCCTTTTACCGATAGTTGATTGTTTCGATAAGTCATGCGATGTTTTTAAAAGTAAGCATTAATAATGGACATCCTTTAATTGACCAAAAGGTACAATATTCAACGGGTATTACTGCATAATTTCACACTTACACAAAAACGATTTTCAATTGCTCCATTTTGATACGTATAAAGAAGAAAAAGCTTTCTAGCCTTTTTAAGAAGCATGCTATCATTATTATTTATTATTCAAAGCCTGTAATGTCTCACTGCACAGCAAAAGCCTCCCCAATCTTCCACCACTCTTCTTTGTCGCTGTTTTTCGTTCTTTTTAAGCACACCACATAGGTTGTAAGCGGCTAATATTTGTTTAATATACATACATACTATCACGCCTGTCGTCCCCGAAAGGTTAGGCAGAGGTGTGATAATGTACACCCACGTTTTGTCGGTATGTTTTAGGTCCCATGTAATAGGGGGCGAGCGTATTGCCATTAACCATTATTGCCACGAATCCAAACTCCGAGCTGCTACGGAGGACATCACAGACAAATCCAATAACACTTTGCTCGACCTGGGAATCGAACACAGGACCTCTTGCTCGGCAGTCAGTCTGTACGACCACTAGACCAACGAGGCAATATTAGAAATATTTGTTTAATATTTCTAATATTCGTTTTTATTGGTTTAAACTAAGCTCGTCAATAATTAGATACGAAACGATAGAAACTCTGTTGACTAACAGAAAAATGGTACCTACTGAACACTCTTTCCTACCTTGGCGTTCACTCAACATTGAGGAGGTAAGGAGTTTAAGATTTCTCATAAGCAATTAAAGTTTATATTGAGAAGGATGTACCGGAGAACGAGGGTGGCGGAGGGCTGAGTAATAGCCCCTCTGATCCATTTATTAGGTTAACTCGCGCCTACCAAGGTCAGGCTATGGATGGGTGAATAAAATACTTAAAGACCGTGTCTACCTCGACCCCTTCCTTGTATACCTTACTTGTATAAATAATATAAAAAACAAAAAAGAAACAGTGCTTACTAAGAATTGGTCCTATATCGTGGATGCTTGTACAACCAAAAATTGTCACATTGGCTGATTCAAAACAAGTGTTTAATACCTTATTGTTTCGTACGGAAATCAAACCCGCGATGTAGCGCATAGAAATCAACCAAGCCATCTAACACATCAACTTTACCCTTTCACGATATGTAAGAAACTTAGGAAAGTATAAAATGCGAATCAACATGTTTTTTTTTAAATAATGTTATCATTGATCAGTGATCACAGATGTAACAATAAAATAATAAAAAATGTAGGTGAATTGTTGAGCGACTCTAAATGCGTAATCATGACCGCACTCAATATTTCCGGACGGATTTGCGTACGCGTCCGGTATTAAAATTATAAAAAAAATATCAAAAATGCCCCGTGTCCGGAACCGGACCGGTTTCACTGAACACGGGGATTAGTACTGAACATGCATTTTAATTAAAACAGCGATAATACTTATGTTGAATTGCATCCTCTAAAACTAATTTTCTTTTTTTAACCCCGATAGTTATAATATTTTAGTCTTTTTTTTAACCCCATTTTTTTATAATATGCAGCTCGACTCATGTCTTGTTAAGAAATTATATTAACGACACTTACTAGGAAATGTTTTAGATTGAAATTACTAGGTGTTTCCTTACTGACGACCTCTGACAAGAAGAAGTTACAATGTACGATAGTGTATGCATATTTATAGTAACAATTAGGTATAATATAATAATAATAATAATATTTCCGGACATTATTACACAGCGCCATCTAGTTCCGTGGTAAGCAACGAGGCTTGTGTTACGGATACTAGATGGTTGGTATATTAAATAGGTATATACATATTTTTTTTTGTAAATACATACATATAATACATAGACACATCCATGACTCGGAAACAAATTTAATGTTGATGCTCATCACACAAACATTTGTCCCTACCGGGATTCGAACCCAGGACCCAAGGCACAGCAGGCAGCGTTAACTACCGCTGACCTAAACGGGTCGTCAATGCCTTAATCATCAATTGCCTTCAGTAAATAATGGAAATCATAAAATTTTTGCAATTTATATTTATTTTAACTAAGCCCCAAAAAAAATATGAGCACTTTTATATAATTAATAAACATCTAGAAATAAGGAAAGTACTTCCTCGTCGAAAGTACAAGATAATACACAATGACATCACCAAGTAAAGTTGCGAAGTCATACTGAAATACGCAGAGTTACGAGAAATTCTTGTTAATCAATAAGTAATAAAAACTTCTCAAGCATCCCCATGGCGTTTGAGCAACATTCTGAAGTTTAATCGACCCCGTGATTAAGTTCCAACATTCTTCGGAAACTGGCTTTTTTAAATAACTTGTCATTTGTCACTTTTTACGCTTCAACTTTCAGGCTTTGTGCGAGTTTTCGCCTTTAAGATTAATTATTTAATGGGCGTACTATTTATGTATAATTATTTACCAATTTTAGGCACATTATTAAACACAAAATAATATGTTTAATCAGATGTCAGTGAAAACGCCGGAAGGGCATCATCATCATCAACCCATTATTGTCCCACTGCTGGGCACGGGTCTCCTCTCAATTGAGTGGGATTGGGCTATAGTCCACCACGCTAGCCTACTGCGGATTGGCAGACTTCACATGCCATGGAGAATTCTCTTAAGCATGCAAGTTTCTTTACGATGTTTTCCTTCACCGTTTGAGCATGTGATAAATACGTACATAACTTCCGTAAAGTCAGTGGTTGCCTTGGGTTCGAATTCGAGACCTCTGACATCTCAGTCCACCACTAGGTTACCACAGCTCCTAAACGTAAAAAATCAATCTATCTATTTTGCACATCAATAAAATTGATTAAGTAATAGTGCTACGTACTAGTAATAGTACATACAATACTGCACATATACTCTTCCCGAACATCAGCCTCAAAGCCTCTGCAGTTTGTAGGTAATATATTTTTTTGTCTTGTATAAAACAACTGTACTTTGTCAGTTTTATCCTAATCCTAGAAGTACACTATCACTGTTTAACTATTAAACACTGATAGTGTACTTCTAGGATTTTAATTAATAATTTTATTAAAACTTTACATGGTTAAATACGATTATTTATCATCATCATAGCCTGGTCAGGAAATAAGGATCATTGATTCTTTGAATATGACAGATAACTTGTATGTTTTTTTTTTATGGAAATAAGGGGGCAAACGGGCAGGAGTCTCACCTGATGGTAAGTGATTGCCGCCGCCCATGGACATCTGCAACACCACGAGCAAGTGCGTCGCCGGCCTTTCAGGAAAGAATATACTCTCCTCTTGAAGGTTCCCACACCACGTCGTAACGGTTCGGAAAGACCGCCGGCGACAGCTGGTTGCACATGTGCTCTGTACATTGCTAGTATAAGTTAGTTAATAAATTAATAAACAATAAAATTAAATTAAAAAGACGTATATACGCAGTCGACTGTAACATTTAAGAACTCAAATGAGGACCTCACTCTGATAGTTAATCCGAGCTTAAGAAAGGCGGGAAAGAATTAAGGGAGCTCTTAGTGGAGACACTCAAATATGCAATTTATCCTCATTAAAATAATGTCGTCGGTAGCATTAATCACTGCGCTCCATTAGTACGGAATCGCTCCGGACATTTTTACTTTTAACTCAGTCTTTTGTTTGAGCGAGTTATGTCAAACAAAAATGGATCATATAATAATTACTGGTTTCAGCTGGCCACTTTGTCTACGTAAAATTGGCATCCAATTCAATCCAATATTTTATTGGTTAACCAATATGCTTTTTCATCATTCTGTTTACTTATTCCCTGCCTCGCATATAATCTTCCATCTCCGCTTTTCTCCCTTTTAAGAGATAATTTCCAGGAAAAAAACTATCTTCATAGCAAATTTCATCTAAATCGGTTCAGTGCTTAAACCGTAAAGAGGTTATAGATAGACAGAAAGAAAGAAAAAATAATTATTTTAGACTCGCAACAGGACATTTCTTAGACGTTCACAGACATACTTTCACATTTATAATATTAGTATGTTTCAGTATGGATATCTCACGTTTCATTACCTAGGTAGTATAGTGTGTCACTTATAACTACGTCAATGGGGTGCTGACGTGCTCCAACTTCGCTCGAACCTTTTCCCACAAGATTGGATATGCGAGCCACCAAAGAGCGCAACAAAGGGTAGAACGACTACACCAGGGAACTCAGAATCCAGTCCTTTAATAATAGTCGCTGTGGCCGAAATCGGCCAGGATGACATCAGGTCATCAAGTATAGTGTAATATCAAGTATGATAGCCATCAAGAAATATAATACGACTAAAAACTTAAATCTTTATAAAAAACATCGTCAATAAATACTCTTCCATTTTCCCCAGTTGGTTGACAAAAAAAGGTTCTCTTACAGTAATTGTAGCCTCGTCGGCTCGGGGGATTAGCCCCGACCTAACAAAGGACAATGATGCTCTTAATTTGTAACATATTTCACCACTTTATAATGGAGCTGGGCCGCGTTGTTTTTTTTTCGACCTATTTATTCTGCAAGGGATTTATTTTTGGTTGGAGAGATTTTCGAGAGGTAGGGCATAGCGAGATGCCTCGCTAAAATTGAGCTACCCGACTGGGGAATTACCTCCGCCTTACAGAAGACCGCAATGAAACAACAATAGTTATGTTTCTACGAGTGTGTATAATTACCAGAACTTGTTGAGGGAGTGACTATTCTGACAGCATGGGAATTTTGTATGGTGTACTGACACCATACAAAATTCCCATGTCACTGAACTGTCAGTAATTCCGTAACGGTAATTTTCTTTCTTCTCCTTCGCGCGGATGAACGCGTAGTTTTATAGGCTACTATTGTAGAGTGGACTATTGCCAAATTCCTCTCAAATGAGAGACCCCTGGAGACCTGTGCCCAACATTGAAACTTGATGACGAATAGATGATCAACTGGCGTAATTTAGGCCGTCTAAATTAGGCAAATATTATTTTTCAATCATCAATACAAGACCTGGAATATGGATTTGTATCGTGAGTAGGAAGTAGGCACACTCCCTATTCATATTAAACACATCACAAAATATCCTCGGCTTCCAGTCTTTATAAACCACAGGTGGTGATGTCACGGACTTGACAGGAGAGGGAGAAAGGGTAGACCAGAAAGGCCCTTTCTTTTTCTCTACTCAAAAAAATATAAAAGATAGACCGCTGACTTAATAAATTTTTTTTTAAGAAATAGTTGTAATAAACAAAAATGTAAAGTAACTGTTAGTAATTATAACTTCAAGACAACCAACACTTCAGTATACCCGTGACAATGGATGCTGTATAGGATTCGAAACGTTGCCGTTGGTATAAAAATAATATCAAAATACCGCGATAAAATACGTAAAGAAATCAATAAGTTTGTGACTGCAAAAATATCTCTTTACATATTGCATAGACAAATAAATTCGATTGTTTTACAGCTACAAGTTCAACTTGATAACTCTACGCATATTCTGAGAGGCCTCTATATAGTCGTGACGTCGTATTGCAATTTTAATTTGCGGGACCCTAAAAAAATGTAGCTTGAAGCCATCAGCTGCCCGTCATGAGTTAGTAAGAATTGACGAACGGAAATGAGCACTTGTAACCTGTACACTCTATACCATATTTCACGTTGTCTTACTCATACACACGCCTTTTATCCCATAGAGATAGGCAGAAGATGGTATGCAGAGATCGTAGCCACCATTTTTGCTTCGTCCAGATGCATAAATAAATAAATATAAATAAATATTCCCGGACATTATGACACAGCGCCATCTAGTTCTGTGGTAAGCAACGAGGCTTGTGTTACGGATACTAGTTGGTTGATATACTACATATATATTTTTTTTTGTAAATACATATTATACATAGACACATCCATGACTCGGATACAAATGTTTATGCTTATCACACAAACATTTGTCCCTACCGGGATTCGAATCTGGGACCTATAGCACAGAAGGTTAACTACCGCTGGACTAATCAGGTCGTCATAATATGTATACACGATGCATACATCTTGACATGGATATGCATCGGCTACGAGTACTCCGCACCTGACCTTTTTGCAGGAGTTCACGTAATTGATAAACATACATTTGCTATGTTAAACATAGTATGTTAAGTCTACTTACCCACAAAACACACTGACACATCTAATCGTCAATCTAAAATATGACAGAGCAAATTGATCCCTATCTCTGCAACATAATACACACATTTCTATTGAGACAAAAAATAGACGCTCGCATACATTTGAAGTCTTGTGTTACGACCGAACAACTACAATAACTCTTTAGTCTGACTGACCTACATATGTGTGTGTGATGACGCGCCTCTACTATGTATTTAAAAGCGCGAGAAGAGACGCGAATCCGTATCCTTTGCTTATAAGTTGCTTTGACTATACCGTAGAGCTGAAGCGAAGCATCATACCATACCGTATACGCTTACAGACTTTTAACGAAAATAGTGATTGAAAAACCATTGTACAAAATTATATAATAGTTTTGACTTGTAATTCAAAGTTATTGCCTCGTATCCAATTTTTTCGACCAATATTTGTTAGAAAATTATATAATATTTAAAGGTCGCCCAATACGGCGAATAAAGACACACGCAATTGAGATTTTTAAAAGTATTGAGTATTAGAAATCTGGAATTTTTAAACTTCTCCCATTTACGTACTGTGAACCTTGTAATTGGAATATCTACTAACAAAATTTTAAAAATATCAAAAATACGCATCATTTATACAAAAACAAACATTTTACATCGGTGTCTTAATAATTCCTAAGATATTAGAATTATAAAGTTAAAGATAATTAAGAAGCTTAAATTACTGTTTTATAAAAATGTCGCTTATCTTTTTATGGTTATCGGTTCCTAGAAGAAGTTATACTACAAATTATCTAATATCATGTTTAACGTAGTTATGTTTAACGTTGTTAACATGAAATTAGATAATTTGCAAATAAATAATATATAAAAAACATTTATTAAAACTAGCCGCTCATGTAATGGTAATTATCTACGCGCATGAGAGGGAGACAGATTGCGAATATTCGGGAGTCTAGACCCTAGACTCCCGATCCAAGGGGCGAATCATACCCTAGACTCTAGGGGATGATTCGCCCCTTGGATCGATAGGCTGTCTTCACGTAAAAGGTTTTAAAATAATTGTCTGGTGGACATATAAAAAATAAAGCGTACCTTACTATCGATCCAAGGGGCGAATCATCCCCTAGAGTCTAGGGTATGATTCGCCCCTTGGATCGGGAGTCTAGGGTCTAGACTCCCGAATATTCGCAATCTGTCTCCCTCTCATGCGCGTATATAATTACCATTACGCTCCTACCCACAGAGGCATTAAAATTTAATTAAGGGGGATGATTGGCCCTTTGGATCGGTCTGTCTTCTGTCGCAACTATTTAGAAACCTTTTACGAGAATGGCGCATCAGAATTTACGTGAAGTTAAGTAATTATTTTGGGAGCTTTAAAGCGTCTGCAAAGCAATACGGCGGACGAAAAGTGTCAGGGAGTATTGGCGACTTATTATTAAGGATATTGCCTAAAATATAGGTAAAAATGAGCATGGAGAATTTACGTGAGATAAGTAATATTTTTATGCACCTCGATTACCTGATAACTGTAAATTGGCCCACTAAGCAAGGTCGCTGGTAGGCATGCGTTCTTAGTACATACTAACACTACTCAATCATCCACATTTGCTTCATCAGGAAATACGTGATGTCTGGCGGCCCTGGCATCTTGGACCGTCATTCTTTATGAACTAGAGCCTATGAGTGACGGTCTAGGAGAGTCCAACGAGACCAGATAATGATCGCAGTAGTCATCACGTGCCTTTGTGGGTCTCATATATATATATATGTATGTACACAGGATGGAACTCAGTAAAAATAATTGACGCTACTATGATATTTGTTTAGCTGAAATAAGCGGATCACCTACCGACAGAATTAATTAATATGAGTTTTAGTGATTTGTGTAGCTATCTTCTAAGCTCTTTCAATCACTGTGTATTTCTGTTAAGATTTCAAAATAATTCAGCTCTATAGGTAACCTTATATCATGTAAAGACAGACACTTCATAAAGGTGTCTCAGCACCAGTCACCATAAACTTCCCATGTCATACCTGTGACAGGGTATTGCTATAGCATCAGTTGCTACAATGAATAGATGATATATATTTTTATACGTTTTACGGAATGTCATACCTACAAAAGTTGCATACAAGTCATACATCTACACATTCACGCATCTTCTCTTCACCATGTATACTTGCATAAACCCCACAACACATTCACACATCCGACTAACTATATTTCTATTACTGTTTCTTTTTCTATTGCACATAACTGTTTAAGTAACAAAATGGGGGAAGACACTGTCTCCTGTAACACAGGTTCCCACCTACCACAGGAGGCAGAGCTTCAATACAATGTAACACAGTTTATGTCAATAAAACTTATTATTATTCTTATCAGTTTATTTAGCCACCATAACGTTTTCTCTCTGCCAATCTCACCTTAGAATCGTGGCAAATAGACGAAAGGGCCGTATTTTATATCCAAAAACTACATTTATTCTGTGATGCGAGCTGTGGTAGCCTAGTGGTGAGACCAGTGGACTGAGATATCAAAGGTCTCGAGTTCAAACCCAAGGCACGCACCACTGACTTTTCGGAAGTTTTGTGCGTATTTATCACATGCTTAAACGGTGAAGGAAATCATCGTGAGGAAACCTGCATGCTTAAGAGTTTTCTTGATGGCATGTGAAGTCTGCCAACCCGCAGTAGGCTAGCGTGGTGGACCTAGCCTAGCCTAATCCCTCTCAGATGAGAGGAGACCCGTGCCCAGCAGTGGGACAATAATGGGTTGATGATGACATTTATCCTAGCCTATATATCTATCTACTCTGTATCTATATTATCTCTATTACGTGTCTTAAAATAACGGTTGTATTCATTTACGAAAAACGTTGTAGGCACGAAGGATTATTATTCAATCAAATCCGCTCCTGTACTCGTCAGTTCGTCACGCCAAGCGCGCGCGCATCTTTCACAGTCAACTCGAAACTATCGTGTCACGCGCACCTAAATCATGTTCCATTATATTATAGTACTTTTATAACAATAGAAGCTTTTATTATTCATGAAATTGTGGTTTTTATTGACCGTTACTGTTTAGTGTTAGTACTTAGTGGAAACCAACAATGGCATTTAATGTGATTGTTTTCTGTGTGTGCTTCGTATTAGGTAAGAATATTGTTATTTTTTTTCTGCTTTATTTTTTAATGACGCCGCAATTTTTGTGTTTTTATTATTAAGTTATATCTGAATAAGTAAATATAAAACGAATACAATCACAGTTTTGGAATAATTCAACAGGGTCAGTAATTTATTTGGTTCATTACATGATATAACAGTCAGCTAATTAACGGTGTTCAATTAGGAAAGGGGTTAAAATCAGTTTTTTTTTCTCTTGGAAAATTAATGAACCCTGACGCTGATATTCTGCAGCGTCAGGGTATTGCATCCTGGCACATGCTGAGCTGGACTCCAGTTTGGTGCGATTGGGTACACACACTTAACTATGTATAATTACTTCTACTTATTTCTAATCTTGTATGTGTGTATTTCTTTTGCGTCAAATAAATATTTTTTCTTTCTGTCTTTCCTCATTTTTTTAGGGAATGAAATAATTTAGCGACATTTTCTATAGATATTATGAAAATTAAATATATCGAAAACGTAACAGATAAATAGATAATAAATTTATTTAGGCCGCCACGCCGGTCCGGCCGGTTTTTATGTCAGAGATAAATGTTGAATACTGTATCATTGATAGAGTCTACCCTTAAAATAATTTCCATTATTTATTTTAAGCCTTATTTATATAAATAAGCCAATAAGGGTTAAAATAGATATATATATATATATATACCTACATTCAGTATGTGATATCTATGAAGAGGTTCTTTTGCTCTGTCCCTTATATGGAATCTCATGCAATGCTTAATGATTTGCAAAGAGGATTTGAACGAAGCATTCTGAGTGTAAAACATATGGACCGAGTAAGAAATGATAGAATAGATACTTGAATACGTTGAAGTGAAACTAGGCTGGATACATCCGCCGTATCTTGGATTACAAATGGACCAAATTCTTTATGGCAAAGCGGCCCAAGTAGAGATGGAGGAATTAGCCGGACCTTTGCCAAATATTGCAATTTAACCGCAATAAATAGGTGGAGAGACATGGAAGAAAACATAAGTATTGCCTCTTCAATTTCAAAATATCACATCCATTATTCGGTACCTACTATTTTCGGGAAATTGTACACGTGTATGAATTTTATATCATATTTACTTTGGACTTAACAGTATCTTATTATTACAGTAGTTATTAATGGTAGGTATATATATTTTCAAACTCACACTAATGTATTAGATGAAAAACAAGCTGCTTTAGGTACCATTAAAACAATATCACAATCAAAACATTAGGACCACGGCAGCTCTGAACTGATATAAAACATGTTGATTAGATACTGTTAGAGTTTATAAGTCGGTATTAAATTTTTTTCGGTCCTTTTATACGTAAACATCTTATACTCACGCACGCATAATAATGACATAAAAAAGAAACTAATTTAGGTACCTACTTACGTTACGGTAATACCTATTTAAAAGTATTAGGACTGGAACAACACTGACCCGGAATAAAACATGTTCCTTAGGTATTTTGAATTCACTATCAAACCTTTTTGGTCTTATGTAGAACAGCCATTTTGCAGTTTCTTTAATAATGTATATATAGTGTCGACGTAACAAGTGGACAGTTGCACTTTTTTTCCCATTGGCGTCTGCACACATGTTTAATAAACGCCAATTAAAATCAATTATTAAATATCATGGTGGAGCATGGAGGGCGTTATGACCGTTTTATGGCACATATTAATAAATACTGATAGGAGGATAAATACAGGATATTTAACTAAATTAGGACGAGCCATGAAATACAGTATAATTTCGTGGAAGCTTATTATTTTGGTCCTTAGCTCCTAATGTGTGGCTGTTACTGGTATTGTTAATAAAGCTGGTCCTTTGTCCGTTAGGTTCTCTTGCATATGCGGAAATTATTATAGAATTGCCTAATTTGGTTATTATTTATATACCTACAGTCCTACACAAAAACTGGTTTTGATTCAAAATTTCAATTTTTTTATGATATTTCCAACAACGAGTCTGAATTTAGTTTTTTGCTCGATTAATTAAATAAAATAGTCTCCTTTAAATCAATTGTAAATCAAAAAGTATTCTGTGTCCTTTATAATGTTGACAAACTACGTTTTGTAGAATTTATCGCAGTATATTGATATTATTTTAACCCGATGCTTTGACGTCGCATCCTTTACAGCATCAACGGTCACGGGCAGACTGATATTCGTCAAAAGCAAAAACAAATGTCATAAATTTCTCCTCATCCACGCATATCATGTTCCGTGTACCAAATATGGTACATTACGCGTTAAGAAGCGCAGGAGCGACCAATTGAGCGAATTAAGCGTCTCATAAGACTAAGCGCTCGGTACCAATGTGTCTCTTAGTTTGCGTCGCCCGACTCGTTCAATTAGATATTATGTATTTTTAAACGATTTGGACCTCCCTAACTTATTATGAGTGATGATTTTGAAGTAGTTTAGACTGCACTGATGTTTGTGCATTTATACATCACTGTAGTCCCACTATTTAATCGTGTCTATAAAAGAGTACCCTATAGGTACCTATCCTATTCGATATTCTTCATCATCAATCGTTTTAATGTTACCTTACTTAGGTTGAGAAGTTTAGTGCAGATAGCCGGTGCTTTTTTTTTATCTTAAAGCGTTCAAACACTCGGTTGGCACAATGGCTGAGCGATCGTCTTGTGCGTCACGGGTTCGATCCCCACACGGAGCAATTATTGTACGATTTACAGGTTGTTCTCGTTTGTGTATGTGAAAATTTGTGTTTGTACAGGCACCTACTACATGGGAGAAAATCCTACTATGTGACAATGTATTTTTTTAAGAAAAGCCATGATTTTTATATACGCAGTAAAATTATGAAGCGTATATATGAAGGTACACATATAAAAAAACTCTTTGCTTATAAAAGTAATATTAATTTTTAAACGATATGAGCATCGAATTCAATACAACAAAACAATAGTTAAATTTATTGAGATCTTGCTTCGATCTCCATCAAAGATACAGCACCGCAGATTCGAGTTGAATCGAAGCGATGAGTCTCTGTATATTCAATTCAAAATCGCAGTTGTCTGCTTGAAAACGCAAACATTCGAACGAATTCACGCGCCTTTTTATATCCACGCTTCGATGCGATTAGACAGTGTATTGTGACCCTAACGCTCCCCCTCCATACAATTAATTTAAAAACATAAAAATATAGCAACGAACCTGTTGATTGATGACATGCTTTCAATAGGGTGGTAAATTATGGCTTTTGAGATGTTAATAAGAACATGATTGTTATACGGGCTGGATCGATAATATTAAAGTCATATAAAAATGTGCTACAGATTCCGTTAAAATTACTTTATAGGGTATAAAAATGTATCGGTCGTATATCTATTTTCTAGATAGAACCAGGACATATGGGAATTTGTAGAGGAGGGACATTTACTCGAAGAAACCTACTCAGTATATCTATAAAACTTGCATCGATCTTACACATCAACATAGTCATACAATTAAATTAGATAATTATTGCAGTACATGACTAGTTACTATGTTTTTCTAATTGGCAGAAAAAATATTTTAATTTGTATATTCTCCGTGCTAATTTGCGTAAAATAAGTTTTTTTTGTTAATGTCTATAGAAAACGGGAGACTGAGGGAAAAGGAATAAAAATATGCCTAGTGACATTTTACACTCTGAAATTTCGACATTATATCGTAGGTAATAAAGCATAAATACATATAAATTAAATACCTAGTTATGGTGATAAAGTATAGTTTAACAATCGTATGGAGAAAACCAAGAATAGCATTTATTCGGGACAATTTTTCGTGAAGTAACGACCTCAAATATCTATAGAGTATCTCAAATAAGATGTAAAACTAATTTACATTTAACAGACATTAGTCTAGACCCCGTCTTAGAGCAATACCTACCTGTCTCGGATAGTTTAGAAGGATATTTCCACCTTCATACTTATTTGTTTTTATAACCACCCAGAAATAACAACCTCGTCAAGCGCGGTATCCTCGAATAAACTTATTATAAAACTCATAACTCAATATCTTCGCCACCAAGGTCAGTGAACTTGACCTCAACGTCGCATTGAACTCCAAATGTACAGATATTGAAGTGTCGTTAATATTGAGGTCACAGATATTGGCTGCAGGTCACTAACATCAAACTTAATGTAACTGACCTTGACCTTGGAATTCAGTGAGAGAAATCCAGTGGGTTTCCTTCACACTGCTACTCCTACTAAATCCCGAAGAATTGTTTAGACGATGTTTTATAATTAGAAAAATCTAACCCCTACTTGTGGCTTGTTTCGTATCACCTAACCCAGAGGAATTGAAGAAACGCTTTCGGTTTAAGCGAAAAATATGCATATCACAAACTAATTTCAAAATACATATTAGGTATAATGGTTTACGTCCACAAAATAATTGCGATGATTAAAAAAAATAATTTAATGTGAGTTCAGTGCAATTGTTTATGTTAAGGGAGCTATACGTACTATTTCGGTGCACATAGATATTATTACACAACCTAACTGCCTCTTATATAAATTTAACAGCTGGGGTATTTGGGAGCATTTGTTACAATTAATTATTATTTTCTGTTTGGCTTCGCTCGCGTTAAGAAGTATTATTATTAATTAGGTATAGTTTTCATACAAACTTTCATCCCCTATTTTATTCCCTTGGGGTAGAATTAATCAAAATCCTTTCTTAGCGGATGCCAACGTCATAACATCTACCTGCATGCCAAATTTCAGCCCGATCCGTCCAGTGGTTTGGGCTGTGCGTTGATAGATCACTATGTCAGTCAGTCAGTCAGTCACCTTTGAGTTATTTATATTTAGACTACCTATTGGCTATTAAAGACTAGCCTACTTTGAACTTGCAAACTTGATGGAATGAAGACTACTATACCTTTTATATTTAAAAGAGTCTTTAAGGAATTGCTTGCAATTCTTCTTCATACAATTAACTTCTCAGAACCAAGAAACTACCATTAATGTTTCATAAATACTTGGAAAAAAGTATTTAAAATAAAATTTGATTTGAAATGTGACATGCAATATTAAAACGTGGCCATTTTATTTCAAATAAAAGTTTCGTGGAAATCCTAACATGTTTATTTGGTTCGCGAACTGGATTTAGTCACAGTACCTAGTGTTATTATCATGTGTTTGATCATGCATTTAAATGGCTACACTGCGTGACTACACTTTAAAACGGTGGGTCATGCATACACCTGATTAATTGTTTAATTTACTCGGGAATAAACTTTTTCGCCTTAATAGGAAGGAACATGAAAAACATGGAACGCTTTGCAATAAAAAAGTAAAAATATGTACCTTAATGTAAGTTTTGAAAGGGAGTTTTTTAATATTCTTGTCCTACATAACGGATAATTATGTAGGTTACCCTACCTACTGAAGGATGTCGAAGCTAGTATAAAATGACATTATTTGTGCTGTAATTACCCAGATTTTTTATAATTAATAAAGTGAGCTGTAGTGTACAGATGTACACCTACGATTCCTCATTCCTCCCTATGAATGAGGAATTGTCGAGCGAGTCTATTGTCATTACCCGACAAAAACCAAACTTTTATCTAACAATTTCCACCTATTATCATCATCAACCCATTATTGTGCCACTGCTGGGCACGGGTCTCCTCTCATTTGAGAGGGATATAGTCCACCACGCTAGCCTACTGCGGGTTGGCAGACATCAAATGCCATCGAGAAAATCTCTCAAGCATGCGGGTTTACTCACGATGTTTTCCTTCACCGTATGAACATGTGATAAATACGCACATAATTTCCGGAAAGTCAGTGGTGCGTGCCTTGGGTTTGAACACGAGACCTCTGACGTATCAATCCACTGGTCACACCGCTAGGCTACCACAGATTTCCACCTAATACCTACTTTTTTATCACATCAAACTTTTCGCTCATCAGCTTGAAGTTTTAGTTTCATTATACAAAAAGAATTTTTCATTTCCAGCTACCATTCATGCCACTGAAGTAAATATAAGCAATGTGTGGAAGGAAAATATTGGGTGGGAGATCACTTGTTCCTGGAAACTGTTCGCTAACGACTCCTTGCAGTCAGTGCGGCTCTACAATAATGATCAACAGTTCTTGATCTATAGACCAGAGGTAAGACATTCATAACATACTATCCCAATAACGTACACCCACAGTAGACTTGCATTTATTAATTCGCTTGTAAAGAAAAAGAACGATTTTTACTGGCACACACAAAAAGTATTATAAAAGAAACTTATATCAACTGAAAATCGAACACAAGATTTAACGTAAAGATCATCAACCTATCAACTATCCCACTGCTGGGCACGGGTCTCCTCTCATTTTTATCCTAGTGTTTTCCTTCCCTCTTTGAGCACGTGATAATATACTCGAGACTACTAACCACTAAGCCATCGCTATAAAGATACGGTGACGAAAATTATATTTCGCAAGTTAATAGAGATAATCCAATTACACGGACATTTAATTCATTCGTCCAATAACTATTAAAGCCATGTCAAAAGGGAACGCGGCCAGACCTAGTTAATGAATTTCTTCGTTAAAGTCAGGTATGATAAGATGGTTGAAGGTGGAAAAAAAGTGATTTGCACAGTCCGTAGCGCGAGACGTTTTGTAGTTTCTGCTTCCCCCCATATGAAAAGTCATAACATAGATACATGTACTTAATTACGTATAATCTACATTCAGTCCGTTCATTTGCATGACAAAACATATTAACAACGTAATAAACGTACAGGTAGCGTATTATCTCATTTCTCCGGCTCTAAACGGATCAAAATGATTAAATTTTTGTTTACAAAGGTCAGATACCAAACATCCTGTGTAGCTGAGTGCTCTAAATATAGCAGTACCTACTCTCTTTTGTAGGATGTTTTTCAATTACAGAGGATTAAAAATGTTTTTCGTTATTCCGGGGATAATCTTTGTGAATAGGTAGGTATATAATTACCTAGTAGGAAACCTAATTAATTTACATAAACAATTAGTTAGTGGAATAAGGCGTTAAAATAAGTTTAAATATATTTAAAAAAGAATGAGAAAAACATTCAAAGGTCTAGGAGGATATATTTTAATCGTAATAATAAACGTAAAAAAAGACGAATAAAGTTTACGTGAATTTTATTATATAATTTTACAAAGCCTGCAACGCCCTTGAAGGCTCTATGTATGTTAAAGTTTACTATTTTTGAGCATGCTTTCCGTAGGGAGGTACTGACAAAATTTTATTTTTTCTATATAAGCCACTTAAGGCTGGGCTTAGTTACTTAATTATGGGCTGAACGGTACCTAGTATCTACCTACATGAACAGAGATTAAAGAACAGCATACAACAGAATTAAAACGGGGCATTGTTTACATAACACTTATTACAAAGGATAAATCAGAGATAAGATAAGGATCATTACGCAAACAAATACATATTCGTCATCATGTTTTCCAGGTAGATGGCGACAGACGAACCTATGCCGTCTCGCTTCCAGAAGACATGATGATGGTGAACTGTGCTACCTCCACGCAACGAGGAGTGACCGGCACCTGCGTACTTACCATGGAACTGCTGCAGCCGCAGGGGAATAGCTTCCTCAGTGCTTGTGAAGTTTCCGGAGAGAGGCCCACGTTTCGAATGGAGAAAAAAGCCGTTCTTGTTGATGCTTTTGGTAAGGTTTTTTACAATAATAATGATAAGAAAATAAATGATTAGTAATGAAATTTAGGTGAGAACCCTATGAATTTTTAATATAGGTATTGTGGACGGTGTTTATTGGGTACCTACTTATATGTAAAACTTGCAGCGACCTTAACTTAGAGATTTTACAACATGGCATGGTTCAGTTGCCACTTGCCATCAACTGTACGAGCTATGGTAAATAATTGCACCTTGTAGAAATCTATGGGCTAGACCTCTGTTTAACCATGGACGTCCTTTAATTGATATTTGATTGTCCTTTGATGAATTAATCAACTTATCACTAGTCAATGCGAAAATGTACTATGTGAAACTATTCTCCAGCTATACCTAACTAACCTCTGGTTCTCGCTCTGAGTGGCACGAGCGAGTTTCTCTACACAGTTGAAACGTAAACAGTTGTCGCATTTGCATTTGTCGCGTGTGGTGCTTCTCATTGATTAGAGAGTGGAGTGGGCCAATCGCAACGCAGAATGCTTTAACGTTTCGGTAATAAATTACAATGATCGTTTCACAAGTTATCTATCTAGGAGCTACAGTTTTTATTATTTTTACTCGGCTTCTAAAGGTCTCAGCAAGATATGAAATAAGTAGCCTATAACAGTCCCCAAGAATTAAGCTATAAGTAAATGTACCTACATTGGATTTTCCGCATCCTACTGGTTGTTCCAGACATCAGGGTATTTATGCAAACTAATTTGCTTTAGATATGTAGGTAGGTACATATGTATTATTATAGTCAAAGTCAAAATATAATTTATTCAAAGTAGGCCAAAATTCAATTGGATATTTTTGAACGTCGACAATAAAGACACCCCCCCAAAAACGCCCTCCGTTCACCACTGCCTAGTGTTTTTCATGATACGTTTGAATGTATTACAGGACCACCTACGGAAGCTGTAGTAGAAGTTGGATCGGTTAATGATGAGTCTGGTCGGGTAATGCTCAACTGCACTTCAATCGGTTTACTACGACCCAGCTTGACGTGGACCATTGGTGACCGAAAGGTAATTATATCAACACGATTTTCGAAAAGCTGTGACATAAAATAGTAAGTAATCTGTGATAACCCTGTGGTATAAACAGAGTCCTGAAAAGTCAAAGGTCTCCAGTTCAAATATGTAGCTTGCACCTCTTTAGGAAGTTGGAAATTCAGTTGCGCCTAGGGATTGAACCTATTCGTAAACGTGCGGTATTTATCACATTCGCATATCAAACGGTGAAGGACAACATCGCGAGGAAACATTCATATCTGAGAGATTTTGTCGATGGCGTGTGACGGTGTGGAGTCTGCCATCCTGCACTAGCCTTGCGTAATATATAGCCTAATCCACCTCAAATGATACGATACCCGTGCCCAGCTGTGGTACAGTAAATGTGGGTAGTAGCTACAACCAAAGCCAAATTTTTTTGTTGGTTAGTATTACGAAAATGGTTAGATTGTAGAACAAAAACAAGTTTTGCTGTTATACCAGCTTATTGCCATCCACTGCTGAACGCAGGCCTTTCCCAAAGAGCGCAAATAACTAAATAGAATATTATTACCAATAACCCAGTATGTATCTCGTTGTCAGGTTCCCCACGACTTCACCGGAGGCGCTTGGAACGCCACTTCTAAACTGTGGAATGTTTGGTCACTACTCTCTTATACGCCGTCAATTAATAAACACACAGCTATCTGTACGCCAGAGATCAGCACGGGAGGGCATCTCATGAAGGGGAACGCCGCGGAATATAGCTCTGCGATGCGTACAAAAAGTAAGCATTTTTTTTAGTCTTCTTGATAGATCAACGAGGTTTTCACCCAGGTCAAGTTCCTCTCTGTAGTATCTGTCATATTTGTTAGAATAATGCAGGGCCGGTCCTAGAGCGGTGCGAGCGGAGCATCGGGCGCCATCAAAGGGGGGAATCCATCGAAACTTGAGACAAACGACCAGGGCCGGCTTTAGGGTACGGCGACCCCGGCGGCCGCCCAGGGCACTGGGGCTTACAGAGGGCGCTACATGTGCCAGCTTAACTTCTGTTTTGGTAATTTAAGTGGGATGAGCTTGCCCCAGGTGCTTAGACAGTTAGGGCCGGTCTTGAAATAATGTAGGTATAGGTACTGTGCTGCCCCGTTGATCTAGTGGCTTAGCTTGCCAGTCGGTATTAGGATTTGTACCCGAGACAGCACACCTAACAACATACTATTCGAGACGAAGACGAGACAATTATTGAGAGTAAATACGTTTAATTGAGGTATATCTATAGGCAACATTATAAGTATTTAATTTGGTTTTTATCGAAACAACTCGATTTATTATAATAAAAAATCCTTTATTTTTTTTCAGGTTTCGGGATCATTATCTCCACAGCAGCATTCCTGTTGCTACTAATATGACCAACAGTAGAAATCAAATAGGACGCTCAAGGGCGAATGAATACTTAATACTTAAAATAAAACAAGAAGTGATTTGTTCAATTTTATTTCGGCAAAGTATCGTTGTGAACGATTGATTACATTTTGAAGGTAAAGTTACAATAAGTAAGCTTTTGCATGGTCATTTTGTTTTAGCATAAATAAAGTTATTTTCAAAGAAAATAATAATTTTAAATTAGACTTAAAGGATTCCAATTTAAAAATAAACGCGTGACGCACTTCTTTTAAGATTTTTTTATTTAAACCAATTTCACAAATACTGTAGGGTTGTTATTAATGTAATATTCAATTTAAATGCAACCCCAACTTATTGTAACTTTAACTATCTATTTTATATATTTTATACTTGGCTTTTTTAGAGATTCTTTATTGTTTTACATTTTATAATGTAGGTTACCATTAATATTTTATATTTCTATTATAATAATTGAAATTCATAGTTAATAATGCACTTAAAAAACCTACTTATTACACAAAAGGAAGACCTTTGCCATTTCACGAAGTGTTTTATTACTAACAGGGAAAAAACAAATGGCAAAAATCCCCCGCAATGAAAGTGCATTTCAAAATATTGTTATCGATTTTATTTTTTATTTTAATAAAATTCGTGACTATACAATTGTAAATAAATTTTGGACGCTAACATTTTTAAATAGAAGGAAATTTTGAGTAAACAAATATCTAGCACCTCATAGGTACTGGAAGAATACATAAAATATTAAAAAAATATTGTGACTAGGTCAGTAACACTTGCTTGCAAAAAAACCAACTTATTATTAATACATCATCTATTAGTGATTATTTAAAATTGGCTTTAAAAATGTATTTTGGGAAAAATTTGCAAGCAAGAACTAGAGCGGATATTGAAAAATATATTTTATACAATATGAAAAGATCTGTTTGGTTCTATAGGAACATAATTGTAGTTGTAGAGACGTTTGTAAATGATTGTCAAGTGTTGTACGATTTTTCGTTTTAAATAGAGCGAAGAAGCCAGTTGCTACCCGCCAATCTATTTTATTTAGAATTAAAATTTTGTTACGCAGTGCTATTGAAAAATCAGAATCATTGAACCTACTACTTTCAAGTTAAACTAGCAAACTCTGTTTATGAATATTATAAACATGTTAGGAATACTATGAAGAATGTTACCTTATTTGCAGTAGCCTACAAATATAGTGCTGACTCTTTTACTCGCCTGCAATGTTATATAATTGAGAACTTAATATTTGAAAATTTGGACGTTTGTATTTTTTTAATAACACTGTGTAAATAGTCGGGCGTTTATTTATTTTCGTAAATAAAGTATTGGCTGACGTGCATGACTCAAGTGCATTTTAATTTACATTTAAATAAATAATGAAAATAACGGTTTAACTATGGCTTTTCGCCTTATGACGATTTAATACAATGAAATTATAAATGACTGATAATCACGACCATTATTTCCTAACAATGATATTATCACAGTGCCTTCATTCTTGGCCGTGGGAAATTCATTATAGTTAATTTTGCCGTTTAAAAAGATGCGTCTGATGTTTGTATGTTGGTTACTTCAGTATGTTATTTCTTCATGTTTCCGAAGGAACAATAAAGCTGGTTTATATAGACACAGGTAGGATTGATAAGCTTATATCGAGAGATCTTAAGAGATAGTCCAATAACCACGGGACGCTCGAAATGTATTTAATTTTTCAGAATAAATTAGACACAGGTGTTTAAAGAAAAATATTCCGTGGATACTTTTATCAAAAAAAATATACGTGTTTTGAAGAGACGGGAGTACAAAGTTGCTTAAAACATCACGTGATTGGTGGCAAATGAGGAATTTGTGTCAATATCGCTCTATAACGATTATCGTAAATAATGTTTTTTTTTCTGAATATTACATAGTCGGGCGCAAAAACTAGCTATAATAAATTTCCTACACCATACAAACACATCTCTCAGTCGCCCCGCCTAGGGAGGGAATATAATAAGTACTTAAACTACGTACGAATTCACAATGGAGGCCAAGTTAAGTCACTACATACTACTTTATTATTAACAAATGATTTCCTCCAACGATATGCGTATTGTGGTGATGGTTTACGTTTTGTTTGTTTAAAATTTACATACTGAAGGTTATGCGCAGTATTGTAAGGGTTTGCGAAGTTTTGCTATGGTTTGCGCAGTACTGCGCAATATTGTGATGGCTATATTTAGCATTATTGGAACTAGCGCATACGTCAAAGTAGTTTTATATTAAATTAAAAATTATAAAATAACGTTCATCATCAAATACATCTCAGTATTAAGTAAGTGTGAGGATGAAGATATATATATTAATGTAATATTAATAAAATCAACAAAATTACTATCTAATAAATGCATATTAAATGTGGCACAGAATATAAATGCATTTCAATCTTAAGTTTAAATATTATCATAATAAATATAATTAAACTATTCTCACTTGGCCTGGAATGTATTGTGCGACAGTTGAAAGATAATACCGATCATATTTTTTATTGAGAAACCAAATAATGTAGTATTAAAATTTTAATTATTTCTATTGATGATGTACCTCCGCTGTAAAATATTCGGATAAAGGTTAAAGTATTTATATTTTCTCTTATTTTCGGATTCCGCAATTTAAGGGAACAATGACGAATGATATTCCACGTTTGGTAAGTTATGCAAACCTCGTATTTTACACCATTTTCTCTCCCAACAGTAAAAAAGGGAAAACAATTTCCAATAATGTTTACATATCGATCGGTAATTATTTATAATGATTAATATATTTACGTTTAAGTCATAACTAGCACGTTTCAACACATCTAAGAGTGATATTGACTAGAAGTAACTACTTACATCTAAAAATGTATTATTTGGCTAATTGTAAGATAATATTCATAAAATCACGCCACTATTCCGATGACACGCGAATTCAATTAGATAGATCTTTGTTGTTTTAGTTTTTTTTTATTTTTACTATATAATTGTATACCTTTTTATGGGCGAATTTGTTTCCATACCTTTTACTAAAAGCTAACTATCATGGAAATTATTATTTTGTTTAATCGCAGAACATTTATTTTTTACTATATAATAATATGTATAACGGATAGATTCAGATCTGGCAATATTTGGCATTTTTATGGAATGTACAAAACAAAATATGCATACGATACTATAATAATAAGATCTATTTTCCCTTGCAAGATCAGCATGAATATACCAGGGCTTTTGAGTTGAGCAACTGGGTCGTGTCAGACCTGCCAACCCTACATCAAAAAATCTTCTAGATTGTTAACTGGAGGTTAAAAATAACAACAGAAATATTTATACACTGATTAAATGTAAGATTTTGTGCGAACAAGTCTTCAGTAAGGTGTAAGAATCTTTATAGTAACGTATTTCATGGCCCTTAAATATAATATAGTACATCAGAAAGAGCATGACATTATAAGTTTTCGATGCCGTATAAACGTAATACAAATATGCATAAAATTGAAGAAGGTAAACTTATAAGAGAACACCATTATTCAAATGCATTCAAATCAACATAAAATAGGGTTACATTTGAAAAAGAGCAACAACGAAGTTTCATTTTAAGTTCCATGAAATACGTCCTACATGTATCTCAATTATCTGTCTTAAGTATTTCTACTTAAGGTGCAGTTTGAAGCCAAGCTCTTAGTCCTCGGGCCCGTTCAGCTACGCCGCCATCAGAGTTGTCTTGGATCACCGGTTCCGGCTAAAACAAAAATAAAAAATAGATTTCTCCTGTGGACCAAATCAATTTTTACCTGGATGTAAAAACTAATTAATTGATATTCTAAGAGTAAAGTTTCTTTTGATCTACACAAGAATGGTTAAATAAAATGATAATATATAAAAAAAGAATTATTAAAAAAAACTGTACTAACAAATTGACAGATTGAAGGGTGGATTGCAGAATTCATTTGTAAATATGGTTGAGTACTCAATATCTGTGGATGGACCTCAACATGGAATAAGGATGAAGAAACCGCAGTGGGAACACCAAGACGACTAGGTCTTTCACCCAGCAAAGAGACGAAAAATGGGCTTAAAAAATGTTATTTCATAAGTTCTATACACTTACAGCAGATAGTGTCATGCGAGTTTGTGATACTGTCGCTGCGTTATACGAACTGGTTTCTGGTGACGCTGTAAAAATAGATTTATTATTTGACATAATAGAATAGAACACGTGTATTTAGCTCTGCAAAAGCTTATTGATTAATTACATTGTATCAATAAGATAGTTTACTGCTGTTGAAAACAAACACTCGTTAAATCATTAGTCACAAAAGACTTCATCAATACGAACCCTCAAAGATGTTCATCAATTTTTTTTTAAGTAAAACTTCATTTTACGTATTTAATGGCGGTATTGTGGTATAATTACTTTGAGGTGTCAGGTATTTTACAGCATCCATGGTTATGAGTAGACTGCGGACTGGACATGGATGTAGAAATGGAAAATGAGGGTATTTTAGAAAATACCTGATAAATATCCGTTATACACTAAAAGGATAGATCCTATCCAACGTCGGAGTTAGTATGACATCACAATTTTTTAATTTCATTATTGCTAGCTCTATTTGGCAACGATATAATAATATTAAGTAAGTAATTTGTTCGCTCAAGATCTTATTCTAAAACATATTCAAAAGCACATCTCGCCTTTACCAAGCGAAATTTTAAATAATAGTTATAGTTCTCACCAGTGTGAGGTCGCCTAGCGTCGAGCGCTCGCCATATATCCCTGACATCGGCGTGCAAAGCTCGCAACGACCGCAGCACGGCGCCTCCCGCCTCAGTCGGAGCCGCATCGCTGCCTGATGACGCGTCGCTAGTAGTTACCTCCTAGTATTAAAAAAATATAAATTTACATTAATTCTAAATTATACCAGTCTTCTGTACTTTATTCTTTCCCTCGTCAAGTAATACCAACTAATAGAATTTTAAATAGACTAGACTAAATGATAAATAGCGGTGTAAGGTTTAGGGGTTTTTATTTTACTTGGTATTTCTCGTTGCGATTCATAATTAATGAGAAACTACTATCTTGCAGAAAACCAAATATGTTTTACGATAATTTATAATCTTTTTACATTATCAAGTTTTCCTATTTGCACATAAATTTAATTTATCATTTAAGAATTTCATACTTAATATGTAAGCTGGCAGATCAATAATAAAATTAACTAGAAATTATCAAAATAAGAAACGCTATTGAACATTAAAATACAGAACAAGCAAATAAAGAAAGCTGACACTAGCAGTTGAGTCAAAACAAAGACGATAAAAAAAGTAATTAAAAAGCTGAAATAACCTAACAATGCAACAGAAAAATCAAGTTACCAAAACTGAAACAAGAATAGTTGATCACAAGACGATGAAAAGCAAATATTTTTTTCAGAACGAGTTCACTCAGAGGAAATAAAGCAAAAAACTGAAGAACGAACGCAAATCATAGTACTCAACCAAAACGCACTAACTGCCGCACTTGTAAAATGCTAATGAATCATTAGCTAACAACGCCCAGTATATCTTAATCTATCCCGTACATGTATTATTCTTTCTCTAAATCTTTATTTGTATATTGAGCATGGACTTTTGACCTGAGTCATGGATATTTCTATGAAGGCATAATATGTATGCAAAAACAAAAAAAACGATATAACGCATCAACCATCTAGTATCTGTAACACAAGCCTCGTTGCTTAGCTCGGAACTAGATGGCGCTGTGTCATGATGTCCGGATATTTATTATTATAGTCTATCAAGCATCTAGTACCCGTTACACAAGCTTCGTGGCTTAGCTCGGAACTAGATGGCGCTGTGTCATGATGTCCGGATATTTATTATTATTATTAGGCCCGGTTTTCCATCGAAGCGGAGAGGACAGGAGACGTGCGGAGATGTGTGTTGAATATTGTATCCAATCAGATTTCGTTATTTCCACGTCTGGTTATTCAAAACACATCTCCGCACGTCTCCTCTCCTCTCCGCTTCGGTGAAAGCCAGGTCTTATATTGTTGTCAGAGCTTTCCAAGATATTACGGTCAATCTTAGGCAATGATTCATGAATACGGGGGTATTATGCTGAACGGAATAAGGTCGAGTGAGTCGCGGTGTGGAGCAACCTGTATGAGCGGGGGCGGGGGCGGGGGCGCGGGCGGGGGCGCGCTGGCGTCGGCGAGGCGGCGCAGCGCGCGCTCGATGTGCCGCAGGCGGATCTCCTTCTCGCCGAGCAGCGCCCGCGCCCGGTGTATCGCCACCTCTAGCTCTGTCACTTCGCGTTCCTCCTGTTTTCATACAGGTATTCGTCAACACTGGGGAGTTTGTTCTTCCCGGCAAAAACACTAGGAAGCGATGAAGAGGTTTTTGGGGGCTGTCTTTGTTGTCGACGTTCAAAAAGAGCCAATTAAATTTGGCCTATTTTGAGTATGATATTTTGACTTGGAATACTCGCATACCGTGCAGTGGTCCAACATCGACACTATTCGAATATACGTGTACAACCAAAAATATTCTTCCTAGTCTGAGTGAAAACACATGCACATCTATGAGGAATCCATACAGTTTTTTAAGTATCTAACCATCAAGACTCACTAGAAAAACGTGAAAATAAAAAAACTAGTCTAATAACCTAGAAAATAAAACATTTACTGCAGGAAGTATATGGGACGTGCCCACCACCCTAAGTCCCTACTACTGCAACTCCTGTAAGCCAGGACCAACAATAGTAACCATCCACAATATCGTCGAGACAATGAAGTCCGACGTGTCCTAGGGGAATGATTTTAACTGTCTTGGAACCCGCAGCGAAATTAATCATGAAATTAAATCGGAGGAGTAAGAAAATAACAGATTTCCACTTCCCTCCTTACCAAGCGAGAGACAGAATAGAGTTTACATGTCATTGACATAAGAATAGATGTTTACAACTGGGTTAAGCTCAGTTGCCAGGCACCACGGAAGACATTATTAAGTTATGGGTCCTAAAATAAGCATAGAGAAGTCCTGGCTATTAAAATCATCATGAACCTATTATATTAACCGACTCCATTTTATTATGTGAATATACGCTACATATTTCAATATCTACCTGTGCAAGAGTTAACTATAACCTGTGCGACTGATGATATATTAACTTATAGACATTAGATAATAGACTAAGCGTTCTGTATTCAATATCTGCAGTATACAGACGAAAAAGTTTGTACTCGGAACGGCAAAGCAAATACGCCTCTATTTAGTATAACAATCGCGTCTTCCTAAATGTTGATTTAGAGTAATATATACACTGCTTGCAAGGCTTGTGGAAAAGAGAGCGGTCACTGTTGATGATAACATGAGAGTTATCCTCACAAAAGTGACCGATAATAGACTGAGTTCTATTCTCCATATCTATGGTTGCAACCTAAACATTCAGCTTCAATACACGAATTTCTCATTGGCTGATTATAGCTTGGCAAATTCGTACGTGACAATCCCATGGTCCACGCGGGTGGCGGGGGACGTTACTACCCGATGACGTTTTGGATACCTCTACACACGATAAGGATTACGTTACAATTTAATCTGAAGATATCCATGAGTAAAATTGCTTATAAGTTAATTTGGTGCGTTATATTGAATATGATGTGCTGTAAATATAAAATATTACTAACAATATGTAAGGGGTATCTTTAGTAACCCTAGAAGCCCAACTATAGGTCAAATTAATACACAAATATATATTTTTGTGACTCGGTTTATTATACTATATCTATTAATTGTTACTAATATATATTAATGTTTTAAGAAGTAGGTAAGAAATATTATATGTAATTTGTTTGGCTTGATGTCTTACCATCTTGCCGGCAGATTCATCTACGTGTAGTGATATCGTGTGTGTTTTGTCTAAAGTGTCCGCACCCGAAAACACATGTGGCCGTCAATAGCGACGTCGGCCGACTGACGCTCCCGGCAGGCAATCTCCGTGCCGCGCGCACGTGCCGCCCCGTTGCTGTCGCCCGCGGACCATGGGAGTGTCACTTACGAATTTGCCAAGCTATAGTTAACCACGGCCACGCCCACTTCACGAAGTTTTATTATTAACTGTGACTCATACTTAGTTCTATTCTGACACATAGATATTCTTTTCGGATTTTGTTTGTATAGTTTTTGCATATATTGTTATATACATGAATATTCTTTGGATTTTGTTCATTTATTTTTTTGCATATAAATTGTCATACCGACCTATGTTTGTCTTTTAATTTAGTGTACCGGAAACCCTGAACATTACAATTATTATAGTAATAGCTAATACTGTAAGATATAAAGAGATAACTTACAGAAGGCGCTCTATGCGGAGACAGCGAGGCTCTAGTTTCCCGGAGCGCGGCCTTCCTCCGCTTGAGGGCGGCGCACGCGCGCCTCATGCCTTCTCTCTCTACGAGCACACGATGCCGCACGAACTCGAGTTCGGGGGTGTCCGCCGTTGTTACTTGACCTGGTGGTTCGTAAACGCAATGAATTATTAAAGGTTGAGTTAATTTACATCATGTAATTTATTTAAACCATTTTCATAGATAATAATAAAATAATAATAATAATCATTTATTTCCGTAAAACAATTTGCTTAATACATTTCCTTAGGTAGGTACTAAAATTAAATTAAATTACATCTAATTTATTTAATATACCTAAGAAAATGTTGACTAGTGGTCTCCACACTAGGACTAGCCTGTCTCGTGGAGACCTTGAGATCGAATTAACAAATGTGTTCTTCAGGAATCGATAGGTACCTGTATGATTATACAAAGAAAAATATTAAAAAGACTGCAGTTTTAGGCTGAATCAAATTTATTGCTGATTATTCACTATTTTGCTTCGTCTTTATGCGTGCATATTGTCATACATGCTGACTGCAAGTGCTATGCACGTGATCTTTTAGAAGTTCAAAAATTCAAGATGTAGACTATGTCTTGAGCTAATAGCCCTTCTGAACCGCAGTCTTAGCCTTTCTACTAACATACCCAATGCTGTCTTCAAAAAATATCAGATATACAATTGAACATACCTAATTCAGAAAAAGGGTACCGTAGACTGTAAGCCGGCTGACAAGCTAGGTCGGGGAACTGATCTTCTAAGTCGTCTAATTTTCTCAACTGCTGCCGAAGACATTCTAATGGGCTCGACCAACCTTCGCCACGTCTGTAGAATAACAAACGACAGTAAATATTGTATAAACGTAACATACTATCATGTCTTAAAATGTTAAGGTGGAAGCTCCACGCTAGCCCGTGAAATTCAAATTTTCGTACGTTTTTTGCAATTTGCCGGTATTTGTCAGGCTGTACATTGAACAAAATATGATTCGCGCCTGGAATAGGTATTTAGTTACAGAATTATAATCATTAATATCATCAATACAACCCAAAAAACGTACGAAAATTTGAATTTTGCGGGCTAGCGTGGAGCTTCCACCTTAAGCAGAGAAGCACTAATTTACACCCAAAGTCCTACGTGTTTTGTGGGTGTCGAGTTTATTGCCATAAACTGTAAAACTAAAAACACTTATCACGGAACTGGGTATCGAACACAAAGCCTTACGCTCAGCAGTTATGAGTCAAACCATTAAACCTATAAGATGCTCCATTGCTTTGTAAATAAATATGGAAATGCTCCATATTTATTCACAAAGCTAAATAGATTATATAAGCACACAATCAGAACGGCAAGAGGAAGGCGCCAGTGCCTGTAACACAGTTTATACTAGCACAGGTACTGACGTTCACTCTGACTCAAATTAAATAGCGTTGTACAAAATAGTGCTTTTATGTTTAGTTGGGATGGACAATTTGTAATTTGCTTTTGAAATAAAGTTAAAGTTATTATTAAAAGTTATAATCTTACTTTGGTGAATAGTTTAGACGTGAAGTCGATGCTGATTTTAATCTTGTAAAACACCTGCGTCGACCATGCCCTATAAGAAACAAATAATAATTTACAATCTGTTTTTATTAAGGTACCTATATTATTCACTAAACAATCTTGACAACTCTATCGTGAATATATGTCTATTAAACATTTTATTTTATCTGTTTTTCGCTGTGGTTTTCTCGAAGAAAATATCCTGAATTTCATTTATTATTTACTTGGGGTAAAATAAAAAAACAATTAAAAGATTCTTGCACTTAATCTTAAGTCCCTGCACCTTAAATTAATATTATCTTAGAGAAAATGGTTACTTTATACATTGGTTAATATTTAACTAATACTACATAGTTTATATCTACCATTGACATTTTCTTTAGGTTTCTCGTCTGCTGTTGTGGCATCTGATGAGTCTTGGCAGTCAGTTGTAGCTCCTGAAAGTAAAATAGCAGTTGCTTTGAACAATTTGAGTATCGAATATAATCAATGAGAATAAAAAGTCTAGTGTGAATTTCTTTTATTAACGACATGCGTTAGGTATAGGGATTGGATCGTTATCCATCGACCAATCAGAGCACCGCTTCGTTTGTAACAAGAAAATCATACATAAACACATCGCTTCAGGTGGAAGCTTCACGGTAGCCCGCGAAATTCAAATTTTCGTACGTTTTTTGCAATTTGCCGGTCACTGTCAAAGTGAACATTTCGCGGGCTATCGTGAAGCTTCCACCTTAATGTAGAAAAACAAAGAGATTCACTTTTTAGAGAAGTAGGGAGCAAGACATTTCGTTCAAATAGGAAATATATACCTCCTTACAGAGTGATAGTTATCGCAGTGAAAGAATAATAGTTGTGATTTTGAGAGTAAGGTTGCCAGAGCTCGTTAGGGGAGTGACTATTCTGACAGCATGGAAATTCAGTTTGCTGTCAGTGTATTAACTACCCTATTTTTTAAGAAATCTAAAAAGCTTCCTATTTTTGCAAAAAGGAATGAATAGATTTTTACATGGACTACAAAGCGCGAACGACACATGGTGTTGCAAACTTCCATAGACTACGATAACTGCTTACCATCAAGTAAGCCATATATAAATAATGTAAACAATTGTTTTATTTCAAAGCATTAATCTTTCGATCACTCACAAGTAGAGGATTCGATCCCGGTCGATTCCCGGATTATCCAAAGTTAATCTTGGGATGCCGGGATTATATTTATTGGAAAGAGGAAACAAAAAGGTGGTAAAACATATCTAAATCATTTTTGATGTGTCTTTTAGTTTTGTGAGGACATACAAGATTTAAATTTTAAATCTTCAAAAGAGCGGTTAAATTTGTTCTCGAAAATTTCGGGACTAAGATAAGACCGGGATCCCTGGCTCCCAAGATCCGGGATCCCTGGATCCCAAGATCCGGGATCCCGAGTTGCGGGATCCCGGGATCGAATCGTCTACTCACAAGTCACTCACTCACTGATTAAACTTTCAATAAAATTTCGAAACTTACTACATCTCTAAAGCAGGTAGTTAGAAGGACTAGGCGGCTCTGGAAGGATTTTTTAAATTTATATTTTGTGAGAATGAGAAGAGATATGGCATAGAGGGGCCATGCAAAACTTTAAATTAAGCATGTAGGTAGTTATAGGAGACTACCAGGAACTTTAAACTTTAGGACGGAAGTGAGGGGAAATTGGTCGAACAATAATTAGTTCGTGTGGCCACAGCTCTACTTCATATATTCGGGCATGGGAATTAACAAGAAAAAAGAAATAAAAAGTGAAAACTCACGGAGGTATTCATTTCTCATATTATCACGCTCTAAATTTTCTTGGTTCCACGTTGAATTATAATTATATTTAATTTTGTCGCATTCTTTCAAAGTCACCCTGTATACAATGTATACATATAGCTCATGGGAAGCGTGCGGTGACAATGACGCGATGTGAGTTCCACGATTTTTGTTCACCCAAAAAGTGCTCAACGCGTCTAAAGAAGGTTTTATTTAAAAAATGAGAGGTATGAGGGGAGTGAAGGGAGGTGGGTACAAAGCGGCATCACCTTAAGCATAAACAATAAAAAAGAGAGGTTACAGTTCGTACTTATAGCGTGTGGTCACCTGTATGTGTGTCGCGGCGCCGCGCCGGCTCGCGGAACGCCACGGCCGCGCGGCGAGCCGGCCGCGCGCGCCCGGCCGGCTCTACCGGCTGGGATAAATAAATAAATAAATATTCCTGGACATTATGACACACAGCGCCATCTAGTTCCGTGCTAAGCAACGAGGCTTGTGTTACGGATACTAGCTGGTTGATATACTACTTATATACTTTTTTTTTTGTAAATACATACGTATTATAGATAGATACATCCATAACTTGGATACGAATGTTCATGCTCATCACACAAACATTTGTCCCTACCGGGATTCGAACCCGGGACCCATAGCACAGAAGGCAGTGTTAACTACCGCTGGACTAACTGGGTCGTCAACCCAACGTCGTGTAATACCGGTATAAAGTGATAAACATCCTGGAGCGTCTTTTGTAATTAGTTATACATCAATCAATCAACTCAGCCTAACCCAGTCCACTGCTGGACATAGGCCTCTCCCAAACCGCGCCATAATACTCTGTCCTCCGCTTTCTCATCCAATTATACATTGACTAGCTTTAATTTTACCCAATGTACTTTTCCATCAAACTGCATTTTTATTACTTACGCTCTTCATTTTAATGATTTTTTTTTATGTCGCATACAAACTTCCACCTACTTTAAGAAACCCGTTTTAAGAGTTCCAGAGAGAATTTCCAGGACTGAAACTATCTCCATACAAAAAAATCATCTAAATTGGTCAGTGATTTGAGCGTGAAGAGATGACGGACAGACAGAGTTTCGCATTTACAATATTAGCTAAGTATTTTAGCTAAGTAGATATATATATATATATAATATACTGAACTCAACGCAAGTAAGTTCATTAAGCAATATAGTTTTATATACAGTCGGATTAAGACTCGTCTTTATTGTGAATGTGGTTAAAACAAAATGTACAGTATGTAAGTAAAATACTCACGTTTTCTCTCCTAAGTTTCCAGTCTTCGTTATTATTGTCTACAGTTTTTTGTGCGTTACTCTCCGAGCAGGAAGTTTCATTGTCGTTATATTTCGCGCTCGCGTTGTTGTTGACGCGAGCTCGAGAAGGTTCTGGTTCCACGACCGCGCTCACCGACATCTCATTCAATTCTTTACATCTGTCAAAATATTTACTTGGAATCATGAGGAAAAATGCAGGGCTGAGAGATATTCTTGATCACGTGTGAAGTTTGCTGATCTACTTGAAAGTAGAAGTAGACTTTTTGGTATAATTATAGTTTTGTTCCCTATGTGTGGCAAATAAGGAAATACCTATTATGTATTTTACAAGATATTTTGATTACCTTTCAAGTGACTGATTGGCTTTGTGTGAATTGGATTTTTCAGTTTCGGATCCTGTTGTCATACTCATCTCTCGTCTTTTATTGCGCCGCTCTATTGACATCTGCAACGAAAGAAACGCATTGTATTTGTGTAAAAAATATAGAATTATTTATAACGTACATAAATGAACACTAAATAGCCATTTTGGGATACCAGTGAAATGGCAGGCATTTCAGCCCGAAAAGCTTATGAACTCTAATAATAGTTCAGTTGACGACATTATTGCGGAAAATCAACAGATTGTTTATATTTATATCTCAGATTTTCATAATGGCCGCTGTCTCAGTGAAGTCACGAGGAAAAATAAACCGAAGGGCGGCTCCCTCATTTGCGCCGCTATTTATAATAACGATAATGATTTGGAGGAGGTATTATTACCAACTCATAATAAATAAAACACAAAAAAAGAGGTGAAATACTTAATTGAAATGTCTTAAATGATATATTATTATGTTATAGGTACCTTAACGTCATGCTTGAGCCGGACGTACTTCTCCTTGAGGCACTTGTACTTGTCCTGCAGCTCGCGGTCGTGGTGCAGGCGGGCGGCGGCGGCGCGCTCGCTGGTGAGGCGGCAGCGCACCTCCTCCAGGTGACACGCGTGCTGGTTGCGCAGTCTTTCTACCTGCACACGTAATATATTTGAATTAAAGGCTATGTTGGTAAATGCTCTCAGTTTGGGTTCAAGAAACTTTGAGTTTTCAAACTATTTTGAAGACGACTTTCAGTCTTCAGACCCAGTACCGACGATTTAACGTGCTCCTTGAAACACGAAAGGGTTTAACATGGAAAGTTTATAATTAATTGTGCTAGAAAGGTGACTGCGGCAAATATTTGTTTTTTTTTAATACAAATATGAGTATCAAAACCACCAAATCTATTAAACTGTTACTTTAACTTAAGTTTTTCTTAGGCTAATTAGTTTGTGTTGTTGTGTATTATATTAAAAAGTTTCGTTGAACAACTGACCTCAGCTCTATAGTCATGTCTTAGATCAGTGACTCTAGTTGTGTGCTCTTCTCTCAGCGACTCTATCGTGGCTCTATTTTCCTCTATCATACGCGTTCTCTCCTTGCTCAAGTTCGCTTGCAGTTGGTCCCTAAGCTCCGACAAGGCGCGTTCGTTTTCTGGAAAGTTTAAGAATTTTCTTTTCACCCGGTTTCTCAGAGCCTTAGCGTTATGTTAAAAAGTGCGTAAAGGCTCAAAAATTGACTTAAAACTGAAATTTAAAAAGTGTAGTTAAAAAAATTTGTTGTCAAACAAATTCGTAATTTTTTTTTTGTAACTTTCAATTTTTTTTAATTCTCACATTACAGTCACAAGTAAATCAATCCATTCATAAAATTATAGAGTATGGAACCGAACTTCGAATTTACTATTTTTTAGCTTAAAATTATCGAGGGGACCAATTGATATTGATTTTATTCAATTCATCGAGGTTCTTTAAGGGAAATGGGAAAAAAAACAAATAAACAAGAGATTCAAATTAACGAGATTAAACTTATTTAGAATCGACTTAACGTAAATAATATCATTCCAATAAATAACGTAAAAACTATAAAAAATACTCGCCAATAGTTGTTTTGCACTTACCTATTTCCAATTGTCGTTGTTGTTCGATGAGTTTGTCGCGGTATTGAGAACGTAATTTGTTCATGTTATCCACATGTTGCCTCCCTGCCAACTCTATGTCTTGCTGATTGTGTTCCTCTAGTTCCAATATAGCTTGATCTAGCGTTTGCCTGTGGTTTTTTTCCGCTGTTGCTAAATCCTGAAGTAAGAGAAATCACAATGGAAAATTAAGCGTTTGTTAAAAGACGCTATACTGCACTACACTGCAGACACAACATCACACCAAAATTACCTTTACTAATAAGTAGTAGGAATTGATTGCTAGTATTGGTTTAAAAATTATATCAATACTAGCTGACCCAGCAAACGTTGTTTTGCCACATTATAGGGGTTGGTGGACTACTCCTAACTTTTAGGGGGATGAAAAATAGATGTTGGCCGATTCTCATAGATACCGGATAAGCACAAAAAATTTCATCAAAATCGGTCAAGCCGTTTCGGAGGAGTATGGCAACGAAAGCTGTGACACGAGAATTTTATATATTAGATAGAACATTGATATTTACAGCAGTAAAATACAAATAATAATGACACCATACCTCCTCCATCTCCCTTCGATGTCTCTCAGCCTGCTCACTCAATCTCATTCTCTTCTCGGCCATAAATTTTTCCTCTGCCTCTTTTAACTCTTCTTGCAACTCTGCCCTCAATTTTCTCTCTCTAACCGACCATTCTACTCTAATACTCTCCAACTCCTTCTGTAAAGCTAACTCCAGTCTTCTCCTCTCATCGGCTTTGTTCCTCTCTATCAGATCTCTTGTTCCCATGTCAGGGATTAAAGGAGATTTTATAGGTTTCTCGTAGGCCTCCTCTTGAGTCTCAAACTGATATACTACTACTACATTATCTGAACTGGACTTTCCCTGAGACAGTATTACTCCATCTAGTCTAGGACTTGTTAGGCCTTTTCCTAGACTTGATGCGGAGTCTGAGGTCTTGATCTGAGGAGAGAGCACAGCCTTGTTCAAAGGCTTGAATGTAGATAATGGACTCCAAGGTTTCGAAGCGAAGTCAAGTCTTGGTGACCTTGCTTCAGAACCTAAGCTAGGTGTCGGGGATACTTTAATTTGAGGATATTTCATATTCGATAGTTCGTTGGATTTCGATTTAGTTTCTTCATCGCGAATCGACGTTTTCCTCGAATCGTCCGAATCTGAGTGCGGTGATTTCAAAAAGTCTAATGTAGGAACTTTAATTTGAGGTATCTGAATACTTTCATTTGTACGAATTTTGTCAGAACTTATAGATTTCTTTTCAGAATTCTCTTCAGACTTAGAATCTTTTTCTACATCTTTCTCGTTTGGAGATTTTTCTTTTTCGTTGGAATCGTCTAGGTCGTTCAGATCTAAGTTAGCGAACTCCCGGTCTGGAGAGTCTATAGACGTTTCGGATTCTATGCTCTCCATTAAATTAATTGATATTTTACTCTTTTGAGGTATCATTGGTGATCTGGAAAGACGTTACGAGAAATTGGAACAAGTTTCATTGAATTTATCTACCTTATAATTTATCAAAGCTACACGAGGCATGTAATTTAAAAACAAAGTGAAGGTTTCAATTTGTGCGATTTAACTTTGCCTCACTCAAGTTATTTAGAACTGTCACACAGGTACAGTCATATAAAACAATGTTAGAGTGCAAGAATTTTGGAAAATAATCACGCACATAAAACATTTATGCACAGTTCCTTCTAAACAAAGAAGGAAAATGAGACATAAAAGAGATATCATCCAATCAAATGCGGAGGGTGAGAGCTGCTAGCGGCAATGCTTCAACTGCACGCAGTACAGGGTACAAACCTTTTATTTCGATATTACACAAACCTTTATGGATGACTTCTGAGGGACATCCGTACTGTATTTCTAAGAGCTACTACATAGTCTTACCTTGGTCGAGCTTCTTTCTCAGCTGAGCCAGGCTCCTCCAAGCTCACGGGCAACGTGTCTATATCGCCCGGCCTGACCAAGTCCGAAATCTTTTGGAAATTCTTCTGGAATAGATCCGGCTTGATGTAATCCCCAGGAGGTGGTCTAAGGACGCGGCGACGCGGAGAAGTACCGCGAGCGTAGCTTTCACTATCTGAATGTTGAAAGTAAAATTATGTTTTTTATGAATGACGACCAATGATATAACATTTATAGCCGAAAGCGCCATCATTATACTATACTTAATATTATGTATGTATTATAACTACATTCAAAACCGGTTATAACGACATTGAAGGGACCGCAAATATCGGCCGTTATATCCGATTGTTGTTATAAGCAATATACATACGTAGTCAAATTAATTGTCATTTATGTGTTTAGATGTTTTAAATGTGTGCAGGTATGTACTATTTATGGGTTTAATCTCAAACGCGCAAGAGGTTTATATGTGGAGGAAGAAATTACGTGTAAGTTAGACAATTGCTCGTATTGTTTTGTTTTGCTGGAACAAGTAAAACGGTTGGTCGTTTTAGCCGATGATTTTATAGTCGATATTGATTATACGTCGACGAATATTCGTGGTTTTAAGCGATATGTCGCTGTATCCGATGTTGTTATAGGCGGCATGTTTACTCATTGTTATATAGGGATTCAGCCGAGACCTTGCGATTCGGTCGTAATAACCGATTTGTACCGTCGTTATAAACGATGTCGTTATATCCGGTTTTGACTGTATTTAAAAAAAAAGTATGAATAGGTAATGGTCTTCTAAAAAAATCCTTCTAAATAAGTAGAATAGAGGATGCAAATAAACTTCGGCGTTTCATTACGATTTCAAATGCGCAATAATTAATACGACACGTCGGAACATACCGTCAGAATCATTTTCGGAACATGAAGATCTTTTCTTTCGGAATACCGGTAGAGGATCGGGTCTTGGAACCAATGGGGTTAAAAATCTTGGGTTCAAGGGTTTTGGTACATCAGAGAGTGAAGCTGGTGATAACGGGACTTCGGGAAGAGAGGGGATGGCGAGTGGCGATTCAGGATCTAGGAGTAATATAATGATTAAGGTTTGGGATAGGTGTAACTTAAAGGCTGCACTAGGTTTAGAGAATTGCTGAAGAACTAATTCCCTTAGGATAGTAATAATAAAAAAAATATGTTCGCATTTTGTAATAAAAGTACGCAATCTGTGATTGAGACGGAAATGGAGAGGGAGACGGAGATTCGCAGTCCACTACTAATTGTTTTAGTGATAACTTGTAAAAGTGGTTTTGACTTGTAAGAGTGTCTTCAAACCATTTATTTACTTACATAAATAACCTCATTTTGTAATATGTAATAGTAAACACAGCAAATACTAAGAAATAAATGACAAAATATTGACAAGTGAAACAAACATTCAAAATTTGTTTTGCATGGTGCAGACTAATGCGGTCTGGAAGAAAAAGGTAGGAAAATGGCTGACGGGAAAGAGGATCCTTATAAGAAAATTATCTATCTAATAAATGTGTCAACAAAGTAAAAAACTAAGTAACAAAACTAAACTCACCAACAGAATCTCGTTCAGAACCAGACAAACTCTTCGCTTCTCTTGGACTGTCATTAGGTCGAGGTGGCAACGGGGGTCTTGCTGCTAAAGGGGTCAACACAATCTGGTTCAACGGTATGGGGGGCATGGATATCACAGGTGATAATGGCACTAAAGGTGATGATGGGATAATGGGGGATGGGATAGAAGGATGTGGGGTAGCTGAGATGATTGAGCTTTGACCGTCGTTCTGTTCTGAAGAACTGTTTGAGCCCGGACTTACTGTAGGTTCTGGCAGATTTTCTAGCTTGAACCTGAAAGTAATAACAAAATATTACTTAATTCTAGTGTTTTAAACTTTTAAATAAATTGATAAATCTACACAGCTTTTATTATCCTACTCTCTTTAAAATAGCTTCAAATAAGTGTTAAGTAATCCACAAGATAGGATTATTTTCGATCAGGAACTTTTAATAGAAAGAGATTTAATACATCAGTTACTTTTCTATTTTGGCACTCATTTTATTTCAATATTTTTTTCGTACCCTACCACGAAGACGTTTAAAATACAATCTAAATAACAGACGAGGTTTTGATGGCACAGTTATACTAGTGCACTGGATCTCAAAAAAAACCCTTAAAACTGTTGTAGTGATTAATATCTTTTAGACTTAATTTCAATCAAACATAACTTAAGTTTAATGCATAGAAATATTTTTAATATGGCGATAAATTTTTAATTTGCAAATTCAATCAATTGAATTGAATTAAATTGAATATTCCTAAATAATAGAAAATTTACGACCTCACCTCACACTTTTCCGATCCTCTTCAAAACTAGCTGGCTGTCTTACCCTCCCAACGAACATACTATCGACTTTTTTATGCAGCGAGTCCGATATTTTCTCCCTCAGTATTCCTTTAGGTGGATCGCTTTTAGTAACTGAATCTAAAGGCAACGATTTATCTGTGTCTGGACTGGGAAGATCGGATTTTGACCCTTTAAGAAACATGCTGCCTTTGCCTGAAAAAAAAAGCTCTTGATTAACATAACATACATACATACAAATTTGAAAAGATTTATATTAAGCAGGTACATATGTAGCTTGGGCAGTAAGTACCTAATCAAAAAATAGTGGTTTCTATTTGAAAAAATGGAAACTAAATTTTACTGTCGTACGTGAGACTGTAGCAAGAGGACTTGGGTTAGACTCACAAATCAATAAGTTATTGGGTTTTTCTATGAAATTCGTAGTACCAGCTCAAAATTTGGATTTGTGCCCGGTTGATGGCAATAGCGATGATCGGCGATTGATCCCCTATAACATGGGACCTAAAACATTCCGGCGAAATGGTCCAACATGAAACGCAGTCAGAGGTGTACTAATGTACACCAATACACCTAAACCAAAAACTCGTCTAATATTATACCTCCTCTACTTCACACATACATAACGCAAACATGTGTAATTTGATATTTACTCTATGCAACGTAATTACGAGCTATTCAATTACCTGTGAAAGGCAACCCCCTATCAATTTTGGTGGACATCAACAATGGGCTAAAATTATCATCCTCTGGACTATTCAATACGTGCATCTTCAGGTCAATGATCTCCGATTGCTGCTTAAACAGTAACTTCGGTCTTTCAGCTCCGAACGTCGGTCGACTAAGTAAATCGCGGTCCGATGTGTTCCTCATGAGGCTAGGTTTACCGGTTAATGAACCGTCCACGCTACGCCTCAAGGGTGATATTCGTGTGTCGCTGAGTTTCTTGTCCAGTCTGCTGAGGGGGGACGGAGGGGGTCGGCCTAGTGGTGTTAGTCGTCTGGGTCCAGTAAGCGTCGGGTTCTCTCTGACGTCAGACGCATGGTTTTCGCTGTCAGTACTGAGCTCTTCATCGCTTTCCACTTTTGTTTCTACTCGCTCTAGGTGTTTGGTGTTCTCTTCGGAAGTAAGGAGTTCCTGTAGATAGGAAATTGTATTCTAGAGACAGTATAGTAAGGACAAAATAATGCCTCTCATGTTATATTGAATATATACTTGGCGTAAAGCTGGCCTGAGTAAAGCTTAAATTTGAAACTATCCTGTCTCAAGTTGAATCAAACTACACACAGTGTAAACAACAAGAAAATCGCGAAAAATCATTTATATCTGAAAGATTGAAACTTGAAAGTAGACCAGTGCCTTGCAATGATGCAGTATATGGGTTGATTACTATGAATAAATGAAACAACGAAGTAAACACATACCATTAATTAACAACGCTAATACAAATCACCGGTTCACGACACCTAACATGCGAAACAAAACTAATATTTAAGTAGCGGGCGCGTCCAATTTACTCAATTAACAGGTTAATAGGGTTATAACAAATTTATCGCACCGACAACATCATACCGCTGTTATACGTGTTAACTGACAACCTTGGACATGCAACGGTGGTGGCATCAAAGGGACACACACACCAATAATCGATATGTCAAACGTCTATTTGTGTTATGAGAAATTATTGTTCGACAACTTATGTTGACTTTCTGAAGTGAAACTTTGTGCACAAACCTTACATGATTTGCACATTTGTTTGGAACTTGAGATTTAGGGATTTTTTTACGAGATTGGGAATTAGCTAGATCATTGCGTGTAAAATAGGATACACGAAAAGTTCCGCTTTACACGGCGTTGTGTATCATCATTATCATCATCAGCCTATATTCGTCCACTGCTGCACGTAGGCCTCCCCTAGTGAACGCCACGGAGCTCGATCATCAGCTCTTCTCATCCAGTTGCTGCCAGCTGCCTTGTGTATATAAGTACCTATTATCTAACCTACCTTAAACCCATGCGTAGCTTTCCTATCCTGCCTTACTGAAAATTGCTTAGGTTTTTAGCCCTAGAGCCCCTAGCGCTAAATCTATTCAAACCTTATCAAAGCAGTAAAATAGTTTACATAAGCGAGTAAACAGCGATTTAGGCTTGAATAAGTAACAGACAATCATAAACTCAAATTCAAATGATTTATTTCAATTAGACCAATATTCTAGGTACTTTTGAATTGTCAAAAACAGGTTGCACGGTTCCAAAGGGTAGGTCGTATTGAGAAGAACCGGCAAGAAACTCCATAGATACTCTTTTCAAATTAAATACTAAATTACAAAATAGTTGGTTTTGTTTCACAATATAATATCATAGTTTTCCAGCATTCCTTTTAGCCTTTACAATGGCATAGCGTGCTCGCAGAATACTGTAATGGCAATACCTCTTGGTAACATTATTGCCGTAAAAAAAAAAACTTTGTTTGAAGTGAATAGATGATCATTGAGATCGCTTTAACGAACCAATTTCAACAGCTTCATGTATCATGTAATGTTTATAATATTTCCATAATTACTCTGGCTGACTTATTTCAACTTACGACGTGTACGAACTTTATCGCAGTAGTATGCCTATCTAAGTATGCTATCTTTTACAGCGCGTGTAGGCTATACAAATATGTATTTCGTGCAGGAATTGAACAGTCCGTGGCACGGAATCTGATCGCTCAGCCATAGCTCCAATAAATACGTAGTTTTTAACCCCTGACACTAAAAGAGTTGAGTTTATGTTTAGGTTACAAACTCTGACACGACAAGTCTCAGATATAGACCAATCGTAAGACCCTAGCGATGGGTAAAGTATAAATAAAAATAACCGTATCATGAGCGGTTCTCAAGTGGCGACCGCGACCTGGAAGACGCAGTATGGATAGGCCTCCGGCAAGGTGGACGGACGGACGACCTGGTAAAGGTCACTGGAATCTCTGGGGAAGGCTTAAATTCAGCAGTGGACGTCATCTTACTGATATGATGACGATGATGATGAGCGTAAATAAAAATAACTCGACTAAACGCGAATACAAATTTGGAATGTTGGATAAAATGTTGAAAAATTAAAACGGCTTTGGTATTTTAGCTTTTTAAAGTAGCCCTTATTGCCGGTTCAAAACGGAGAGAAGAAATGTGTTGTTAATAACCAATCAGCTTTCGTTACTTCCACATCTCTCCACAACCGTATCTAATTGCTTATTCAAAACACATACACTTTGGTGGAAACCAGGCTTTCGAAGGCCTTTGTCAGCCATTTGTTGAAGAGAAAATTCGGTTAAAAGAAAATAGATATCATATGCAGCCTACCTGTACAGAAGCGCAGGTATCATCTTGCATGGACGCATCCCGTGCCTTCTTGACCAGTTCTCTGTACACATTGTCCAATGGATGCTCCCACTGAGTAGTTTTCGTCTCCTCATTGTAGTAATAGTGCGATTGTATTTTGTCGTCATAGCTGTTCATGAAGATTAGTGTTAGTGCATATTGTGTAAAGAAACCCGTCTTGTTCCGTACCCAAAGGATGCCAACGGGACCCTACTACTAAGCCTCTACTGTCCGTCCGTCCGTCTGTCACCAGGCTGCATCTCATGAAACGTGATTGCTAGACAGTCAAAATTTTCACAGATGAATGATTTGAATGTATTTCTGTTGGCGCTCTAACAACAAATTGATTATTTATATTTAAAACTAGAATAAAATAGATATTTAATGGCCTCCCCCCCCCCCCCCCCATAGAACTGACGTGATTCGCCGCGCTTGGTACGGAACCCTTCGTGCACGAGTCCGACTCGCACTAGGGTGGTTTATTTATTTTAATTAATATGTGCATGATGTCTGTCAATCTTTTAGGTTTTACCTACTTGTGAAATAGGCAGGTCGAAAATAGTTTTTTTTTTCTTACACGTAATTGAGTATTCCCTAGTTTTTTATATTGTAATTTCTTAAAAAAACGTAGCCCCATACTATGATTTTATTCTGTGCTGTGGGTGTGTACAAATTTTCACATACACCCATATCTAAAACAACTACCTGTAGGTCGTACAAATATTTGCTCCGTGCAGAGATCGAACCCTCCACTCGTGACGCACAAGCCAATTGCTCAGCCACTGCGTCGATCAGGTCGTCATGCGCCAATCAATTAAGAATACACAAATGTAATCTGGCCTTGTGATGAAAAAGGGTGAGTTCTAGAAGTGGATGAATATGCTGATGTTCATTCATTATATTAATATGCAAAGCCAATCAGCTGCTAGGTTTTATTTTACGAACTACTAAAGACTTTAGGAAGCCTCGCAGTACTTTGTACTTATACTGTTCGCTGGTGAGGACTATATTAGAATACGCTAGTCCTGTTTGGTCGCCAAATTACAAGATCCATATAGGTGACATTGAGCGTGTGCAAAGAAAATTCCTTAGAATTCTTAATTACCGCCAAAGCCCTGGTCGATCAAATTTAAATTACCACGAAAGACTCTCCAAGTTTAAAATCCAGTCTCTAGAATGCCGACGCATATATTTCGATTTAGTATTTTTTTATAAAATTATTCATTACATTGTCATTTCGCCGGAGTTGCTCTCCCAAATTAATTTCAATGTTAGTGCTCGCAGAGCTAATCATACGAATCTATTTGCCCTACAAATTTATAAAAACAACATTTCTTACTTCAACCCACTAACACGGATGGCTCGTCAGTATAACGACTTGGTTAAATTAAATGTAGTATTAGATGTCTTTGATCATAATCTTGACTCATATAGTAAAATTGTAAAAGACATCCTCCATAGCAGTTGGGCCTCAGTGGGTCCTGAGTAGCCTTAAAGGCGTCAAGATCTTATTTTGTGCTTGTAATATTGCTTAATTATTGTTGAGCTGCTATCTGTTTGGTAATTGTACTTTAGTGTGTGCACATATTTGTTGCGTTACAATCCAGATCAATACACTGTACTTTTAATTTAAGTTTTTCTATGATTGTAATGTGTTTTGTGCATTTAAATAAATTAAAAAAAAAAAAAATTCACTCACTCTTCTAAATCTCTGCCTGTTTAAATGCTAAACACTAGTAAAATAATACATAACTATGTACTCCTAGTTCTTGTGTACATGTTTCATTCTTTACATTTACCAGGGGATAAATATAGGATGATGATGTACTTACTAGGCTTTCCACGGTGCTGGCAGAGCTTGCATAAGCCCATCCTTAGCCAGGGGCAAGAGATGGCTCTCGCTTTCAGGATCAATGCCCAGTTGCTGAGCATAATCGGTGATTTCTGTAAATAACGGACAGTCAGAGACATATCAATAGGAGGCAAAAGGAGAGTGAAGGATATAATGGTATAGGGACTGAACAAGCATATGATGGAAGAATCACTATAAGTCAGTAACAGAGTAAGATCCCAGGGCCGCCAGACGTCACGTATTTTCTGACGAACCAAATGTGGATTATTGAGTAGTGCTAGTATGTACTAAGAACGCATGCCTACCAGCTATCTTGCCTAGTGGGCCAATTTTCAGGTATCAGGTAATCAAGGTACATACAAATATTACTTACGTCACGTAAATTCTCCAAGCTGATTTTTACGTATATTGTAGGCAATATCCTTAAAAATAAGTCGCCAATACTCCCAGACACTTTCCGTCGGCCGTATTGCTTTGCAGACGCTTTAAAGCTCCCGAAGGAATTAATTAACTTCACGTAAATTATGATGCTCCATTGTTTATATCTCCACCAGACAACTATTTCGAAACCTTTTACGAGAAGACAGAGCGATCCAAGGGGCCAATCATCCCCTAGACTTCCGCACATTCGCAATCTGGCTCACCCTCATGCGCGTTGGTAATACCCTCACGCTCCTACCCACAGTGGCATTAAAATTGAATTAAGGGGGATGATTGGCTCCTATGATCGGTCTGTCATCTGTCACAACTATTTTGAAACCTTTTACTAGAATGGAACATCATAATTTACGTGAAGTTAATTAATTCCTTCGGGAGCTTTAAAGCGTCTGCAAAGCAATACGGCCGACGGAAAGTGTCTGGGAGTATTGGCGACTTATTTTTGAGGATATTGCCTACAATATACGTAAAAATCAGCTTGGAGAATTTACGTGAGGTAAGTTATATTTGTGTGTACCTTGATTACCTGATACCTGAAAATTGGCCCACTAGGCAAGATAGCTGGTAGGCATGCGTTCTTAGTACATACTAGCACTACTCAATAATCCACATTTGGTTCGTCAGAAAATACGTGACGTCTGGCGGCCCTGGGATCTTGGACTATAAGAGGACAGTTCATTAATCAAATCAGCCTATTGCAGGCTACAGCTGGATATAGACCCATTGGCATATCTAGGCTCATTCTCCAGGGGGGTTTGGCCCCGTCGCTAAGTTATTTAAGTCACATAAATAACCCAAAACATTACAGTGAAATTTCCGTCAAGTTTCAACTTTAAAAGTTAGATGATCTCTATTTTAACGCATGTCACTGACTCTGATCTGTGGGATTTTTTTTCTCATCCAAGATCCTGGGGTGGGCCTTCTAGATAATCCAATGCATAGGCCTCAACCAAACTTGCCTATTCATGAGTTGTTATTAACAGTCTATACACCACCTTTCCGACAGGTACAATAGATTGGTTAGATTGAATAGGACAGTAACAATGGATTGCTTGGTGTGTCAAGCCCTAGACTTAAAAGCTATACAACCTTTTTAATAGAAACTTGTCAATCAGTTATTGTGTTTCAGTTGATGTTACAATAAATTCCATAGCCAAATGGCAAAAAGCTGATATAGATTCGTCATGTCTGTCTGTCTGTCTGTTCGTCTGTCTCTATGTCACAGCCACTTTTCTCCAAAACTAGGTATAAGAACCATACTTAGTAAGTAGATGTATTCTGTGAACTGCATTAAGATTTTCACACAAAAATAGATAAAAAACAGTAAATTTTGGGGGTTCACCAAAAAATTTGGGGGTTCTACTTAGAACTGAAACTCATTTTTTTTATCAAACCCATATGTTTGTATGTATGGGGTATCTATGGATAGGTCTTCAAGAATGATATTGAGGTTTATAATATATATTTTTTTAAACTGAATAGTTTGCGCGAGAGACACTTCCCAAGGTGGTAAAATGTGTGACTTCTAATATAAAAGAATGATACAACAAAAAAAAAATATTATGGACATTACCACGCAAACTTCCACCGAAAATTGGTTTGGACGGGATCCTAGTAAGTAGTTTTTTTAATACGTCCTAAATCGTAAATCGCAATTTAGCTTTCCTTCGATTGCGTACCTACTGTTGTTTACTAATTCTTGGTAGTCAATGATATGGAACCCTTTGTGCCCCATTCCAACTCGCGCTTGGCCGGTTTTTTATTTAGATTTATTATTTTCGATCGGTTAAAATTATTACAAACGCGTATTGATCAATAAAATATTGCCTGGCGAGTGAATATAATAATATAATTTATTTTTTGCATAGCTGTCCATGACTATATCCTGGGTGTGAAGTTGTACTACTTAAACATAATATTTATGCTCATAAATATTATATTTTAATATAGGTACAAACCCTCAGCCGATGGTTGACTGTTTTCATCAAAAATTTCACGGCACACCACAGGCGAAGACATTGTACAATCACAGCATTATTTCATTCTAAACACACTTATCATGCTATGGTATTTTAACAAATTACTTTCTTCTATATAACTCATCATTTTAATAAATTAATTAAATACGGCAAAATCTTTAAGCCACACAGAACAGAACAGAAAATTCTGTCAAACTACAATTTTTTTTTACAAATTCCGCTAGATTAGATTGTTGCCATGCCAATACGGAGAAAACTAAAATTACAAACAATGATACGAAAAAATATGAGAACGCAGTAGCAGTAGCTAATGGTTTGAATTACGGCACGGAACCGGTTTAAAAAATACCGGTTGATTTCGTTTTACTCCTTTTATTTTTAAGAAACCGTAAATTCCTTAAAATTAAACGTTTACATACGAATAGATTGATACTACTACTAATTATATATGTCCAGACCACCTTTGAAGGAGGTGGCTGGCAGTGGATGGATGAGACTGGGATGTTAGCGCTCTTTGGGGGATGCCTACGTTCAGCAGTGGACGGCAATAGGCTGATAGTGCTAAGTGAGACAACCATTAGAAAAACAAGAGTAAAAAAAGGGAAAAACGAGTAGTTGGCAATTTATGCTTAAGATAAAAATATATATGTCTATACTATACGAATTTATATTTATTTGTATTGAAGATAACGTTATAAAATGTACAGTTTTTTTGTAGAAACAAAATGGTAGGATTAAACGGCTGGTTTCCACGATCACTTTTGTAATTTGACTTGCCATGATGGTGCGTTCAAAATTTAAAATAAGAAACAGGAGCAGACTAAAAAAATAATTAATATATTATTTAGACTATTCATTAAAAAACTAAAACGATGATAAGGACAAAGTTAATAACTTAAACAATTTTGATACAGCCTAAAAATATTCAAAATGCTCCTAACTAAAGATGGAAACAAGATTCTGAAAATTCAGGAATCTGAACGCTAACTGGATAACATATTTAGTATCTATCTGTGGTTAGCAAAACAACCTACCTTTTGTCATAGCAAGCAATAGAAAATTTTGTTAAAATTAATAATTACTAAAAATGGCATCAGTAAGAGACGTTGCGACTTTATATCAAAGCTTGAAAACTGAGTGGGCCAAGAAGCCGCGTAAACTCGACAAATGCGGTGAACTATTAAATAAAATAAAGGCGAGTATCATTGTGAAGCTGTGATGACTTGACACTTATCATTGTTCCGAGTCTCATCAACCGATTTATGTCATAATTGGGCCCGGGTCTCTTCTTATTTGAGAGGAATTAAGCTATAAGCCACCAAAATAACCTAATGGCACACTGAAGTCGCTATCGAGAAAAAAACAAGTCATGAAGTTTTACTTTCATTGTTCTCTTCAACGGTTCCGACTTATATTCTAAAGAAAACTATTTATTACAGATTGCTTTAACACAATTAACATTTCTACCAAGTAATAATACCGCTGCTAATCAGAAAGAGTTGATTTTGGCGCGCGATGTGTTGGAAATTGGGGCTCAATGGGCTGTTGCTGCTAAGGATGTCAAAGCCTTTGAACGGTTCATGTCTCAGCTGAAATGCTACTATTTCGACTATAAGTAAGTAACCTCAGTAAATTCTTGCCAGTATACTCCTGGGAATGTTTAGTTGCTTATGAGGGTCAGAGTGTCACCATAAGGAGTCTAATATCAGCTGTACCTAATGTTCTCTTCCAACTCATTCCCATAGACTATATGCAAGTTTTTGTCTTGTCATAGGACTAGAGCAATAACTGTTCCACTTCTACCTTTACTAAACTTATATATTTTCAATTAGAATTTAAATTGTGTGTACTTTCAGAGATCATCTCCCTGAATCAGCATTCATGTACCAGCTCCTAGGCCTCAACTTGTTGTTCCTGCTCTCACAAAACCGTGTAGCTGAATTCCACACAGAGTTGGAACGTCTGTCTGTGGATGTGATCCGAGCTGACCCCTACATCAGGCATCCATTGGCTTTGGAACAGTATTTGATGGAGGGCAGCTACAATAAGATCTTTTTGGCCAAAGTATGTTATAAATCTTTTTCATAGATTCTTTCACATGTATATGAGAGTCATTTTATGATTTATGAAGCTATTAAAAATAAAATTTTTGTGTAGGCAGCTAACACGATAACAAAATTTATTCCAGGATAATGTACCAGCTGAAAGCTACACCCTTTTCATGGATACTCTCCTAGACACAGTCCGCGGAGAGATTGCAGCATGCATTGAGAAGGCATACTTATGCATATCATGCGCCGAGGCTGCCCGACGACTAAACCTGCCTTCTCAACAAGCAGTACATGAATATGGCAAAAAGGTACTGACGCTTTTAGTGGACTTAGATTCTATAAAAAAACAATGTATTCCATATTTTTCACCAATCAAAAAGCAGAACTATAAGTCAGGGTATCTCTTGATTTTCATGTAATTAGACAGACATAACATAACATACCATCCCACCTGTTGTTCCCGAAGGGTTAGGCAGAGATGTACTGACAGACACCCATATTTCACTGGTATGTTTTAGGTACCACATAATAGAAACTATTGACTGAGTGAACTGATTTTGGTGTTTCCTGTGTGGTCCCAATTGAATTAGGCCTAGTTCTGACTTTTGGAGTTGGTTTTTCTGACAGAATTATGGTATTAACAGGTTATTGTTTAAATTTTATAGCGCAACTGGGTCCTTGGTCCAGATAATTGCTATCACTTCAATGCTGCTGAAGAGACATGTGCAGCTACCGCAGGAACCCTGCCGTCTCGCGAACTAGCGGGACAAATTATTGAATATGCTAGACATCTTGAAATGATTGTGTAGATTTACTAAAAACTTTGTATAATCGTCGTAATTAAATTTTATGTATTAATCACGATTGTTTTATTTGTTCTAATATTGATGTCATTACTTTAATTTTATTTGAATAAGGATTACATCTAACTGATACTTAATACTTATACATAATATATATACTTTAGGCTTATTACTTATAATATTATTAATGTAAAAGTGTGTCTTTCTGTGTCTGTCTGTTACCTCTTCACCCTTCAACTGCTGAACCGATTTAAATTTGGTATGGAGATAAAAGTTTCAGAGTTTGTATATGGAATCAATGATTTCTTAGAAGAGGGTAGAAATAAATTACTACGTTACCAATGTTACGCAGGTGAACTTGCGGGCAAGATTAATAATATATCCGGACATTAAGACAGTTCCGAACTAACCACGAGGCTTATGTTACGGATACAAGATAGTTTATACAGTAGGTACATAGGTATCTAATCTGTTTGTAAATTCATAATTACGTATTACATCCTCATAAACATCCATGACACTCAAGTCAAATGTGCATACTCATCACAAAAAGCTCCTACCGGTATTCGAACCCAGGACCCTTACCACAGAAGCCATTTTTATTACCGCTGTGCTAACGGAGAGAACATTTTTCTAGGAAGTCAATTTAGGTAATACTTCCAGGTAATGCATCTATTTTCTTATTTTTAATGCTGCGTCTAGACAGATCAAGCAAATGGGTTTCACTTTGAACAACCTTCGTTGGTCTAGTCTAGGCAGGTCTAACCTAGACGGTTTGGCAAAAGTTAACATTTCTTTGTTCTTGTAAATAATTTGCTGCGCCACCAACGGGCATCATCAAAGGAACTAAACCTATATCCAATCAGAGCCAAGTCGCCAACAAAGGTCGGTGAAAGGCCAATTCATTAGTTGCGCCTGTCTGTACGTAGCATCAGAACATAAATCATCATTCCGGAATTTATTTACGTATTAAATTTTGTAGTTAGTCTTAATATTATAAAATAAAAAATCGTGTATGGGTCTTAAGTTTTGTATTTTAAAATCTAAAAACTACATTATATTAGGTTCTACATAAGAAACAGGGATTTCTTGCGTTAAAGAATCCAAATTGTTTGACTTCAGCAGCTTGGTAAAATGCTCAAGGGCTTGTTTTAAATTCCAATTATTCATTTCCAAACACCTGAAAAAATATCACAAGCTTTGTTATGGTACTTAATATTATTTATTGTTTTTCAATCAAAGTTACTGATCTTAGATTATATTTACCTTTCACTTATTTTTTTATCCATTGTCGTAAGTTTCATGAAAATGATAAGGAATTTTTCCCTGAGATCTTCGTCAGTTGTTGATTCTATTTTCAGATTAATTTTTTTCTGTGAAATCTGTAACCAAATAAACAATGTGGTCATATAAAAGTAAAATAATATTGTTTCGGTTGTAATAATTTTACTTGAGGACATGAATAGGCAGCTTTAACATTTTGACATAGAGTTGAAATAGTTTTTTTTATCTATGGCAAGCACTGCATCGATTCAACGACGCCGCTGTCAAACAAAGCGTTTTCCCAAGTAGTTTTCTAAATTAACTTTACAAACGAAATTAATTTTATATCTTTGTTACGTACAACATGAAGAAACACCAAACGCGACAAAAGACTATAAACGACCCGGTTATTGTGTCGCGTGTGAAGAATTATCTCGCCGAAAATGTGGATAAGACATTCGTTGATGTTAGCCAAATGGCGCGTTCATTGAAAGAGCGCTACCGCGAGTACAACAACAGGAGCGACAACGCCTTCTGTCAGATGGTGGAGAGTGCCTATAAAGTTGTATTACAGAGCTACGGACTCGACGGAGCATCCACATCCGACGGATCAGAGGAGGAATCCGACTTAGAGCTGTTAGACGAGAATAATAGTGCATTGAACGACCGCCTGCTAGCTATGTACAAAATACAGGATAAAAAACGCCCAGCCGCTAATAGACGGAACACAGACAAATCGGGAGAGCCTATAGATATACTGAGTAGTGACGAAGATGGGAGTGCAGCGCCTAAATTACCGAAAATCAGTGACCAAATTACCATAACCCCCCACATTCCGATTCGAAACGCAAATAGCACGGCGACAGAGAACACCTCCGCGAAATCTCAACAGAATCAACATGTTAGTGAGAAGAAAAAGAAACTTGATTTAAACAAAATTGCACCACCAAAGAAAAAAGTTGACATTGGTACTATCAAAAATGTTAAGGTTAGTTTTGAGGACATAGGTGGTATATCTGAAATTGTAACCCAGATCTGTGATTTAATATTACATATGAAGCATCCAGAGGTATACAGTCAGTTGGGAATAAAAGCTCCTAGAGGAGCCTTGCTGCATGGGCCTCCGGGGACTGGAAAAACATTATTAGCGCATGCTATTGCTGGCAAGCTACAGCTTCCTATGATTGCTATCACCGGCACAGAATTAGTAGGTGGAATGTCAGGAGAATCAGAAGAAAGGATCAGGGAGCTCTTTGAGAGGGCAATATCAGTTTCTCCTAGTGTTTTATTCATTGATGAGATTGATGCTATTTGCGGCAATAGAGTCCATGCTCAAAAAGATATGGAGAAGAGAATGGTGGCACAGTTACTAGCATCATTAGACTCACTGAGTGATAGTGATGTTTCTGTTCTCATACTTGCCGCCACAAACAATCCAGATGCCTTAGACCCTGCCTTAAGGAGAGCTGGTCGCCTTGAGCAAGAAATCACTTTAGGTATACCTTCATTAAATGCTAGAAAAGAAATCATTTCTATTCTTTGTAAGAATATTACTTTAGGTGAAGATGTGGATATGAATGTTCTAGCACAAATAACCCCAGGATTTGTTGGGGCTGACTTACAAGCACTTGTAAATAAAGCCAGCACATATGCTGTGAAACGGATTTTTACAGAAATTAAAGCATCAAAAACCCCAAAACAGAAAGAGCCAGTTGAAGTACTACCACCTAATGATGAAATCACAATAATACCAAATGGAGAGAAAGAAAGCGAAGAAGAAATTGTAGATCCAGGTGCTGGAGATGTACCTGTGACTATTCCGGAACCTCAAATCCCACCTGTAATCCCAGAAGCACCTATTGAAGAAGTGAGTGATCCAAATGTAAATACAGAAACAAATCATGTTGCTGAGACTGTTAAGAAACCAGTAGATCCTATGGATGAGGTCTTAAGTCTTCTAGAAGCTAAGCCTTACACCCGCGAAGAATTGGATGGACTTGCCATAAGACATGAAGACTTTGTTAAAGCTCTTAAGACTACTAAGCCATGTGCAGTGAGAGAGGGTATAGTGACAGTCCCTGATGTGACATGGGATGATGTTGGATCTTTAAACCAAGTCCGTAAAGAGTTACAATTGGCTGTACTAGCACCAGTAAAATATCCAGAGCAACTTGCTAAGCTTGGGTTGTCAGCACCCAGTGGAGTTTTACTTTGTGGGCCACCTGGTTGTGGTAAAACACTATTGGCAAAGGCTGTTGCAAATGAAGCAGGTGTGAACTTTATTTCTGTTAAGGGCCCTGAACTGTTGAATATGTATGTTGGTGAGAGCGAAAGGGCAGTAAGGACCTGTTTTAGACGTGCAAGAAACTCGGCACCTTGCGTTATATTCTTCGACGAATTTGATGCTCTATGTCCACGTCGTACATCTCAAGATAACAATGGCGCCGCTCGCGTTGTAAACCAGTTGCTTACCGAAATGGATGGTATTGAAAGCCGTGAAGGAGTATTTGTGCTGGCTGCCTCAAATAGACCAGATATCATAGACCCAGCAGTGTTAAGGCCGGGTCGATTGGATCGCGTGATGTATGTCGGGATGCCAGCAAGAGAGGACCGGTTCGATATACTACAAAAACTTACCAAAGGTGGTACAAAGCCTCACTTGGGACCTGATGTAGATTTACAAGTTATAGCAGGACTGTCGGAGGGGTACTCAGGTGCTGACCTGTCAGGGTTGGTGAGAGCGGCAGCTACAAATACGCTGACAAATCACATCGCGAATGGATCGCTGGACGGCGAAATCTTTGTTAGTTTTGAAGACTTCAGAACTGCGCTCACGAAATGTAAGCCATCTGTATCAGCTAAAGAGCAATTACATTACGAGAAGTTAAGATTGAAATATGCATCTGGGGCCGATGATAGGGATATGGAGATGGAAACTGAGCCCCTAAATGAAGAATCTATGGACACAGTATGAGAGGAATATAGATGGGTATTATAGACTTAACGTTTTACTTTTGATTATACCAATAGTGCCAAGTTGTTCCTTTTAAGCAGATTTAGATGTCTATTCTGTAAGTCTTTTTCAGTTGTAAGCGAAGCAATAAAATAATGTGACAATCAATGTGAAATACAATTTTCTGTGAATAATCAGTGATACAAGTAGATAAGCTCATAAAGCCTTTCATTAACAGCACGTTTTAAATTCAAGGATATGAATAAAGACATTATTTTTTCCTATTAAAGTTTATATTAATTATTCTCCCTAGAATTATATCACAATCTACAACAGACTACGTATTCAAAAGTAATTATTATTAGATTTGTTTTCATAATGAAACCAAACACCAATAGGAGCATCATCACATTCAGTCAGCATGAATTTACATTATTTAGAATATTCAATATATAGCACAACAAGCCTGTTCGATTGCATGAATAAGAAACCAATGTGTTAGTATCGTTTCACAAATCCTTATAACTACACAATGTGGCATTTGTGTCGTGTTTGTATTGAAACCCGCATCTCAACATGCAAATCAATACTCTCCGCATTGAATGGAACAAAACTCAAAACAACACCGGATGTTGTGATAATTAACTATTGTCGCGCTCAGTTGATCTCAATATTACCTGCTCAATTGCAGAAGTAATAAATATTAAATAAATAATAATAATAAATAAATAATTCCGGACATTATTACACAGCGCCATCTAGTTCCGTGGTAAGCAACGAGGCTTGTGTTACGGACACTAGATGGTTGATATACTACATATATACCTTTTTTAGTAAATACATACAAATTATACATAGATACATCCATGACTCGGATACAAATGTTGATGCTCATCACGTAAACATTTGTCCCTACCGGGATTCGAACCCGGGACCCATAACACAACAGGCAGCGTTAATTACAGCTGAGCTAAACAAGTCGTCATATTGTTTTGGTACAAGGTCTAGGTCCAAATAAATGTTGTTCTAGAGTTCGAGTTTAGCATCAAATTGATACATCAAAATTTGTTTTTTGGTATTTGTCAATACTTCTCTCTTTTATTACAATGATCGCTACTACAGTCTCCAGTACCAATGTTCTTAGATCTGATGCAAATTGTACCCAGTAGGCTGGGCCTATTTAGAATAGTACCTAGTAACAGTTATCCCGCTATCCCCCGCCGCTATGGGAGATTGCGAGCTATTTTGTAATTGTACTGACTAAAAACCGCACTTGTGGTATAGTCGGGGCATCAGGACTCGTCGACACTTCTTTCCAACAGCCTTTCTAGAATCATCATCAGCGTGCAGCAGTCAGAACTAGGCTTGAGGGAGCACAGAGCGTCATTTCGTTGCTTTCACATTTAAATTTAAAAACTATTCGATAAAAACCTACCGTATTAACTCTGAAAGCCGATTTCGCGTACGCAGCCGTCGGTTCGTCCCAGAACACCATTTCGTTCTGTATTTTGTATTCGGTTCCGTCTTCTGTGTGCAACACTACTGTTCTCGTGAATGTTAGTAGATGTTCGTCATCAGCTAACGTTTCTGCCGTGAGCTTCAATATGCCGCCGATACGGAGGATTGTGGTTGATTCCTTGATAAAATATTTAGCTTAATAATTAGTTACATCATAATGGATTTGTAGTGGTACTGTCCGTTTTTTCAGTGTACTGTTTTAGTGGAATTCAATTCAAACCATTGCATGATCTAGCATTTTATCATGTACAAATATACGGTGACTTTTGGTGGACTTTTCGAAATTGTTGTGACCACCACTACATATTATATTTTAAAAAGTTACCATGTTAAAATAAAAGTATTTTATGGGACTTCAGAATACAGTCCATGACCATGGATGCTCTAAAGGATCTTAGTAAGTAGACAAGTAGAAAGATTAAAATAATATCAACAGATCGCGATGGCACTCGTTCGCTACGTAAAAAAACGTGATAGAGAGACTTACGCTATGATACATCACATCGACAGTGAACGTGAAAGGGTCGTGTTCAGTGTGTGGCCACCGGTTTACGAGCTTAGTGATCGCCATCGCTCCAACCACGGAGTCAGTTTCTCCTTCATCCAAGAACCTAGCGTATAGGAACAGGTTTCTGAAACACCTGTATATTGGCCCGTAGCCTACAAAAGAAATAGAAATGAAGTTATTATTGATCCTTTAATCAGAGGGTATGCTTTTAGGGTTGTTATGGACGGAATTATTTTGGTTGAATTGAACTACACAGTGCTATATAGCTGTGGTAACCTAGCGAGCGGTGTGACCAGTGGACTGAGATGTCAGAGGTCTCGAGTTCAAACCCAAGGCACGCACCACTGACTTTTCGGAAGTTATGTGCGTATTTATCACGTGCTCAAACGGTGAAGGAGACCTGTGCCCAGCAGTGGGACAATAATGGGTTGATGATGAATGAACTACACAGTGAATGATATGGATGAATGGAAATATCATTCCATAAATGGAACAAATATTTCTACAAAAAAGATCCGGAACAATTAAATGTGGGTAGGTATGTGGCACATACGTTTAAAAAAAAAATTTAGCTGAATTGTAAATTATGACAAGGATTTTTCGTTGAACGAAGGATAGTTAGCTTAAGGCCAATTATTAAGTTAAAATACTCACGTAATTTATAACAATATGTGATAGTCAACATGGCGTCATCATCGTACATCCCTTGTATGAGAGACCTGTGTTCGGAGCCAGAGTCCAGCAATGGGAAGTATATTTCCAGAAACTTCTCGGCCACTTCCTTAGCGTCGTCGGAACAGTAGTTCTGTTTAAAGGGAGCTAGCTCTCCACTTCTATGTATTGGCATACCGTCCTTGAAAAAAATATTATATAGTACACCTATCTGTAATTTGTGTGTTTTTTTAGGGGAGGGAGGATAGTGTTTTAATGAGTGTCGAGGTGTAAAAGAAAAGATAGAAAAGTGGTATGCAGGGACCGTAGCGCGTGGCATTCTGTAGTTTCTTCCCATGGGGGTGGGAAAAAGACGTGAGTGTATGTATGTATTATTTCTATATAATAATTATATGTATATCCTGACATCATTAAATAGTGCACATATAGTTCGGGGCTAAGCACACGTTATTTTCGCTTGTGTAATGGATACAAAACAATTAAATTTAAAATGTTAAAAACCCCCGACACATTTTGTGGCGGCCATCTTGGACCAATTTCATCAAACATACCTAAGAACACTCCTGACTAACTCACTTAACAAACAAACATTACAAAATCAAAATTAGTTCATTGGTACGGGAGGTACGATGCCACAGACAGAGACACACATACACCCCGACTTTTTTGCGTCAGGGGTTCAAAATTGTAGATACATTAGAGACTCAGGTACAAATGTGAATGGAATATATAGAATGTGGAATAGCGAGAGTAATAACTAGAAAAACTTAACTAACAGTACATAAATAGTGTCTGAGGCATAACTTTAACGTGGGGTTTTGTGCATCAGAGTTTACAAAATTGCACCAGAGTTTACAATTTGCAAAATTGCGCACATGCACCATGCACATGATTGACGACCCGTTTGGCTCAGCGGTAGTTAACGCTGCCTGCTGTGCTATGGGTCCCGGGTTCGAATCCCGTTAGGGACAAATGTTTGTGTGATGAGCATAAACATTTGTATCCGAGTCATGGATGTATCTATGTATAATATGTATGTATTTACAAAACATAAGTATATATGTAGTATATCAACCAACTAGTATCCGTAACACAAGCCTCGTTGCTACCACGGAACTAGATGGCGCTGTGTCATAATGCCCAGAAATATTTATGCACCGTATGCATGTGTGTTTTTTACACTCTTTGCGCGTGTATGCAATGATATCATGGACACAAACACTAAAACACCTCTGTATTGCGTCTTACAGTGTATAAAATAAACGTGTGTTCTTATTTTCTACTTACAATCTCATCTAGAGAAGGGAACATCATCCTCAAGACTTTAACGTAATGGTCTGGGTCTGTGTAATCAGTGCACAGGGGGTTCCCCTCCAAACGCAGGCTCTTAAGCAACACTCCTTTTAAACTTAGCAGCTCTGTGATCTTGTCCAGATGATTGTGCGATAGATTCAGATGTTTCAAACGCGGTGTTATTTCATGGAATTCGAAGCCAGAAATGGTGCTGAAAACCAAAACATATATTTAATAAAACTTGAGAGGTGTCAAGGGACACCCGGATGGAACGAAGTTCCTTTCGATTAATTCGTGAAGGAATTGTAATAAAATTGTATTTTTTTTACAATAGCTTCATCATCATCATCATCTACAGCCTTTCTGATCCCACTGCTGGGTATAGGCCTCTTTCCATGCATGCCATTCGCTTCGGTCCTGTGCCAATCTCATCCAGATTCGACCCGCAAACTGAGCGATGTCGTCGACCCATCTTGCCGCCGGACGTCCAACACTACGTTACAATAGCTTACTATAGCAAAAAACCGGACAAGTGCGAGTCGGACTCGCCCACCGAGGGTTCCGTACCTAATGTAAATATAAGATCATCAAAGTGGGCGCAGAGGATATCTTAAACGAAAAACGAGCACATGCCTATAAGCTGCTGATTATAATGAATTATTTATCTTCAAGTTGACATTTTTAAAATAAATTTAAGTTGTAACTGTTTTTAAAAGGACGCTAAAATCTTAACATATCAAGATTTGGAGGAAACTTGGATTGAACTCGTTGGATCCTGCAAAAAAAGACGGCGCCATTTCAACTTTTCAATATTACTTAGCTAGTCCATTTCGAGTAGCCTTTATATAATTTATGTAATATTCTTCAATTGATTTGTATGATAAATTGTTGGATAGGTACCTATTTTAATTATTAATAGGTATTTTAGGTGAAGATTGCTATAACGTTAAAATTAAACGTGACGTATGTTTCTTTGATATCCTATTAAAATATACCTACTATTTTTTATTATCTATACCTATTTTACGACCCACTTAGTCCAGCGGTAGTTAACACTGCCTTCTGTGCTATGCATCCCGGGTTCGAATCTCGGTAGGAACAAATGTTTGTGGGATGAGTATAAACATTTGTATCCGATTCATGGATATATCTATTTGTGATATACAAAATTTGTATTTACAAAAAAACGTATACCTATATGTAATATATCAACCAACTAGTATCCATAATACAAGCCTCGTTGCTTAGCTCGGAACTAGATGGCGCTGTGTCATATAGTCCAGAGATATTATTTATTTATTAATAAGTGCAAGACACTTCAGTTGGTAGGTACCTGATGCATACTCCTTGACACCGTTGCCGAGCAACGTTGTTAATTTTGCAGCTTGTCATTATAAAAATATACTCTTTATGTAAAGATGATTAATTTCCATCATTTATTTAATAGTACTTATTTAGGATTGTGAAGAATAAATAGTATATGAAAATAAATAAATAGTAAATTAAATAAATAAATAGTACCTTTATTTATCTTATAAATGACAGTACCTTGACAAATGGGTCGTATCTCAAAAAGCGAAATAGCATTAAATATCTAAATTAAAAATATATTTTATGAAACAGACTTAATTAACTTTTTGTCGTGAGATAGTATTTTGAATAATAATTAGTACTTTTAAGTTTCCGATTAAGAGTACGCCATTTTTTTATTATCGCCTGTCAATACTAGAGATGCCAATTTTTTTTAATGTATACACATTAAAAATGGGCTACCGACCTACATACAATATAATGAAATAGATTGTTTCATTTACCTATCTTATTTTCATTGAAAATCATTATGAAGAAACAATGATATTATTATTTGCTTTATATTTATTTATATCATAATCGTTATTGTTTTAAGCGTCTTATTACACCAACATTTTATACGGAAATCGATTGTATTAAAATCTTTATCAGGACGTTGTACCCGTACTGATTAAGATTTTAAATAATCGATTCACCTTATTTGATACTTTTAATATTAAAAAAAAAATACATTTTAGTTTTATGTTCAAAATTCACGCCAAAACGGTCGCTTGTGTCATGGCGTATGCCTGTGAAGTCATTTCTATATATGTCAACACTAAACATTAGGCGTATATATATTTTGCATGCTAAATATGAACTCTAAATTATATAAGTGGTACGCGGCCCCCCAATGCAATAATAATACATCAATTACAACTCTCAACAAATTATTTATTTACGATCCACACAAAAAAAATCACCATCATAAATAAATTATAAAACTACTGAAGTACAATACTTGGCTGTATTGCCTAAATTCCTTTGCCTTATCCCTAAACGGAAGTAAAAATCAAACAATCAGTACTCGACATAGGTGTATAAAAACTGACATTATTCGACTTATCATGGCGGATTGCTGTATTTTGTAGTTTTATTTTAATAAATATATTAATATAATAAATATATATATATCAATGACATTGATAAATATATTAATAATGCGTCGGAAAAAATTAATAAAATTTATTTTGCAATGCACAAATCAAGCCCTTACGTGTGATACCCCATTTGAACTAGTAGCTTCAATTTGAAATTCAGATTCCTATAACACCATTTATATCTCATTTGGAGAGAGTGAAGATAATCATTTTTCCAAGCTTTACAAATATTAAGTCTTCAACTTTGAAATATCTATCCGATCTTCCTCTGCCACTAAATACTTCTTTCAGTTTCCACTCAGTTGTTGAGCAAGAAGTTAAGAAATCTATTTTATCCATCTCTACAAAAGCAGTAGGTGACGATGGACTCCAAATTCAAATGTGTCTTCCCATCCTGAACCAAATTCTCTCGCCCATCACTCATATTATAAATTTTTCCTTGTTGACCGGCTCCTACCCTTCTTTATGGAAAAAAGCCATCGTACTACCGCTGCCTAAAGTCTCAAATCCCACCTTACTATGTCAATTCCGCCCCATATCCATCCTTCCAATCCTGTCCAAAGTCCTTGAGGGTGCTGTACAAAAACAGTTATCACAATACCTCTCCTCAAATAGCCTGCTAAATCCTTTCCAGTCTGGATTCCGGGTTGGCCATAGCACAGTTACAGCATTAGTGAAAATCACTGATGATATTCGACTGGCTATGGAGAAGAAACTGCTAACGGTTCTCATTTTATTGGATTTTAGCAGTGCTTTTAATTCAGTGGATTTTGATATCCTCCTAGGAATCCTTTCATCTCTTAACCTCTCTTCCTCAGCAATTGAGTGGTTCAAATCTTATCTTCATGGTCGCTCGCAGGTGGTCCGCGCTGGAGAGGTTAGCTCGGAATGGTGTGAACTGTCTGCGGGTGTTCCTCAAGGTGGTGTTCTGTCTACTCTTCTCTTCTCCGTTTTTATAAACGAAATTACGAAAGCCATAACTTCTCAATATCACCTCTACGCAGACGACTTGCAGTTGTATCGTCATTGTAAAATAGACGATATTAAAGGTGCTGTAGATGCCATCAATGATAATCTTGAGAATATTCATCAGTGGGCAAACTCTTTTGGGCTTGTACTAAATCCTACAAAATCTCAGGCCCTGATCATTGGTGGCAGATACATGTTGAACCTTATAGATTACCAGTCACTTCCTCCGATAATCTACAACTCAATCCCAGTGGCCTACTCTAAGTGTGTCAAAAATCTTGGCGTTCTTATAAACTCCACCTTAACATGGGAAGCACACATTGTGGAGGTAAGCAGGAGAATGTATAGTTCGTTCCAGTCTCTCAGACGACTTCAAAATTTCCTTCCTTTTCAAACTAAGGTAATACTTGCGCAATCACTTTTACTCCCACATCTTGACTATGCTGATGTCTCTTTTCTTGATGCAAAGGAGGAACTCCTAAATAAACTCGAGCGTCTGCAGAACCTGGGGATCCGCTTCATTTATGGGCTTCGGAAGTACGATCATGTATCGGAATTTCGAGCCAGATTGAAGTGGTTACCCATTCGGCGACGCCGGGACTTACATATACTTTGCCTTCTCTATTCTGTCCTTCACAACCCTAACTCGCCGTTATATCTCCGAGAGCGTTTTGAATACCTTGTCCCGAGGGACAAACTCTGTCGTGTCAGTTCTTCCCTTCTATTGCGAACTCCGGCACATTCTTCCAGCTGCTATGACAGTTCGTTTACTGTAAAAGCAGTACGGTTATGGAACTCTCTACCACACTCATTACGCGCTAGCCCTTCTCTGGACATTTTCAGGGGGAGGACTAGGGAGCATTTTCTGTCAGAATAATATGTCAATAATTGTAATATATATTTATTTATTTATATAGCTATATATACACATATATCTATCTATCTTTCTATTTGTTTACTCGTATGCTATATAGAATTTCTTTGTTATTATTGTACACTTTGTCTTTTTACCCTTCTTTTTAAAACTCTCTCACTCAAAGGTTTGCTGGAAGAAAATTCAATCTTGAATTAAGCTCGCCTTTGTGCACAACACTTTAAATGTATTATTGATATATGTTATGTTGTATCTTTTTTTTTTTGTGTACAATAAAGAATTAAAGAACAATATTCAGAACCCCTATTTTTTAAGACTCAAATACAAATGTACAGTTTTGAGATTTTTCCTTGTATTATTGGTCTATAAAGATGCTAAATGCCAAATTTCATAGGTCTAGGTCAACGGGAAGTACCCTATGAGTTTTGATTCCCTTGAGCGTGTCGAAAAATGCGTTTTTTGCTGATTAAACGGCCGTATCTTATTTTTGCGTAAACTTAGAAGCTTGATTCTTTCACAACTTCATAGGACCGTAGACCTGAGTATACGGTTTAAATTTCAACTCGATACCTATACGTATTTCCGAAATAAAAGGTCTTGACAGACAGACGGACAGACAGACAGACGGACAAAAAGTGATCTTATAAGGGTTCCGTTTTTTCCTCTTGAGGTACGGAACCCTAAAAAGTGTCGTTACAACTTTTCGTCTTAATTTTTTCCGTCTAGCCCCCTTTCGCAACGCGCGATAAGGAACTCTAAATTAAAAAATTTAAAGTAATGGCAAGGGATCACATACGCAAAACATTAGCTGATTCATTATAGTTAGTCTCTTATTAAATTAGATTTTCACCATCGACTTAATTATTATCTTTCCCGACTTCCTTTGTTTTTATTTATTATATTATGTATGTATCTTTGTATTTATTTTTGTATTTTGGTTTACAATAATAGTATTCTTTAGTTTATTTTCCTTCTTGGTTGCACCTACCGTTTTGTCTTTGCACCACTGTAAGGTAGACTGGGAGAAAATGCCTATGGCATTAAGTCCGCCTTTGTACATAATATATTGTATATTTGTGCATAAAGTTTTAATAAATAAAATAAATAAACTCCGTTCCAATAATGAAGCTTAAACTTTCAACTTTTACAAAAGGTATACATGTCTTCAGCAATCCAATTTAATAGTAAAATATGGTATATTAGCGTAATAATAACTGAAACTAAAGTATTTATTATAGGTGCAAGGATAAGAATATTCGTAATTCTAGAGATATGTAAAGATCTATTTATAATCTATATACCGTCTGTTAATGCGTTAATGGACGTTTTCGTAGTCGTATGAATGGTGTTTTTTTTGGATTGCCAGAAGACCAAGTGTGTTGGAGTTTCTTGTCGGTTTTATTACAACAGGTATACATAAATTAATATTATATTAGATGGTATGGGAAGGGGGACAGTTTTTGTACCAGGACTTTTTGGGTTTTGGATTCCACATATATTTACGATGCAATACTGCTAATTTCGTTTGGCGCTTGGGGGCTGTCCATTAATAACGTGAGATTCGAAAGGGGGGGGAGGGGTTCAGCAAAAATCACTAAATATCACATGGGGAGGGGGGGTATAGTAAGATATCACGTGTAATTATTTTTTCGTCTAACGCGTGATTTCTAAACCTAAAAATAGTAGGTATTACAAACATTTTAAGATTCTTTGTAGGTACTAAAAATACACGTGATTTTTGGTGGGACTGGGGGGTAATCATAAACCTCACCACGTATCACCATGGGGGAGGGAGGGGTTAAAAAATGTTAAAAAAACATCACGTGATTAATGGACAGCCCCTTGTCTCGCAGAGTGATAATTAGTACCAAACAGATCATTAGATCCCTTATATTGTAATAATTGGAGAATCTATTGTGTATAATTAACCAGTACAATGTGGACTTCTCTCTGTGTGCGCGAGAGAGAGCATATATATTCCAGTCTCTTTCTCGCATACGCGCAGGAAATAATATAGGAGTACTTACGTGAGCCTATTATGTGATAGATCTAACTCAGTGAGCTGGTCCCATACAACAGTCTGCAGTTTTACGAACTCATTCTGGTTGCTCAACCGGTTAAGCGGGTAATATATGAAGTGACTAATATCTGCGAAAAAAATTGTATAGATGCATGCCTATATTCAATACGAATAAACGACTGAGTATTAGTTGTTAATCTGACTTTAATCTACTTAAATCTGATCTGGAGACTAAATTGGTAGTTTATCTTTTTGTTTTCTCAGTATTTATTAGGTTAGGTTGTCAGTCAGTCAGTCTCTGATAAAAAACCAAACATATTTTTTTACTAAGTATACAATAAATGATGGCCGGAACATAACGAACTTAAATTTAAACCTTGAGGTTTCATAAATTGTTTATTCATGCTTACAGACAACCCGCGAATTTGCAACACCTTGCAAATGCGTTGCACACCCCTTCAGAAACCGTTTTGGTTTCTGAAAATAGGGAATTACTAAGCTGACAGCAAATGGAATGCCCACGCTGTCAGAATAGCCACTCCCCAACGAGCTCTGGTAACCTTACTCACTCGCAGAAAGACAACTATTGTTGATTCACTGCGGTATTCTGCAGAGTTCTGTGTGACTCACCATCTTGTAAAGTAAATGCACTTAAATCCAGTTTATTATCGACGTATTCCATTCCAACTCTCTTTCTCAGCACTATCCTCGGTATAAAATCTATTTGATTGAGCGTCAAGTCCGTTTGTGATATGATTATGGTAAGTTCAACCCCATCTTTGTGTATATAGAAGCCAGTTTTGTGTAACGTTATGAGCGCTGAACGGCTTCGCAGGGTTAGAAACTTGCATTCGTGCTGGTAGAACTGCAATGATGATAACAGTTATAGTAAGATAACATAGAATTATTATTGCGACTATAAGGCTATCAAGAGTTCAGCAGAGGTGTGATAATGTACATATGTACATCCACATTTTACCAGTATGTTTTAGGTCCCATGTAATAGGGGGCGAGCTTCAACCGAGCACGAATCCAAACTGAAGCTGTTACTGGGAATTTAATAGAAAAGCCTAATAACATTTTGCTCGACCTGGGAATCGAACCCAAGACCTCTTGCTTAACAGACGCACTTACCACTACTAGACCAAGCAGCGAGGTAGTTATAGTATTAATTTGAAAATACGAATCAAGTATTGCTTTTACTTTTACTGGTAAATCAATATGCAAGGTTAATTTGCGCCTGCCAATACATGCGCTTATTAATACATATCCGACATCACATTTTGTATCTAAAAGTATTTAAAAGCGACAATCCTGTGAGTAGTAGTCAGAAATCCAAAACGTCTAACATCCCGTCTGTCTTTAGGATATGGGTATATCCCTAATATCGGGTTAAGGTCTGATGGTAGTCGCGTCGTGTACAATCATAATTCAAAAAAAGTTTAGACCTTTGTGGACCCTAGAATAAACCGTATATGTACTAAATTATACCACAGATAAATATTTCAATTAAATATATGCGCGTATTATAAAACTTTTTGATCAATGTGATTCAAATTTTGGTAGAAATATTTTGTAGTATGAGCCATAAAAATATCTTACCTCAGTGAAGCAAGGTATTAGACTGTATCCTCTAACACTGTCAAGAATAGCATCTAACACACGCTCCTTTGTCCAAGTTGACGGGTAACCTTTTACCTGAAATAATAAAGATTAATTATAAATAAATAAAATAATAAATAAATATTCCCGGACATTATGACACAGCGCCATCTAGTTCCGAGCTAAGCAACGAAGCTTGTGTTACGGATACTAGTTGGTTGATATATTACATATATACTTTTTTTTTTGTAAATACATACATTTTATACATAGATTCATCCATGACTCGGAAACAAATGTTTATGCTCATCACACAAACATTTGTCACTCCCGGGATTCGAACCTGGGACCCATAGCACAAAGGCAGTGTCAACTACCGCTGGACCAATTGGGTCGTGAATTGGAACATTGATGATCTGAAGGTACACAGGAATTTATCATCACTCCTTATAATAAATAAACCTTATATAATTATCACGCTATAATATAAATATATCTGGACATTATGACACAGCGCCATCTAGTTCCGTGGTAAGCAACGAACCTTGTGTTACGGATACTAGAAGGTACAACAAATAATTATACCTTTTTTTTGTAAATACATAAATATTATACATAGTTATACATCCATGACACGGATACAAATGTTGATGGCACACAAAAATTTGTCCCTACCGGACCCGTAGCACAGAAGGCAGCGTTTACTACCACCGCTAGGCTAATCGGGTCGTCAATAATATACATACTTAGCTCAAATTTGTGGAAACTGTTTTGTATACTTCCAAGTTTGGCAAACAAGGACCGGTTATCATTAGTTGGACCAAGCCACGGCTGCATACCGTTCATTTCGTAATATTAACAGATAAGAAAAACATATGAAAAATGTTGAAATTATTTTTCAAATGAACTCAAAGTTTTAATTAGATTTTACAGTTCAACATTTTAAGTTTAAAATCATAGCCAATTACTTACCAAAATTTGAATGAAAAAATTGTCTTTATCATAAGCTTCCTCCATCTGTTCTTGTTCCAAAATCATCACGGACTGTAACAAAAAGAGATTATCATGAACATCTCCCAATAATAAATGGTTTATTATTGAGATTATTTACTAAAGAGATTTAAACGTGAGTAAGCAAATAAGGTTTAGGTTATTAAAGTCCATGGGATGGACCACATCGTGATGGACTGTCGCATAAAACCTCTTTAAAGTTAAAAATGTTTTTTTTTGTCTGTGATTGACATCACAGCGAAAACAAAATGGCAGCTTCCGTTTTCATATTGCAACTCATTCCGACTTCAAAATTATAAATAAGAGTGACAACGGTCAACTACCGAAATTATGGTCAAAATACCATCTTACCCGTGAGTTTCTAGCAGTGGCACTTCTCCGGATGCCAAAGTTCTTCCTCCAGGGCCAAGAGGGGAGGTACTTCACAACGATCTCGTCTGTGCTCGATATGACGTTCTTACGTAAGTGCACCGGAGTGTACCGTTCTGGGTCATCGTCCGTGTCGTTTATAACTTCCCTGGAAACATATTATCCAACGAGGCAGTTAAATATGTACAAATTATTTAAAGAATGATTATCTCCTCATTAACTACTGTGATAATCGAATTATCAAACCAATGTCTAAAGCTCGCTGTACGTTATGGAGCATATTTGTATATGGTTATAAGTCACCGAATAACTCACCTTACAGGCTGTTCCTTATTTAACGTTAAGTTGATAGTGAGTTTAGGTTTCTTCGGCTGAGAGACGGGGCCCAGTCTATGGAATGCGCTCAGACGCTTTTGTGCAGTTTGATTTTGGGAATTATCTGACTCTAGCTCTTCTAATGGGTCTAAAACAGGTAAGATTTAATGTCACCACACATTGGATGACTGAGCGATGGATGGCTAATAATCTCTGGATAACAATCTCCAAAAGTCGTTGGATGAAGGGGGCATGTAATTGGTCTTTGTAGATTAGTTTATTAATTACTAAACCCTCCTAAGGGCTCTCGACCCTTTGAGATCTGGAGGCGAATAACTTAATTATCCAATTGGATTCTATCGAAGATTATTATGAATAGGATTCCGCTCCAAAACCAAGGAAAACTGTATATTATCATAAATAATATCACAATAGCAACAAAATTCTATTATAACTTACCAGGATTCGACTCCGAGTAAATATCAGACGGTGAATACGGTTGTTGGACTTCGGATTGGTTGTCAGTTTGAACAAATGTTGGCGAGGGCTCAGGATTCATGCCGTCACCCATACCTATAGAGGGAGTTTGAGCCAATGTTTGTGTGTTGGCATAGTTTGGCATGTTAGACCATATTGACGGATCCGGAGTACCTAGAAGGTATTAAGGTACATAATAACGTGAATTTCTCTATTTATTAAAATTCTAATACATATACAGAGCTTATTGAGTGTAAAAAGTTCGATTGTAATTACCACAGATTAATTGGTGCAGCAACCTCTTTGAGGCGCAATAAAGATTCATTTATTTACTACTAGTTTTATATATATATAGCAATTGCTTATATATATTTTTAAAATTTTCAGTTTTTTTAATACCATTAAAAATTTAAATTACCCATTTGTTGGCCTCCGGGGTTTTGAACCATTTGCTGATCACCAACATATTGTTGATCGGCAGGATATTGTTGATTTTTAAGAAAACTCCTTGGTATTCCTGTAAAAAAAAAAATGAGACAAACGCTATGTGTATGCCTAGATTATATACTTACTTTTACGTAACACTCCGATTGAAATGGTAGGATCAATCTCCCAGATAATGATGGCGTTGCCAAATTACCACACGCATTCACAGACAATAGAACACGTGCAACTAGAGTCTTAACGTTTTATAAATGCTTGAAAAAGTTTGATTTTGATTTTGACATGTAAATTCGAGCATAATTTTATCATGGCATATTTTGACAGTAAAATTATTTACAATGTAAGATTACTAAATGTAATTATTATTTAATCATATATTATGTATAATTAATATTATTATTATTATGAATACATAACATATCATTAAATTAATCATAATCATCAACATCAACTCATTAATGTCCCACTGCTGGGCACGGTTCTTCTCTCATTTGAGAGGGATTAGGCTATAGTCCACCACGCTAGCTTACTGCGGGTTGGCAGACTTCACATGCCATCCAGAAAATCGCTAAAGCATGCAGAATTCCTCACGATGTTTTCCTTCACCGATTGGGCATGTGATAAATACGCACTTAACTTCCGAAAAGTCAGTGATGCGTGCCTTGGGCTCGAACTCGAGACCTTTGACATCTCAGTCCACTGGTCACACCGCTACCACAGCTCTTTACATTAAATGAATATAATAATATGAAAATAATTAAACATACCTTTTGGATATTTATATGCTGAAACAAAAATTATAACGTTGATAGTATTGTTATAAAATTACATAATACCATATATACACTTCTCCGGTACAGTTACACTTTGAACAGTAAAACTGTTTATTTTGGAAAATGGGCATGTGCTGAGTTGATCTGACATTCATTGACATTAACATTAGTCAGGAGTTGGTAATGTGTCTGACTTGATTGATAACGATTTTGAAAAAAGTAGAAAATAGAAAAAATATACGTTATTTCAAACGCACGCCATTTTACAAGTTCCAAGCTTGGCGTAATGTTACAGTTTATATTAATTATAATATAATCAACTAGCTGCCTCCCGCGGCTTTACCCGCATAGTATATAGATAAAAAGTAGCCTATGTCCAGTATCCAGTATCCAGGTAATAAACTATATGTTTACTATATGCTAAATTTCATTCAAATCTAGTTTTTGCGTGAAAGAGTAACAAATATCCATCCATCCATCTTTACTTACAAACTTTCGCGTTTATAACATTAGTAGAATTAGCTGTAGAAGCATTGGGCTCTGTAATTTTAATTTTTTTTAAATTTATTACTTTTTATTGTCAAGATCCATATTCTACAAATGCTTTTAAAACATATTTACCATAACTTCTCCAGGGTATTTGAGTTAACTGACCCTTTATGTTACTGGCAGCGGCTTGCGGTGGCAAATTGTTTTCCATCACTGTAAATATAAAAAAAATAATCTTACGAACGAGTTTTCTAACAAAAGAGATCAAAAGTATTCAATAGATTTCTTAGTAATTACTGTTATAGCCTACGACCGATTCTCGAACTCACCAAGTATACATACAACATTTTATAATAATCCGTCCAGCCGCTTCGGGGGAGTTTAGCGACCAACACCGTAACACGAGATTTTTATATATAAGAAGATGTACGAGTATACATATATACATACAGTCTAAAACTTACTAAATCCTGGATCATTTGTAGCCACAGGCGCCATATTGAAGACTTCAGTTCCTTGAGGTGACTGATTAGCTGTCGTATTTTGACTAGCTTCTGGTTGCTGAACAGTGTCATTATTCCCTGTAATAGTCATAAGGAATAGGCGAATAGTGAAAAATACTCAATGTGGTCTCAAGACGATGTTCATGATCATCATCACATGAACCGTTAGACGGTCACTGCTGGACATGGGTCTCCCTCAAGGATTGCCACGACTGGTCATGCGCCGATGTTCATAAAAGCTATAAACTCAGCTATTATACCTATATTTATGTAATAACTAGCTATTGCCCGCGGCTTCGCTCGCGTTAAGAAGTATTATTCAAACTTTCATCCCCTATTTTATCCCCTTGGGGGTAGAATTAATCAAATTCCTTTCTTAGGGGATGCCTACGTCATAACATCTACCTGCATGCCAAATTTCAGCCCGATCCGTCCAGTGGTTTGGGCTGTGCGTTGATAGATCACTTTGTCAGCCAGTCAGTCACCTTTGAGTTATATACATATATGTATTTAGATAGATTATCAAGCACGTGAAATCATAATAATGCGTTTAGCCCTTTCGAAGGAGTTCAGGTGTTCATTTTTTTTTTAATAGGTACTAGTTGGAGCTAGCTGTCGTGACTCATTTTAAGGGAAGAAACGCCTAAATTAAGTTGCAATATAATAATTTCAGTCTTTTCTTACCAGGGTCATTTCCGGGCGAATTTGGATTTCTCAGAGGGTTCGTCTGAAGTTTCGCCTTGGTTTTCAAAATTATTTTTGGTTTTTGGTTGGGTATTAATTTCGGTATTACTGTAATTAATATTTTAATATACGTTAATACATATTTAAATTGGGCAGATTATTCATGTTTTAAAAATTAATATTTTTAGAAAGATCTGACAAAAATACTGATAAATATTTTCTTTCTGCATAGTAAGCCGTCAATACAATCATATAGTGACAGTAAAGCGCTGCGTTGGATGATGAAGAGTGACCTGACGGCAGACAGTCTATGGAGAGAATGTGTTGCTAGCTCTTCAGTGGAAGAACTTTTAAAAAAAGGCGCAGAGTATCTTCATTACCCACCCGCCGCCCGGGTACCACGGGGTGTGTCGGGCTTCACCCATTGAGTGACCTACCGAGTATCAACAAGCAACCGTACCCGCTAACACCAGCCCTATTGTGGGGGCCACAGTATTGGCGTATCTAGGGTTATTTTTCAGGGGGGCGCATGCCTAAGCCGATGGGAATATGTGACGTATATTCGCGTCCCTTATAGAATTTCAAATCGGTAGACCAATATCCTTGGGTGGGCATCACACTATTCTGGGGTGGGCACCGCTCATCCAGCTCCCCTGTATACGCTTATACATACAGGATTGTAAAAGAATTCACCACAACCCCGATCTGATACCCTACTTGATCATACTAAACGCCTGTTCAAAAGACTAACAAATTTCGGGGTACGATTGTTAACCGGCACAAATTACAGATCAAATCCAAATCAGTTTTTTTTTAAAAGCATTGTTCTCACTAGAATTGCTTCAAACACAAATTCTCACATACTAAGGAACTACAAATACGAGAAAGTATATTTTCCCAATTAAAATATAGCGCAGTAGCCCATTTCTCAGTCACTGCGCAAATCGTGCAGTTATTTCGATTTCCAAATCAAAGTATTTAGTTATTTCCTTCATTCTGTAAATTGTAGCTCTATGGTTATGTATCGAGTAACTTACTAAATCCTTGACTGCTCTTCTCGACTAATGTATTAGAAGCTTGACTAACTTGTGGTGACTCATTTACTGGCATGCTTTGATTTTCTCCTTTGTTTTGAGTTTGAGCACTAGTACCTGTAAGAACAAATTAGTATTGAGAAACCAATATCCGTGAGATATTGCTACTGCTACCGTAATTCATGCAGGCTAGCAACACCATACTTGTGTGTTGCCACTGTAATATCAGGGACCCAGAGTTCTCATTTCCGACGCTGTAGCGGTCATACGATAATAATATTTAATGTCATGAGTATTGAACCTAATCGTTTTTTTCTACCAAAAGAATGGCAAACAATCCGCCTGATGGTGAGAGGTTACCGTAGCTGGACGTTTGCATTACCAGAGGTACCTACCGCTCGCTCGTTGCCGGCTCTGTAGAAACTTTTAGGCAAAGGCAAACAGAATTCCCATGCTGTCAAAATATTGACTACCCTAACGCGCTGTGGCAACCTTCCTCGCTCGTAGGCACTATATAACAACTATTGTTGTTTTTATTTATTTATTATTTATATTTAATAAAAAATGATGTTCGAATTCTATATAAATTTGATTTTGAAGTTTTAGTTTGATTTTCAACTATTTACTTAGTTTAATAAATTTGCTCTTCCGCAAGAATTGGGTCAATTTGGTCGCGGTTGTTAAGATCATTTTTCAATAGTAAAATTTTCTAAATTGAAGACCAATTATGTTACAACAACCAACGACTAACAAAGTGACAATTACGTATGTTGCCACAACGACTATGTTGATGTTATCATTAAACATTGTTACAATTAAACATTGCCCTTGTCAGGTTAGACTTTCCAAACGATGAATGAATATTTTTTTATTTATTTATTAGGTTAATACATTTTAACTTATTTACTAAAATAGAGTCATTAAGTGTATCAACCATTTACTGGCTAACTAATGCTAACAGCATGCACAATCAATGGACATATTACAAGAATATGTAACCCGATATGCCTGTCTTTTTCAGTCTGTGAGCATTAGGTACGTAAAAGAAGAGATTTCGGATTATTGATTCTAATAAAAATAATACAAGTAGAATTCCTAATTGCATTCTTACCGGGGTTGGTTTCAGGGACACTCTTAGCCAGTTCTCGCATTGCTCGCAGTCTCTGTTTCCGTCTTTGTTTCTTTGTTAATCTGAAATTTTCTTTTATCATCATTAACCCATTAATGTCCCACTGTTGGGGAAGGGTTTCCTTTCATTTTATGAAAGGGATTAGGCTATAGTTCATCACACTAGCCTACTGAGGTTTGGCAGACTTCGCATGCCATCGAGAAAGTCTCTCAAGAATGCAGGTTTCCTCACGATGTTTTTCTTCACCGCACATAACTTAAGAAAAGTCAGTGGTTTGCCTTGTGGTGTGCCTTGGGTTTGAACTTTGACACCCCAATCCACTGGTTACACCACTAGGCTACCACAGCTGCCCTACCTCTTTATCAATAAACAAATCTTTTTAAACTCATGCAGATAAGTATAAGCATAGCAAACCAAAAACTATAATTAAGAGTGTTATAGGGCGTATGTACCTATTTACTTATTTAGTTGTACAGTATTGCAATGAATCCAGTGGATCTAATTTTTAACCGACTTCAAAAAGAAGGAGGTTATCTATTCGACTGTATTTTTTTTACGTTTGTTACCTGATAACTTTCGACTTGGTGAACCTTTAAAACTAAAAAGAAGTTAAATCTGTATTAAGTTATTAACTTTTTAGTTTTGAAGTCGGTTTTTTTAAACACAGTTTTTTTTATTTTATAAGTTGTGAACATTACGGGCAACAAAGATCCTTATAGCAAACCTCCTTGGTAATACATGGTACCTAGTTGAAAGGTTTAAACATTTTGGAAGGAGAAGAAAGGGGAAAGCAAATAATTGATAGTAATAATTAACTTACGGTTTTATATAACTGGTAGTAAATTGGTTTGTGGCATTATAAGTGCCTTGATAGGCTGGAATTTGTGGCATTATAACGGCTTGGGTTTTAGCACTGCTAGAAGGATTATCAGCAACACTGGTGATATCCATAGCAAAAATGTCAACAGCCTCTTTATTTGCTAGTGCTTTTTCCGTTGATGCCATTTTTATTCCAATGGAAGCAGCTTTCTTTTTAGTTGACTGTGGAATGGTATTTGTCACTGTATTTGCAGCAGTTGTTTTATTAGTAACATCTGAAGTGCTGGGTACATTGACCCCTTCCTTTACTGGTGGCTTGGGTGGTAGGATGATGGGTTGCACACTTGTCGAGGGGTTCGAGTCCAATGGCACTTCAGTCAGTGATCTAGCAGGTGGTTGATAAGGGATTACGTGAATGGGAGGTTTATTAAGGTCTGGCCAGAGTGATTTAGTATTAGGCATACTCAAATTTTGTTTTTTTTTCTTCTGTTGACCTTTTAATAAAATCAGATTTCTGAAAAAAATTGATGTATAATGAAGGTGGTATTGAAAACTCTACCTTTTGTTGGGCATAACCTTAGTCTACTGGAAATAAATAAAAGCTGATTATACAATAATTATTAGAAGTAATCTGTCATTATAAAACTGTCAAATTAATAAACTAGGAATTAAATAATTTTATAATTTTTTAATCTATATATTTAAAAAGTTTTCTGCTGGCTCTTCTCCACAAGACCTCCTTCATGGAAATATGCCACTAATGTGGTAGTGACAGTTCTTAAGTAATTGCAATAAAACATTTGACTTGATTTGCATGTTTTGGAAGAGCAAGTAGGACAAGTTGATAAGAGATCAGTAAAAATATTTTAGTATAGCCTGAAATAGGTTTGAAAACAATGTAATGCAATTATCTACCTATCTAATATAAAATTTATTCTAAAATGTTAGTTGAAATAAGTTTGTCTGTATAAGTGTAGGTATAGCTCCTAGACAGGCTAATAAACCAGAGGATCAAGATATGATTCCAAGTTTAAAAACCTAAATTTCTGTGTGTAAATTATACATAGCCACTATAAGAAATAGAGAGATAAGAGGATATCAGTTTTAGGAGTCATTTACATAATGTTTGACAACCTATGCTAAAGTGTATTGTATAAGGATAGGAAATATTAATTGCAGAAGTTCTCGGTTAATTTATAAGTTATTTAATAATTGTATTCTATAGTCATACTATTAACTTAAAAAAAAACAATTAGGTCTATTTCTCAATTTAACCAAACTTGGTTGTCGCGTCAATATTATAAAAAAATATCTAGAATTATAGGTTCATGGTCAACGTAAATATTTGCCATTTTCATATTAATAGTTAAATTTATGCAAAACTACTCACGGTTTAGACATTTTTTGATGTTATTAGTTCATATTAATTCAAATACGAGCAGTAATATCGGCTTATTATTGTTTGTTTTCTTACCAAAACACATTCTTGCCACGTTCCAGCGTCTGACTCTGATGTGTAACATATAGCATGACTTAATCGAATAGAGATACCGTTCTATATTTAATTCAAGAGTAAACGAGACAGCTATATGATTCTATGCTTTACAGATCTAAAATCTATTGTAACATTTGTAACGCGACGCGTGACGTTAATCAAACAGCGACTTTGACAGTGACACCGGTATTTATTATTTCAGTATATGGATTTGACAGGCAAAGATTCTAAATAGAACTGCCTCATTATACTCATTGCATTCAGGTTTTTAAAATAGATTCGGATGAAGTATAATTTCGTTATTTTATAACTTTTATAGGTTTTTTTATAATAAAAGGCCCGCCTGATGGTAAGCGGTTACCGTAGCTTACAAACGTTTACAATACCAGAGGTGTCACTCACGAGTTGCTGACCCTGTAAAAACCTTATCACTGCTTTTTAGAAGAACCCCATGCTGTCGTTTCTGCTGTAACGGGTATCGCAAACGGGCGAGCTCTTGGACAAGGCAAAGGTTACGTACGTGTACGTACATACATTTATGTAAAGATTATGTATATCTACATAAAATTATTTACATTAGGTACCTTTAATTATGTGTAATATTTTAAATATTTAGTTCCGTGGTAAGCAACGAGGCTTTTATTACGGACACTAGATGGTGATGGTGATGGTGATATTTTAACATAATAATAATAATAAAATAGTTTATTGGTAAAGCCGGTTTATTTAGGTTTAACAATATCATGATTGGAGCCTCCTTTTAGGCAGGTAATGCCTGTATTAGGAGACTCCATGTGGATAATCTATAACAGCTTGATTTGTGGTTATAATTTACTGAAAAAGATATTTTACTTACAAAGTCGGGCTACGATCACTGCAAAGATACCACTTCCGTCATCTACACTCATACATCTTGTCCTACATGTGAGCTTGGAGCATGAGGTTACTATGTAGGTATCTGTAAGGATTCCTTTGATTTGTTCTAGTTTGAAGGGCGCCCGGGGACACTTTTGTTGTCAGCGAAAATTATTACTAAAAAAATTAAAGTGTTTTGATTATTGTTGCAAAAAAAAAGTCCGGGTTTTTGGCCGTGTTTATCCGGCGTCAGCAATTTAGGTGATGGCAGCCCTACTCCTACCTGACTTTTTGCACTTTTGCAGGAGTTTACTAACTAGGTCGATACTAAATTATCATGTTATTTTAGGGTGTTTCGACTGATATCATATAGGTACATGATTTTGTCAATCGCAATCCAGATTAGTTTGGGAATATGTGCAATTTTTACTCAATTTAGGTTATGATCCTATTATTAATGAGGTAGATAATGCAAAACTTGTAGGTATAACTCAGTGTTATCGTTACGTTTAATAGTACTTAATACTAGTAGTAGCTACCCTCATGGCCGTAGCGAGGTACGGGCTAGAAGAGCAGTCGGTCGTTGGTAAACTATATAATCGAGAGCATTTACTCTTGACTGATGTTTGATAAAATTCTTAAACTGCACGTTTTTTTCCTAGTATGCCCCCCCCCCCCTCTCTAAAGAATTCTGGCTACCCTGGAAGTTATGGCAATGAATTAGGTAGAGTTTAATAATAATAATGCATGTTTGTATATTTAAAATAATATTGTGAGGTATTTTAGATTTCGTTATAATACTTTTATAGTCTAGGTATACTGATTATATTTTACAAGCCCAATCCCCTAATTTCGAAGTATTGGTTTAATAAAACAAAAATATTTTACGTCAGGTATTTTTAGGTGATGTTACGATACACGACGAGCAAAAAGTCCTTTCGAAGAACACAACTTCTATTCCATGACAAAAGCGTATGCAGGCATCGCTACCTAATTTTATTTTATAGCAAGATTTATTCTCGTAATATCGTACACGTAGGTAAATACGTAAAGCAATATTATACAGCATGCACCCGGCCTGAGCGTTACAAAATGCAATATTGCTCGTTACACCCACTTGACCTGGAGGTCTCCGTGTACACAGGGTGTTTCATTACTCCAACCTCTGTTATGAACGACGACTTGGAAAAATGTTGCGTTTTAAAAAACGGCAAGTTGTTGAGCGGCCCAGATTAATTTTGAATATGGAAATAAATTGTTTTTAATTAACGGGAATGGGTTTCGGATTGAAGATTAACATTACTGTTGGGAGGAGGAAAATTGTAATACTATTTAATTAGCGACGGAGATTGTATGACAGGATACAGTGATGTTAGCGATAATTTTCAAGATGGTAACAAAGATGAGCTTGGCATTCTAAATTCTGGTTTTTGAGTATCGGTTCGTGTCTCTGTCTGTATGTACTGTGACGTAAATTATAGACATCAGAAATCACCCTAATACGTATAATATTAAAAGTTATCGAGCTGATTTGATCATTAATATTGTAAAATAAAAGTAAAACATTTGTAAATTACACTGTTATCATAAAATAATAGATTTCATCGCTTAGATGTAAGCTATTGTATATAAACTCCAACTTGATTCTTATCTGTGATTCACCAATCAGTCAGGTCCACAAGAAGACTAGTTCAAGGCATTCGTGCGGGACAATATGGATATCGGCACATTGGTTTGCACCAGTAATGGTGACAATGTAGGTACTTATAATACCTACCTACTTAACTCTTTATTTAATTTAATTTCATACCTAATGTTTTGGTAGATAGATATTTTAACAATAATAAAAATGTGTATAATCTCCTTCTGTGGCCTTTTCCTCTTGATGAGGAATAAAGAATAATAATAATTCTTTATCTAGGTATGTATATAAATCTCAGGTCGACGAATTCCTGATTATTTGCTCATTTGTCTTGAGCTGTTGTCTGTTTGTCATCAACCAGTTTGTCCGTCTTGTCTTCATTTATGTAACATTACATTGGTTGCAAAGATAAATTTTCTCGCAAACACCCTCTATAAACAAACGTAACCTCTGCCAGTAAAGGTCGTGATCAAATTCGTTACCATTTTTATTACTTCTCATCGAGGTAATACAATTTGTTAACAATTCAAAATTATAACAGGCTCGCATCCAGTTGTCGTGGACGCGTGATTAATAGCAGACTATCGAGAGCATTTTCCTCATTTATTATTATATTACCATAGTTAGAAGACTTTGTTACTCAAAAAATAGTGCACATTCGACTCGTTCGAATGCAAAATCGTGACATAAACAGTGGTTTTTGGTGATAAATAAGCCTTTGTTGTTATCGGAATTAATTAATGTTTTGTAAAATAGTGCATACATCTGTCGGTACCAGCTAGTTATTAATCAATGTACAATTAATTTGGAACTATTCCGACTTCCAAGTATTGTAAAATAGTGGTGAATATGTTTTATGGTAATTAAAAAAATCGTGTTGAATTATTGTTCAACGTTAATGAGAGTAAATTTACAATAAACAAAATAGCTTTCCAAAATTAATAGAAGGCACAAATTAACTCTACAAAATAATAGATCAAAATAAGTTTGAGTATGATGTTACTATTAATTGATTTATAGCGGAAGATATTATGTGTTAATTATTTCTGAGAGAATATTATAGACAGCTTTGTTTCGACTCAATTTTATTCGTTTAGATAAACAGAGAGACAGCTGGTATTTTTTTGCAACAGTAATTAAAATTTTCTTTAAATTATTTATTTAAAGAAACTTTCCATTGAACATTGATTGAAAAACACCATTGAAATTAATTAATTTCAATGGTGTTTGTAATTACAGGCAAAGGATAGGTAATAGTATTATGGATCCAATTTCTGATATCCGTAATAGATATCTACAAAACACGGTTATCATTATTTTTTGCCATACTTTTTGGTGGTATTGAATTGGATAAACGTAACGTTTATGTAATCAATCAGATTTGCATCTCTTTGTCTTTGTCATTCTCTGGCCTATGACTTGAGGATATTCAATCTAGAAGTCCGCGCAATACAGCTTCCAGAAAGAAGGTTCTTTCATTCAATACAATCATATACATTTATTCCAGAATGTACACATTTCATTGATATTATTCCTTGGTTCAGTTTAGTCCAGTTTCCACGCCAGCATTGATCGAAGGCCATTTACATGAGTCACTCCGTCACTCCTTGCAACGGATCCTTTATACACGTATATTGATATACAAAATCTCTAGATGCACAGTTCGTTGCAAATTTCGTATTAGTGTACTCAAAAACTGAATAATATTTAAAAATAAAAAGCAATTATCACTCGAAGTTTTGATTGCCTAAACACAAAAAGAATTCAAAACTACCACAGTTGCATTTTAAAAATCAATATCAATTTCGTCTGTGTAGAGATTTTTTATTTATGTTTCAAAGCATAGTATACAAGCATACGGCCCGTTAGATGGTTAGCGGTTACCGTAGCCTATAGACGTTTGCAACATCAGAGGTGTCGCTCGCACATTGCCGACCTCGTAAAAACCGTCTAAGGGAGTTACTAAACTGACAATTCCCATGCTTTCAGAATAGTCATCCCACTAGCTTCTTCTGGTAACCGCAGAAACACGACTATTGTTATGTCACTGCGGTCTTCTGCAACGCAAAGGTAGGTATAGGGAAATCTCCAGTCGGGCAACATAATCTCAGCGAGGAATCTCGCTATACTCTACCTCCTCTAAAAACTGTAAAGACTTATAGAATACTTTTTTAACTAATATCATTGCGCGTTTTGGCAAACTTATTAAACTTATCTTAATCATCAAATCAATTAGATAACATCTTGTTATGTTATCTAATTAATAAATATGCAATGTTAAATCGTATTGTAGGGTCGTGCGTGATGTGTTTTGCATTCTTGACAACAATAATTTGTTTATGTTTTGATCGGTACACAAGTTAATACATATAATATGTAAATCTATCCATGAGTTTGTTTGTTGATATGAAAATAGATATGGATAGAAAAGAGAAATCAAGATGTCAAATATATTATAAAAATTATAAATGAATGGCTGTCAAGTAATAATAATGAATATAAGTTTGTTGTTATTATTTTGGTTTGCTTTTGACGAGTTATGTTACTACGAGGCAACCTTATTATTTCTATCATTATGGGAGAGCTAGTAGACTAAATGCTGAAAGTTTATTTCATTTAGAATACGGGTTCTTTAACATTACATAAGTATTTTTCAAATTTTATTGGACCGTTAAAGTAGCATGATTCTGATTGACTTCTGGTAAGTCAATAGTTTCGTAGTCATGTTATGATCCTGAGTCATTGATTAATAGAATTATTAGGTCCTTGAACCTCGCAGTCGACACGTGGATTGATGTAATAACAGTTCATGAATATTAATTTAATAGTCTTGAGCTTCCTTAAAATGTAGATAATAATTACCTACTTAAAATGTTACATATTTAAGAAACATGATTATATTTGAAAATATAATTAGGTAGGTACTAGATATAAATACTGACATTTTGTTTTCGATCTGAGCGAATAGTTGACGTTTAAAGTATTATATATTCAAAATAATGATGTGATTCGATGCAAACTACTGCGAAAGACTAAAAAGAAAATAATGTTATATAAATAATAGAGATGAAAATAAAAACGATAGAGAAATTATTTGAATCTTCGTGTACAGAAAAACAATAGATAACTTTGCAGCAAATATCAAAGGTGCTGAAATAACAGATTATATTACATTTACTCCGGGAACAGAATATACAAAATCTAGAAATTAGAAAATGGAATACTATAGAGTGCATCAACTTATATTAAACAAAGGCATTTCGCGACACGCTCTCGTGAATCAAAAACAATAAAGTACCGCATAATGACGTTACATCTGCACATAATAATTATTATTCTAATAATATATTGTACCATAAATTATAAAACTTAATATGCAGTGATATGATGATAATGAATCAAGGACTTTTGATTAATAATGTATATAAATGCGTTTATAAATATTATTTATTATTGCAGCTGCAGTGCTTTTCGTTGTTCTTCTGTCTTTTGATGACTTAATCGATTTGTTGACCTAAAATATATTACCTATCTTTTAGTTGAAGGGTAGAGGCCTGTTTTTTTTAACGTTTTTTTTTCTTAAGTTTAAGGGACGGGAAATTATGATAGCAAATATACATTCATAATTTAAGCTATACTTTGATGAAACATTAATGTACTTCTAACAGATGGGATTGATTACAAAAGAACTTTCATAAAGTTATATGAAAAATAATATGTTTTGTGAAAATCTTTTTAATGTCACTGTAGGTACATTAAGTAGCTTCTTGATATTGTCTCTAGTATCCAATAGAGAAGTTTGTTGGTCATTTTTAATTTAACTTTTTCCACTAGTGCAGTCTTTTTTCTGTCTAAGTCAGTCTCTATTTCAATCATTCTAAAATACACCTGTCTTTGTTGTATATTATATTAATTTATTTTAAATGTAAGAGACGGGTAACTACTAGTTAGTTAGGTACTAGTTTTATATGTATTACGACAGAAGTATTACATTAGTTTTCTGTCTGTGTTATCTGAATTATTTCAATTCATTTCGCGATCTCAAGATTATACTAATTACCTAATAACTTCAGCAAAGCAAACTGTACTTATTGACCTATCCTTATCTAACACTACGACTTGCGGTCCAGATGAAAAGAGACAGCAATAATTTAAAAGATACGTTTGCTTGTTTTTAACTGAATTCTTTGTTTGTTTTACATTAGAAATTGATCCAGACAATAGCTAAAGTCCCATGATCAATATAGGGCCATGGGAAACGCCACACAATGTGTTTTCCCATAAATGTAAGGTACCTACGCCTGAGGCTATTCAGTCGTTTCGTATTGAGGAAGCGGCTAGCTGCGCGTGCTCAGAAAAAGTATAAAAAGTTCGTTGGCGAGGTGTCATGGCGAAAACGCTGATATGGTAATTCTATTTTTAAATTTAAATTTGTTTTATTTAATAACATATTTCGCTTCTAATTTATTTCTTAAGTTATATATATAATTTATTCTGCATGAAGCTTAGAATTTATTTCAGAACTTGTGTGAAAATTGTGTTTCTATATGTTTGTCTCTTTCACACTATGTCCTTGGCAGTATAAGTAGAGGTCATTATTGGACCTTCTACGTGGCTTTTGCAACTGTAGGTATACATTATGTTATGTGTACATTTGGTATATATTGCAAACTAACTCTTGATAAATTAAAGGAAGTTTTGAAAGTGTAATGTCTCTTAATTGTTTTATTAGTAATCCTACATAATATAAATTATGAACATGATTCGTTGCAACTTAACTTTCAAATAACAGATGAGTTACTTCAATCATTATCTATTGTAATACTTTTTTAGTAGGGGTGTAATTAGAAATACGTCTTATCAATGTCAAATTACATACAAATACCCCTATAGTCAAAATTCTATTTTGTTACTTCGCAATAAATATCATTGTAAAATAACTAGTTTTAAATGAAATCCCTGTCTAATAAAATATCACCCAAAGCGCATAAATTAAATTAATAACAAACGAACATCGTCTTCTTTATTCAATAATACACTTTATTACAATGTGTTTAAGGTAGGTATTAAGAAAGTAACCTAGTGAACCTATTTTGTTTTAAAATGCACAATTGCAACGCGTTTGGTGGTCGCTTTAGACAATCAATAAATAAAATACATATTTAGATACAAAGGGAAAACCACATGATATTCCTTGACAAAAAAAAAAAAAGAATTAGCTACTGGTTTTCAATAACGGGAATTACGCCGCGCGTTTAAGCCAAGGGAATCCAGCTTTTAAGTCAGGGGGGCAGAGGGTCGGGTGTCTAGTCATATCAGACTTGAATTCGATAATTCTAATTAGAAAAAAAGAGTATTTCTATTTTGTGGTGACCCCCTTAGAGCCACGAAACCCCGGTCGTGACCCCCATGACCCCCGTGGATCCGCCCTTATGTTTAGATATCAAAAGAAAACAAATTTATTCAATAAGATTATCAAATAAATGTAGGTATTCAAATATCTAGCGGCGTTGTTGGTATTTACGAGATTTGAACTAATTGAGCGGGAATTGGAAACAAAATTTTTTTCAAATACAATTTGTTTATTGAAATCTATTTGAATTTCGAACAAATTTTTGTTCTATCACTAGGCGTGTAGGTAACATAATTATTGTAGACATATCAATTACGTATTGATATGTTTAATTTGGATTTGGAAATATTTTGTAGGTTGGTAACATTTGAATGACGTAACATAACATACTATCGTGCCTGTCGTCCCCGAAGGGTTAAGTAGAGGCGTGCTATAGTGAGGTCCCATGTAATAGGGGGCGAGCCTGTTGCCATTAACCGGGCATTAATCCAACCACCGAGCTGCTACTGAGAATTTCATAGAAAAACCCAATGACAATGACTTTGGATCGAACCACGACTACTAGATCATCGAGGCAGTGAATGATCTACAAAGCGTTTGATTTGAATAAAGTTCAAATATTAACTTATGTATACCGAGTAAGTATGAAATCGGACTTTTAATTCTGATCGGCTACCATATGAACAAAAATATAAAAATCTTTAATCTGCTTATGAAAAAAGTTTTTTTATTTCTGTTTAAATTAAATTAAAATATTACAGAGTAAAGTAACAAAGTTAAAATCATTGTGGTGATTCGTATAATTATCGTGGTACATTGTTAATTGATTTAATATTCACTAGCGCGACTACTGAGTGTGAGGTCCTAGGTTCGATTCCAGTTTTAACAACATACATCATCTACATACAGCATCTCGATATTGCTATGACATAAAACCTTAATATACTAATAATAATCCGATGAACTGTAGGTGTACACCAGTACCTACACTTCTGTCTAACCTGTAAGGAATACAAGCATGATGGTATATGAAAATAATTCATTAAATAAGGTCTATCAATAGCTTTCGTCTCCGTCTCCCGCCGACAGCTATGACCTAGATTAAATTAATGAATTCATAATAACATTTTATTAATCTAATTAATCTTATCGCCTTAGACCTATAGAAACTAAGTTACAATATAATAATTAGCGTTAGGTATTAACGAACACGAAAACGATAATACTAATATCGTTTTCCTTATAATTTATGTGGATAACTGCAACAGCATGCTCAAGAATTTAACTGATTGGTGATTAAAAATCATTCATAAATATGTTTCGGTAGAGTTGAAAGTGGAATGCAATTGGTAATTACAATAAAATTGTGACAGCTTAGGATAAATTATTTGGAAGTATTGTACATAACTCCGCCCAGCGTTGCCAACTGGCTCCCGGGTTTGATTCCGGTAGGAAGAAAATAATGTTGGTGTGATGAGGATCAACATTTGTTTCATATTCACTAATAGTGTTAGTGTATCTAAGTGGCGCTGTGTCATAGTGACACATCACTGCTGGGCACAGATCTCCTCTCATTTAAAGGGGTTTAGGCTATAGTCCGCTTTGCGTCTATAGGCACCGCACTCATTTAGTTTTGATTGGCAGTTTCTCACTAAAATATCATCATCATCATCATCATCATCATCATCCCATATTCGTCCACTGCTGGACGTAGGCCTCCCCTAGTGAACGCCTAAAAATATCAATCAGGCAAAAAATATCTCCTCACGATGTTTTCTTTGAACATTTGAGCATTTGATAAATAAGCATATACCATTGTAAATTCATCAGCGTGTGTGTTGGGATTGAACTCAAAACTTTTGACTTCTTCAAGTCCTAAAGTCGCACCACTAAGCTATCACAGCTTACATGGCAATGGCAAGTACGAACCTAAAAAAAGGTTTGATGTTATTTTAACAGGCTTAATCTCATTTCGTAAATTAAAAGAATAATGAAATATTCAGGAAACTATTATCAGGGTTAAGGACGGAGCGTACTATTCAAATATCTTGGAAGGATATTTGTATTAGCTCTCCCAAAAAAACATTCTATTTATTTATTTATTTATTTATTTATTAGGGACAACAAACAGCAGTATATTAAATATTACACATGATAGGAGTACTAAACTAATAGAATTAGCCAATACACTACTCACGACGTTATCCACAGATTACCATATCAAATAATTAGCATAGGTACCTACTGTTAATAATAACAATAAGGGCAAACTTAAAGATACACATTACAAGATTAAAATTATTACTCGGTTTGTTATTAAAATATATCCCGGAGAGCATAAAATAAAATTAAAAAAAAAAGAAACAAAACCAAAAAAGGAAGGACGGACTTAAAGCTACATAATACATGAGGTGTATGAATCAAAATTAAGTAACATCGAAACTTATGGCTGTTCCATTAAAGTGGAAATAACTTGATTTTTAAACCTATTCCTGTTCAGAAATATAATATCAATGGATCCAAACTTTTTATTATAAGTGTCGACTAATCGGTGCAGCGGTGAGCGTGCGCCTGAGTTGGTATGACAGAAGTTAGTGGCAAATAAACATCGTGAACGTACTTCTCTACTTTGTACTGTGCGAGGGACCAGGTAGCACAAACTTCTCACAAGATCAGAACAATCAAACTTGTTGCGGCATATACTGAACAGGGTCATCATTTCTAGGAGTATGCGTCTAGATTGTAGGGTCAGAATATTATATTTAACGAGCAACGATTGGTAGGAAATCCTTTTACGAAAGCATCTATAGTGCACAGAGCGAAGGTACTTACGTTGGACCAACTCCAAAATGTCTATATATTTTTTGTAAAAGGGATTCCAAATAGGGACTGCGTATTCTAATTGTGGTCGGATTATGGACTTGTATAAATGCAAATAAGTGGAAGGGCGGCGGAATTCTCTAGAAGCGCGCATTACAAGACCAAACATTTGATAAGCTTTATTGACTATATTATTCACATGCGCATCGAGATGGAGCATGGAGTCTAACTGAACACCAAGATCGCGGAGACAAGTAACTTTATTTAGGACAGTATTGCCAAAACTGTAACTAAACTTGATAACCAATTTCTTTTTGGTAAACGTAATACTATGACATTTAGAGTAACTGAGCTGAAGTTTGTTAGAAGAGCAGTATTCCAAAAAACGATCAAGGTCTTTCTGTAAATCCATGCAATCAGATTGAGTCGTGATATTTTTATATATCTTTAAGTCATCCGCATATAGGAGAAATTTTGAAGATTGAAAACAATTTTTAATGTCGTTAATAAATAAAATGAATAATAATGGTCCTAGAATGGATCCTTGCGGGACTCCCGACGTGACTTTAATGGGACTAGACTCATAGCCACTTATCACCACTTTTTGAGTCCTATCAGTGACGTAAGAAACGAACCAGCGAAGCAGATTTCCTCTGATGCCGTTAAATGCAATTTTATCCAGTAGTAACTTGTGATCCACTTTGTCAAAAGCTTTTTGGAAATCAGTATATACCGCATCAATTTGCTGTCTATTATCAAGGCTTTCAAATAACTGCGATGTAAAAATAAGTAGGTTACTCACGCAGGACCTATCCTTTACGAACCCATGTTGTTCTTTTAATATCAAGTGGCGTAGGACGGGGTAGATCTCGTTGTGAACGAGTTTTTCAAAAAGTTTAGAGAGCGCCGACAGCAAGGATATTGGGCGGTATGTTGACACATCATTTTTAGAGCCGCTTTTGTGGACTGGTACAATGTTAGCTCGTTTCCAGATTTCGGGAAATACGCCATTAGTAATGCATTTATTAAATAATAAGAATAGCGGCAAGCACAGTGTGTCGCAGGTGTTTTTTAAGAAGATAGAGGGAATCCCGTCAGGGCCCGGCCCCTTAGATGCATCTAAAGACTTAAGTTCACTCTGTATCTTGTCCATGGAAAAGTGTAAATTGCAAAGGTTAATATCATTATCAGGAGTAGGGGGCGGTGGTTCCCATGAATTATGATCAAATGTAGAGGGTTCATATACCGAATGGAAAAATGTGGAGAATAAATTACAGGTAGCAGTTGGTTCATTGGCAGACTGTTTTTGGTAATAGACTGTAGAGGGGATATTGTTACCGGATTTGCGACTGGAGACGTACGACCAGAATGCCTTGATATTCACAGCCACGCTATCTTCCACCGTATTCATATATCTTTTATAGCATATTTCCGCGTCTCTTTTAAATTTCGCTCTATAAATGGAAAATACTTCATAGTCGCTGATATTTCCGTATTTTTTCCACTTGGTCCATGCTTGTGATTTCTTTCTGTATGTATGCAACAGTGATTTAGTGAACCATTTCGGAAAATTACAGCTTTTGGGTTTGTGCACGGGAGTGTGTAGCTTAATGATGTCATAGATCTTTTCGTAGAAAATTGAAACTGCTTCCTCAGGAGGTAGTTCTTCTAGTAGGCTAAGCCAGTCAACGGCTTCAATTTCGGAATTAATATCAGCATAGTCAGATTTGTAATAATTAAATGACCTATGATTTATTTCTTTAGATGAACAAGAAGGTTTTTTAAATGGTATTAATGCATAGAAGACTGGATGGTGGGAATCAATGGGCAAAAGCGAAACATTAGGAGTATGAGTCTCTACGTGTGTGTTACAGAAGAATAAATCGAGGATGCGCCCGTTGTCGTTAGTGGTACTGTTATATTGGTTCATATCCAGTAGAGAGCAAAAACTCAATAGATGACGACTAGCACTTGAAATACTGCTACTCGCGGCACACACCATATGAGTTTTAGAACTAATCCAATTAATCTCAGGTAAATTAAAATCACCGGCTAAAACAACGTATTCTATAGAGGGATCGTCAATTAAAATAGCCAGTGAATCAATAAAGTTAACATAAATGTCTTCTGTTGTATTTGGCGGTATGTAAGTTGTGCAAATTAGTAAATATTTATTATCGTGAAAGAGGATTTTAATTATTTTATGTTCAGGTAAGATCAATGGAGGAGACAATGTGACATATGACGAATTAAGGGTCTTTGCGATCGCTATTAAGACGCCTCCTCCATCTTTCTTATTAGAGACGGAACGATTACGGTCGCATCTGTATACCAAATAGCGGCTATCAATAAATTCATTTTCAGAAATATCCGGCGTCAACCAAGTTTCGGTTAAGATAATGACATCATAAGAGTGAGACAATATGTTAATATACAGTGTATTCAGTTTAGACCTGATCCCTCGGCAGTTCTGATAATAAATACATAAATTATTATTATCTACAGCCATTATAAAAGCGTGGAAACACAATAGAATTGAATCTGCAAGTATAGTTAAAAAATAATGCATTTAGTTTTGAATGGGAAATAATTGATTGTATACAAAACAAAAAGGTATTCGTATGTAAAAGAACAGTTTTAAAGTCTAACAACACAGTAATCAACCGATGCATAAAAGTATAACACGCATGTGAACATTTACAAACTAGATACGAATAATTGAAAAAAATATTTTGTGTTAAGTAAGCAAATATGAAATAATCATTAACATAAATAAAACTTGGGCGTGCCACACAAGACAAAATATATCCAGAACATAAATACCTAACGTAAAACGCAACATACCAACTTATAAATAAAAACTTAACCCCACCACCAAGTAGCGACAGGCTCGGAGAAACATTAGTTAACAATATTAGAATCAGACGGGCGAAAATTTGGCTTAATCTTACAGGATATTTCATCTTCCGTGCGAATGACCAAAGTAGAGGAGTCTTCAGATTCTTTGACCAGGACAGTCGCATTCCTGACCCATACGAACTTGAATTTCTATAGGTATTCTTATCAACGGTAGAGTCATAGAATACTCGTGCAGAAAGTGCATAGCGAGCTGAGCTAGAAAGCAAACTCTTTAACAAAACATACTCTGTAGTATTCTGTAGTAGGTAGATTAATACATTATTATCGATTCAATTTTGACCAGAAAACTTTTTGCATGTACAGTATTATGAATTTTATTGTTTACTAAATTAGACAGGAAATGCCTTACATATGTTTTAAACATCACAATCGTCGCTTTTAAAATTGCACTGTCGATAGCACGCACCAAATATTGCCAATCAGTTGTTGTACAGCAGTTTTCAATACAGAATAAGTTCTAAACAAATGAGCGCACTAAATATTGCACAGTGTTCATATTTGAGTTGTTGGAAAAGACACTGTCTGACGTCTGCAATCACACAAATAATTCTTCTAACGGGCTCTCTTTAATTTTTTACAGGTTAACCGTAAATATCCTCCTATTTGGTTGCATATCACCTCAGACACTGAATATAACGAATCCAAATAACATTGGAATATGCAAAGGAGGACTTTTCAGAGACATCAATGACTTAAAAAGCTTAAAAGGCTGCTTCGTCATTCTAGGCAAACTAGAAATTTTCATAGAGCGAGGAAATAAATCGGACTATAATGATTTGACCTTTTGGGATCTTAGAGAGGTGAAAATAATCAGTTTTTAATAAGTATATTACTTTATAAATAAGAAATATTTACATACTTAAGTTTTTAGATTTAATTTATGATGTTTAGTGACTGCCGGCCACCGTCTCAAAAAAATTAAAGTAGTGCACGCGTGTATATATGTAACAAAAAGAACGGCACATCCGTCGTGAAAGAAAGAGACAGATGCATAGTATTTAAAATAAAGGTGTCCTAAAATACAGGCCTCGGCTTAGTTTAGGCACCAGTCTCCCACAGATAAAATTTGTTTTGTTTTCAAGTTGCTTGTAATTGTACCAAACTATTAATTGTTTTATTTGTGGAAGTCAACAAAGAATTATTAAGTCTATTAATTTAATACATAAATACCAAAATTATTTATTTGTATAAATACATATTAGGAGATGATTCAATATTTTAATAAGATATTGATTAAATCATTATAAGAAGAAAATTGTTACCACGAAACGACTCTAGTTGCGACTTTAAGAAATACGACGCGCATAATCATTTTTTTTATCTACAGGAAGTATGGACTGCGTATGGATGTAATAATTACTAGTTTTAATCCTTCACTTGTATTTCAGATAACAGAATATCTAGTAATTTATCGAGTGAGGGGTCTAGAATCTGTTGGAAAGCTATTCCCGAACCTGACGAGAATAAGAGGGATCAAGTTGTTGAACAATTTTGGCTTGATTGTGTACGACAATGCCAATCTCAGAGAGGTAAATTGAATGCTGTATTACTCCTAAATTTGAACTACATTAGTATAGTGCTGTCTTTCAGCTTAATTAAAGTTTTTAATTAAGCTGGAATTATTCTTCGACATTGGTTCTAAAGTCGTGGCGATCCTTGGGGGAGACCTATGTCCAGCTGTGGACGTCTAACGGTTGAAATGATGATGATGATGATTATTGGTTCTAAGTCTAAAGTTGAGGGTCAGTAACGCGCACACGACGCTCCTGATGTTGCAAATGTCTATAGAATAAGGTAACCGCTTACTATTAGGCGGACTGAATTGTAGCTGTGGTAACTTAGCGGTGCGACCAGTGGACTGAGATGTCAGAGGTCTCGAGTTCGAACCCAAGGCACCACTGACATTTCGGAAGTTATGTGCGTATTTATCACATGCTCAAACAGTGAAGGAAAAACATCGTGAGGAAACCTGCATGCTTGAGAGAATTCTCGATGGCATGTGCAGTTGCCAACCCGCAGTAGGCTTGCGTGGTGGACTATAGCCTAATCCCTCTCAATCGAGAGGAGACCCGTGCCCAGCAGTGGGACATTAATGGGTTGATGATGATGATGATTAGGCGGACCGTAAGCTTGTTTGCCGTCTTGTATAAAAACTAAAAATAAGTCTATTTAAATGCAGCTGAGTATTTAAACGAAGCGAAAACCATCAGATCTTTGTAGCCTTATGCAAATTGTTTCCCAAGAATAAACTGGTGGTCAGGGTTTTCATGTGTCGAATTACATACTATAAGATATATATAATAATTGGTATCAATGGCTGTGAACATGTTAGGCAGAAATAAATTTGGTGACGACACAGTATCAATGCGTCATTACCAAATTGTATTATTAATTTCCTCCTTCCGAACAGAAAGATGCGATAGAAGGATTTGGGTTTAAAATATGTAAATATATATTGTATATTATATTATATGGTTTTGCAGATAGGCCTCTACAGTCTTCTCAAAATCGATAGAGGAGGGGTAACTATGTGGGAGTTACCCCAAGCCTGCTTCGTGGACACTATAGACTGGAAGGTCTTGGCGCCGAAGGCTCGGCACGTGATAAATCCTCCCGACAGACAGATCCAGTGCGTCATCCCCTGTACTTGTTCCAGGAATACTTCGTCAAACCGTTGCTGGAATAATAAGTAAGTACTATATATCTGCTCCTGTTGTACATTTTCTAAGGAAGCCTCCGACATATTATTCTCTAACATGTGGCTTAAACACACTGTTGACCTGTATATTGAGGTATTATGTATCTTGATAATATAATTATTAACAATTGTCAAGATCAAGGCTATTCGCTGTAGATCAAGGCTCAATTTATACTGTCGTCTAGCAATTTTAGGCTTGGCTATTTGGCAGGGCTAAACTATCTCTTAGGTGTTAAAATTTATTTTTGCGTAATTTTCACATCATCTGTTTTTTGTAAGGACGTATAGTTTATCAAATCTTTCTTATGGTTTATCAACAATATGTTTACAAACTGCTGACTTCTTGGAACGATGGAATTGTAAGAAAGCTGTTAACAATTACAACATCAAGACACCCAACACCTCAGTCTGCACGTGACCGATCCGAATCGATTTGTCATTTCGTCTCCTCTCAAGCAAATATCGGCTTTGGATTATATCGGTACATTAATAAGGCATTTTTGTAATTGCTAGATCCTGTATAATTTATATATATTTTTTTGGTTCATGTCCACCACCCAACTCCATATTACTGCAACCCTTGTAAACCAGAATCGACAATAGTAACCATTCAGAAAATCGTCGAGACAATGAAGTTCGACATGTCCCAGGGGAATGATTTTAATTGTCTTGTGGAACCCCCAACGATTTTAATCATGCAATTATATAGGAGGTTTAAGAAAAATATCAGTTTTCCACTTCCCTCCTTATTAAGCCAGAGACAGAAAAGAGTTTAAATGTCATTGACATGAGAACAGTTGTTCACAACTGCGTTAAGCCCAGTTGCCAGGTACCACGGATGACAAATGAATAAATTATGGGTCCTACTTATATTGTGAGCAAATGATTCCAATAATAGATATGGCTAAAACGCTAGTCAAGCATCCTACTATTTATATGTAAATATATTGACTTCATTAAAACTCTGTATAAATTACTACTTTGAATACTTTCCGTTCTCCATAGAAAATGCCAGCTGTTTTTGGACGGGCCTGACGCTGACAGATGTAACAGCCAATGCCTGGGATGTCGTAAAGTTAATAAAGACATTTGTTTTGTTTGCCGACACTACACGCATAAGGGACAGTGTGTGTCTCAGTGTCCACCTGATGCGTAAGTCCTTATATACGTTCCAAAATAATCTTTAGCGGTAAAGATATAGGAATCAAAACCTTAAATTGTATCTCTGTATTTTAAAATTCAGCCGTGATAATTAAGGGACCATACATTAGATGCCAAGTCAACACAGTTCACAAACTTTTAAAAGGTCCGTTATATGATTACAAAGTTTTAATTATTTTGGATTAACGTACCATAGTTGCAATTATGAGCCATATTTTTAATAAAAGTTGTTATGTCGTAACTTTTTTGCAGAATTCTTCTTCAAGATAACCAGTACTGTATCACAGAAGAGGAATGCTATGGTCTTGGCCGATGGATATGGAATAAGACTTGTGTAGCTCAGTGCCCTATGGACTACAGGGTGAACAATAAGACCGCAACGCCATTCTGTGAACCTTGTACTCATTGTGAAATTGTAAGTAATCAAATTCTATTCTATTTTAAATTCAAATTCTATTCTATTCTAATATAAAATGATATATTTAGTAAATATGGTCTTCTATAGAGATTTGCTTGATTTTCAGACTTGTAAAGACTTGAGAATAAACTCGCTGAGCGCCATCCAAAGTGCAGAGAAATGCGTTTACATAAACGGATCATTGATCATTCACATAAACGCAATTCCAGGAGTGATGAATGACCTAAAAACATACCTAGGTCAAATACAAGAAGTCTCCCATTATATATCTATGGAGGGTTCCGACTTAACAACGTTAGATTTTCTGTCTTCTCTACGATTAATTAAAGGCGAAAAATTAAAAGATGATAAATACAGCCTTGTGATAAACCATAATCATAATCTCCAAACACTATTTAGTCCAAAGGTCATGAAAAATCTTAAAATCAATAATGGTACAGCAAGGTTCGAACATAATCCAGTACTCTGTATGTCAAAAATTGACGAATTGAGTAACCGATTTCCGATTTTACCAAATTCGATAGAGATTCCAACGGGCTCTAATGGATATCGCGGTGGATGCCAAGATGTATCCTTCGAATTCGCAATAACCTTCATTAATGATTCCTCAGTTTCGATTAAGTTCTCGCCTATAGTCCAATCAAGTGAAAATAAAGTCTACTCAGCGTTATATGTGCGTTTACCACCTGGAGTTGATACAATGATAGTTCCTGAGACATGCAGTGAATTTGAATGGCATACTGTTGATATCCCAACATCACTGGATAAAAACTACGGTGTTGTGGAGTTGACTAAATTACAACCGGCATCAACTTATGCTCTATGTATCGAAATATATGACTGTAAGGAGAAGCGCTTGGTCCGAAGCAATATATTTAACTTCTCAACGCCTGTTGGAATTCCTGAGCCACCATTTATCGTTGAGCTAGTCGCATCTTCGTCAGGCGCTGTGGTACTTCGGTGGGTCGATCACAGAGATTACGTCCTCCATATTGATTACTACGAATTGGATGTAGCTTTGATAGAAAAGGATTCAAGAAAATCCGCGGTAAACTATTGCCTATATACAGAAGATTTATTTGACACAGACTACACACGTCATGCATTAGTAAGGAGGCCACCTCCAGAATATTTGAAAGGTTGTGAATCTATGTGTGGTGTACTATCGACACTCACTCCTGGGGCTATGGTAGAAGAGTACTTTGACGTTTGTGATGATTTCCGTTTCAATTGCAATCACAAAGAAGCAATTATTTCTAATAATTCAACTATAGGCAACTACGTGCGTACCCTTGTTTTAAATATTACAAATCCAAAAAGCGTTTTCCGAATTGGTGGGTTGGCGCCATATAGTGACTATAAGTTTAGATTGAGGACTTGTTCTGGTCATAATTGTAGCAGATTTGCCAAAGGTGTCGTTAGAACTTTCCGTTTAAAGAACGCTGATGTCCCTAATATTTCATATGCATACGCGAATCAGTTTGGCCATATCTATGTAACATGGAACCCTCCTAATGTCACTAATGGTCCAATATTAGCTTATGCCGTTGAAGTGATGCCAAAAATTAATGAAAATAATCTTATGCCTCAAGCTTGGTGCGTGATGGCTAGCGAAACGAGGATCTTCGTGAAATCTGTGATAATACCTAATTATTTAATTAGAGTGTGTGTCAAAACACTCGCTTCAAGTAATTCTTGCAGCGATTGGATGAAAGTTACCGCCGTAACTGAGTCCAAGACGATTATGTTATGGATGGGTGTGATTTGTGGCGTTTTCATATACATTGCATCTTGTGTAGTGGGATGGTTCAAGAGGAGATTGAGACCTCGCGGTGATGTAGTACCGTTAGTGGATAGTTCAGTTTCATGGCGTATTGAGAGCGAACCACCGGATGTGATGTTATCAGATTTCGTATTTCATAACATACCTTTAGATTAATTGTGATAGTTGTGGCTAAATAACGCATACTTTTCATTATTTTTTCCTGCAAGCTATTAATATTTTTTAATTAAAGGGGTGTTGAGAGGCAATATTGTGCCGAAATTCAATTTGTTTAATGAAACGCAAAAGAGTTCATATTCGCTGTAATGTCTGTTTCATTTTTATGATAGCTTAAATTAAATTGTTTCAATGTTATATGCGGAACACTCGCGTCTGTAACTTTAATCCAAATCCTTTTATGAAAGGTGTTATTTTAAAAGCTGTAGGTATAATTAATTCTGATTTTTATGGAGTTAAAATGTGTTCATAATTTATGAAAGCGGTGATCTGAAATTAAAGATTTTATTAAATAAATTGAAATAAAGCAAATAAGCATTTTCATTTTTTAATTCAATAAAATGTTGCATTTATGGAAAACTTGACGAGAGAGGATTTCAAATGATAAAAATGAACGAATAGAGGTGCCCAATGCACCTCTATTTGTTTTAAGTATGTATATCAATATATATGTAAGTATATTAAATATAAATTAAGTAAAAAAACGAATCACTCGATGCGATTCAGATATCGTTCTCGCGCTAAAGATTTTAAATTACAATGGTTTAAGTGCTATTTTTGCCAATCCAGAAAAGGAGCTTGATTTTCTCAGCTCATAGTATTCTAGACTTAAGTTTATTAGACTTAACTTACTTATTTGACATTAATTTGATAACTTAACTTTTAAATTGATAACTTTAAGCATTTCTGAGAAAGTTGGTTTTGATTGATTCAACAGACGCGGAATGAAATAATTCCCATAGTACTTCTACAAGTACTGTTTTCAAGTGCGTTACGGAACTCTAAAAATGGAGGAAGTTCTTGGGAATTTGTTAATTTACATTACTACAGAATTTCCGAGAATTCTCTGCGTAGCGATAAAATTAAATGTTTCATACGAAACGATTGATATTAATTAAATTTGTAGATTTTTTATGGTTACTAGACACCTAATAAGAATATGAAAGAATATAGGGCACTATTATGTAGGTACATTATTATATGTTTTTCATAAGTAAACACGGATCAAACGTTTAATATAATTCAATATTGATTAATTTATTTTAAACGCTTGTTTTTAAACATACTAAAAGTGTCCAGTAAAGAAATAAAATATTAACTAATAAAAAATAATAATAATATTATTGGTATTACTTTGATAGAACTCCGTATTGCTAGGTATATTTTTTCTTCCTAGTTTTAGTTTTCTATCTATTTTATATCGCATATTCCCATACTGCTCCAGATATGGAAAAATGATAACAGGAAAGGGTAGCACAGCTGTTTTATTGAGGAAAACGTCAAGGAAACTCGAAAGTAATAATAAGCACTCTTCAGTGTCAAACGTCACATTAAATGTTAAGGCGGGTGGGTCCATGATGCCAGTCTATGCGCACGTGCATGAACATGTTCGCATGCATTTTCCGAACATCGTATATGACGACCTAATTAGTCCAGCGGTTAACACTGCCTTCTGGGCTATGGGATACGTTGAAATAAAACTACTTTTTACGGATTTTATCGCGGTACATTGATATTATTTTAACCCGACGTTTCGGATCCTTAACAGCATCCATGGTCACGGGCCGACTGAGGTGTTGGTCGTCTTGAATTTATAATTACTAACAGCTACCTTACATTTTTAATTATTATTGACAATCCCGATTTACACAGAACGAGATCAAACCGAACTGCACGGCCGAAGGACACAGCCTTCGGTCGTGCAGTTTGGTTCTTGGAATTAGATTTAATGGAATCTATGATGGGGTTCCAAGCAGATGGTAATACCCAGCCATCTTCTCTATCACCTCACTCGGCCGATCCAAAACGTCGGGTTAAAATAATATCAATATACCGCGATAAAATCCGTAAAAAGTAGTTATATTTCAATGTCTAATATTCGCGTAAGTATAAGAAATCAATATATGGGATACGTGTTCGAATCCCGGTAGGGACAAATGTTTGTGCGATGAGTATGAGCATAAACATTTGTGACTGAGTCATGGATGAATCTACACATGTATAATATGTATGTTTTTACAAAAAGAAAATCAGTGGACTGCGAAGTTGAAAGTCTCGAATCCAAATCCAAGGCACGCATTACTGACTTTTCAAAGTTACGTTGTGAGGAAAGCTGCATGCCTGAGGGATTTTCAAGAGGGCGTGTGATGAACGTGTGATGGAGTATAACCTAATGCCTCTCAAAAAGAGGAGACTCGTGTCCTGCAGTGGAACAATAAATGGGTTGTTGTTGATGATGATGACGGTTTACAGTCACCGTAGTTTAAGCAGCGTCTCCAATCTCAAAAAAAAAACCCGTGCAGTGTACAAGACGTCTAGTAAGTATCCGTAAATTGGTGCCTTCAATTTCGCCTAGTTGTGTAATAATGCCCGTAGTTATATAAATAGTTTTTCATCATCATCATCATCAACCCATTATTGTCCCACTGCTGGGCACGGGTCTCCTCTCATTTGAGAGGGATTAGGCTATAGTCCACCACGCTAGCCTACTGCGGGTTGGTAGACTTCACATGCAAGCATGCAGGTTTCCTCACGATGTTTTCCTTCACCGTTTGAGCATGTGATAAATACGCACAGAAATTCCGAAAAGTTAGTGGTGCGTGCCCGGGTTTGAACTCGAGACCTTTGACATGCCAGTCCACTGGTCACGCCACTAGGCCACCACAGACAGCTCTTATTTTATTATCTAATATATAAAATTCTCGTGTCACAGTTTTCGTTGCCATACTCCTCCGAAACGGCTTGTCCGAGTTTGATGAAATTTTTTGTGCTTATCCGGTATCTATGAGAATCGGCCAACATCTATTTTTTTAGTCCCCCTAAAAGTTAGGGGTAGTCCACCAACCCCTATAATGTGGCAAAACAACGTTTGCTGGGTCAGCTAGTTTTACTATAATATAATTTATTTATGTTAAGTACCATAACATACAGAATAACATTATTAAAAAACTAATTGAATCAAAATGTTTCCACCTAGGTAGGTATATCCATAAAGTTAAAAAGAGTCTTTGTTACGACTCTTACTTTTGCTTGAGTTTAACACAGAACTTAAGGGGAAATTATTTCGATTCCACCAAATTATTTAGCGTTATCTTAACTTTTTCACTTACAAACTTTCTTTCCTATTCTCATTTATAATTGAATTTGTTACCAGCTATAACTTGGCCTTTTGTGCTAACTAAGATTTGGTAACAGATAAACGTTACATTTATTGTGAATTTGAATTTATACTAATAATATATCTGGACATTATGACAACGCCATCTAGTTTTGTGGTAAGCAAAGAGGCTTTTGTTACGGGTACTAAATGTTTGATACACTATTCTGATTGCTTGGTATGTGTAGGTATAATTTCATTTCATTCCTACCTATTTAAATGAGGGGAGGGCTAAATATGAGTATTTTTAACCGACTTCAAAAAGGAGGCGGTTATATGTTCCGATGTTTTTTTTACACAAAGCAACTGCCTTCTGACATCCGTTACCCTATTTTTTATATTGTTAAAAGGTTTACGCTTCACCACCAGGTCGCTGACAGCGATCCACGATCGTGCGCGCTTAGCTACAAGACAACGATTCACTTTAGATTTAAACACACCCGATTATATCTATTGCGGATGAATACAACTCTAAACTGGTTGTCAGGGTTTTAGGGTTTTCAACTAGCTTTAACATCTGTCTGTATTGTTGTATGACAACCAGATCCAACGGCTTGACATGCTCTCTGGGGCTCTGAGGGGTCTCGATATCCTAAGAATCATCACTCATCCACAGACCAAACTCGATTAGCGCAAAAACTGTGATGTGTTTATGATATTGACACAAAGCTTGGAGTACTGTGAGAAATAATGCACGATAGGTATTCTGTGTTTAAGCTGTAATAGTATCTTTGTATGCTTAACTATTTACTGTAACTGGAAGATCCGTGTAAATAAATAAATTAAATAAAGCGGTCGATCAGCGTGGTTATTACTTAGTGACAAGACCCTCAACAGCAGTACCCTACCCAAATATAATCCTGGTAATATTATATGATACAGTAAGTTACGGAATCCATATCGGGCTTGGTGCCAATTTTACTGTTAGATCGTTTACATAATTCGTCCCTGTATACGAGGACAAACTATTTTCTTTGGGTTCAGGTATCTAGGTAAAGCTATTTTTAGAACCGATGCTTTCTCAAGCATCGATTCTAAAAATAGCTTTGCTCAAGTTATCTAAGAAATAAGAATACTTTGACTAGTAATCATATTTATCTATCATGTACAAGGACATCATAACTACATAATGCTATAATGAGTCTTTCGGTTTCTCTACATGCTATTTTTTACAGATATGACTATATAGATGGCAGTTCAGACTAGGCTGACTATGAACATCGTATTTAGTTTTTACGAATTGACTTGCCTAGTAGCTAATTGGGTCAATCCCCGCATATACCATTAATTCCACAATTTCAGGTCCTTATGAAAGGGAAGGAAACATATTATTTATAAGAGTTAAGGGCGTTAGAGATAATCTTGCATTGCGATGATAAAATGCCGATGTTGACGCAAGAACAGCTGCAATAGTTAGCTTTGACCTAATTAGAGGATGTAGGAAGCAGGAAACCAAATGTATCCTTGTCACACACTGCGAACGTGACATATCTCTGTGCAGATGGCCACTTACACAATTATATATCTGTCCAATTTAATTGCTCTCACCCATTCATTAGAGTAAATGCGGTAATAATTGCGACCGGTCTGCAATATGACGGCGTTTGTGAATAATTCTGTTTCAAATATTGAGAATTAGTTTGATGAACGTAATTGGGCCTTTTGCTATACTGATTTCTCTATAAACGAACCGAGATAGTTCACGACGTAAGCGATAATACGTAATGTGGGTTAGCAGGCTTTGTGTGGACAACAAAAGATTTGTAGAATGCTTTATGTGTAAAAGTCTTGTTAGGACGTTGTCAAGCAGATGTGAATCAGTTTTTTTTACACCACCATAATGGCAAACACGGCCATTCAGTGTTTATTAGATGGTAACCAAACCAAAGCAACGTTCTTAAATGTTAAGTATGAATAGCCCAGTCATTTAACAGGCATAATGTATGCTAGCCAGTGAAATTACGAGTAGATTATGTATGTTACGTGTATCATGTTACGCACAAGACTTATGTTCAGTGGCAATATTGTGTTCTGGTTTAGGAGAGTAATATAGCCAGAGGAATTATAGCGCAAATAAGACTTCAGTATGTCTCAAGATATAAAGCCCGAGAACTACGATTATAGTATTCTGTAGTAGGGTTATAACCCTACAGAATACTATAATCGTTTTGGTAGAGGAATCCCGGTAGGGACTAATGTTAGTGTGATAAGCATATGATAAACATTTGTACTTGAGTCACGAATGTTTCATAGGTACAGGCGACCAAGCTAATTGGTTTACATCATCACATAGATCGGGCGATAGTTGCATTTATACTAATTAGATTGCTCGACTGTACATGTATTTAGAAAAAGAAACCAAATAAATAAATATTTCCGGACATTATTACACCACGCCATCTAGTTCCGTGGTAAGCAACGAGGCTTGTGTTACGGATACTAGATGTGATATACTTTTTAATGTAAATACATACATATTATACATAGATACATCCATGACTCGGAAACAAATGTTGATGCTCATCACACAAACATTTGTCCCTACCGGGATTCGGAACCGGGACCCATAGCACAGCAGGCAGAGTTAACTACCGCTAAGCTAAACGGGTCGTCCAAACTATGTGAGGTGTGACATTGTGAAGTCATGGCTCTCGTGTATATTTATCGTATGCTCAAGCCATGAAGAAAACCATCGTTACGAAACTAGAACTAGAATCCATAGCACAAACCTCGTTGCTTAGCTACTAGAGACTACATCATCCTCAACCCATTAACGTCCCACTGCTGGGCACGGGTCTCCACGTTAGCCTACTGCAGGTTGGCAGACTTGACATGCCATCGAGACAAATCTCTCAAGCATGCAGGTTTCCTCACGATGTTTTCCTTCACCGCTTCAGCTTGTGATAAATACGCACATAACTTCCGAAAAGTCAGTGGTGCGTGCCTTGGGTTCGCACTCGACACCTTTGACTTCTCAGTCCACTAGCCACACCACTAGGCTATCACGGTTCTCGGAGAATACATGCCGCTGTTTAATGATATTGGAGGTAATTTTCGAGGGATAAAAAAACAACAAACAAACAACATATTTTGGTCACAGTACAGAAGCAACTCGTATTATTTAATTCGATACACACACAAGCCAATACACACATAATTTTCAAATTAATGAAGTTTGACGTAATGAGTAAGTACATTACCCATTATCATTAGTGTTGAACGTGGAAAATAATTATCGAGTGCAATGCGGTTCACGTAAAGCATACTTATTGTCCATTTATTAATGTAACAGTAGCCATTTAACAAGATTATTATTTTTAATATTAAGAACTATTTTTTATGGATCTTATAAGACCAAAGCATCCGAAACGTCAAGATATAACCATATATAGTTTTATTTCAATGTCTAGTACTCGCGTTAGTATAGGATATTAGTATTACTATTTTTATTATGACTGAAATTCTCATAGTCTCATATTGATATTACATACATAAAGCATTGTAATAAAAAAACATTGTAGTAAAATTGCAATCAAAACCAACAATTTTGTATTTAATTTAAAAAGAGTATCTATGGAGTTTCTTGCCGGTTCTTCTCCATAAGACCTACCTTTTGGAACCGTGCAACTAAATTCAATTTAATTCGACAATTCAAAAGTACCTGTATTGGTCTAATTGAGATAAATTATTTGTTTCATTTGATTTGAAACATTATATTTTATTAATGTAAAGAGATCCTAAGGGTACTTTTCAATGCTTTTAAGATTTTACTTACTAGATGGCGCCAGTGTTTCAGAGTTTACGACCTCTAAGAAGAAACATAGAAACAACCTCAGAAAATCATGGTCTCCTTTAGCCCATACATAATATATAATTAATCCACTCTTAGAGACTTAAAGTCTTAGAGTCTAGAAACATACCTACATAATAAATCGTAGTTGTGTACTGAAGTTCTACAACTCAACTTGAGATTGAACTAGAGACATTTGACTGCACAGTTCACTAGTTAGAACACACTGGCTTTCACAGCTAATACAATAATTAAATTACATAAACAGTAATTATATAATACGTAGATGTAGCCAATAAGAAAATCTAATATCCAACTATATTGCGAGCTATATCAAAATTCATTGCATATTAAAGCATCCAAACTGTACTAAGTTTATATCTCTGGGCTTCAAAATATTCTGGATAGTCAAATATTGTTGTTAGGGCAACAGGGTCCAATGCTTTGGGGTTTAATTAGTCCCACAGAAGATCTGTTGGGCCGAGATAAGCAATTTTACGTTTATTTGTCAAACGGGACGGTCTGGTCAAATATCCTTCGTATTATTTACAAGCTAATGTACCTACCAGTGGTTGGAAGGAATCCCTTTGGTCCATGTTCGGGTAAAATTGGGTGACTTATTATATGAATTTAATGCTTAATTGATGGGACACGATGTTTGTTGGTCCTTTGATGCATAAAGGGATCCATTAAAGTGGTCGCTTAGTCCACCAAATTCAAAATAATTTAATTTCGGCTTTTTTTTTGCAATATGTATCGCTTGCATATTATTGTAGCTTCAATACAACGGTATTAGAAATAATTGTTGCATTAAATGCAGGTTTAGAAGTTCCTGACAACATGCATGCACATATATGTGGTGTATGAGGGTATGTGAGTGTATTTATGTGTGTGAGGGAATGTATTGAAAATGTAAATTGAAAACGAAATTTTGTATCAACTATTATAAGTACTCACTGTGTTACGAAATTAGCACTTCGTTATATCTAAGTCTAATTAAAGCAGGTGTTACGTACCTGTAGATATAAGGGGTAGGATATCAGTAGTAAAGTAATAATTAGCCGGTATCAGCGATTCTTAAAGAGTATTCCGTGCAAAATTGCACCAGGTCTCCTTGAAATTATATTTACCATTGATATAATTTCGGTTAGCATTGTATCACAAGTGTTGCCAAGTCAAAGGTCATATTAGCATCATCTGCGCTTTTAATGTATCATCCATCCATAAAACGGTCATGGAAAATTTTCTTTTAACGGTAAAAAAAATATGAATAGCACAATGAATAACGTATAGCAAATATGGGATTCGAGTTTCTCTAAAACAGCTCAAATAACACAATATAAACGCTGTTTTTTTCATTTAAAAGACACGATTTTATTTCAATAAACTGGTTGGAACCGGTGACCCTTTCTATTGAGGAGTGTCGTCATATATTGGCGTCACAGCGTTGAAACCAAGTGTCAGGTGCGACGGAGTATCATAGCATTCATCTTTTCCCATTTTATTATGTTAAAATGTAAGGAAAGGGATTTACGTGCACGACTGTACGGGTGGCGTGGTCGATTGGGAACGAAGGTGGTCTTTTTAGGGTTTGGTGTTTTTTTCGTATTGCTGTGATTTCGGTCATAATTTTTTAAGCGTTCTGTGGAGTGTTTGTCGAATATTGATTTCTTACACTTACGCGCATATTAGACATGGAAATAAAACTACTTTTTACGGATTTTATTGTGCGATATTGATATTATTTTATCTGTGCTTCGGATCCTTTGCAACATCCAATTTGCCATTGACCATAGATACTGTGGAATAAGATAATATCAATATATGTACAATAATTAATTTTAGTTTAATGGTTGTCAAATGTTTTAAGTGTTTGCCAGCGTGGGTATATCTCATATGTTTTTTACCAAATGACTTTGATCTTTCATGAAATAGATACTTTATTTATTTTATTTTTATTTTATTTTATAACTTTTAGAAAACTTACAGCTATAATAAAGATTACAAAAACATTAGTGAATGATGGCCATTTACAAGTTTTCACAAATGCGTTTTCAAATTAGAAACAATATTGTAGACAGGCAAACAGATACACTAATTACTGCATTAATCACTATCATCACTAAAGAAATACTCTGTTAATAGTTTCTTTAGGATACTAACACTGGTACAAAATAAGTCAATATCAACACACTGACACGCTCTGTTGTAAGTCCTAGCAACCCTTATAACATATGAGTTTTGTCGATATGTGCATGGCGCAGAAGGACAGTATAAAAGTTGTGGTTTTCGCAATAGTGCAGATGGTATACGAATTCCAATTTTACTCATCAGCTCAGGAGAGTCAATTGAACCATTAATTAGACTGAGAAGAAAGGATAGATCAGCAATTTTTCTCCGCTCGAATAGAGGAAGAATGTGAAACTTACTACATCGATGTAAATAGTCGGGTAGATAAGTTTTTGATCTATATTGAATGTAACGCAAGAATTTTTTTTGAATACTTTCGATACGATCTATATAGATAATATAATTTGGGTTCCAAACAGGTGAACAATATTCAAGGTGACTGCGAACAAAGGAACAATAAAGAATTTTAAGAGTTTTTATGTTCTTAAAATCTGCAGATATTCGCATAACAAAACCTAACGCTTTTGAGGCTTTTTTAACGGTAATATATACGTGCTATAAAAAAATGGAATGCCACTTCTAGATATTATTTAATCAAAACCATTAGGACGCTTCAGAATAAGCCGGAACCATCTTTCATATTACGCTAACTGAGCAGAACGCTAAATGCAAATAATATTTCATTAAACAAACTTGCTTCAAAAGCGATACTGCAGTACCGGAGGCACTAGTACACACAAAATAATGGAGAAGATAATATCAGATTTGGCTATGACATTTATCCTCGAAGGCGGTCATCAAGCTTGGTGGTGAGTAGATGGAGTCTGCTCTCAGATGGAGATGGAGCACGCCTGATAGTAAGCAGTTTCCGTAGCTTATGGACATAATAAGTGTACGTAAACTTTGTCTTGTATGGATAGAACAAGGACCAAGGGCGGATCCAGAAGGGGTCCTAGGTGGGGTCATGGGGTAGTGCCCCATGGGCTGGGATTAGGTCAACCATGAAATACTGTTTCTAATAAAGAAATAAACAAAATTGATTTATTTTAGACTCCCACATTAAAATACAAAACTTATGACACATAAGTTTTATTATTGTACTTGAATCGGCGCCTGTCACTACACCACGTGAGTACGTGACCTCCCCTGACTTGGAAACTGGATCCGTAACCATAATACATAAATCCATAGCCACTTTTGTTATTGCCGGTAACCAAAATGGCCGTCGTTTCGGACTAGACATGATTGAATTTGAATTTTACGTAATAAAAAATCCAACTGGGTTTTATCGCAAATAGTAATATTTTTATACACATATCACATTTTTTTCTTTATGTTTACACTGTTGGAGTGTTGATGTATCGCACCAATCGGTAAATAAAACGGCGAAGTGATGTCGGACATGCAGTAAGTATTGCGTATACTTTTATAAACATACTACATACTTTTAAAAGCTGTCAGAACAAACTACTGTCGTCTTTTTTTCCTACGAAATCCCCGAATCCGAAAGAAATCCCCACGTTTATATTTGTTTACTTTCTGGTAGACACATCGTGTGTGTATTGTATTGCAATTAAAATATGAGTAGACCTGTATAATCAATATGTGTAATGTGAAATTACATTACATTACATTATGTAACGATTCAAGAGAACAATTATTATTCGTAACCAAAATTTATTTAGAGAATCGATATATTATACTATCTAACAATCTCTTTGGCGTATCTCTCCCCTCTGTTGCTTATGCGATCCTGGTACTTACAGTGCACATCGGTCGGCTGCAATCTCTGTTTCGTAAAGGATCATTTGGAAGGATACTTTCTAGGGGATTATCCCGGTGCGGATAATTCATCTGCTCAAGGTTTTGGAGCTATGAACAGATAAAGCGTGGACTGTTTTATTTGTGCTCCGATTTTATAGTATTTTCGCAATTGAATAAGCTGTTTTGGAAGTATTAGCGAAAGAATCGTTGAATACACTTACACAAATACTACTAAAATAAAACTTTTACAGCATTTTATACTGTTTAGAATGTAAACATTTATTGTTTTGAATAGCATTTACGTCGCTATTCCCTGAGGTGCAGACAGACGTATAGGTATAAAAAGCTACTATTTTTTGTTATAAAAGAGCCTAACAGCGATTTTATAACTGAAAGATCGAACTCAGGGTACCTATTGCAAGGAAGGATGCAGTTTAGCAAGCAAGTCAGGGGAGGGGGAACTAGTTGCGTGATCTCGCTATGATAGGCTTAAATTCGGTTACAAAATTCTAATTAAAAAAGGGCATACTATGGTTGATCTGAACCCATCCCACCCAGTACGGTGGGTTCATGCCCTTCATCTCCCCCTAAATCGGCCCTTGGTTTATTGTTGAAGTTAATAGCGACTAATCTTTGGCTAATGATTTAAACTACTAAGTAGGTAGGTAGTATGTTAAGTTATTTTTAGTCAAACCTTTAAAATAACCTGATATACTTTCACTTAAAATGAGGTCAGTTGAACTTTCAACAAATTGACAGGCAAAACTAATATGTATGACATACAACTCTATTGAATTGAGTTGTCTCAACGGGGCATTGATAACTGTGTTCATTCAGAACGCAAAGTATAATTATCAACTTTAAGTACGTTCAGGTATAATATGCTTACAAGTTTCTATTTTGTCTGTACCTACATAAAAATTTCATGTCATGTTTGTTTGTCCACGATGAACTTTTGAACTGTCTTATTGGTGATGCAAGGTTCAATTCCAACCCATAACATCATTTACATAAAAGATTAGAGACAACTGTGCCTAATTCTTTTAATACAGGCGTGATGATGATGTTATCATGTTATGTAAGATATATTTGGATGTAACAATATATTCTTTGAATCCGCGGGGATATTAGTTAGTCTCATACAATCAAATTCTAATGTCTATACATTGTACATATATGGACAAATCACTATTTTATGATGATAAGTCTGATGGTAAGCGGTTACCGTAAGCCTATGAAAGTTTGCAGCACCACAGGCGTCACTCGAGCATTGCCGATGCTGTAAAAAACTTTGGTCTCCTCTTTTGAAGAAGCATGTGCTATAGCCGTTATTGAAAACCTTGGCAGATAGTTCATTCCACAACCTGATTGTGTGGCACGAAGTTCCTGAAGGCATAAAACTACAGTTCTAGATTCTTTGTCTGTCTGTAACCTTCTCACGTATGGAATTAAATACAGTTCTCACCGATGTATGGTCTTACTTAAATAAACGCTCAATTTTGCCACCGGAAAATATCTCATTCTATATTTTATTTAATATAGTAAATAGGTAGGTACATTAGAAAAACACACACCACGTGAGCTTAGCCGCGGGCAGAAGCAAGACAATAGAATATTACTTGACCTAGAGATCGAACCAAGGAGCCAGAGGCAGTTCCAACTTTAACCAGAACTTAAATGTTCTCTCAAATAATCTAACTACGTACATTATTATGCTAACGGTGCTACATTTTGACTGTTCAGCTCTCCTCGGATCTCATTACAACTTCGCACAGTTTGTTTAATTGGCTACCCACTACACGGAATTGAACCACCTGCTCCAATTTAACTTGACCTACCCCACCCCTCGAACAAGCTTTTAGCAAAGACGCATAAGGGGCGGATCAGTTTAGTGAAGGGGTCTTAATTAATTGGTTATTTAAATGCAACAGTGTCGGTATAGCTTTTGCAAGTGTAATTGTTGTTTTCAGTGGTTTTCAGCGCATGAAATTGTTGTATGGCCTCTCGTACTGAATTATGGTTTTAATGCCTTTGCTGTGGTTTTTGAATTATTTAAAAGATATATGTGTAGAATGAATGCCTAATGTTGTTGTAATGGAACAGAATGGTTGGCACATTGGATTTAGGAAATTGAGGTTTTACAGTACTTTATCCTCAACATTACTTGGATAACTGCCTCATTGATCTAGTGGTCGTGCAGTGCGACTGCCAAGCAAGAGGTCTTGGGTTCGATTCCCACGTCGAGCAAAGTGTTACTCCGAACTGCTACTGATAATTTCATAGAAAAGCTCAATTTTCTATGAAATTATCAGTGGCAGTTCGGAGTTTGAATTTGTGCCCGATTAATAGCAATAGGCTCGCCCCCTATTACATGGGACCTAAAAAACATACCGGCGAAACGTGGGTGTAAATTAGTAGGTGTACTAATGTACACCCACGTTTCGCCGGTATAACCTAACCTAACCTAACCTTTCGGGGATGACAGGCGTGAATGTATGTATCACTAGGATCAAATAAACATTAAAATACGAAATCAAAATCGCTTCACGTGTCCCAAAGGCTGGCGTATTTTTCGGACACAGAATTAGCATTGCCATTCAACGTGGCAATGCCGCCAGTCTTCTGGGCACTCTACCCCCTGACAGCGTCGGGGACGAGTTTTTTGACGCCCTATAACTTCTTATTTTTATTTATTTATTTTTAAGTTTGTAAATAGTAGTTTTTAATTAATTTAAGATCTGTATAATGTGCTTTTAGTTGAATGATACACATAAATAGCCAAAGTATTATTCGGAATTTGAATGAGATATTCCTTATTAGTTTTTCAAAACTGTTACAGCTATTTACAAGCAATACCTCTCTTTTGTTACAAAAGTGTCTTCGGTCTACGTTTTGGTACAAATATTATATTTTCTTTTAAATCTAGTAAAAAATGTTTGCGTCTGCGGAAGCCACAGCGCCCAGTACCGCCCAGTCTGGAAAATGTCCTGTTCCCTGCATCTACGAGAATATTAATAATTTAACCACAGATTACAGTCATGACGGCTTGCAGATGGAGTTTCTGTTCTCTAGCGTGGATTTATATAGAGTTGAGTATCTCAAAGGGCACATTTTTCATAACAGGTGTTGACGCGCATTGTTCGATTTTTGGAATCTCGCATCAACGTAGCTATTGTTACAAAATGATTTTTTAACGTTGCTCTCCGCTATGATTTTGTCCTGTGTCTTTTGTGCTACTTGGATAATTGTCAAATACTGTAGTGTCAAATATAAATAATAGTATGTAGGTTATAGAAAATTGTAATTTTTGTTCCAACTATGTTTATCGCGAGATACAATTCGCGAATCTTACATTTTGCCTCTACCATAACGTATTTTTCAAGTTTGTTTGATATTAAATAAGAGTAATACTAACATTATTTAGATCTAAAAGCAACACGTCATCACCTATTAAGATATTCAAGTTCGTATTCTTTGATGGTCCGCGAAAAATTTGATCCGCTTGTCGATGAATTTTCTCATCAGCCCTCGTGTAAAAGTATATAATGATAGAAAAACAAGGAGAGCTTAATCATAGAAAATCTAGGTGTACAAAAAGGTAGGTACAGAAACTATTTGTTGCGTTATTAATTACCAAAAATATTTCAAAAGCGAAAATTTCTTTACCCAGTCCATTCAACAAGAAACAAGCAATTAACCTTTTCAATGAGCTCTCTTTTCTCTACAGTAATATATTTTCATACAAGCTTTCAATAAACGTCATGAGCTCAATAGTTTATTAATTACCAAGTGATTAATAACGCAATGTTTTGCGCTATCATTACCCACGTAATATTAACGGTATTCAAATTGAAATTCGCTATTTTGATGATTTTCTATTAATTATTATTTGATACAGAATATTTATACGGGCGCACAGCTTTTGTTTTTTTTTTGTATAAATTATTTTGAGCTAACTTCTTTTCGCATACCGATCTGCATCACAGGTTGCGTGTTCGATTCGCATGGAGTATAAATACATATATAAAAGTCGTATTTTAAAATATTTCTATTTCTTCGTCTTCAGAGAAATGAAGATTAAAATATTCGTGTATGTCAGTTATAAAGTTCACAAGATTTCGGACCAATGCGAGGAAAGAAGGCAAATGCATCAAAATAAAAGTACTTTTAATTGATGAGAAGGGATTAGAGTTATTGAAAATCAAGATTCACAATAACTCTGGCTGCTCTGAATGCGTCGGGATTAAAATAAAATCAATATATACTGGCAATAAGCTTCATCTTTAGGCATTCTTTTTATTTAATACGGCTTATCAGATTTTCAAAAGAACAAATAAGACAGGAATAGATACTTACTACTCATTATTTTGTCTCTCTCTCTCTCCATTTTTCTGTATTTAACATGACAATAAGTATAGAGAATAGAAATATAAAAAACCCCCGACACAAAATAATAAAAGACTGAATGTGGCAGCCATCTTGTACCGATTTTCATCAAACAAAGCTGAGAACACTACCGACTAAATGACACGACACGTTTCAAACAAAGAAAACAAAATCCAAATCGGTTCATCCGTTTGGGAGACAAACGCATAGAAATTTATTGAAATTACTTGTAAGATTTGACACTAGGTACCAGGATACCATAAAATATAACGAGTTTCATCTACTCTACACGATGTCCAAATGTTGATTGCCCCGACTTGGGGCGTGACCGCGGGCGGGACACCACTCAACACATTAGGAAATGTCCCAGACGATGACTGAAAATATGTATTATGCTCTTAATAACAGCATAAGTTGTTCGTTATGAATGTTAAATGATACGGTTACTGTTTACGCTTACATTTTTATAGGCTTAAAGGCACTTGTATTTTTTTGTTAAGTATTTTAATCACCATTGTATTCATTGTTTTTAAAACGCATAATTTATGAGAACGATTTCTATTCGTCTACATCTACATTTTACAATACCACTGCTGGGCACGGGTCTCCTCTCATTTGAGAGGTACTAGGCTATCGGCTACCACGCTAGCCTACTGCTGCTTCGCAGGCTTTCTGCAGGTTTCCGGTCGATGTTTTTCTAAGCCATTAGAGCATGTGATAAATACGCATATAAGTTTGAAAAGATAGTCATGTCTTGGGTTTGAACTAGACCTTTGAATTTGCAGTCCACACACAAATCACACTACTCGTATTGCGAGAACTAACTTTAGGGTTGGCAACGCGGGAACGGCACCTGTGGTGTTGCAATCGCATTGACGGTAATCGCTTACCACCAGGTGGCCGTAAGCTTTTTTACCACACTTGGGGTATGAAAAATTATTGTACGTAAACATATTTTTTCTTTCTTTTTTCTATGAAAAGAAATCAGTACTCGACCCTCGACACTACCCTTTTGAGCCCATATTCAATAATAATGTCTCTACGACATTTTTATCAATTTCTATTTAAGCAACAGCTTTTAAGGTTTAGCAAGAATTAGCTACTTAACTTCAGGAAAATTAAAAATTATATTTTTTTATTGATCTTTTACCTAATATTTTATCATAATTGCTCCATCAATTTATATTTAAAAAAACTAGTTTAAATCTCCTTTCAGAAAGAGAATCGGATTGAAATATTTGTAAGAATTACAAAATGTAACACAAATGTCATACCCAACCCTTATTTAATGAAGTTGAGCATGACGTTTCTATTTCAGTCACCATTAACAAGTCATCGAGAGACACAAACAAACACTCACAGTGCTGTTTAAAGTTCAAGCCCCGCCGTCGCCACTAGAGCTGAGCTTGATGCGCCTCGGTTTCAAGGATTAGTTCAGTCGGTAACTTCCGAAATCAATATGTTACTTGCACACAGGCTTTGTTTGACTACGTGTATCAACTGAGCTACGAACGGAAGAAAATGATTTATATTATTCCGTATATGGTAATTGTAGGAATTACAATTAATTATATTTATGTTGGTTCGTGATTTTATCAATACTTAGCCCAAGTTTCACATAAACGTGCTTTTCTATGTATTTAGTCGTAAAATAAGTTGAGTTAAGGATATATTCCTTTGAAACTAGGATAGAGCAAAAACTTAGAGACAAACGTAAGTAACATTAGAAAGAAGAAAGAAATAAATGAGCTGCATCTACTAATAGCTATAACAGTCGTAAAGGTCTCCGTGCAGTGCATCGTAACGAATAAAATGTCGAAGATTGGACCGAAATGTGGCAAATGACCAAAAATATCAATAGGCTCCACCTCTATTACGCATGGTACTTAAAACATACCCTTAGAACAATCCTTCGGGGACGACCGAAGCGATGGTACGTAACGTATATAGCTAAGTATAATAGAGAAAACCCGTGCCCATCGGTGGAACAGTAAATGACTGGAGGATGATGCTTTACAATAATAGTGGTCTGGATTTTAAATTTGTGTTCGTTTAATATCAATAGGCTTATAATGCATTCATATTATTTAAACACTGGGAAGCTGCGGATTCCTAATCTTTTAGGAAATAAATATTGGTGGCAAGTTGTGTTCTCACATGATACTATGTTATAGTGTAGTCGGCGGACTCCATTAAATGTTGAGTATGTAATGCATACCGTAATAGAATAGGGGCTTAAGAAAGTAAATTATGAACGCATGCATGAGTCTTAATGAAAGTACCATCGTTTCCACACGCGAAGGCTAACGAAGCGGCGCGCATAGCGCAACGACTGATTGACCGATATACTTAGATGACAGAAGTATACTTTGAGCAAATAAAACATTGAAATAAAACTACTTTTTACGGATTTTATCGCGGTATAATGATATTGATAAAGAAATGAAACATTTCTGATAATGCTTATGATGTTATCATATACGTAATATGACGGTGTTTTGTTGCGGGTACGATTTCCGCATTCGATACCCGCAGGGCGGGTTCGAATGGCATTAAATTATATTGATATATTGCATTTATATTATTTACAGCATCTAGGGTCGCTGATACCTTCAGCTAAACCGTTGCGATATAATAACAATATGTGACGATAAAATCAGTGAAAAGTATTCTTATTTCAAAACTAATACGTGTTTACAGAATAGATATAACACTACTGCATGTATATTCCTTGTTTCAGCGCGTTGAAACATTTAGCGGTACCCGTGTTTTGTAATAAAATAATGTTTTATCGCTGCTTACAACGCTAGTTTACGTAAGTATCGTAGATTTATAAAAGGAAAGGAGGAGGACTTATAAATCACTTTCAATTTATGCTCAGATTAACATACAATCAAGCCTGTCGTCTCTGAACGGTTAGGCAGAGGTGTGCTTATGCTCATTCACATTTTGCCGGTATGTTTTAGGTCCCATTAATTAATAGGGAGTGATCCTATTGTCGTCAACCGGGCACGAATCCAAAACTCCGAGTTGCTACTGAGAATTTCATAGATAAACCCAATAACATTTTATTCGGCCTGGGAATTGAACCCAGACAGACATGTAGACCTAAATTTGCGGTCTGGTTTAGATTTATTTATTTTGACTCGATATCACGTCTGAAAAGCAAAGGTATTATTTTTCTTGGAGACTTTATTCATTATTTCGTCCCGATTAGCCCAGCAGTAGTTAAAGCTTCCTTCTGTGCTACGGGTCCCGGGTTCGAATCCCGGTAGGGACAAATGTTTGTGTGATGAGCATAAACATTATCCGACAGAAACATTATCCGACACAAACAGTATCCGAGTCATGGATGTATCTATGTATAATGTGTATGTATTTACAAACACAAAAGTATATTTATGTAGTATATCAACCTTCTAATATCCGTAACACAAGCCTCGTTGCTTACCATGGAACTAGATGGCGCTGTGTTATAATGTCCAGAGATATTTAAGATAACCGGAGATAAAAAGCGAGTATACCCTTGTTCTTAAATAGGTCTCTGGAAATTAAATGTTGACGAAATTAAGAAGCAGATGCTATGTCACTAATTTGTCAAATATACGATACCTAAGGAATGAGGAATTCTTACCACAATAAAATCACCTGAACAAATGGTCCACTAACTTTTACAGTGCTATTTGATGGAGTAACATCAATATGTCAGTAAGGATATAATAGTTTCTTATACACGCATTGTATTGTTTCGAAATTGATAAAAACAAATCGAATTCCCAAACGTATGTCGAATTCAAATCAATGTCGAGAAGAAATTCGATTTGTAAGTCTTTTGTGGGCAGACGCGCACGGTTTCAAGTAGTTTACAAAATTTTAAAGGTGAAAAATTCGCGTTTAAAATCCTATGTCAGCCTTTTAGTTTTTGAATGAGTTGCCACAGAAAACTAGGACCTATTCAAATATTTTATTTTTATGCTTAAATTGTCTTTGTAATAGGCAATACTTTAAGGTTTTTTTCTATCAATAACTCATCAACTAATGCCTCATGAATAGTAATAAAAATACTTTTTTTTAATAAACGTTATATTTATTCTGGCTCTTTTCTTTTCAATATTCATCCACACCGCCGTTATTCAGCCAGTATTTTATAACAGTAACGGCAGTTTTATTTTAAGTTTTAGTTTTTTCTAAATATTTTCCATGATTAATTTTAGACCTTAAATAAACCTGATGAAAACTCCTTTTTGGGAGTATACATATAGCTATTTACAAAAATAAATGCGGTTGGTATTATTTCGAACCCCTAAAGGTGTTATTGAATTAAAACCAAATATGTATAATTAAATTTGATCAGTATCCATGACTCAGGTATTGGCCATGCTCATCATTAAATTATTGCTCTTACCGGTATGCGAACCCGGATCATTTACCGCAGAAGCCAGCCTTAATACCTTTACGCTCATTGAGGATATTTAATAGATTTGCCAACAATTTATTTATCTCAAACGGTGAAGGAAAACGTCGTAAGGAAACCTGCATGCTTGAGAGATTTTCTCGATGGCATGTAAAGTCTGCCAACCCGCAGTAGGCTAGCGTGGTGAACTATAGCATAACCCCTCTCAAATAAAAAAAGATCCATGCTCAGCAGTGGGACAGTAATGGGTTGATGATGAATAGATTTGTCTGTCATCTGTGTCCTGCCCAAACAGTTTAATCCTCTAGATAATGTTATTAGAGATATGAACATAAGTTACTTGTAAGAATCCATAAGTACAATTTCCTTTGCGAAGAGAGAGATAAAGCCGAGTCGTGGCTAATTTAATCAAAATGTTACCCGTATAACAATACATATATAGGAATGTACGGTTCTATTTTGGCATCATATTTCTGAGCTGAATATATCCCAGGTGTATACAGCCATTACTTTATTTTGGACGATTCTGTATCATTGGACAAAACATTATGTCATCTGTCATTATGATCTTGTGAGTGTGTTACGTAAATACGTTTTTGAGAGGTAAAACAAAGCGACATTCCTCGTTCTTATTGAGGTTCCCGAATGTGGAAGTACCTCCGCCTTACAGAAGACGCAGGGAAACGACAATAGTTGTAGTGGGAGTGACTATTTTGACACCATAGGAATTCTCTTTGTTGTCATTTTAAGGCCGGCAAGCGACACCCGTGGTGTTGCAAACGTCTATAGATAGGTTACGGTAACCGCTTACCATCGTACGGACCGTTAGCTGGTTTGTCACCCTTCTGACATAAAAAAAATGTTATCAAGAAAATAATCCTAGTAACTTTCGAGTTAAGGTGTAAGGTGTTAACAGCTGCGTCCAGTACGGTTTTAGTTTGTACTAGAGATGTCCAGCTGTACCAGATGCCGGATCCAGAGATCTATGAGGGAATGTCTTCACTATAAAGAAACGGGCCCTTGAGGGGAGGTTCGTTGGTTAAGCCAAAATCCGGGTACGCTGATGCACTTTGATCTTATCAGAGACCAAAAGAGTCTTTCACAATCCTCAGCTATCTGATTTGGGATGTAAAAAAAATATTTGGGACTATAAAAATCCATTAAGATCATACATTTAAATCCAAAGCATTCAAAAATACGTACAACAGCAAGGACGACGAGAGAAATGGAGCCGCCAAAAGTAAACTTACTACTCTATTTCCGTTAGTAGATTTGCAAAAAAGGTCTTACATAAAGATGTCCATTTCATTCGGAGCGTAACCAAATTGATATAGGTTTCGTAAACGTTAGTTTCACAGAAGGATATAGTGCTATTTACATATAATGCCAGCAAAATTGAGTGACGTTAGAATGATGAATGATGTGGGCCATTTGTGACCTTTTTCCGATCCGGAGTTATGTAAATAAGGCTTAAAAGGCTGAATCTCGAAGTTTTCCATCGATTTTTGCAGACCCTTCCTAAACTGTCGAAACAGGCTATTACAATAATAGATATTCTCATATTTATTGGCGGATTTTGTATTGCCTCGCTGATGTTGATGCTATGAAAATTTTATGACTTTTACCTTTTCTGGAAATTTCAGCAAATGTTCGGATGGAGTGACTTTTGCTCAGTAAGCGGGTAGTCATTTGGAAACCAAATAAGTTACCATTGCAGTTCAGTAGGTCCACCAAACACTAGGTAGGTGGCAATATTGTCAAAGAGCTCCATTTATTGTACGAAGTAGATCGACTCGAATCATCAAGTAATTAAAATTTATACAGCATTGATACTATCTTCAATTTAAGAGTTTTATAGTAATTATGGAATCGGCTTACAGTCTACCTTGTTGCAGCCCAAATATATAGTGCTGAATCAATGGTTTGAAATATTATGCCTATGCAATCCGATTACTGAATAATACCAATCCGTCGTGGACCAACAGTAACTAAAGTAAAGTCCATCTAATTAACGAAAACCTGATACATATTTACAAGCTACATGATAGGAAGCAGAAATTTTGAACAACATCTTACTACCATAAAGCAGAGGAAAAATGCATAACGATAGCATACGAGAAACTTTAGCGCGGAGGCAACGCGACGTTCTTGTCGTCAAACTTGTTTAAATTTGTTTATAGTCGACAAGTTTTGCAGCTTGCAGTGTATTATTATGTGTGTTGGTGATATACGAGTTTAGTTGTTCGGAGTACCTAGCAAGCTCCGCTTTAATTTTACATTTTTGTAGAAGACATCGGATCCTTATATTTCCTAGACCGTCATTTATTGGTGTTGTACTTCGTAGCACGACCATGGACGCATTCATTATAACTTTTGATGGTAATAGAATCCTTTTAATGTATACAGTTTTATACCACTAATTAAAAATGTTATACCTCTCAATTGTCCTAGATATACAGATCGGGCTGGGAAGATTCCTTCCTAGCACGACCACGCTAAAATTCCAGCCTGCATGAAGGATAAGGTTGATGAAATGGGAGTATGCTGGAACATTTTTACTCTTTATTTATTCCTATATAATTACTTACAAGAGAGGGGGTCGACTATAATGAGAGTTGGCCATATTTTACGCTTTGGAAAAACTTGTCATTACACCCTTGTCAACACCATTTGTTTTTAAAATTTTTACTTTACCACTTTTTGATTAATATGCACCTATAGTTTTTTACCCATTTCAAATCCATACACGTGAAATGGGTAAAAGACTATATAGAGAATGTACATATAGAGAGATTATGAGCTACGCCAGGGGTGATAGGGAAAACCTTTATAATTAAGAGGCCTGTAGAGTGCGGTCGAAGTTCGAATTTATGAAATGAAATGAAATATATTTATTTGCTAGAATTGTAGTACATTACAGGTGGTAGTTTTTATAGGTAGGTTCTGATACAATTCGCTGAGTACAGCATGCAACATATTTAAATACCTTTAATTATGTAAACAAATTATAAACTAAGGATTTTATCTAAAGGTAGTGTTGGTCATTACAATAATTATTTTAAGGAATGTCCAATATGAATGAAATAAAATAAAATATATAATATTAAACTAAATTTGTAATAAAATGAAATGTAAATAAAATGACAGCTATTAATTTTTATATATTTAAATTTAAATTTAAGATACTCGTCTACAGAATAAAAGCATTTGTCATTGAGCCATTTAAATAAATCAGTTTTAAATTTTTTAAATAATTCAGTGTTTGAGTTCATCTGGTAGTAATATTAATCAGCAACATACATTCTTTAAATTAACAGCAACAACATACACTGTGCGTATAGATAGTAATTAAAAGCAAACCAACCATTCCATTCAAAGTAACCCACACATGTATGTGAGCACAGAATTTTCCAATTCGTTTCGCGGAGCAAACGAATTTTCCAATCGGCTTAAATTCATATTTGTATCAGCTTTTAGTTTTCATTAACGTGAACATGTATTTCGCCAACCACAGATGGCTTTTGCCTTTATAAATGTTTCTGTACATTAAAGACATCGTTATTGCCAATTTGTTCTGGTTTATATCCGAGGTGTTTATTATGAAAATATAAGAGTCCTACTGAATTCCATTAAAGTACTTGATGAAAAAAATTAAATGATTATTATTATCAAATATTGTAGGTTTTTTGTATCACAAAAATTGTTATTGTGTAACAGACGGCTTTTTCAATATAATTTAGTTTTTTTTTTATACCATGAGGGTGGTAAACAAGTTTACGGCCCGCTTCTTAGTAAGCAGTTACCGTAGCTATTCACGTTTGCAACACCGGAGTGGTCGCTTGCGCGTTTTCGACCCTAATATCAATATCTAATATCTTCACCAATCAACAATAGTTGTCTTTCTGCGAGTGAGTAAGGTTACCAGAGCTCATTGGGGGAGTGACTATTCTGACAGCTTGAGAATTCCGTTTGCTGTCAGTTCAGTAACTCCCTATTTTAAGAAACCTGAACGGTTTCTAAGTGGTTTGGCAACGCATTTGCAAGCCTCTGGTGTTGCAAATGTCCATGGGCGGCGGTCATCACTTACCATCAGGTGGGCCGCCTGCTCGTTTGGACACTTATCACCATAAAAGAAAAGATTTTTCTTTAATAATTTAATATGTAAATAATCAACTATTATTTAATTACGTAAATAATTATTTTACAAATCAATGTTTTAGATTTTTGACACTAGATGGCGCTGGCGATTGCTAACTGGTCAGTTACGTTTATTTTTAACCGACTTCAAAAAGGAGGAGGTTCTCAATTCGTCGGAATCTTTTTTTTATGTATGTTCACGAATTACTTATAAACGCCTGGACCGATTTTTAAAAGCCCAAACTCAAGACTATTTTATATGCGAGTTTTGCAATGTAAGACACTTATAAAATATTAAAAACCTTGTAGTTATAAATAATGGCAGAGGTCTGAGTTAAGGTTAAAAGTTTAATGCCAAGTTAATAGGGGACATGCCAATCAAAGAACGTAATAGTTTTTGTGTTAAAAAGTTATAATCACTTGGGCCGCGTTGGTTTAATTGTCATTCTAAGTGGTCAAATTATATTCAGGCGGCCTTATTATTTTAACATAAAATTAATTTTATGCATTCATAAAATTAATTACTAAAACTTATATTATCTAACTTTTGGAATATTTTTGCATTTATTTTTATCTTAGAAGACAAAATAATACCTAATATTGAAATCAAATATGTTACGGGTCGGGAAGATCCCTAAAAATGCAAAAACGCACGCGTACTCGAAAAAACCACGCCAAAACCACAAAGTGTTTACGCAGTCATATTAAGATAGTAAGCGTAAACTTTTGTATGTTTGTTCCGTACAATAAGGGTTCATAAAAAAAAATACTAAGGTATGTACGGTAGTTACGCCTTAGATGATGAGTGGGTTAATAAAATTAGATTAAATAAAAGGCTCTTTATATATATATATATATATATTTTGTATATGATGCGGAAATAGCCGTTTGAAATACCTTTACTGTACCTAATAGAAAATATTTGAACAACGCACCGTTTGTCCAGATGTAACGGTTTATTTGAAAATAGAATCGCATGCATGCTATCGTGGATATGATCGGTAATCCGCATGTGACGCGAACTCGAATATTAAATTCTTGCGTTACATTGATTGCGTGTGTGTGTCGCCAGAGGGTTGAAATGTCCGCATGGTTTACGCATGCATTGGATGCTTTTGTAAATATTCTTAACTGTATATTTACGTAGTATTTTCCAATATAAATTTTCATATTTATCTTATAACCAAAATAAAAATATGCCTACTTGAAAATTAAAACGTTATATACCATCCCTTCTGTCGTCTCCGAAGGGTTAGGCAAAGGTGTACGAATCTACCAACTACTTCCACATTTTGCTAAACCTCTCCAGAAATAAAAAGATACAATTTTAGAAGAGGGACCTTATAATCTAGTAGTGTAAAAAATAGCTAACGACATATTCTCAGACCTACTAATATAGGCCCCTATATATAAATATATACAAAAAAACATCGTAAAAATCGGTCAAGCCATTTCGGAGGACTTCGACGACAAACATTGTGACACGATACGAGATTCTTATACGAGATTAATATACTCTACTACATTTGCTAGAAGCGCTGAAATAGAATCCTCAAATAATAATAATAAATAAATAAATATTCCTGGACATTATGGCACACAGCGCCATCTAGTTCCGTGCTAAGCAACGAGGCTTGTGTTACGGATACTAGCTGGTTGATATACTACATATATACATTTTTTTGTAAATACATACATATTATACATAGATACATCCATGACTCGGATACAAATGTTCATGCTCATCACACAAACATTTGTCAATACCAGGATTCGGACCCGGGACCCATAGCATAGAAGGCAGTGTTAACTACCGCTGGACTAACTGGGTCGTCAAAATATTCCATATACTTGAGGTTCGTGTATCGTTTAGTGTTATCAAGGCTTTATTCAAAAACCACAGTAAGCAATCCGACCGCAATTTTACAGTGCTGTAGGAAACGTCTATTCTCTCCCACATATTTAAACGCTGCGGTGCAGTATCCCGTAGCATTAACTGCATTGTCTGAAATTGACTGCTATTGTTACTGTACATAAAGATAGTTTTAGTTTGAGATGCATCATCACGCTAAACGTAATATTATACGAAGGGTTAATCAGAAGGGTTAATCGAATAACTCAAATAATTACCTACCTACAACATTTTATTGAAATTCACTTTGTTATTTTATCTGATATTTATTTACAATCTTTTTGAACAGACACTACATTTAATTAAGATGACGCATATTATTTCCTAATAAGTACTTACTAATGTAAAAATTGATTATAATTGACATTTAATATAATTTTATATAATTCTAATAATAATTGGTAAATTAATGAAATACATACAACCTGTTTGTACGCCGTTAAGGCAAAACATGACATGTGACAAATAATATATGTAATGAACATCTTGCATGCCCTATGGTGTATGTATACTCATGTTTCACAAATAAAGTATCTTGTATCTTGTATCTTGAAGTGTACTTCTTTCTGTACATCAACAATTCAGAATGTTTTTGTATTATTATTATAGGTCCTATTTAATTAGGTCTGAATGTATGGCCTATGTATATAGTCATACATTGGTGTGGTTAGTGTGGGGTGAATGAAAACCTCATAATTTTTCTTGATATATGTATGTATTATACAAAAAAAAACAGATATCTACAGGCTTGTTGCTTTTTCATTTAAAATTAAATTTTCGGTTACATTAGGTATAATACAAAATTCGATTACCTAACTGAAAAAGTGAACTCAAACAGGTGATGTAAATGAAATAAACTTTAAATACCATCATTTAAAATGTATTAATACATAATACATTATGACACAGCGCCATCATTAATATTAGTAATAATACAATATATAAGATTGTTACACTACTGTATGAGGATAGTCATGTGATATTGTATTTATTAAATAAATAAATAAATATGAATACCAAATTTCAAATTAATCGATTTAATGCGTAATGTAGATTAGAAGCAAAATCACTGAGGCATGCAGACGGACAAACTAGCAAACATGAACTCAAATGATTAAATTATAATTATATTTATAGCGTATTTTTTTCTTTTAGGCGTGAGGAACTTTAAATATTAAAACAAAATTGTCTCTGAATCTTCTCCTGATTCTTTTTAAACGTTTTCTATTCTCCTGAGTACACAGTATTCATCAATGAGAAGTAGGACCATGTCGTGCTCATGACCTGTAATGAGATTACAATTATACATATACTTTATAAACTCATAAAAATGTCGTGTCAACTCGTGTCACGTTATTTCTCCGCCATAAACTTTTGTAGTAATTCTGTGTATTGTTTGTACACTCACGCCTTTTTTCCATAGGCTTAGGCAGAAACTAGAGGTAACAGACAGACAGAAAGAAATTATTTCGATTGATTATCATAGTTTTAACTTGCAATTTATATATTACCGTATATTATTTAGTTCCATAACTACACAAATATATTGTGTACAGCTGAACAAGTTTATTGGTTTACATCCACATATATATCGGTCTATAGTTGCATGTATACCAATTAGCTTGTTCGACTGTACTAAATTACCTTCGTGAACATATTTAAGGAGACGATAGCGTATCTCAGGGATGTTAGGCAACAGGGGCGACTTTGGGATCTGAAATATACGTTATAGTAATTAATGATATCTTCAGGATCTTTATTAACCTTCTCAGTTGGGATAGGCAGAGACTACAGATTTCCATTGGCTGCATTTGTAGCTTAATTAACGTTTGTTATTCTCCTCAAACATGCTCATTTTTAAATAAGAAAAGAATATATCTGAGGAATGCTAATAATTTATTAAGTAACACGCGGATGGTTATTTTATTTTCAATGTTTCAGATATTAAAGAAATAAAAAAAATATAAAATAGCCTTTTCTCTTTCTCGGTGATTGTATAAAAAAATGTCTATATCAGCAATGAGCATAATATTTAAGAAGGTCAGCAAACATAGTCGAAACCTCAGGATTAAAACCCTTCTCTGCGTACCCCAATTGGAGATAAGCGTGATACTATGTATGTATGTGTATGTATGTATGTATTACATTTTGATGATGAGCCATATTGCCACTTTATTCTCTTTCCCGCCTTCGTAGAGGTTTTGATACGCAACATCACCAATACGCGAACTCTGAAAAGAAGAATAAATTTGGTACTTTAGGTACTCACCTCGTAATAAAAGTCATATAAAAAAGAAACATAAACAACATACTACAAAATTACATTTTAGTATTCGGTCCATAGGAGGTTTATAAGTATCTGTGATAGATTTCAAAACTATTTAATTATAAATCCCTTTTGCGTAGCTTAGGTTTTTAATTAAAAGCTTTTGATTTACATCATCTACAATTAATAATAATACATACATACATACATACACTCACGCCTTTTTCCCATGGGGGTAGGCAGAAACTACAGAATGCCACGCGCTACGGTCCCTGCATACCACTTTTCAAATAATAATATTAATAAAAAAAAACCGGACATTATTACACAGCGCCATCTAGTTCCGTGGTAAGCAACGAGGCTTGTGTTATGGATACTAGCTGGTTGATAGACTACATATATACATTTTTTTTGTAAATACATACATATTATAGATACTACTACGTACATCCATGACTTGGATACAAATATTGGTGCTCATCACACAAATATTTGTCCCTACCGGGATTTGAACCTGGGGCCCATAGCATGGCAGGCAACGTTAACTACCGCCGAGCTAAACGGGTCGTCAATTATGTTTGACTGTGTGTGTAAATAGTTATCACGCTAAATCTAGGCCTCGATAATTCGCGTAATTGTTTGAAGTCGGATTCTTTTAGTAGTCATCCTATAACAGAATCATCATCATCAACCCATTAACGTCCCACTGCTGGGCACGGGTGTCCTCTCATTTGAGAGGGATTAGGCAAAAAAATATACGCGTCGACTTGAGAACCTCCGTATTTTTTTGTCGGGTAAAAAAGTGAAAAAACTTTTACCGCTCCAGTGAGTAGTTCGCCGTAGTAACACAAATACAGGACGCCCACTAGTGAATTAGCTTCTGCCACATAATTGCTCAGCATATAGATTTTACTGGAAGCGAACTGGAAACAGTAAATGAAATTTAGACAGAACGTGAGACATAACTTACGTACGTACATATATATTACTAAAATAATACAAAGAAAGACAGTAAAATAAGTTAAGAAGTCAAGTATATAATTTGAATTTCAAATTCAAAATCTTTATTGCACTACATAATGATGTTAGATATTGTCTGTCACATATAGTACACTATGGACCCTGCAGGGCACGGCAATTTAAAAGAGAGGAGGATACTATGACTATGAGGTTATCGCGCATTTGTATCAATGTATTTTTACCTAAAAAAATATAGAAGATATTATATGTATGTATATAATTATAGTGTAATGTAATATAATATTTGTGTAAGTTATATCATAATATTTATGTGATGATGACTAGATTTGTTTAAGATTTCTATATTTTGTGGTAGTTTTATTTTACTAAAGTATTTAGTGTAATTAAATTACTTCCTAACTTATTATTCCTAACTTTTTTTTTTAAGTAGGCCGTAACTCCTGATTGGCTCTTTTTAGAACGTCGACAATATCAGGCAGCCTTCAAAACGCGTGCTCTTCTAATGTTTTTTTCCTGCAGAAGATACGGTGGACGGCGCAACTATCTCACAAACAACGTATTTCTGTCTATTCATAAAATAAATGTTATGAGATACAATAATAATGAATTTTCAGTATAGTTAATGGTCGGCAACGCGCAAGCGAAATGTCTGGTGCTGTCATAAAACTCCATAGGCTACAGAAACCGTTCACCATCAGGCGGGTCGTACTCGTAAGATTGTTTGCTACCTTCATAGTATGAAAAGGCACTAAATCTGTTAATGAACAATGGTATGAATTGGTATTACTACCAGGAAAAATAGACTAAATTAATGCCCTATTACTTCAAACAAAACACAAAAACAAAACTCACGTCCGCCGCAAAACTGAAAGCACACGTCGTGATCCCAACAAACAATAGATCGATGAATATCATCCGGTTGAAAATGCTATCCAGCTGCGCGGAAAGGCTGTCAACAAATAAAATACACGTATTTTATTTATGTTCGCCCCTATAGAGGCTTTGATACTGTTAGCAGCTTTAGAGGATACAGTTTAGAAGCTAACAAGTATTTTTTGAACATACGATAGCAGTTTTTTTTTCGATGTTGGCGAATTATTTTAAAAAGTGTGTACCCTTTGTGAAACCTGTTGGTAATTTAATATGTGACCTTTTTGGAGAATGGTGTGGCATGCTACAAAAAGGTTAATTTTAAGTCCAAAAGTATTAGCTGGTTCACAGGTTTTCTAGTACGTTATTATTACATAATTAAGATGGCCTATCTCATATAATAATTGTTGTATTTGTGATTGTGTAAGATAAATTATGTACAAACTCCAGTGTTCGAAATTTAAGCGAGATTGTTCGCGTGTGGTTTAGGTCTTTTTCTTTCTGTTAATACTTCGTCTGCATTACAACTCTTACGATGCCAAATGTAATACTCTTCCAAGCGCGTATAAGAGGTGCAAATATTTCTCTTTATGTATTATGATAACATGGGTATCCCCAGATGTTATTACATGCGGGTTTAAATCTATACAAGAGGTCTTTAGTCAGCGTTTTCAATGTTGTTTTGTTTAATAGAATTCAACACGCTAGGTGATAGGAGGTCTTCATTCACCTACGACCCTCAAGCAAGACCGCGCGCTTTACAGGTCTAGTATTTCATCGCGCGTCAGAAAAAACTGGAATCAAAAGTGTAATATTGATACTTCAATTGCATGCTATCTTAGGCCCTCTCAGGACTTTTCACAAAAAGTCAATCAGCTATAAGGTAGACCGGCTATGACTCCCCTGTTGTTAGTTACAAGTAAAAATTAAGTTTAACTGATTTACTAAGTGACTTTCCATTACGGTGACGTCATAAGCTAAATTTTGGAAGAAAACTTGTAGAGGGACAAGAATAGGCCGACAATATTATCATAAAACACGAAAAAACTAGGATCACTAATATTACATAGGCCATTGGTCCCATATTAAGAGGATATCGTTAAAACTGCGGATAAACTTGGGGCGATGTTGGCACGAGACCAGAAAAAGTGGCAATTATAATAGAGATTGATAGGATGGGTTTTGCCGAAGTTGTCTCAAAGAATACATGTGGTACGGATAGTTTTGTTGTTTATACATCCGAAGAAGTACTTGATAAGTTTTATACGATAAAAGTATGGATAGCCACAACAGTCTAGAATATTCGAATATTCGAAGTCAAAGTTAATTGTTTTATTTCAATTAGACCAATATTACAGGTTTTTAGTTGTGAAATACTAGTTGCATAATTCAAATAAACTACGCTTTAGGAAGTACTCCACAGATAAATAAGAGATTACTGTATTAATTACTTTCAACCACATCTTTAATCAAAACTTGTAACCCAACCACTGCTGGGCACGGATCTCCTCTCATTTTTGAGTGGGACTGGGCTGTAGTCCACCGCGCTATTATGGTCACACCTAGTGCGAATTTGCAGACTTTACACCCCTATTGGATAAATCTCTCAATTTTTAAGAATTCCGAACGATGTTTTTCTTCATCGTTTGAGCATGTGATAGATACGGACATAACTTCCAAAAAGTCAGTAGTGCGGACCTTGGGTTCGAACTCGAGACTCTCGATTTTCACAGTCCATTGATTACGTCACTAGGCTATCGCAGCTGTGATGTGATGATATGATAATAAACCAGAACTTACCCAATTAATTTTTGATGCCTTTTCACAAAATCTTCTAAAGTAACATCATTTTCTCCATAATTTGCGTTGTCGTTTTTATTTCTTTTTATCGTTGGCTTTATATCAGCTAGATCATCTTTAAGCATTAGAAATTCGGCTCCAAGTATTCCACAGGAGGTTATCATAAGCAACTCGGATCCAATGTACATGCAAATTATGAGCATCACTAAAATACATAATATTACATTTAAGAATATATCATGTCAGTGTTTTTTTAGATCCTATGTAATAAAGAATCAATCTCTGAATTGTTTCTGAGAATTTCATAAAAATACCCTGTGAATCAGACCCCAGGACCTTAGGAATAGTAGTAACACTTGTGAGCGCTAGATCGATACGCGGAGTTTTTGAAAGCGGGTGGAAAACCGGTTCTATAAGTCATCCAGATTTTAACTTCGTCTTACTTGTGAGTATGGCTCTAGAAACAATTACACAACACAACACAATTACACAACCATCTTGTTTCATGAAGATATAAGTAACTGAAATATATGTAGGTATTCATATTAATATAATTATCTTAAAGTTATGTGGTTGTGATGCCAAAAAAAAAGAAGCGTCGTAAGATTATTATTATTATTTTTTATTACGTAACTTTTTGTTTTATATTTCAATACCTCGCATCTATTTTATAAAAAAGAGTTAAAAAAGCACGGAAAAGCGAAACGCTTCATTTTTGAGGCAGTATTTCATAAAACAAAGCTTCGTTACCCGTTTCAACTTACTGCTGTACAACTGGAAAATATATACCAGGATATAAATCACCCAGTTACTGGTGGTGTTGAATGGGTAACTCGAAGCTATGGGTAGAAGCAGTTCACAGTCCTCTCGTAAAATAAATCTCCGAATTAAAGTTTCTACAAAAGACGACATCAAATATTGAGAAGAGCCGATTACCGTCACCCAGTGCACAGCTGAAATATTAATTGAAATATTAGTTGTTTACTGAATTATATCGAACGACTATACCAGTCGTTCAGTCTTTAACCTTAAGAACGCCGTTGTTGTATATTTGTAACATTCAAAAGTGTGTCATGTACATCATCATCATCATCAGCCTATATATGATGTACCTACTTAATTGAAACTATTAAATATGTTTGTATGTTCAAAGTAATACTTCGTAGTTATATTAAAGGTTTATTTGGTTAACTTATTGATTTCTTACGTTTATGAAAATAAAAAATATAGCGGTAAAAAACCTACTACCCATTGATGTTAAAATAACAAACACCTACCCTAAATACTACCCGCTTTTTTTCCTAATCATTGACAACTGTCAGTAATTATATCATTAAAGAAACCAACCCCACAGTTTGCCCGTGACCGTGGTTGCTGTACAGGACCCGAAAGGTTGGGGTAAAAATAGTGTCATTATTGAAAACTTTAAATCCACTATTGCTCCGACTACATTACGCCTAATGTGCTATATGTGCACTCACTTTAGTGGCATTGCTATTTTCTATTTCAACAAGTTTCTAATTCTGGGGATAAAATTGAATACAAGTATGAGTTTGGGAATTGAATCTCCCATAATCGATGAATCTATTTAATGTCAAACTATCTCGACCTAATGTTAGGTTTTTTAGCTAGTAGTACTAGCATTGCAATTACCTTTGATTTTTACCACTTATGAGAATAGGTATAAGACATTGCAATAAAAAAAAAACGATAGATTTTATCGCGGTATATTGATATTGTTTTAATCCCGACGTTTTGGAGACTTTATAGAATATACCGCGATAAAATTTTTAAAATATTGGTTTATGTATAAAATTACTTTTGTTAATTAAATTGATGCTCCACAATAACGCATTCTTTTCCTCAGTTTGACCTTCAGTAAATTTCGTCCTCCAAAGGGATCCCAGTTCTTTGATGAATGATGATACTTCTGCTGTCTTTGGTATTATAATTACAACTTTCATGGTGGCTGCAAAAGGATTTTGTCTTAATTATTTAAACTTTTTGTTAAGTTTCTGATGTATTATTCTGCTAGTCACTTCTGGACTAGAAGATCTGTCCTTTATTGTGTTAGATATTCTTTTCGTAGCATATTTTTGTAGTTTAATGTTATTTCTTTCAAATTCGTTAAAAAGCCTTGGTCCCAAATCATAAAAATTTTCACTTAGGTCTGTTTTTGTGATATCTGTTTTTTTGCTAATTTTAAAACCCACAAAGACTTTTCTTTTGTCAAGGAGTTTGGGGACTATTGGAGCATGAGGATCAGAATTGGCTTTGAACGTTAAAAGTGTAGGTGTATCATAAGTTGACTTCACACTCGATAGCATTTTGTTATATACATGAGAAGTTCATAGACTCAAATAGAGCACTCAAATAGATGGTATTACTGCTGTTACAAAATGATGAAAGAAAATTACATACCGTGTAAGGTAACCAGTAGAGGTGGAAGTAAGTACGCCACTTGCGTCATGTTTTCTTCCTTCAACAGTATCACCATGTGGACGCCTGATACTAAGTTTTGGATCAATACCAGTGGAACAATGTATAGAAAACGCCAGTACGTGTTCAAGAGTGACTGCTCGTTTTCCAAGTACCTGTTCATAGAACGAAGGCATGATCAGAATCGCATAATTGTCATTAATAATGGGGGGAGGGGTTTTAATTGCGGTTAGACGAGAGCTGGTGGCTGTAGGTCAAGGTGAATGGTGTTCAGCTGCCGAGGATTTGTGGGTTACTCTAACATTACATCAAAAGAAACCAAGAATATCGTATAAAATGCATGTAGGAACTGTTTACATTTGTTCCCAGAATTTAGGTGGATCTCTTATGGGTCAACTTACTGGTTTCTGTGATAAAATGACTGATATTGTACTTAAAAATTCTGCTGATAAATTTTTAATCTTAGGGGATTTCAATCAGCCTAACATAAACTGGCAGCTTTCGGATCAAAATAGCTTGTCCCCTAGTAACATACAAGGTGTATTGCAAATAAATGCAATGGCCCTTGCAGTTTGCAACCTTTCACAGTACAACCGTCATTGTAACAGCAACAATAGGATGTTGGATTGGGTTTTATCAAACAGCGAAGTCCGTGTGGACCACTGCAGCGATCCTTTGGTTCCAGAGGACACACATCACAAGGCTCTGTGTATATCTTCTGATTTCGTAAAATATCATAATTTATCATTTTGTCCCAGTGTCAAATACATATATAAACAAGCTGATTATACCGCTATTTCAACCGACATGAACAAAGTTGAATGGGACACTGAGTTGCATCGCAGGCCGCTTGAAGATGCTGTTGTTTATTTTTACGATACCCTTACGAGACTGAGAAATAGCTATGTACCAACCAAAACGACTGCAGTGATCAATAAGTATCCTCCTTGGTATAGGAGTCCGTTAATAAAAATTATTAGGGAGAAGGCTAAGTTCCACAGCAAATATAAAAAGTACGGTAATTTATGGGATTATAAATCCTTCAGTACCTTACGACAGCGAGCTAAAGACTTGGAGAGGGTAATGTTTGAAAATTACATAGCAAAGATAGAATCTGACATCACAAATGACCCTCGAGCATGTTCGGAGAATACTTTTATTCTAATTTTTTGCAGAATCCTCACGATAGTTCTGTGTCACCTCGAGTACATAACTCCAGCTGGCGGACTCAAGAAAGTTGTTCAGATATTTGTTCAATAGAAATACAAGAAGTTGAAATACTTAAGCTACTTAGGCAAGTCAACCTGAATAAGTCCGCAGGCCCAGATAACATTCCACCAGTTTTTGTTTATAATTGTGCTAAGTGTCTTGTTGTCCCGCTCTCAATCTTATTCAGGCGCTCTCTTATTGAGGGTTTGGTGCCTGGGCTTTGGAAGTCGGCGTATATAACTCCTATACACAAGAAGGAACCTAAGGACATGGTGGAGAATTACAGGCCAATCTCTAAGTTATGCGTGTTTGCTAAAATTCTGGAAAAGATTGTTTACAAACAACTTTTTTCAGCAATTAAGATTAGTTTTAGCGAACACCAGCATGGATTTCTTAAAGGTCGCTCTACCACCTCGAATCTTATTGTGTGTAGTGACTTTATATCGGAACATATGTCACAGCGCGCACAAGTGGATATTGTATACACCGACTACAGCAAGTGCTTTGACCGAATAGACCATTTCATACTTAGACAAAAACTATTGGACATGGGCGTACGGGGTGACTTATATAGGTGGTTTTCGTCGTATGTGGAGAATCGGAGTCAGCTTGTCGTACTTAATGGTTATTCGTCAAGAGCCATGTGCGTTCCTTCGGGCGTACCACAAGGATCATTACTTGGGCCTCTCCTGTTTAATATGTTTATTAACGACATTACTTCGTGTTTTCATACGTCTAAAATATTATTGTATGCAGATGATATGAAGATCCTGAAAAAAATATCCTCTGACGAAGACGCTATTGGTCTACAGGCTGATCTAGATCGTTTTCAAACGTACTGCATGAATAACAGATTGGAAATCAATGTATCAAAGTGCTACGTTTGTTCTTTCACTCGGAAGCCTAGCCCAGTGACTTGGCAATACATACTGTCAGGTAAAGCGATAACCAGAGTGACCACTGTCAAAGACCTGGGGGTAACTTTCGATTCTAAGCTGCTATTCGATGCGCACGTTGAAAACATAGTTAACCGAGCTACTAAAGCATTGGGATTTATTATCAGAATTTCAACTGATTTTAAAAATATAAAAACTATGAAAATTTTATACTGCGCGTACGTCCGTAGTCACCTAGAATATGCGTCACAGGTATGGAACCCCAATTATGGTATATACATTTCTCGTTTAGAAAACATTCAAAAGAAATTTATGAGGTACATTCAATATCGCTCTAAAACATATTTACCAGACTACTTTACTCGTTGTAGAACATTTCACATGCTTCCTTTAAAAGAACGGCGGAGAATAGCGGACATTACTTTATTATTAAATATAATGAACGGATCAACCGATGTAGCCGAGTTGGTAGGCGGGTTGGGCTTGCGCGTACCATGTGCGTTTCTTCGTAGACATAACCTCCTACATACCCCTGCAATCCAAAGCACCTATAGACAGAATTCGTTTATGATCAGAGCTTGTCGTACGTTCAATGACACTAGCCGTAGAATTGACATAGATATTTATAACACCAATGCTGCAAAATTAAAAAAGTTATTGTGTGTAGATTATTTCACATAATATATATGTATTAGTTTAGTAGTTTATAGTAGTAGTGTAGTAGTTTTTTCTTTCTCTTTCTTTATTTTCGTAATACACTTTTTGGTAAATGGTAAGCAAGTTTACACAGCTTTGTTATTAGTGAAAACTTTTTATTGGCCATAATTTAATCATATTGAGTGTGACTATTGTTAAATTAGCTGTAAGTTTTCTAAATTTGAAAATAAATAAAATAAAAATAAATAATTTGGACTCAAGGTACTTTCGTCGTTTTTTTATTTCTTCCTTTCTAAAGGAGTATAAAGTATATTTCTATATACTATGCTTATTTATAATCACATTTGTACCCACAGATCCTGTTACTATTATTGCTAATTATATTTGGTATCTAATATATCGTATTATTGAAAGAAAGGCAGACTTTCGCTGCTTCAATTTTGATAACAGGACATTTTTTTTCAACTAAGTTCGAGTCAGTTTACTGCATACCCAGATGCGGTTGAGTATCAGTATTTTATGCCACGCGATAGTCATCAGACCTTTGCAACCCATAATTGGGCAATATCGATATCCTAAGGGTAAACTAGTTGATAGGATTTTTTATTATCACTAACTATTTATCTAAGATATTCGTATAAAAACCAGGACTGACGTTTTAACGTAATATCCGAGTAGAGGGGAGTCTCGCCCTGTTAAGAATTGCAACCCATCTAATCTGCAGACTGACCTCGGTTACTACAGAAAATAAAAGTAGGGATAATTTTAAATTTTTTTTTGTACCTAAAATCTACATGTTAAGATAAATTAATATTTAATAACATAGAAACAATGTCCTTTTTTGTACCTACATGTTAAGATAAAATAACATTAAGCTAGAGCCTTTAAAAATATTTCAGTAAGTAACTATAATAAAATACCTGATATTGAAACACTTCAAGAAATTAAAACTTATTTGAAATGATTTTGAGTATTCTTCGGGGAAGTTTTTTAGGGCCTCCATGTTGTAGGTCTGAAGATGATCGAGTGTAGCGCAAGAATGATGCATTCCCCCCAATAGAATTCGATTTTTGGTACCTATGGAATTGAATTATCGGATAACTGTCTATGATTTCTGTTATTACTTTTAGGGATCTCTGAGTTAAGAAACAAACTATCTTTTGTTTATTTATTTGATACTAGCTTTTGCTCGTGACTTCGTCTGCGTAAAATTTGTTATTTAATTTTCACCCCCCTTTTCCCCCTTTTAAGGGGTGTTTTCCGGGATGAAAAACAGCCCCACTATCGCATTTATAATATTATTATGCATTATAAAATTATAATCATAATTTACATATTATAATAGTATAAAGTTTGGAAGTATGGAATTGAATTAATGTGAAATTAACAGTATCTATCTACCCCCATATAAAAAGGTGTAATATGTAGTGATGACAACGAAGTTTTAAAATTAAAACGTCTCCCCAAGGAGATGAAAGGTGGTCTTATGCAAAACTTCGTCGATAAATCAATGCTACGATATACCATAATTGAAAATTTGCGGAGCCATGAATATATTTTATAGCTCACCCTTCGAACAAATTGGCTGGTGCCTTTAATTTCTTTCAAGAAAAAATGCACTATATAATTTTAGTAGCGTACCCCTGCTGGGTACTCATTACTTTCTATTACCTTCGTGTCCTAGGCATATTATTTGTGCTGGACATGTAATCTACGAAATTACGTATAAACACTACAGTGTATTACCTACGAAGGTATCCAAAGTGCAGTTATTTAGCCTTTATTTTGCACCACACTGTAATCAGTATAAACGCTGATTTTGCATTTTATATATTCTTTAATAAAGGTGTATAAATTGTACAGTTTTGTTTCTTTGTTTTTATAGCTGAAACAAAGCCCGGATTATCTTTGCACTCCTGTCCGGAGTTGACATGGTCCACCATTGACAAACATGTCTAAGAGGACAAACATCGAGTAAAAAATGCTTGTCATGCGTTGTCACTCAATATGTTGGCATTTGAAAAACTACTTGTATGTCTGTTTCTTTCGTCCAGTACTCCATATTTGAAGTTCCCTGTTACAGGGGTTTCTTCAGAGAAAATAAATGCTTTCTTTCTTCTCCTCCATCAAATGTTTGGGTTCGTAATCCCAGCTATTAGGTACTGTGTTTTGTGAGCCATAAGCTGTCTCCAGCGGTCTTGATCTTGTGCCAGCCAGAAAACTTTGTAGAATAGTATTTCAAGTATCTTTATGAGTGAATCCATCCATCGTAATGGTCTGTTGCGTGAAAATTTGCCTTGTATTTTACACTTAGATACATTACTTAAGACGTAAACGTTTTCGTGAGTTTCGTCGACAGATATCATATTTGGAATAGTGCATGACTTTTGCAATTCAGTATAATGTATTAGCATTATGTTATTTGTTCTGGCTACCCAAGATGTAGCCAGAACAAATAATTTAATTTAAACTGTAGTGTTGGAAGCCAGTCTGTCAGTCTGTTTTTGAAATAAATTAAATTATAATGAATTCGTAGGTGTTGAGTCTCGTAGCATGAGGCAAAAAAAACTCGGAATAATTCTGAAATGCTCAGAAAGTCTTTAGATTCTCAACACTCCTCAATCTATCATTGAAGGTAACTGTAAATACTGTCCCAAATATTATGTTACTACAAACATTTATAAAGGCCTGAAGGTACAAAGTGAAATTGAGAATTAATTAAAGCAGTAACTCAGAATTGAAAGATAAGAAACTACATTATATTTTCCGTACTTCTAAATCTGAAACCGATATGAAAAAGGGGTTTGTATATTTCCAGAAGATTTGTAAAAATATATCTGAACATAACAAACGGGTACAATGTATTTACGATGGAAAATGTATGATTTCAGAGATCCGTTGTTGAAATATTGTTAAGAATACGCTATCGTTGGCAAATGCTCACTTTGAAAGCATTATTGTAAACTTTTATCCGTCTTATTTCTAGTTTGCTTTGCTTTGCATCAGTCCTTTATAAATACATAATGGACAGATTTTAAAACAGATAAAATAGAGTCAGTGGAACTCCAATGTGAAATTGTTATTTGAGTATTATTGAAATCATTTCCAGGTTTTAAATTTCCAGGAGCAAAGTGCTACCCTTTTTTTTAGCAGGAAATTCTTAGTAACAGTAGTAGTTAACAATACGCCGGCAATACGCCGATATAGTAGGTAGGTAGGTATAAAATTACTTAATTGTTGAAGGAATGCAAATTAAATTATTTGCAATTTTTTTATACCATTAATATATGTCTGCCAGATGGTAAGCAGTTACTATAGCCTAGCATAGCGCCTAGGGACGTTTGCAAAACCAGAGGTGTCGCTGACGCGTTGCCAACCCTTTAAAAACTGTTTTAGGATTCTTAATATACATAGTTACTTCACACAGCAACAGAATTTGCAATTCAGAATTCCTATTCTGTCATAAAAGTCACTCCCCTAACGAGCTAATGGCAACGTTACTTACTCCTAGAAACACAATTATTGTTGTTTCACTGTACTCTTCTTTCAGTTAGAGGTTCCCTCAGTTGGGCAACTCAATTTGAGCGAGAAATCTCACGTTACCCTGTTCATCTCCCGAAAAAACTTAAATATTGACTAACGAAATAAATCATATTCTATTTTTTTAAGTCTACAAATCAGCGAATAGGTATCTCCTTTAAACATCGTATTTTCCGGGAACCTTGATAGTAATTAAAATGCCGCAGATAAATCATTCATTTGTTTACACAATTTATAATACAATTAATCTTCCTGAATTTAACACCTACTCGTATTCTTTGGGAAGGGACTTCTGAAACAATTTATTGGGCTTTATGTAACATTACCGAAGTCCATTATACAACAATATGGTTTCAGAGAAAAGGTATGCGGAAGTATACCTCGTTCAGTAAATAAAAGAACATGACCCTTATCTTATGTTACATAGGTTTCAAAATATAAAACCCACATATGTACGTCATATTACGACTCTATAACGAACACCTATAAGTGAAACTGCGAGTGGGAAAAAATGGTAAAATAAACAAAACACAACTAAGAACAGAATAGAATATTACCATATTCAAGAATATTGCGATGATCAGGAGTTAGGTAGGTACAGAGTTTCATTAGAGCATATTTTGCTAGTTATCGTGTGCCAATATTTAAATTAGATACAGATATACGAGTATGAACATTTGTGCTTGAGTTATTAATATTTTTTATTTATACTACAAGGGTATCAAACAATTAAGTGGTAAGCGGTTACCTTGCCTTATAGTTAATTAATAGCTTTGAGTCAGTAATTTAGTCGGGAGATTGAAAAGACCGACTTCAACTGTCAGAACTGGATCAGTTTTTAAAGCATCAGTTTTTAAATAAAAAAAAATATCATAAAAATCCATTTACCCAGTCAAAAGTTATGATGTAATAAACATAAAACAAAAACAAAATATACAGTAGAATTGAGAACCGCCTTCTTTTTTGAAGTCAGAAAAAAAAAGAATGTTGATCTAAAAATATTATGTCATTAAACGACCATGGACCCAAGACCGATAAGACCCACTGGCCTCATCTTCCGACAGTCAAAGGATGCGTATCAGTATATGTTTATTCATACTAAACAAAATCCGGGTAAACCCCCATACCTATATTTGAAAAGGGTTACCAAATTGAAAAATTATCAACTTATTAATAGGTGCTTCGCTTCGAATGAAAGTTATTTCACATTTATTCTGTTGGCAGCCGGATAAAAATATTCCTTTTTTGAAATTCCGGTGTTTCCTTTTAATTCAATAGCCTCAGGAATCACCCTGGGTAGGAATCGTTGTTCTTTTGCCAGGACTTGTGGTTTATGAAATCTGATGTAATGCTGGGATTTGTCTATGGTGTGTTCACAAACTGCTGACGAGAAGACGAAGATATATAATTTATTATACAATGTGGAGATGACAATATGACTTTAAATGAAAACACTGGCAATACTGGTTTATAGAAACATTTGTAAACTATCAAATAAATCCGAACATGGAAATTAAAAAAAAAAAAATTTTCTTACAAACTAAATAGCTTAAAACTGCAAACAAAATAAAACACCATTTATAAAAATGGTACACTGACCTGCGATAAGAATGGCAACGCAGCTTGGTTTCATTCATGTTAAAGCTGTGGCCGACGCAGCGACGTAATGTTTGGCGCCATTATTCTTATTGTTATTAATGCTCAATTACACAAATCAAATCACAGAATATTAACCAAATAGTCGGGCATCATTCACCCGCGAGTTATTCACTGATCAATTTATTATTCACAATCACTTTTCGATCACATAATTATGTCGCCAGTCATTAAATTTTTTTATTTTCAATATGTCCGCCGTGTTCTTGAATACACAAACTACACCGACGTATAATGTTATTTCTCACTCTTGATAATAGGTCACCATTAGCAGCCATTTCTTTCAATTTATTAAAAGATATTATTATTCTATTTTTTAATTCCTCAACGGTAGTAACTTCTGTTGAGTATACCTCATTCTTTATGTGACCCCACAGAAAGAAATCCAGGGGCGTGAGATCTGGTGACCTCGCTGGCCACCGCACTGGTCCAAAACGGCCAATCCACTGCTGTCCGAACATTTGAGTCAAACGCTCTCTTGCAGACACCACTGAATGAGCTGGTGCTCCATCTAACTGGTACCACATCTGCCTGTACACGTCCAGCGAAAGTTCGTCCGTGTACTCGGAAACGGATCCGTCGAGGAGTTCAATGAACTTTACAGCATTTAAATTGCCATCAATAAATACCGGACCAATAATAGTATTTCTGTGTATGCCAGCCCACACATTGACCGCAAATCTGTACTGGTGTGAAGACTCCCGTACTAGATGCGGATTCACGCGGCTCCAGTACCGAAGGTTCTGTCGGTTCCATAAACCATTCCTTGTGAATGTACTCTCGTCAGTCCACAGCACATTGTACAGGAAGTCAGGATTCTCGAGATGTTTGGTTTCCAACCAGCGACAGAAAGTTTCTCTTATTGGCTTATCTCTCGGTAACAATGCTTGTACTTTCTTGTACTTATAAGGTCTGCGTTTGTCACGTTTCAAAACTTTTTGAATAGTTTTGTGATTTACACGAAAATGTCGACCTGCATTACGCAGACTGGACGTCGGATTACGATCATAATAATTAATAACTCTTTCGTCTGAAATCACATTTGCACGTGGAGGAGCACCATCTACGTGCGGGATCAAAGATTGATTTTCCCGTATCCTCTGGACAGCTTGTACAATAGTGCGCCCGTGGGTCGGACACATACGCGTGTTCCCATACCTCTCACGGTATGTCCGTACAGCTAAAGCGGCATTACCGTGACACTCCCCATAAATTAAAATCATATCAGTGTACTCCGAAGCGGTATAATTGTAACGAGGCATGATTATTTAATAATAAAACCTTGAAACACCAAGTATTAAGCGTCTAATTTCGCAAAGTTCACTTAGCTATTTAACTAAGTACCTATAATACGTTTATGTGTCCTGTCACTATTAAAACAAAGCGTCAAATTTCGCACAACACAACACAACACAACAACAAAGATACGATAACACTCGCGCGGCGACTTCAAACGGGCGCGGGCGCATCCGAAATTCCAGAGAAAATAAAATGCGTCACAGGCAGTAAGGACGTCCGGTGACACACTGACCGCGTAACCTAGACACGTCGACAAGTAAGCAAAGAGGAAACAAGCAAACTTACCTATCTCTTTCGCACATACATATTTTGCGATTGACATGAGTGCGTAACAGGAAAGTAATAACTTTCGTATGCATTTTTTCTTATCTAGCTGTGATGACACGCTTTATGACTCTTATGGCTCGGGCATAAAGTATAATTTGCATTGAGAAAATAAATTTGATAGAAAAGGCGTAGGTTTTTAAAGTGGCGAGCTGGCAACGTAAGTCGTTAACCTGTCGCGTGCTCTCCTGTTTACAAAACATCATGTCGAAAATACTTAAAATGAAAAATAATGTCCTGTGGCTAAACTACTGGATATATTCATTTGATTTTTTGTGTGACGGTTGGGAATATCATGACTTATACGAAGTTTCATTTATGATCATATTGTCCTCCCCACATTGTATATCTATATATATTATATCACTTAGTATTAAAAAGTCCTTGAACTAAAAGACGCATCGTTACAAAATTAATATTACAATAAATTCATTGTTAATAAATTGAACATAAACAATTTGTTTCACAAAGGAACAGTTTGGACGGAAACGGCAGCGGCTATTCAAAGACTTTCAAAGTTATTATTGACATTTTCTCATCGCAAGATGGCGCTTGGGGTATAAACAATGCCTGGATTTCGCTTCAATGGCGCTGCGGAACAAAATAACTCGTAACTCTTGGCGCCTTGTAAATAACTATTTTGCAGTCTTATACTAAAGCCCGACTTCAATAGACTTGGGAGAGAATAATGATGAATAAAGTTACGTTTATACAAGCATTGATAAATGACAAATGGTACTTCTTTATGTAAATACCATCGAAGGCAGTAGTTTGTGCACTATTAAGTAGTCAAAGTCAAAATATCATTTATTCAAAAAAATTTAGTCAATTTAATTGGCTCGTTTTGAACGTCGACAGAACGATTGAAAGACAGCCCCCAAAAACACCCGCGTTTCATCGCTTCCTGGTATTTTTGCGGGGAAGAAGAAGTGGCGCAACAAACTCCCTAGCAACACATTTCTGTCTGTAGCTGCTCTGTTTACCTAGAAAAAAATAAAGATTTATTTGCTAAGCATATTTACAACACCAAAGAAAAAATCGGCGTCTCTTATATCGCGTGTATCACGTCTGCTCTGTGGCAAATAGGCCAAGTACAGTAATATGCGAGGCAGGTAGCCTCAATTATCTGAGGCGTCACGAATGTAAACAATAATGTACTGTATACTCTCACTATTCTCGCATGTATTCGTATATATTGACGACCCGTTTAGCTCAGCGGTAGTTAACAATGCCTGCTGTGCTATGGGTCCCGGGTTCGAATCGCGGTAGAGACAAACGTTTGTGTGATGAGCATTAACATTTGTATCCGAGTCATGGATGTATCTATGTATAATATGTATGTATTTACAAAAAAAAAGTATATATGTAGTATATCAACCATCTAGTATCCGTAACACAAGCCTCGTTACTTACGACGGAACTAGATGGCGCTGTGTAATAATGCCGTGTACCTAGGCACTAAAGGGTGAGGTGAACACTGATCGTGCAGATTCAAACTCTTAGTTGGTACGCAAAATTTCAAAGAAACTGCCGATATCGCTTTTCGACTTAGGAATAAGAGCCTAAAAACGTCAAGCTCAAAGCTGTAGTAAAAGAATAATATCCATATATTTATCCTCTCCATTCGTAAAAGCGGCGTCTAAAAGCATAATAAAAAACATATTTACGTAACTTTCATGCAAATTGTTATATAAAAACTGTAACAACTGTGAGTGGATTACCAGCTTAAAAACAGTGGAATATATTTTATATTAATAGCGCCACTTTAATAGGTAAAAGGCTTTCAGTTTAAATTTATAGGGTCATTATATGTAATTTATAATGCGCAACCAATGAGAAATTTGGAATGACCCATATTTTAGAGCAAAAAGTTAAACACTGATCCGGGTTCTAGATAGGTTAGTATTAGTAATAGGCTAAGTAATAGCCACGATGATTAATACATTTTCAAGGTTATGCTGCGGTTGCTAAGGTCAATCTATGGATGGGTGACCATCCTAAGGAAATCGAGACCGAATTTACAGTCGTCAATTTAGTTTGTCACGACAATATTTTAATTGTACTTAAAATAAAAATACACAACATGGATGTCCATTCTCACAATATATTACATAATTCCTCACGATTTGAGCATGTTATAAATGAATTAAGGAGTGTATTTTTTATACGATATAGGTGGCATTTTTTTAAATTCTTTTTTTTATGGTGATAAGGGGACAAACGAGCAGGCGGCTCACCTGATGGTAAATGATCCCCGCCGCCCATGGAAATTTGCAATACCAGAAGGCTTGCATATGCGTTGCCAACCCCTACAGAAACCGTTTAGGTTTCTAAAAATAGGGAATTACTAAACTGACAGCAAACGGAATGCCTATGCTATCAGAATAGTCATTCCCCCATCGAGCTCTTGTAACCTTACTCACTCACAGAAATACAACTATTGTTGATTCACTGCGGTCTTCTGTAAGGCGGAGGTACTTCCCCAGTCGAGCAGCTCAGTTTGAGCGGAATCTCACTATGCCCTACCTCTCGATACAATCGGCATACAATCGTTCAGCCCACCTGATGGTAATCTGTTATCACAGCCTATGTAGCCAGTATACGTTCGCAATACCATAGGTATCGCTCGCGCCTTGCCGACCCTCTTAAAAAACCTTTTAACTCAATTTTGAAGAACCCTATGTTTTAGTCGTTATGCATTGCATTAATGCTGAATATACTTTTATATTACTTTTTACTATTTTAGGAGATCCGTTCCGAGACCCAGGGTCACTGAAGCCCGAAGAATACCCAAACTTAAGTGGCAATGAACAGGGCAAATCGCTCGAAGAACGGATGGCCGATGGGGCTTGAAGGTTCTCGAGTGGCGACCACGTACTGCAAGACGCAGCATGGGTAGGCCCCCGGCAAGGTGAACCGACGACCTGGCAAAGGTCGCTGGAATCCGCTGGATACGGGTGGCGCAGGACCAGTCGTCGTGGCGATCCTAGCAGGAGACCTATGTCCAGCAGTGGACTTCTAACAATTGATGACGATACTTTTATACCATTAATAATAAATAATTTGAGTATTATAAGGCAAATTTGGTCCGCAAGCCGATGAACAAATTTTGTATCGCAAAGCCGATAGTGTAACGTTCAATGAGATTGGAACGCTTGAAAGAACTTAGTTATCGCTTCAAGTTGCCAAGTTTAGAGAGCCACTTATCTAAGTCCTTATCTAAGCGATACCACATCTATATAAGCTTACGTTACTACGGGTCCATATTGAAAATAAAATTACTGTCTTCTTCTTCTTCGAAGTGCCTCTCCAATTACTGGAGGTTGGCCGTCAGTTCGGAAAACTTCAGTCTGTCCTTCGCAAGGCAGAACAGGTCTGCGGCGCTGTTAATGCCGGGTCCACTCGCGAATATTGCGCAGCCACGACTTTCTTCTTCGGCCTACTGATCTTTTTCCAGCCACTTTGCCCATCATTATAAGTTGCAGCAGTTGGTATCTATCATGTCGCATAATGTGACCCAGATAACCAACTTTTCTCTGTTTGACGGTCAAAAAAATTACTGTCATTGTGTTTAATATCCTACTAATATTATAGATGTGAAAGTTTGTATGGATGAATGTGTGGATGTTTGTTACTCTTTTATGTAAAACTGATTAAATGTATTTTATCCACACAAACATTTGCCCCAATCGGGAATCAAACCTAGGACTCCTACCACAGAAGACAGCCTTCAATACCACTGCACTTATTGAGTTGTGGGTTGTTTGTGTGTGTCATGTTGTGTGTGTGGAATCCCAAACAAAGACATCTCATTAGTGAGAGACAACCGCTAAACTGAAAATTGTTAATTTTTTTAGTATCTGAACCTTCACAAATTGGCTTTGATTAAATAACACGACTGTCTGGTAAAGAACCTTGAGTCCTATATTTTATTATTAATTATTATTCTCATGTTTTTTTATGTCTTTTATCTTATTTAGGTCGATAATAACGGATAGAAGAATGCCAAGAAAGCTTTTGATAGGCTAAATAATATTGCAAAAAGGACTTATTTAAATGATCAAATGTTAAGAACATCAATCTAAGTTCATAAGATTATGCAAGGTAAAGCAATATTGTAAAGGTATATTATAAATAAATAAATAAATAAATATTCTGCGACATTTTACACAGCACCATCTAGTCCCAAACTAAGCAGAGCTTGTACTATGGGTACTAGACAATGGATATAATACTTATATACTTTATTTTTTATAAATACATACTTATAATACATAGGAAACACCCAAACGAACACAAACTCATATTCATCACATAAATATTTGTGCCCTGTGGGAATCGAACCCACGACCTCGTGATCAGCAGTCCGGTACTCGAACCACTAGACCACAGAGGTCGTTATTATATAACTAGCTGCCTCCCACGGCTTTGTCCGCATGTTATATACCATAAAGTAGCCCGTGTGTTAATCCAGGTAAACAACTACATATATATATGTAAATTTCATCCTAATCCGTTAAGAGGTTTTTGCGTGAAAGAGTAATAAACATCCATAAAAACTTTCGCATTTATAATATTAATAGGATATGACAGATAGCAGTATGTTTTACGAGGATTTGTTTTAAAGATCTCTTATAAATTATTGAACTAGTAACAAATATCAATCGACTAGAGTGAACAATTTATTTTACCATTTAATACTACATTATGGATATGATTTGAGCTTACTTCAGTATTAAATTAATTTATGTCAGCGCCTCTGTACGAATTTTAAATTTTATTTTGATTCTACTTAAATGTTTCAACATTATTCGCTCATATGATCCGACGGGACGACCATGGATGCTGTAAAGGATCCGAAACGTCGGGTTAAAATAATATCAATATACCGCGATAAAATCCGTATAAAGTAGTTTTATTTCAATGTCTAATATTCGCGTAAGTGTAAGAAATCAATATATTTTGTTAAGCGTTCGTGTTCTAAACTTTGCGGAGCTGACGGTACATAGTTCACAATCCGATAGATTTGACGGTAAGCTTCATGATGTTGATGCAAGTGATAGTTGAATGCATTGTTGATAGAGTAGTGACCCCACGATAGGCCGAACGGATAACACTAATACAGTAGCAGACCGTCCCTTTTTTTGTACGGGTAGAGATATAGGTAGGTATTTAATACCTTAATATTAAAAAAATAAAAATTTCTGGAGATATCACGGCAAGGGCTTTTTTCATAGCTTGGGTTATATAATATAAGTTTTCATATGTATCCCTTATTGTTTTAAAAAATGCTAATGCTAAAAGAATTATTCAGATCGGTTCAGTAATTTTCAGAGCCTATTCTATATGAAGAAAAATACAAAAAAATCGATGTCGTTAAAATAATATCAATATATCGTGATAAAATCTGTAAAAAGTAGTTTTATTTCAATGTGTAATATTCACGTAACTGTAAGAATGAAAACGCAAAAGAGTATTGAATTAATCTTTTGCATTAATCTATGGAGTTTTCAGACCAATTTTATGGAAATGTGCAACAAATTTCGTTGTTCATTAGGTTGATTGAAATTTGATTTTAAAAATTGATAACCTACTATCTACTCAGATGATATTAAAAATTTACACAGAAATGAGGGACAGTTTCGTCCCTAACTACGTTACACAAGAACTTCGTACGCAAACACAATAAAACAAAATTTTGTAGCAACAATTTTTAGGGGAGGAAAATATTCCAACTTTGTAAGTATGTATGTTTATTTAATTTTGCGTGACAGCCTGTCTCCGACATGATGAGGGTACTCACACAAAACCTTTCGAAAATACCTATCTAAATGTTTGTTGAAATTTGGAAAATTGTGACACCAAATATCATTATGACACGTAATGTGTGAGATTTAATGGGAAAAATGCTCGGCTTAGAATAATTTCCGGAATATTTTAGGACCAACAAATATAAGTCAAGAGGTTGTAATGGTGATTGTAAATATTGAACCCGCCAAAATCATTTTCAAAACAACACTGTCAAAAAGTTATTAGATCTCCGGGATATCGCGTGATTACTTAGCGAACATAACCATGTATATATATGTATTTCTATCAAATCTATATCTTGCGAAATCACTAATTTACTTAATTTTTGTGTGTTTGTGGAACAATCCACACACACACACACACACAAAAATAAAATAAGTAACACAACAACTTAAACAAACACAAGTTTATTTTAAATAAATGATATTTCTCCCTCTCTTCTCTCTCTCATCTCATGTAGAGGCAAGCTTCTGACTTTATAAGGCCTAACTTCACAAACACTATACCTTAATCAAAATACGTGGCTTGGCCATTTCGTTTCTACAAGACCTATTGTATAACAGAAAAGTAATGAAGAGTGAATACATTCTTCACCTTACGCCTATGTGAATGTAATAGCCAGACAGACATATATTATATTCGCATTTCTAATATTAGTATCGATAAACCTATGACAATCTAAATATATATAACTCAAAGGTGATTGACTGACTGACATAGTGATCTATCAACGCACAGCCCAAACCACTGGACGGATCGGAAATTTGGCATGCAGGTAGATGTTATGACGTAGGCATCGGCTAAGAAAGGAGAATAGGAGAGGACAAAATTGGGGATGAAAGTTAACGCGAGCGATGCCGCGGGCAAAAGCTAGTGCTAGTTCTATAAGTAATAATGTATTAGTAGATCTAGGTTAATTAGTTTAGTATGCCACACCCGTTTCATTTTCACTGTGTTCCTGTCCATCCAAAGGTTGTCTGGAAGAAATCGCTCTTTAACGATAAGACCGCCATTGTACCCTTATTTTATGAATAATAATATATTATTAATGTAATTCTTTTTGGTGTACAATAAAGTATATTCTATCTTCTATCTATCTAATCTTTAAACGTAAAAAATATCAATATTAATTTTAGAAAAACTTTAAAAACAAAAAGCTAAATATAGTTTTTAAATTTCACTAAACACTTAAAACCTATTGTTACATAGGCGTTCAGAGAGAAAACGCGTAGGCTATATCGGAGAATTCCCAACGAGATTTATTAGTAAACTGAGGTAAATCTATTACGGTGTTGCTAGCTCAGCTGCGGTAACTGGATTACCTCAGGCTTCACCGGACGATAAAGCAGTACTTAGCCACTTATTACTTGAACACACGTTAGAGGTACGTACTTCTAGTAGTATACAATAATCGAGATTTACTTTGTCTGGGTTTTCTTTTTCGTGGAATAGTTGTTGGGTGAAGGGATGGTGGAGTGGGAAGGTATGTATGTATATGTTGATAAGGTTGCTATATATGCTGAGAAATTGATTTGAGATCTGTTTTTACATAGAAGGTAGAGCTTCATTTTGAGACACTTCTGTATGGCTGTTAAATTGTACAGGCTAGCTTTTTAATTTAATTCTGACGAGTCGGATCCGTTACAGCAACCTTGTTCACGGATAGATCCGGCAATATACTGCGATAAAATCCGTAAAAGGTAGATCTATTTTATTGTTTAGTATTCACGTATTTGTCAGAAATCAGACCAAAGCAGTTAACATACATGTAAATAAGTATAACAATAGTTAGTGTTAGTTAGAAACCCATACCATTTCGTTTAAAATACTAACAATCAGCCAGGTTTAGGTAGACTAAAACGAAGTGAATATAGTCTTGTTCTAGATTAATCAATTAAGACATAAAAAGAGCCGTGGCTAAGGTCGCATCATATAGAACAATCTGTCAGATAAATTTGCCATCTCGTGAAGAGAAACTACTTTAGTCCATACCTTGGATCATATATGCTGGAAAGGATCCGAAAAGTTGAGATTTAAAATGTCAATATACCGCTATAATATCTGCAAAAAAGGTTTTATTATAATCTCGTGAAGAGATCTAGGCTACTCAGTAGAACGAGCGCTTAATGTAAGTACTAAGCATGAATTAAGTTGCACCAGGTTCGAATTCAATGAAGAGACAAAAGCCATCTTTCATCTTTTATCTCGATAAATATAAATCCTGCACATTATTACGTTTATTATAGAGCACATAGTACGGGGTGTGTTGTCAAGTGCTCTTACGTGAGGGGCCGGGGCACGTTGCTCTGCCAACGGTCAATTGACTTTGAAACTAGAATCCGATAGCTCTTTTGAACTTGGAGGACGTTCGAGAGGGCTTCCCGCCGTTATTTCTTTCGAGCCCTCTCCTTGCAACTTTGGGGGAGATTTATTTGGCACTGGTAACCCTTTCTTCATATTCGAATTTATTCTTACTTAATCCACGATAAATATGGCTTAATAATACATCTGGACATTATGACACATCGCCGTCTAGTTCCAAGGTTTGTGTTACGGATACTAGATAGTAGATCCACTACATAGATATATGTATATTTATTATTTGTAAATACATAAATATTATATATAGAAATAGCCATTACTCAGGTCAAATTTCCATGCTCATCACACAATCATTTGACCCTACTGGGATTTGAACCCAGAACCACAGAAGGGAGTCTTTAATACCTCTGTGCTGATTGGTTCGCTATCTTTTAGGAGTTCCTGATCTGTGGTGATCTTCGTCAGTTCCATCTGACTAAACGTGATATCGGCGCGCGTGCATGACGAGATGTATGAATGTGGACGAGGCAAAAGACCAAAAGTGGTATGCAGGGACCGTAGCGCGTGGCATTCTGTAGTTTCTGCCTACCCCCATGGGAAAAAGGCGTGAGTGAATGTATGTAAACGTGATACTTCCGAATAGAAATACTTAATTTTCTTGCTATAATCACTACAATTGTGTGATGTTTGACGAGTTCCGTCTAGTTCTCCTTGTATCTTTGGGGAAGATATATTTGGTACTGATAACCCTTTTTTTCATAATCAGTTAGTCAGAAACTTAAAGGAAATTTATTAAAGGCTTGCCATTTATTACAATCTCAAACACATTCTGAAGCTTGGTTGATTAAATAAATTTGTACAAATACATATTCTAGTTCTATTGTTTGAACAAATATGAACCAACTGAATATGATTTAAGCAGTCTTTTCTGTTCAGTTATTCATATACAATGCAGTATAATTCTTCACTGTGTGTAGTGCGCAACCATTATGTACCTATATAATCCAGTTTGAACGTAATTTCATTGGCTACACATTAAGTTCTAAGCTGCTGAAGTGAAATTACCGGGTGAATCAGGCTTGACAGCTGGCGTCACAGATAGTACGGCCAATAGAAATACCACAATATACGATGATATACATATGTGATTGACCCGATTAGCCCAGCGATAGTTAACGCTGCCTTCTGTGATATGGCTCCCGGGTTCGAATCCCAGTAGGGCTAAAGCGTGTTGCGTGGACCTAATGTTGTAATAGTGGACTGCAATGGACTGGATCTGGATTAAACCCAAGGACTGATATTGACTTCGCGAATTTACGTGTGTATTTATCACATGCTCAAACGGTAAAGGTCAAAACATCGTAAAGAAACCTGCATGCTTGATGGATTTTCTTAATAGCGTGTGAATTCTACCAACCCGTGCGTGACCTATAGCCTAATCCCTCCCAATTGATAAGAGACCTCTGCCGAGCTGTGAAGCAGTAAGTGGGTTGATGTCTAGTGTAATACGTATGTTTAAGTATGTTTACGTGAGCCGCTTGTGTGCCCATGTGAGAGACCAAAAAAATACACAGTGTTTAAATTTGAACTCAATAGCAGAACAAATTACCATGAAGGTATTTTTACGCTCTCACAATAACAATATAGCTGATACAAAATGTTTTTCAGTGCTGTATAAACAATAGTCATCATTGTTTCGCTAACGGGGTCCATTTTCACTCATGCGGGAAAATGAACTCTACATATATACGAATGTATGAATTGTCCATCCAATTAAAATGTTAAGATGGTTTTGTTATTTCATTACATATGCAATACGTAGTACAAGAATGCGTTAAGTGTATTTTAAGTACTGTCCGTTAGAAGCGTTTCTTAATCTTCATGCCCTGAAGAAAAGGGAATGTATCCGCCTATAATTTTCATAGTCGCCTAAGAGCACCAGATGGCAACACCCAAACTTGTTGGTATGTGAACACTGAACTAAAATCCTATTAATTCAGCCAAGATTGAAGGGCTCTCAGACACAAGATGGTATGACAGCAGTTTCCAAAACTTTGATTACAACGTGACAGGCGCGTTCAAACTTCCGATAGATTCCACCAGTGAGACGTCGCCATATCTGATTAGCTTGTGAACTTGTTACAGTTTGCCGCTACTACTTGTGTGCTTGGATCTTCAGATCGGTCTTTCGTGAAGGCGTGGAAGATATGAGTTTGATTTCATTTCGCATAAACCTGTATCCGAATAGGATTATGCATAGTTGTCTGAAATCTTTTTTGGCTATATTCGTGCACGAATGCTAACTTTGAGTTATTAATGAGAATATTATCGAAAACATTTTGCTGTACCTACAATCGAATGCATCAATTTAAGATGGCTCATTTGCTGGGGAAAGCTATACCTTATACAATCCAAACCGCAAGTTCAATACCACACTATACAAAATTTAATTATTAGAAAAGGAGCTGACAGAGAAGAAAATAGCTCACAATTTACTATTGACAGTTTCCAGTATTTGTAAATGAAAGATGACAAACCTTAAAGCCCATATTTATTATTTAAATAAACTATATATATGATATGATGAACTCCAGACCGATTTCGGTCAAAATAATAAACTATAGTATCTAAGGGTCGAGCTGACCTCGAGTACCGGCCACTAGCTAACAGGTAGGAGTATAAGTCAGGTGAATAGTCACATTATTTACATAATCCCGGGGTTTCATAGTCCGCATCCCAACGGGATTCGTGTCAGATCGACTGAGCGAAATCCTCTCGTATTTGTAATTACATCAAATTAATACATGAATATTTTATCTAAAATCGCGATGGTAGTCAGATTATATTAAGGTGGAAGCTCCTCTCCAGCTAGCCCGTGAAATTCAAATTTTCGTAGGTTTTTTGCAATTTGCCGGTATTTGTCAGGCTGTACATTGAACAAAATATGATTCGCGCCTGTAATAGGTATTTAGTTACAGAATTATAATTAATAAGATTATAATATCATCATTACACCCTCACATTGCATACAATTGGATTGAATGGCTTTTTCATGAAATAGACAATTAACACAGTTATATGCACTTTGAGGGCTGTTTTATTGATTTAAATGATTATAATTCTGTAACTAAGAGTTTGTCTCAAAAAATGTGGTAGGCTTGTACGCTAAAAAAATTCTAATCCAATTGAAATCATTTACGCGGGATTCTTAAACTTTCGAGCCTTAAGTTAAAACTTTTGGCTATTCCCTTAATAGCCAAGTATAGGTATATATTTTATTATATCTCAGTGTAGCTGTAGTCGGGTTAAAATTGCTATTAAACGTTCATCAGGCGCTGTGAAGCACCACAAACTTCGCTGGTCGTCAGCGTGTTGATTGTATAGTTCTATAGATTTTATACTACTGCTGTAGCTGAAGGAATATATGGAGTTCTTGTGGTGTATCGTTAGCTTTTTTTTGTCTCGTGAACTAGGCATAAGCCTCAATTTTATCCTAATAAGTCATTATGCCCAATTGTGAGTTCGTAAACTTTACACGATTACAAAATCTGATTAAACTTGAAGCTTATCTATGACTTAACAGTCAATTCTCAAAATTATATTACGATTCGGTTATCACTGCTAATCTACCCATTTCCATAGTGCTGTTACGTCGTTTTGATTTTGGACCTTAATGTAAACGAATTGTCGGAGAGAGTTGCCCAATTATTATTCACAACACGTATTCTCCGGACGGGCAAAGCAAACTGATCGCCAATATCGCATTTCCAAGTCCCATATACAATTTTTGCAACCTACCAATAGCTCTTATTTAAACGTCTTCCTTCTTGAATATTTTACCGACTCCTAAGAATGGTCCTTAATCTCAAGGGAATAAGGAAAGTGGGAAAATTCAAAACAAAGTCTAATTTTTTGTTTTTATATTATTGCAAATGCAATTTCAGAATCTATGATGTTTAACAAAGGGTATAAAATGTAACGGCTTGTATTGTTACGGCATACGAAATTCTTGTTGCAAAAATTGTATTTGCACTGAGAATTCTAAAATTTGTTTAGATACTTTTGTTTAAACTTTGTCTCATAATGGAATTTCGTTTATTTACATCAGTGAGGTGGGAAACAAGTTTACGGCTCCTGTAAATGTAACCAATTATTGTAGCCTATTGAAGTAGACGTCAATAGCATCTGACACCTCTAGTATTGTAGACAACACTAGAGGTGTCATGCGTTCCCAACCCTTTGTACTATTGGTGTGCTTAATAGTCCAATTCTCATACAATCATATTACATACCTAGATAAATATTTATACCCGGAACAACTAGCACTTGGCTGTAGATGTTGTAAACGTCTAGTGCTAAGTGCTAGAAGTTCGGGTTTGCGTGGTCCCGTGAAATCGTGAGGCTTACACTTAAACTAGCTAAAAACCGTTTTTTTAAGATGTCATTTTGTTTCTATGCTATTTATCCCACATATTCAATACCTACATTCTCTGTAAAATAAATCAATCCAGAAATCCAAGATACAACAGGCCTTATTAGCTGACGTAATTTTGTCCTTTTATTTTATTTTATTTCCATAGTAGGTAGGTACTGTAAGAGGAGGCCAAAGATATTATGTTGTGTAGTTATATAAATAAGTTATTTGTTGACAAGGATAATGCTATAACAAACATAGCTGACCTATTATCAGTTGGCAGACATCACACGTCGAGAAAATATCTCCGGCGACTAACTACCAGTCGATAGCTGGATTTTAGTCTGTAGTTAAATCTGGGAAATGGCTGAATTACAATTCCGAGAAGTACAGGGCTTACATGCTAAAAGACATTTCAGAGACGATGAAATTGACGGGATTGTCAGGCCTCGCTTAGTGCAGCTGAACGATATTGTATTGTGGTCGATCGCTCGAAATGTAGGCAGTATGGATGGAGTGTTTGGTAACCGCAGTGCCGAAAATGATGGCATGATTCAGATCTTGTTCGTGCTTTCTACAGTTTAAGCTATTGGAAATGTCATAGTCTGTTACAAAGTCTGTGCTTTGCAAGGTAGTTGTTAATCTTATAATAATGTCCTGTGGAAGGAGGATTGTTCTTATTATTATTAACCCTATGTGTCCCATTGCAAGACAATAATAATATTATGTTTATGGACTACTTATAATAAGTAGCAAGTTATGCAGTCTTAGGGAGCGAGCAATAGATAATGAAAATAATCCATTAACCGGGTACGAATCCAAATTCGTAGTTGCTACAGAGAATTTCACAGAAAAAGTCCATATATCCTATGTGTACGCCTGGTATACCTACTGCGAGAAGTCTGTGTGCTAGTTGTGTCTTTAATTACCTCTTAGTAAGTGTAAGTGGCTTGCGGCCGTTCTAATTAAGGTTATAATAAATAATAACTTTCTTAACCTGGGAATTGAACCCAAGACCTTTTGCTTAGCAGTCACACTGACGACCACTACACCAAAGTGGCAGTATATAAAAATAATACAATTTTCAAAATTATATGTTCTTAATATTGGGAGCTACGATGCCACAGTCACACACAGACATGTCAAACTTATAAGACACCGTCCTGGTCGAGGGTTAAAAAATAAAAAACGGTATCACTTTAAAATACGGACCATAATATTCTACCTTTTTTTTGATCGCATTGAAACTTCCACTAAGGTTTATTTACCTACTGAAGTTAACTGTAATATTCAACTTGCCGTGAGTTCCACTAGTAGCACTGCTATGCTAGGACACGAGTACGTACTTGTGGGCGTGAAATACACATTCGTGGGAACAGCTGCGAATTATGCCAAGTGCTCATAATTTTGTTCGGCTGATGACGTTGATTGCAGAAGGCAGAGAGTTAGAACGAGTGTGGTTTTGATATGCACAAAATGGGCCTTTGTATAATTTCTGTACGGGTTTGTGACTTAGGTTTTTAAACATTACGTACGTCGTATCCCAAAATGGTGAGACTATATGATGATGAAAATAAACATAAAAAAATACAAAATAAACAGCAAAATACTTCAGTATTTTGCTGTTTATTTTCATCATCATAATATTAGTTAAAGTACGTCCACTGTTGGAGAAAAGTGTTCTCGATAAATTTCTCCAAGGCCTAGCGACATGTACTATCGTCATCTTATGAACACAAATATAAACACCGAAGTAATGTTGAGAATTTTATACTCTAAACCTAAAATCACTACTTGAGATGGTAATGGAATCTGGGGCCTCAACAATAGCGGTTGGAAACACCAGTCAAAAAGGCCCATTGAATTTCAAATGAAACTAAAATAAATGATGTAGAAAGACAGTGTCTAAAAAATCTGGTATCTTGAGAACTCGGTAAGACATAGTATAACTCTTAAGCAATGGGCAAAGCGGAATCTTGTTCCACACGCCGCGCCGGCTAGAAGCAGTGTTACGGAAAGCCATGTTGATTTAAGTTCTATGGGGAAACACAAGGACTGCTTAAGATCATTTCTGAACATATCTCGACGAAAACTATGATAGTAATAGTCTATTTCTATTAACTAGTGGTCGTCCAGTGGTCGAAATTGAACTATCATTTAAAAAATATAATACCGTTCTGCACTCCTTCTCTATTATTATAAATTTTAAGTGTGGGAAATTTTATAACCCCCCGTACGCGCAATTTTCGTAAAAAGGGGTGCAAAGTTTTTGCTTCATATATAGATCCTATTAATTACGGTAAATCCGGAATAGATATAATGGTTGGTGAATAGACTTTGAGGGTTTATTAAACACCTGTTTTCGATGTACAAAATAGATTTAATACTAAAAACTATCGACTTGTACATTACGTACTTGGTAATGGTACACAGAATTTATGTAAAAAATTATGACATTAAAAAAATATTAAACTTTAAAAGAATTTTTAGTATTAATTTCCTCTGCATAACACAATCTATCAACTTAGGAAACAAATTGCTTCTCCCAGTTGCATAAATTATGCACTTTCAGTAAGTAACCTTTATTTTCACTATGGGGTGCAATAAAGTATTGAAGTAAATCAGTCACAAAGGAAATAATTACCAATTGATAGACCATGTTGACTTTACAGTGTTTCGAGACTTTCGAGGCTTAAATACGAATCACCAAAACAGAAAGCTATAAAGAAAACAAAAATTATTATCATAATCTGCAGTCATTTGGTGACTTTAATCTCAATTTTCTTTTCAACACTTGGGTTCTCGTTTTTTGTTGTTGAATACCCAATATACACCTGTTGATGGACGAGGCTTCCTCCATTACTTATCAAAGAACCTGCATTATAGACACCTAGTTTTACTGACCTTACACAAATAATTTATCTACCTGACTGTTAAGTCTGTAGTAACAAACGTGATCTGGATGTTTTGTTGAAAAATTTGTTGCCTCTTGTGTTAAAATACTTTAATGTTTCATTTTCATAACCCTTTTCAGGCTCTTGGTAAATTGCCCATAAATTTAGCAAACACATGTCACAAATCTATTTATTTCAGAATTGCAAGACTTAAATTAAAATCCTACGTCCTACAAAAGAAATAAGCTTTATATTTGTTTGTTTTATCTCTAGAAATATTTTTTGTTATTTCAGCCAACAAATTAGTCTTATATTAGACCCTGTTGTTGATGTTAGGGCGGTGCCAAAACTAATTTAGGTACTTAACTATTTTCTTTATGAAGAAGATATCCAATGTCGTCTGAATGCTCTGCAGTAAAGATTATACGACTAGACATAACAGCTTAGTTGTTTATGTAATTGTAACCTTAATAAGACAATTAATTACTTGTGTTGGTTTACATATAAAACTTTACGAAGATATCTTCGTCCTTATTATAGAAAACGGATTGTTTGAAACAACTTTAATTGTGTTGACAAGTTTAGGTGGAATTTAAATAACTTACCAGGTACTATTAGAATTGTTTTGAACGTAGATAGATGGCGTGTCAGGCGAGTGAGCCTTTTCATAGTGTAGAAAATCAATTGTCAACAACACGTATAAAACCGTGTCGTTCAAAAACATACCTTAGGGCATAGCAAGATTCCTTGATCAAATTGAGCTGCTCGACAGGGGAAGTACCTCCGCTTTATAGAAGACCGCAGTGAATCAATGATAGTTACTGTTGTATTTTTGAAAATGAGTAAGGTTACCAGAGGTCGTTGGGGGAGTGACTACATGGGTATTCCATTTGTTGTCAGTTTTGTGAATCCCTATTTTAAGAAACCAAAACGATTTCTACAGGGTTTGGGCGTGAACGGCGGTGAACACTTACCATCAGGTGAGCCTCCTGCTTTGCCCCTTTATCTCCATAAAAAAACCTCCTTTTGCCTCATTCTCAAAGTCATGTGACTTGCGACCTTTATGACCTTGAAAACTGTGCTCCAGTATCGCCACAGGATCCTCGTGAGGTACTCACTAGGGTTTGCTTGATATACTAATTGTTATTACTCACGTCTCATTGAAGCTCTTTCTGTATAATTACGTTGTTGGAACGAACTTAATTACATTTCTCTTAATTTCTTTGTATACAGATGTTACATTTGTAGGCCTTAAATTAATTGCGATCACGTATGCCGCTTGATTACTCTACATGTCTACAGTAAGGGTATTTTACTTAGTTATAACGATGTAACTAACAGGACTTTTCATCATCAGTCATGCAGGTTTCCTCACAATGTTTCCTTTCACTATTTGAGAGTGTGATAAATATGCACGTAACTTCAAATATTCAGTGATGCGTGGGCTTGGGATTTAACTTTTAACTTTACAAAAAACTCGTGACACCACTAAGCTATCAGTCTTTGAGCAGGGTTAACCCCTGTAAGAAGGTAAATAAGAATTTGGTACACATTTTAATAAGTATTTAATTAATAAAATGTACAAAATGGCTTCTTAGAAATAACATTGAATTAAAGTCCCGCATTCTCATCTCGATGAATACTCGTTAACTTTCGTTCATATATAACTGTCCACATTCCATGGAATTATTTCACCGTAAAACGTTGTAAAGATTAGTAGGTAACAGTCTTCGTAAATTTGTGTTAAGGACGCTATTACAATTTTCTACAAATAACGGTGTTTTTCAGGTACAATTTTAATGTATAAGCAATTATATATGTGAAGATATTATGGTCTCAATTTAAAGGTAATCTATTCATCTTCAGAATGGCATCACAAAAATTGTATAACATCATACAAATTTTTCCCATAAATCCGTTTTCACCATCACAATAATCACAGAAAATGTATAAAAATAGGGTCAGATTACGTACCATTTTAAAGTAAACTTAGAGCATATTTTATCATCAAAATTATATAAAATTACGGCATATATAGTCCTCTATACGTTCGATTAATTATTTTGTACCTAAATCATTACATTTTTCAATAAACAGCAAAAATATGAACGCTTGCAAATTTCTTCATACATTTTTCACTCGCGGACTTTCATTCCGCGCTCAGACGCGCTTGTGGAAGCATGTGCGTATCGCTCTGTCGCAAAAAATAAATTACGAAAAAGTCTGTGTCATACACTCGTATAGTCGTTTATCGTGACCGGAAGATGTTGATACTTTTTCAAACCTAAATAAAAGTACATACGACTTTAATAATATTATTAAATTTATTATCAGAATGTTATTTAGGGATTGATGAATAAGATCGGGATTTGGATACTAACGGCTAAGCAGTCGTTAACAAGGTTGAGAAATGGATGGGTGGAGTTAAGTCATATTAAACCTGTGATTTAGATTAGGCCTGAAAGTAGATGGGTAGGGTTAAGCTGCTGTTGGGCAAGTTAAAAAATAGATGGGTGAGGTTAAGCAGCTGTTGGGCAGGTGAAGAAATGGATGGGTGGGGTTAAGTCATTTGAAACCTGTGATGTAGATTAGGCCTGAAAGTAGATGGGTAGGATTAAGCTGCTGTTGGGCAAGTTAACAAATAGATGGGTGAGATGGTGAGATCAAATTTTACTAAAACAAGGCGAGAATAATTGGGATTAAGAGTCTGTAGGTGAGTCCAAGAAAAGGATGGGTAGGGTTAAGCATAGTGAGGTCGAGACTTGATGGGTGGGGTTAAGATGTCAACTCCGTTCCTGACGGGTGTTCCCTGACTAGGCTTGTTCTTACTCGGCCACTGAATGACTGTACTAGTAGGTAAAACTTTCAGATGTACTAGTTCTGTCTTCTGGTACTATTAGTACCACCTACAACAGTACCATAGTACAGTATATAGTGACTTACATTTTATATTCCTTCATACTTTGCAGGTTTTGCCTATAATTCTTACAATACCCGATTATTCTTTATATGAAATATTATCATGCATCCCACTTATTCATACACTGATTTTATATCGCTCCCGCTCGTTTAGTAGCGTTTCGAGTATTTCAAGTGTCTACAGTCCTACAGTTACTCAATTACTCAATTCTTTATTGCATTTCATAATGTGTACATTAGTTGGTAGGCATGTTAAACATTGGATCAATTATGGACCCTATCGGGCACAGCAATATATATTTTTAATAGGAGAGAGGATGAAGGCGCTCTTTGTCAAATAAGATAAAAACTATATAGGTATATTAAATTAAATTGTATCATTAAAATATGTATCATTATAGTAGTATATATAATTATTTTATAATAAGTATTTCTATATTTGTTTATGTATTTTTATTTTATTTCATTTATTGCACGTTTTTCATTTTTTTTAACTATAAATTATAATAATCTAGATATTTTCAATTTTATTAAGCCTTGTAGAATGTTATTATTTTTATTTGAAAATATATTCTGAGTTAAATTTAAAATGAAATATAGGTATCATGTTATTGTAAATTTTATTATCAAGTATTTTTTGGTATACGTATGTGTAGTTTTTACCGCAGACTGTTGTTTAAAATTTTAAAATTTTAAATTTACTAGCTTGTAGCTTGCGACTACTCGTTCAGAACCAGAGACTAAGAATACTGACATCTCGAACGAACGACGTAGTACTAAAAGAATGATGTAATAATAAGGAAAAGGAATAGTTTGTTCTTGTCAGTGTCGGGATTAATTCTTATTAGTACTTAGTACGTGAACTATACAAGCCTATCTCTGACCGTAAACTTTTGACAATCTTTTTATTAATTTGCAATGTATATATTTAACTACTTAATTATGTTTGTTCGGGTGGATTCTTGCAAGTCAATTTTGAATCTTCAACCGATTGAGCTGAAATTTTATATAGACATGTTTGGATTATTATTATTTTTTTTATTTTTTTATTTATTAAACATATTTATAATGCATATATGCATGTTAAAATAATATCAAATATACCGCGATAAAATCCGTAAAAAGTAGTTTTATTTCAATATTTATAATCTTAAAATATATGTATAATGGTCCACAAAACTGTTTTGAACAGTTTTTCTGCGGACACAGTTGAGTCTCATTTTAGGTAGTTAATTTGATGTAAAAACATCCAGTGGACAACATATTACATGCTGTCCACTAGATGCTTCCCCAAAAGTCTTTTAAATTTAATTTTAAAAAACAAGGATGTTTAGTTGTGTGACGTCATTCCGGAACACCCATGGCGGACTAGTTATTTGTGATGCACTATACAACATGGGGATCAAAAACTTACTAAAAATAACTCAAAAAATAAAATGACGTCTCTCTAAATACAATTTCTACATTTTTATGCTTTCCTACAATATGGATATGAAATTATAGGCTTGCTGTGAATAACTTTAAAAATATTGCAACATCACTCTAAATCCAATATTATGGCGGACTAAGTTTTTCGTGGCTTTTTAACTAAATTTAGTTTTCTTATTGTAGTTCTAGTTTTCATTAATAAAGGTAAACGAATATTTTTCCATTATGTTTTTTTTTTACTTTTAAAAACATAAATACATATTAATCTTAATTAATGAGATATAGCAAAATGACCTATGGTCTATTGTGAATGCATTACAGCGCATTGATTTCACATATAACGAAATAAATTAATCTTTAAGATATTTTACTTAGGGATATCTGCAGACCAAACGTAAAGTAATTCGTATCGAATGTACAATAGGTCACCAGGTAGCAAATAACTTAATTATCACGAAAATAGTACGATCACTAAACATTCTGAATCAATTCAAATAAAAATAAGAAATAATAACAAGGATCAAGATTATTTAAGCGATGTATAAAATCGAGCGCTCAGTGGTTCAATGTGTGCGTGTCCGTAATGTTGCTGTGTGCGACTCTAAATACCTAAATTTGAGTTCGTCGAAAATGTAACAGCGTCCTTAAGAATCTTGTAATTGTATGGTTCGGAATTGACTTGATTTTATTTGCATCACTTAGTTGGATAATCGGCTACTTATGTTACGTAAAGTTAGTGATGTTACTACACAAAACAATTAATAATTGAATAATAAGCTAATGTTCGTTTTCTGGGTAATTTCCCTCGTTATGCACCCAATATCTCTAATTACCACCAGTTAATACGACGTTCTTGGTAACAGCCATTTAACGTTTAAAAAATCAATTAATATAACACCACCGTCGCTTAATTATTTTACTAATACACTTGGCCTTTTCTAACACTAACCAAAAGACTAGAACTCATAAATATATCCCCCCCACTAAATTTAATCACGGAACTGTAACCGGTAAAAACATTTGAGGATCCCCTAATTTGGGCTCAAAACGAATGTTCACTTTCGTATCACCATCCCCAACCTCTAAGAAGCTATTCCAGTCGAGCATCCAATAGAAACCGTTTTTCCTTGGAGGTGGAAGCTCTGAATCTCCTGGCACTGCAGGAGCAGCACCGCCAAAGGAATCTTCTAAGTCACGCATTAAAGATCCTGATTCGTCTGCTGATACTGAAGAATCGTTGGCAGCATTAGTCTTTGGTGCTTCAGTGCTAGTTGTAGAAGACGAAGTCGTTTCTACTTTTTCTGTAGTTGAGTCCTCGGTTTGTCTTTTACTTTGATCATTATTGGTATTTACTTGTTCATTGACCGGATTGATGCCTTTGTTTAATGGAATAACTTTGATGGAATCATAGTCTATGGGGTCATAATTTGGTGCTGGAACGGATTTAGTTTTTCTTACTGGCATATCGTAAGGGAGGCTGACCTCTTTCGTTTCTGATGATGACGTGTCCAATTCGAATGGTAACTCTGGGCGGAGAGGCTCATACAAAAAGTTGTTTGGAGACAAGGCATATGTTCCATCATTTTTAGTTTTTGAGTCACTATTTGGTGATATCAAGTCGTAAGTAAGTAATATATTTTCCGGTAATTGGACAGTACCGTCTACAACTCTTGCTGGTGGTAAAGGTTTGAAGCCATCAAGAGGCAACAGGAAATGATCTTGCCCTGGTTTTCCTTCTAGACCGTGGGCATCGAGGAAAGCTTGTAACTCATCAGGGAAATTTTCTATCAGTTTATCTGGCAAGCTATAACTTGGTTTTACGGTGTTCTGATTAGTTTTGGACGTTTTAGGTTTTGGAGTAGTACTGGGTAATGCGACTACTTCCGTCCGTGGTGGTCGTGTATACAGTTCTTGGAGTGAAGATCCATCCCGTGGGGTGTAAGGTAGAACCACCATCAATGTGGGTTCATTCTTTTTAGTAGTTGTTTCAACGAATGTATCGCTTGAAGGTGATATTTTGAACGCTGTATCGCGTACAACTTTGTTATTCTCTGTGTTCGGTTCTTGCGGATTTATCTCATTTTCGAGTGTACTGTAAGGCGTCGTTGCTTTTTCGTTCTTGTCCTCTTTGGATTCCTTAGAAACCGAAGTGGACGATTTTGCGTCCTCAGCTCTTATATCGTTAAGTAATTGCAGAATTTCTTGTCTAGTCAGTCTTGGTAACAGCTGATTTGTTTGCAGTATATTTTGGACTTGTTTAACTGTTTTCTCAACATCCACTGCTGCCCTGGAGACTGTTGCTAATGCTGCTAAAAGGCAGCACCAAAAAAGCTTCATTTTCTGTAACAAAATAAAGTAAACAAATTAAAGTGACTGGTATTATGTTTCTACAAATAGTAGTCATTATAGAAGCTCGAGATAAATTGGTATAAACATTTCAGAGATCAAATATCAACATTAACTTTGACAGTGGATGGGTCATGTTTTTTATTGTGAAAAAAACAAGAGCAGCAATTAAGAGCTTCAATTACGACCGAACTCAACTGACTTATAGACTATTTATTTTTAATTATATTTTATTTGTGATTAAACACTATTTTTGTTAATCCTTTCATCAAATAATTTATTTAATCATATTATTTTCAACGTGACTGTATCAACTTACAAAAATCTGAAAAAAATAAATATTATTTTTAGCTATTAAAATAAATGATACAATCTTACGAGTTTTTATTGTAGTTTTTTATTTGCTATTGAGGTTAAAAAAAAATCGGTGGAGGTCTGACTCGCCTATAAACGTAATAATTAAAATTGACACAATCTCAATAATATCATAACGTAAATGATATCAGAATTTACATTTAATAAATTTAATTGGCTTACATTTCTGTCTGTATTTTATCAAAACATTCTCGTTTGAGCATCCATAAATATTTTATCTGAGTCTAAATAAAATTCTCGAATAATCGAAATATGTTCGATTTCCCATTTAATTTTTTGCCTCAGCCTATCGCAGTCCACTGCTGGACATAGGCCTCTCCCAAACTGCGCCACAACACTCTGTCCTCTGCCTTCCTCATCCAGTCTATCCCCGCTACCTTTTTTTAATTACGTTTATATAATTCAGTTTCGGCCGGTTTCTTCATTTAATCTACATTCATATAAAAAATACAATAATAATGTACTTAAAAATTCTCTTAAACAAAATTACATAAAATGTTTGTATCACGGAGCCTCACCGCGATGAAGATATAATTATGAACAGATCGGCATGAGACTTTGCATGGTGCGTGTAGTTTCGTCCATTTTGATTGATAGGATAGTTTATAACTCAATTCATAATCTATTTTTTTTTTGCATATCAACAAATACCTGAGCTACATCAAAAGCGTGAAGCCTGTTATTGTATGTATATAAAAATTAATAGGTAAAGGCAATACAGTGCGGTATGACTTTCTCTCTCTGTTTGTCAACTGTTTATCTTATTTATTGACGAGATTTTGAGTTATTGATACAAATACGACTCGACGTCGAACTTGACGACTCGGTGGCGCAGTGCCTGAGCGATCGGTTTGTGCGTCACGGGTTGCGGGTTCGACCCCCACACGGAGCAAATATTTGTACGTTCTGCAGGTAATTGTTCCGGGTCTGAGCGTTTGTGTATGTGAAAATATGTGTTTATAACGCACCCACGATACAGGAGAAAATCCTAGTGTGGGGCAACGTTTTACATTAAAAAAAAAACGAAGAACAGAGTTTGGGAGATGCCTATGTCCTCCGGCAGTGGACTGCGATAGGCTGAGTTGAATAAAAATAACTAATTTAGACTACTTGACTAAAACATTAATACTCATATAAGGGATTCAGTCTCCAGCGTTTGAAGGAGAAACGCCACAAAAATAGAGTATAAAGGTGACTGTATAAGCTATGGCGAAGTTATCTCAGTAATTACAGTTTGAGTTACACAGCAGTACCATAATCGTAATTCCCAAACTTTGGTAGAAGGCCAAGATATCTGGAAGTTGTTATCGTTGCAAAAGTTCCGTCTCTCGGATCAGTTATAACACGCCCACTCGCATCTGAACTGTACGGAAAAAATATTATGATCTCTTTTATAAGTAATGTTTGGATAAAGTGTGTGTAAATGTATCGTGTTTTGGGCGATCGGTTGGTTTTATTTCATAACCGAAATGAATATAGCGGAGTCAGAAAAAAATAGATGGTGTATGGTTTTCGGAGTTAATATAAACACATTAATATACATTGTTTTAAGGTTTAATATAACACCCCCTATAAGATATTTCCTCCGAAGAGTTGAACACGGAGAGTTACACTGACAGTGTATGTAAAACTGCAAAACCCGAAAATGTGAGCAGTTACTGCTAATATTTGAGAAATAAAAAGTATTTGCCCGACTTGGGATACGAACCTAGGACCTCACACTTTTTAGCCACGATGAGGAACAGAGCAATGAAGCAGTTAAGTTATCCGATAAAAAAATCAAATCATCTACTCATATTTTAATTAATTTAAATTCTAAATTAATACTTTCATCATAATCTCAAAAGTAAAATAAACGAACAAAGTTACGGTAGCTAGTTACAAAGCTGTAATCCGTTTTACGTTGAATTCCAGTTCCAAAATAACATTAAGAGATCTTTCATTGAGATATAACATCGTCAAGCGCAAGTCTGCGCGTATTGGAACCCACCGACTCAAAGCCATAATACGCTCAAAGTATCTAAACGTAAAGTATATAATTTAGAAGATTTAGAAGATTGGATCTTAAGACAAAAGTGTAAATAAAAGTAGTTATTGAATATTGTACCCTTGTCGTTCCCGAAGGGTTATGCAGAGGTGTACTATAATGTAATAAATAATAATAATAATGTGCAACCACATTTAGCTGGTATATTTTTAGGTCCCATGTAATAAGGGGTCGGTTGCCATCAACTGAGCATGAATCCAATATCCGACCTGCTACTAAGAATTTCAAATACAAAATATATATACCACAAAAGCTTAGGGAATTACAATTAAACTTATTTAAAGCCAAACTTAAATTATGGTTATTAGACAAATGCTTCTACACGCTAAACGAGTTTTTCTCTTCTAAATGATGTTCTACCTTAATTCTTATAATGATATTCCTTCAGTTATAGTGCAACAATTGTGACTATTACTAATTCGCATGCTCTCCAAAGCCGAATATGTTGAACTTATGTATTATGTATTAAAAACTATTGTACCATATTCTGAGCGAATACATATTATCTTATCTTATCTTATCTTAAAGAAGAACCTAATAACAATTTGCTCTAACCGAGAATTGGGAATCGGCCCGAGACCTCTTGGCCAGCACACACTTATGATTATTAGACCACAGGAGGCAGTTAAAAATATCTTCAGAAGTATAAAATCAAAGTTAAATAATTTATTTCAATTACACCAATATTACAGGCACTTTTGAATTGTCAAAACTAGATGCACGGTTCCAAAAGATAGGTCTTATGGAGAAGAACCGGCAAAAAACTCCATAGATACTCTTTTAAATAGCAACATTACAAAATAGATATTAGTTTACAAAGTATTTTATAAATGCCATTTAAAAAATACTAGCTGATTCCTGCGACTTCATTCGCGTACAATTTAACGAAAAACGGTGAAGATTCATACTAACTTCACACCCGCGTTTACCCCCTTGGGGTGTGAATTTTAAAAATCCTTTCTTAGTACTCCCCTTCGTTATAAAAGGAACTCCTGTAAAAAAAAAACAAGTTTCTAACCCTTATAGTTTAGGCCCTGCGTTGATATCTCAGTCAGTTAGCCAGCTTATCTAATATATAAAATTCTCGTGTCACAGTTTTCGTTGCCATACTCCTCCGAAACGGCTTGACCGATTTTGATGAAATTTTTTGTGCTTATCCGGTATCTATGAGAATCGGCCAACATCTATTTTTCATCCCCCTAAAAGTTAGGGGTAGTCCACCAACCCCTATAATGTGGCAAAACAACGTTTGCTGGGTCAGCTAGTATTATATAAAAAGAGAACCTGACTTACTGACTATGTATTATATAGACTATAGCAAATTTTTACTTCCCTCTTCGTTGGTAAGAAAGAAATAAGTCTCACTAAGGTTTGTAGGCCACCAGCTCGGCGCAATTAGCAACGAGTGTCATAGAGCTTGTCAAGATGAAACATTTCAGGTGCAATTGTTGGAAAAAATGTTTAAGGCCGTACGGGGTTTAAATGTTAAGTATTTTAATAATACTAAGTGGAAATAGTGTTGAAGGATAATGATCCTTAAACGTTGAGTATAGTTATAAGGATTGCGGTATGAATTCGCGTGTGAGTTTGATAGTTTGCAGATTTCACAACAACATTTTCGCATTATTTTTCTTTGTGATTGCTCTATACTATTAGTGCCACAAGAACAAATTTCACATAAACTACACTACACTACAATATATTATAGGAATTTTTTAGAGGAAAAACAATAAAATAGAACGATCTCATACGGATCAGACACGTATAATACATATTTGTACGATCTGGTAGTGAATAAGACTTGTGGTACTATACTAATTAGTTGATACATTAAAACTGTCTTCTGGGGTAAGAGACCTGGGGTCGAATCCCGGTAGGGGCAAATATTTGTGTGACATGGACATTTGACCTGAGTCATGGATATTTCTATGTATATAATAACTGTATGTATTTATAACAAAAATACATCTATGTAGTTTATCAACCATTTAGTATCCGTAACACTAGCCTATGTATAGCCCATAACTAGATGGCGCTGTGTAATGCCCGCATATATTATAATAAACATCCATGACTCAGTTGCAAACGATTTAAAGGATTCTAATTCACCTCAACAAGAGAAGGCAGCCGTAACACGCCTGGCACTGATCGGAAACATGTTTTATACAATTAAATAATTCCGAAATATACATTCATAGATCGTATCATATGATGTTCTATATGTTATGTCAACCCCTATTGCCATTTTCCTTCTAACCACACATATCACGCAGCCCATATCGACAATCTATAAACTAACTGGGTTATTATACCACATGCCAACATACAATCACACGCAGACATACATACCGCTGTCTTGTTTTGCAGTGACAATGAAATTTTAATTGTGTATCATCGTGAACAGCGTTCGGCGGATTTTAAGGACTCGATACATACGTTCAGTGTGTTGCCGTGATGCGAAACATGTATTGTTGTCAACGGGCATGTTTTTTGTTCATAAATAATTTATATGTCGTAGTAAAAACCGATTTAACGTTTCGCAGCCTACTACTTACGTCCAGAGGTGGACGATGATTGAACGTTTCGATTATTGATTTAATGTATCGATTCAACGAACCGATTGGACGTATCAATTTAATGCATCGACTAAACATACCGATTAGATTTCAACTCTTAGATTAGAGACTTAGATTTTTTAATTTTTTTATATTGAGTATCACTGTTAACTTGCACCATAGCACAATATCCATGGTCACGGGCAGACTTTGGTATTAGGTATCTTGATGTTACATCTCAACCACAATCTCAACCATCGTCAACACCTCAACCTAAAATCTGGTAAAAAGTAGTTTTATTTCAGTATCTAATATTCGCGTAAAATTTACAAAATCATTGTAATATAAACACGAAACTTTATCATATACAAGAATCTTTGCGTACAAGTGTAGCTAGTACTTAACAACATGTGTACGATCCGTGACGTACATACACGAAGCACTTTCTACGTACCTCGTTAACATTCGTGATGCAATGTCTCTCACTTGTTAATTATGGAGTGTAATGTTTGATAATTATTTACGATATTTTGTGGAACGTACCGAGAATGTAAATAACAGACTAAAGGAGTTTTAGAAGGCAAAGAAGTATATATATCACGCTTATGTTGCCCAAAGGGCTAGGTAGCTTGTCTATAATACCATACAAAAAAACTAAAAAAGATAAAAGAGATAATGCATCTATGGGCTGCTAGACTTCTTTGTGGGCAAGTCTAATCTAATTAAAGTGGCAAAAAAAGCAGTTTTTTTTTAAAACGTCGCCCCTACCCTAGGATTTTCTCCTGTGTCGTGGGTGCGTTTATAAACACATATTTTAAACGCCCAGGCCCGAAACAATTACTTGCAGCACGTACAAATATTTGCTCCGTGCGGGGATCGAACCCGCAACCCGTGACGCACGAGCCGATCGCTCAGTCACTGCGCCACCGAGTCGTCAAATTGGTCATTTTGGATACCCTATAACAGAACTGCAGTGTATAACTTAGTGATATGACTATATACTGGATTTTTTTTTATCATTTATTATTCAAAGAAAAATTGATGTCATTTTATCTTGAATATCTTGATTGACCTCACACTGTTGTTATCAGAAAGCAATGAAGACTGTAATACCTTTTACTTTAAAAGAGTATCTGTTTCTTGCCGGATTCTTTGCTTTGAGCAACTTCTTGGAACCGCTCAGCTAGAGTTTTAACGCTTCGTAATGCTTGATTAAGTTTTAATTAGATAAGGTCTTCTGCGAATTCATATGGTATTAATCAATTAATTACCGGTTGCTTAAACGATGAAGGAAAATTAATTATAAGATAATTTATATATCTATTTGGGAGGTTTTTTTGACGGTTATATTTTACCCAGCAGCGATACATAATTATATACACACACACACACACACACACAAAACTAAAGTAACGCATATACATATTGTGGTGTTACACACGTCTATAGGCTATACAGCCTTACAGCTTAGCAGCTTACCGATAGGTGGGCTATAAGCTTATTTGCCACCCATGGGACATAAAATTGATCATTCTGTATCAACCCACTGTTGGGCGTGGGCGGAAGAAGGACCAGTCCTTCTTCCAAACTTCTCCGTTTTGCGCACATTGGAGCTAGTTTTTTCCTGATTTTTTAACACTTAAGCGAATATTAGACATTGAAATAAAACTGTTTTTATGGACACGTGGAATATGAATATCATTTTATTCCGATGGTTTGGTTCCTTTACAGCATCCAGTCTAGCTGTGACTATGGATATATTCCTTAAAAAAATCATCAAGCTGTTACTGAGAATTTCATAAAGCAATAATGAACACTGCTGAATAGGAGTATTTACAGAACAGTGAAGAAATACATAAATATTTGAGAATACGAATATTCTATTTTGAGTCAATAATGTTTTCCAAAAATGTAATTATGTAATACCTACTTTACAGATTTCTAACAGGATAAAGCAAATACGTGATTTGCGGGCGAGACTTTGATTACTAAGCCAGGTGTTATTAAGATTTTTGTAAAAGAGTACTTTGTAACAGGAGTTTAGATTTATTTTCAGTTCCCAAAGACTAGGAAGGTGTGTTCTATATTTTCATATAGAACTCTTATATGGCTTTGCTCCCTGCAGAGATAATAAAAGTTGTTATAAAATAATGAACTCCAATCACCCAAAAACATTTTTTCAGCAATTCTAAGCCCACGAAAGAGTTGTGTTCTCCAAAAAGTATAATAACAAAATAATCTTTCTCATTAATGACGAAAAACATTTTGTGACCATGAGAAACCATGTATTCCTAGTCGTTAAAGTCATGGAATGCTTTGTAGAAGTTGGTGTTTAGAGTCGAGCGCATCTGTTCGGAACATAGAACAATAGAATTGCGATGTCTGGAGCGTTTGCTATCGATCATGCCTTTAATCATGACTTGTTTGTTAGTGTTGCTTTCTTTCTTGATACATAATCAAGAACGAAAAGCTGAAGGTTATTGGTTGGTCTCATATCTTTACTTGATCCCAAATTTGAAACTATAGTAGTTGAAATTATTAAAATCATTTTTCTTCAGCATCACATCCAATGTATATACATAACATATTTATATTGAGACTAATACGCGTGCAAACATGTCCCCTTTTGTTTCAACCCACCAACAAACTTTCTTAGAAGCCGGTGATGGAGTTAGACAGTAACAAGAATTTATTTTGTCAAATTATATACATATTTCAGCACTTTGCTAAGAAGTGAACACGTTAATAATAAATTCTGGAAATGTGTTCCTTATATATTTTCTGTGCTAGTGACAGTTGCTTTGAGCAGAATTATGTGACACACTAATGAAGTAACTTTAGTAATTACTGTTATAAGGAGCATGGAATTCACTACTCTAGAATGGAAAGCGTGACGTTATTTCATATTGGTTTTGGTGCCACAAAGACCTAAATCAGTCTTAAATTATTTGGTTTTGGGAAACTTCATTTTATTCTCAATACTGTGAATGAAAACATCGTATGGAATGCTCCAACCTTAATGGTTTATTGCTACAACGCTGACGTTGTCAGACTGCTGACACTCTGCCAAGCTGTAGTAGGTCTGTATCATTCAGTATGACCGAACCCCTCTTATTTTGAGAGAAGAACTATGCACTGACATGATGATTAAGAAACTTTTATAGAAACAGCCAAATCTTAGTTATTTAAGAAATTCTATATAAATAGACCCATTTCGATTTTATATAACGAAAAGATTTTGTCAAACCATCAAAAATACTATAAATACATACGAGTATTATTATCGAAACCAAAAATAACAAGAGGCGAAATCAAATGGTTATATATAACGTTAGTACGAAGGCGAGCCAGCCATGGATTTACATATGAAAACAATGAGATGGAAAACAGTTTGCGCGTGATTCATATTAGATAACAATAGAAGCTTTTGTGGATATCAGATTGGTGGGTAGAGAGTTGGTATACAAGATTGTGCTTTTAATATTATCGTCGATTACGCATTTCTGAATTTAGAGTTGGCATAAATATGTATATATTTCTGGACATTATGACACAGCGTCATCTAATTCCGAGTTAAGCAACGAGGAATGTGTTAAGGATACTAGTTCGTTGATATACTGTATTATATACTTTTTATTTGTAAAATCACACACATTATACATAGATATATCCAGTAATCGGATATAAATGTCTCACACTCATCACACAAACATTTTGACCCTATTGGGATTCGACCTCGGGACCCATAGCACAGAAGGCAGTGTTAACTACCGCTGGGCTAATTGGGTCGACAAATATTAAATCATATGGTTTGCTTGTGACCAAAGATGCTGTAACGGATTTTAAATGTCGAGATTAATATAATATCAAATCCAAATATGCATATTCGATAGATATTCGATAGGAAGTAGTTGTTATTCCAATGTCATTTATTATCAAATATTAAATATATTTTATTTTCATTAAGAATAAAAGGACCAACAATACAATTCCTTAATCGAAGGCACACAAACAATGAAACGTAACAGGTACACCCATAAAACACAATATCCGTTGGAATATGATGTTTATTTGTTGGTACAGTTTGTGTACAGACAGATATGTTATTACTGCCAAAGAAAATTGTCTTTGTTATTATAAAATAGAGATATTTGATTCCATAATAGATGTTAGAGGAAGAGATAACACAATAGCTATAAATGGAAACCTATAGAGCGTCTTGTGTAGAACGAAATTGAATCAGATATCTTAGATAGGATAAGTTCTACATACATATATAAAGTGATATCATTGGGTTCCAAGTTAAAATTATAAGACAATTTTCATATTAAATTATCTTCTGATGTATTAACGTTAATTAATCTGAGATTAAAGAAAACTTTTGATAAAGATTAATATCAACAGATTATAATGATTACAACAATGGTTTTAATTTTTGTTTCTTTTGAAGCCAATTCAGAGATCTGCGTGATTAAAAATATTTGGTCCTTAGGTCCCATTTCAGTAAACTCGACCAGTTTGCTCGTCAGTGACTGCGCCTGAACAAGACATTCAATTTTCATAGTATGATGTTATCAATGTTGCATATACCCAATACAATCCCTTTGTTATGTTAAGGCGGAGACCTGAGAGGAGCAATATTGTTTCGTAGATAGTTGTATACCTACACTAGAGCAAACAGGTTATAATATCTGCCAAGAACCTAACTTGAGTTCTGGTTGACGAAATACAGCCTGTAGATAGAGACGTAATAAAATAATATGTGGAATCCCATTTCCTAGGCCCGACTAAAGCTAATATATGGCAACAAAGATAAACCCTTTCAATCTGGTCTTTCGAGCCCGATCCAATGTAATTTCGGTTGGATTTCTTGACGGAGACGAGCACTGATCTTTCTTGTCTTATATCTACATTTTTGTTACAACCCCGACATTTCTATTTAGTTTGGAAGGGAATGTTAATTTTGACGAATAGCCCTTCAATATGAATACATCGTATTCAGCAATATTAGTTTATGTTGTATACCGAGACCTCTGTGGATGAATGTGAACCTTGTCAGTAATGGTATTAGGGTTTAAATTTAGTTGTTATTGTCACCGAACATTGAAAGGTATCAGGCACAATATTTTCGTTTTATTGCTTCCGTTTGTACGTGTATTCACTTACTTAAATTATGTATATTGTGTTGTAGCACCGCCAACACGTGTTAACTATTTCATCGAATGTTCTCGATGAGGTATCTTTTCCTAGATATAATGGGATCAAGCCACACTAATGCATATTTATACGTAGTTTAATTCGATTCAATTATATTCTTTAAATATATAATCTTTGATTTCGTAAGCTTGCTGAAGAAAGAAAACGTGATTTGAATAATATCTATTAAGCAACAGATCAAATTGTTCGTGTTTTATGGTGTATTGGTGTGATATAATTATTACATATAATTAGGTACTGTATTGTCAACATAAAGACGGTACCACATGAGTGTGATGGATTTTTAATAATAGTAATAGATGTACATGTTCCCCTTTAGATAAGGTCTGCAGAAATAAAATTTTATTGTAATAAAATTGTATTACAAATTATAGTCTTATAACAAACAAAACAAGAGATGATTCGTTTTTCAAGAATTAAGTACTTTTAAGTTAGACTGTTTACAATTCAAAATTAGTAGCTTTCAGTGGAATTCTTGGAAGAAAACATTTACATAGGCCAACACTATTCGCCTAGTTGCACTCTATCCGCAATTTTATATCAGGAAACGTTTAAAACGTCTTCGCCATACGTTTAGTACAAAACCTCGTTAACTGTCAGAATTTGGATATATCAAGTGTCTTTACATTTCACTATTGCATGACTTTATGTCGGTATAGTACAGTCAGGCTTAATAGTAATATTCCATGTCTTGTCATGAGGGAAAAAATAGATGAAAGATAGATTGTATATATTATATAATGTTACTTTAACTGTCAACAAACGCAATAACCTTGCTGGGAAATGGAATTTGTATGTGTATCAAAAGCATACCTTTTGAGACGAAGTCGGAATATTGTACGTACTTAAGCTCTGGTATGTTTCTTCAAAATTGTTCGGAATTTATGAAACAGACGGAACCAATAATGGTTTAAGGAAAATTTCAATTATTCAGTGTATTATATAAGTAATTTAAATCCCTAGACGAATATGTTGAAATCTCCCAATTTGTAGACCTTTTTCATGAGACAGACTTCCTTAGCCTGGTATGAATAAATTACTAAGTGGCTACTTAAATCTTTTTACAAAATTTACCATCAAGCTTGTCGTCCGCAAAGAGTTAGGTAGAGATGTTCTAATGTACCGACATTTCACCGGCCCCATGTAATAGGGGGGCGAGGCTATTGCTGACCATCCAACATGAATTCAAACTCCGAGCTACCATTGAGAATTTAATAGAAAATTCCAATAATACTGTTCGACCTGGGAATGGAAACCAAGACCACTTGCCCAGCAGTCGTACTTACAACTAATGAGGCAGTACAGTTAAATCTTTATGACAACATAATTATGTTATAATATTGCCAACAATAGAAGCGAAATATAATAAGGGGAAGGACACACGTACGGTCCATCTCCTATCATATCACTACCCGTAAAATATGATGTAGTACCAACACACAGCTGACATTAGCCGGCGAACCGTATTCGCCCCACTATAAAGGGGGCTATGTTTATAGCGGTCAGAGCTATAAACCGGAATGATTCATCGACTAGTGTGCCACTAACTTTATTACCTCACTGCTAACCGGACATCTTATGTAAGTGGATAATCATCATTTCACTTTGTAATCTTGTTGGGTAAGAATTAAACGGAGCTGTGATAGTCTGGCGGTGACTAATGGATCACAGTCCATTAGTCCGTTGGGGTCTCCAGTTCATTCCCAAGGCTCAAGGACCACATACTTTTTGTTCACACTAGTCACTAGTTTTATAAATGCATATTTAACATAAAAATCTTCATGAATTAGGTACAGATAATACAGGTAAGTGTTTATCACATAAATAAACATTCCCCTCCATGAGTGTACCCACGGCAGGGCAAAGTGGGGCAGCCGCCCCATCCTGTACTTAAGACACGTAGTTAGAATTTTTAGACAAAATTAAATATTCATGTAAGTACTTCTAAAATTATCGAATAGTATTGACGTGCTACTTAGTTTATTTACATCTGCCCCACCCTTTAACAAATGCTGGGTACGCCTATGTTCCCCTCTATCAAGATACAAACCCGGGTACATACCACAGAAAGATGCCTTGATTACCGCAATCATAGTGGGGTCGTTGAATCCAAAGACATTTTTTTATACACATAAAAAAATAGACGATTCTATATTCTACTAAAATATCTATATAAACTCTTTAATTTCACAGAATCCCTGCATGACACTACAAGATCACTTCAGACGTGCCAAACACTTTGCTTAAACTTCGAAGCTTAAACAAATTGATTAATTAATCTTTACAAGTTTGAACACCCTAATATAAATAAGCCTCCCAGCTTCATATATCATTCAGTGGTAGAGGTCATTTACTCACAACAAGTCGCACGGCTTAATCACTTTCTCTTTGATAATGCATGAATTAGAAATACAGTGGAAATTTATGCAAGCACCCAAGTCAATGTCTCCATACATTTAAATATCATTTGTCGGCCCCATATTGTGACTGAGACCGAGGACTGGAAAATAACTTAAATATTCAAAAGCTTGATGAGACTGAATCCCCGTACGAACGTAATACGGTAAGAAATGTTGAATTAAATAAACTTCGCCAGTAGCAGCGAATTTAATTCAATTATAATTCGTGTTGATAGGCTTACAATTTGTTCGTTCTTGAGAAATATGTTCGTGTGAACCTAAATAAATATAATTTTCATTATAATCAACCCATTTACTATCACACTCCTGTAGGGGTCTCCTTTCATTTTTGAGGGGGATTAGAATATAATTATATCTATGGTCCACCACACTAGCCTAGTGTGGTATGTAAGATTTTACGTGCAGAAAATCTCTCAGTCATGTTGGTCTTCAATAAGATAAGTGGAAAACTGATATTTATCTTTAGCCTGTTTAATTCTATGATAAATTTCATTGCGGGTTCCAAGACAGTTAAAATCATTCCCCTGGGACACGTCGGACTTCATTGTCTCGAAGATTTTCTGGATGGTTACTATTGTTGATCCTGGCTTACAGGAGTGACAGTATTTAAAAAAAAAAGTCACGTGTTATAAGTAAAACCTCCTATAGTTATGCATGTGCTGAATACATCCATGACCTCATCAGCAGGCCCTATCTGAATATCAGTGCTGCAGCTTGATTTGCTTGCTGCAGCAAAATGCTGAGATCGGAGAGAACCCTTCCCTAGACGGCGGGACGGGCCGTAAAGGATTTTTTCCACACTAAAAAAAGGCTAGCACACATTTTAGTTTTTATTTGCGACTTTATCTGTTCATAAAACAGAGTTTGAATAAAGTAACTTCGCAAGAAGGATGTAGATGAGAAATAAATGTACTTCCGCGAAACGCTTTTAAATTCACGAGGCCACGGCCTAGGAAAGGGCCTCCTAACGAGATTAATAGACCAGTTTATTTTCTTTAATTAGCATGGCGCTAACGTAAATTTGTTACGCGAAACGGATTAAAATACCTAGTTAATTTCTCAAAAGAAACGCTTCGGTTTATTTTTATGATAATATTTCAATACGGCCTTGAAGATACATAACAGATTGTTTATTGAAATTCTTCATGCAAGTTATGTGTTAATTGAAAAAGTATGGATGTAAATGACCGTAAAATTTTTGGTATCTCACGCATCACCACGCGTGTTTGTGTGTTACTTTTTGGATTTCAAAACAATATCGTGTATTTTGTTCGTAATATATTTTCGTAATATACTACACCTTTTGTCCTAGGTAGCTTCAGTTGCCGCTTGGTTTACTTATTAGCTATTCGAGATTTATTAAAATAGATGGCAATCGTTCGGCTTAAAAACACTACCTACAATTTTGCGCCACCTCGCGGACTAGTAATATTATAGAGGGATCTAAGGAGATCCTAATAAAATATTAAGGTACAAACGTCGTATAAATCAATAAATCTGCCTATTTCAGTCCACAGCAAGCCTCTTGTGAGGGTCCGTTTGTTTTTATAGAACGAAATCTTCTCATGGATTATCGGTCATTAGGTTTCAACTCAAACCGACTAAATACTTACTCACGCTTACCCTGTGTCGTCGGGACCATAAGACTCCAGAACACTTACAGCGATTGAAATAAAACTATTAAGTATTTAATCCCAGGGGTCTCAGATTATTTACACCGTCCATGCTCACAAGCGGGTTGATGTGGGTGTGTAGGTGTTGGTTGGTTGTCGGTTGTTTTGATGATATAATTTCAAACATTACATTACATTACATTTTTAAAGTTATTGACGGGAAAAGATACGAAAAAAGAACTTCGTTTGCGTAAGTAAAAAATCTGTAATGTTTCAGTGACTTCAACAGACTTCACTAGCCCAGACAATTATGCTTTATGTCGGATATTCGATACATGAATCTGTAGACAGGGCTATAGATCGAAAGGGCCGTTAGTTCGGAGTCATCGATTGACCGCCGCCGCTGCCTTCATCAATCAGCCAGCCGACTGACAACGGGTGTCGCCTCGCTGGTCGCTGACAATCGCGACGAGTTCTAATTACTCCTACAGCAGGTCCAATGAGGATCGTAACCACTAGAGTCAGATGTTATGAATAATATGAGGTATTGCTATAAAATAAGTCTGAGACTACTCACAGCTGTCTTTGATATCACTGTATCAGGCCTAAGTTTTTTAATTGATCAGAATTAATTTTAATAATTTAATCCTCCACGCGCCCGAGTTGGATTAATAGGACCAATATAATAATAATAAATGATTTATTTTCAAAGATTTGTGGACACTTACACATGTAAAGTTGCCTTACAATACAAATTATTTCCTTAAATATGTACAATACAAGTGCTGCGTTGAACTCTGGTACCCATGGTAAGATTTACTTGCGTTATGGGTACCAGTGTTCTCATAGTAAGGTTAGTCATTGAGGATTACATACATTAATTATGGTGAATATTGACATAATTATTATATATGTACATTAGAAAATGTACTTTATCTATATAGAATTTGTGCGTATATTCCGTTAGTTCACTCGATAAATAAATAAAATATCTAGTTCTACTGTATTGCAATTAATACTCTAATTAAAAGTAACGGAAATTTGACTTATATATAATATCAGCCTATTGCCGTCCACTGCAAATTTGACTAAATGATACGCAATTATAAGATTCTAATTACCTTACTGAACTTATTTTCTCTTAATCAGATATCAATGTCAATTACTTAGAAGGCAATGAGTTGTTAAATCTCTATGCATATTTAATTATATAATTACTGAGCTGATCAGCTGTGAGTTCTAGAAAGAAACTTTAACGTATAAAGTTTGGATACAAACATACATATTTTATTTACTAAAGTTCTAACTTTAGTAAAACTAAGATTTAAAGTAATTTGAGAGGTATTATTTCGATAGACTATTGAAATTTGCACGATCGACTGATAATTTTGGCTATAATACATAGTTGTACAATTATTATTGGATAAAATTCCAAGGTAGGCAGCAGGGATAAACTGGATGATGAAAGCGAAGGACCGAGTAGTATGGCACTATTGGGGAGGCCTATTTACAGCAGGGCGACTGCGATTGGCTAGGTTGATTAATTAAAACTTCCAAGAAGCATCAGATACGTTATAATATATCTAGACTCATTGGATCTATCACGGCCAAGTGATAATGAAAGTCAAGCTGGTCTTGCCGAGGTAGGTCTATGGACGGGTGATATTACACATCGAGAGTACGCCTCGCCTCGGAGAACACGAAATCATACATTCATAAAACCATCGGCAACGCGCTAGCGACACTTCTGGTGTTGCAAACGTCTATAGGCTACCGTAACCGCTTACCATCCACCACCGGGCCAAGATTGTTTGCCACCCATGTGGTATGAATAAAATGTCGTAAGTAAAGAATAAAAGAGGATATAGAAAATATATATTTTTAGCTACATTCAACGCAAAATGGAGCTTTTACATCTCATTTCCCGTTATTTACCTTTAGAAGTAATATTACCTTTATTACACGAACTGATTATTCCGTAACGAGCTTTCTGTTCTTTGAAGTATAGCAATAAAGACAAAATGTAAAGACGAAAATACACGTAACACATTACATGTTCATAATCAACGATTCGTTGTACTTTAAACCTTAGAACAACCATTGTCTCAAACCTCACATTACACAGCTGACATAAAAACGAGTACCTACGTCACAAGTAATCTCTGTATTGAAAGTAAAAGGCGTAGCCTCGACCGTATCGCGTGAGAATAATTTTACGATAAAAACAACATCCAATGCTCACTCAAATAAGTCTTTTTTATAGCCAATTCAAAGAGCCGCGTCAATGGTTTGCGTGTGTACTTAAATCGTCGCTTGAAAGTGGGTAGCGCAATGAGTACGTGTCCATGTTATAGCATTGGCGGAGAGGATTTATATTACGTGATGTACATCTGTGCTAAATGTGTTTATATGTTGAGGTCTTATCACTACGTAATACGGTCGAGTATCGTGGGATTATTTTTATGGAGGTTAATATGTGATGCGCCACTAATGGACATGAATTGTCCGTAATTTTAGTATTTTATTAATATGTAGTTTTTTTTTGTTATTTACATTTACATTAATATGAATGAATTGTGTAAGAGTTTCAAGATAATTAAGTAATTGCGTCATTTCATAATAATTATTATATTTTTGTAATTGTTACTATGTCTCTAGATACACCAGCTTTTATATCAGTGAAAAATTTTAAGCAAATAGGTATTAATCCATTAACATTTTTTTTAAGAAACAAATCAAATGTTTCAGTTGCTACTTATTTCAAAAGCAACATTTTTCATAATATAGGTGTATACATGCAGCATAAGTACGTAGGTACTTACTCCGTATCTATATAAGCATATTTGCATCGTACGTTACGTTTTTTTATTCATTTTATAAACAATAAACTAGGTAGGAGTATATACAATACCGGTTATCGGTTTCATTTCCAAATAATTAAAAATATTTTTTTCAATGTTTTCATTATAAACAATTTTGGATTTCTGCAACATTGTTTACACAATAATCTATCATTTAGTTAATAATTACTTAAAAATCAGCCAAGTGCGAGTCGGCCTCGCGCACGAAGGGTTCCGTACAAAATTAGGCAAAAATGGCGTTTTTCGTATGGTTCCCTTAAATATTTATATTATTTTGTTTTTGTTGTTAAAGCGGCAACAGAAATACATAATTTGTGAAAATTTCAACTGTCTAGCTATCGCGGTTCTTAGATATATCCTGGTGACAGACAGGCGGACGGACAGACAGCGAAGTCTTAGTAATTGGGTTCCGTTTTTACCGTTTGGGTCCGGAACCCATGGCATTCTGTAGTTTCTGCGTACCCCACTGGGAAAAAGGCGTGAGTATGTGTGTGTTTATATATTTAAATTGAATTTATGTTTGTTACTCTTTCAAAGGAATCCGCTGGATGCGGGCGGCGCATGACCGGTCGTCATGGCGATCTTTGGGGGAGACCTATGTCCAGCAGTGTGGACATCTAACGGTTGATATGATGATGATGATAACTCTTTCAAACAACCTACTCATTTGTCACGCTATATACAATGTGGAGATGACAATATGACTTTAAATGAAAACACTGGCAATACTGGTTTATAGAAACATTTGTAAACTATCAAATAAATCCGAACATGGAAATTAAAAAAAAAAAAAATTTCTTACAAACTAAATAGCTTAAAACTGCAAACAAAATAAAACACCATTTATAAAAATGGTACACTGACCTGCGATAAGAATGGCAACGCAGCTTGGTTTCATTCATGTTAAAGCTGTGGCCGACGCAGCGACGTAATGTTTGGCGCCATTATTCTTATTGTTATTAATGCTCAATTACACAAATCAAATCACAGAATATTAACCAAATAGTCGGGCATCATTCACCCGCGAGTTATTCACTGATCAATTTATTATTCACAATCACTTTTCGATCACATAATTATGTCGCCAGTCATTAAATTTTTTTATTTTCAATATGTCCGCCGTGTTCTTGAATACACAAACTACACCGACGTATAATGTTATTTCTCACTCTTGATAATAGGTCTCACGGTATGTCCGTACAGCTAAAGCGGCATTACCGTGACACTCCCCATAAATTAAAATCATATCAGTGTACTCCGAAGCGGTATAATTGTAACGAGGCATGATTATTTAATAATAAAACCTTGAAACACCAAGTATTAAGCGTCTAATTTCGCAAAGTTCACTTAGCTATTTAACTAAGTACCTATAATACGTTTATGTGTCCTGTCACTATTAAAACAAAGCGTCAAATTTCGCACAACACAACACAACACAACAACAAAGATACGATAACACTCGCGCGGCGACTTCAAACGGGCGCGGGCGCATCCGAAATTCCAGAGAAAATAAAATGCGTCACAGGCAGTAAGGACGTCCGGTGACACACTGACCGCGTAACCTAGACACGTCGACAAGTAAGCAAAGAGGAAACAAGCAAACTTACCTATCTCTTTCGCACATACATATTTTCTTATCTAGCTGTGATGACACGCTTTATGACTCTTATGGCTCGGGCATAAAGTATAATTTGCATTGAGAAAATAAATTTGATAGAAAAGGCGTAGGTTTTTAAAGTGGCGAGCTGGCAACGTAAGTCGTTAACCTGTCGCGTGCTCTCCTGTTTACAAAACATCATGTCGAAAATACTTAAAATGAAAAATAATGTCCTGTGGCTAAACTACTGGATATATTCATTTGATTTTTTGTGTGACGGTTGGGAATATCATGACTTATACGAAGTTTCATTTATGATCATATTGTCCTCCCCACATTGTATATACATTATTAATTAATCCCAACGTTTCGGATCCTTTACAGAATTCTTGGTATTTGCGAGAAATCAGAACAAAAAGGACCAATTCTACAGTTACTTTATATAAAAAAAAATTACCTTGAATCCGAAAGCCGTGACGCGTGGGTGTAAGATAACACACTTCGGCTCAACCGAGAGAATTTAAGGGGAACAGGGAGGGAGGTTAAGCTAAAATAGAATTCAGTATTTGGTTCGTACCGGAAAATGGCAAGTATTATTTTTATGGAAGTTTCAGTACGTACATAACATTGATTGGTCCTTTTATACGCATATTTGAGTCATGCCTACGTATGTTTGTGAATTAACTGGAAGACTTCGATGCTGGTGATATTTATATATACTACGTAATTATATATTTATGTCATTATTTTAAGGTCACACGAAACTCTAACAACAGAAAAAAAAATGTCCGGACATTATGACATAGCGCCATCTAGTTCCGAGCTAAGCGACGAGGCTTATGTTACGGATACTGGTTGGTTGATATACTACAAAATTACTTTTTTTTAAGTACATACTTTTTATACATAGGTACATCCATGACTCTGAACAAATGTTGATGCTCATCACACAAACATTTGTCCGTATCAGAATTAACCCGGGACCTATAACACAGAAGGCAGCGTTAACTACCGCTGAGCTAATAATTGTATAATAATTGATACAAGAAATCCATTTAGACCTACCATGATAGGGATTCTGTTTCAAAATGATAAGGGAATCTTGAGAGATTTAAAAATAACTTTAATCTATGTGAAAGAAGAGTCATCTCAATAAAATGTAACTGTCAGGTAATAAAAATCCAGACAAGTGCATGTCGGATTACCCACTGTTCAATCATTACTTAATTAAATCTTGTTGCTATAGTTGTTTTAAAACATTGCTACCGATATTGCTTTTTTCTCTCTCATATCGTATCTCATACCTACGCTAATGAAGCATGGATTTATGAAACTGCTGCTGATTTCGTGCTATCTCTCTTGTGCTGTACACACATACCCTACTGTATTTTGTGCGAGCAAGATAGCGCGAATTTTTATAAAGTCCATTATATCCTTTTAGTAGCACTTTTTATTTCACAACCATATCTGCTAAAAGCCGTGTGTGAATACAACAATTTTCAAATTTCAACAAGATTCCTAGACCGTGAAGCAATAATGCGCATAACTGAACCATCAATCACGCAGCGAAACCATTGCCTATTGACACACATATCATGACGTCAGCGTGGCGTTAAGCAATCGATGGACGTTGAACATCAGCGGACGGTCGACAAATAGATACAGTAGATGCAATTCGTTTTGCAATTAAGTCAGTTTGGTGCAACGGAATGAGACGACTGTCTAGAAATTGATTAAGTTTTCCTTGCATAATGTTTCAGCATCGTATTGAGAGCAACTGAGGAGCAATACAGATTGGGGAATCTTTTTACAGTATATCTCTTTCATCCACGATTTTACCGCGCATAGTACGTTGATCAAAATTTTCATCAGAATTCGCTCAGTAGTTTTGCGTGAAAGAGTTAGTAACATTATCACACCCAAACAAACTTTCTAATTTATAAGTGACTAATTACTTGTTGAAATTGCAGATATCAAGTTGTATTCAGATAAGGCTGCAGACAAATAAAGACTGGCAGTCAACCTCAGCGTAGACGGAATAAAAGGCTAAAAACTTCTTCGTTCCTTCACTTTATCCCTTTATCTGAGTACGGCTCTCCTTTTCTGCCTTCTCCATTTTGTTCGCTCTTGCGCGGTCTCAGCATCAACATTCATGGTAAATGGTGAATCAAACAATAGTAATAAATCTATACGATTGTAAATATTAAATTTAACGATAAAATATGAGTACTTCAGTGAGTGTTTCTGAAGAGCAGAATCAATCATCAGGAATTATAATCGTTCTGTACAGAATATAATTAGCTAGAATATGCAGTATAAAATGAAACATTTTTTTAACGTAAGTTCTTGAATCAGAGGTCACATCACATCTGCGCGTTGCTCAACTTGATTGTGCTTAAGCGTCTGACCTCTAATATGTTGTAATTGCAAGTGCTACTAATTTACATCAGACTGTTTAGACATGTTTTTGGTTGAATGAATGATCGTTTATCCGTCAAGAATAAGGTATAGAAAGCGGCAGTAAAATATTTATCATCATCATCATCAAAACAAACCAACCAATTATTACAACCAAATTACTATCTCACTGTTAGGTACTCCTCTCGTTTGAGAGACTCTCCTGCCTAAGAGATTCTGTCTATGGCATTTGAAGTCTACCAACCCGCACTATTTGGCAGACTTACATGCCATCCAGAGAATTACTCAGGAATGCAGGTTTCCTCAAGATGTTTTCCTCCATCGTTTCAGAATCTGATAAATACGCACATAACTTTTAAACATCAGTGGTGCCGTGAAATCAAACTCAACAGCCTTTACTTCACAGTCACACTATCGCATAACATGTTTAAAGTGAGAAAATGTCAAATATGAATTTGAGAAGTCTCTTACTCTGTAGAATCTTTGGAGTAAGGCACGTACTTTTCAATAAAAAATAAAAAAAACTTTATAAGGAAACCTGCATTTTTGACAATATTTTCAAGGGCGTGTAAAGTTTGCTAATCTGCGCGTGGCCCATTATAGTGTATTATATATACCCTAATCCTTCTCATTCTGTGAGTATACCCGTGCAGCGAAGCAGTAAATGGGTTGATATTTTGACTAGCTATTTGTCTCTGTGATAAACTAAGAACCTTTTAGAAACAGCAAAGAGGCTAATAATCACCATAATTCTCGAACCGTACGAGAATAGGTTGAAGTTATTGGAAATACCTCATTCGATTTCGACCGTCCCGTATCGGATATCCTAGGCTCAAACTGACGAATAATGACAGTAAGCAATCCCGAACATCTTATAGAATGTCATATAAGGTTCTATCGAATCGGACAAAACTATAATCTGGGAGCTCAGTGACCGTACATGGAATTCTTCGCCGTAATCCGTTTGATAAAAGGATACTGACCAAATCATTTTGGGTCAAGGATTTTACTGTTATGTATCGGTTTTTCCTTTTTGGACTCACTTATTCTCATCATTATATGTTTTTGGGTAGATCCGATGATTGACTCAACTCAAACTAAAAATGTAACTTTATAGAAGAAGTGTGTTTCTTGGAAGTTTGATCCGTCTTTTCTTTCTATAAAAACTAGGAACAGATTAAAAGCATAACAATTGTAAGAGGCTATATTTATTGTATACTGGCGCACTTTATATAAATTATATTTTGCGTATTAGTGTAAAACATATTTATAGTATATCAATCTAATACTGACTGAAAGCGTTTGCCCGTGAGTTATGTATATAATATACGTATTTATTTACTTCAGGATTACCTATTTATATACACCAAGTTACTAATACCATTGTACCCTTATGTCATAAATAACTTTAAGTCATTAATGTAATGTATAATTTGTTATATGGTGTATAATAAAGCATATTCTATCTATCTATCTAATAATAATATTATATATCCAATAATATTAATAATAACAAAAAAAATACGTAATTTAAATTCAATTAAAATCACAGCTTGCACAACAAAGTGGCTTTACATTTAAAATAGTCCAATGTACACATTAAATAAAATAAAATGGAATTGAAACAAAAATAATAAATAAAATTGAATATAATAAAAACGTTGATTTAATAAAAAGGATTGTAAAGATAAATATCAGTTACTATATTATTTTTTTATATAGTATTTGGTGTATTTTAAAGTAATATAAAAATTAAATGTTATTATTAATGATCACATGATATCGTAGGACTGATCGACGTCTACTGACGACCTGGTTAGCCGAGCAATTTTAAAGGTTGCCTTTTGTGGTAAGAGTCCTAGGTTAGAACCCCGGTAAGGGCAAATGTTGGTTTGAAACGCATGTGTACCTGATTCATGTTTATGGATGTTTCTATGTATAATCTTATATGGACCTATATATTATATATAAAACAAATATATCTATGTAGTGTATCAATGATCTTATTATCTTTAACAGAAGCCTCGTTGCTTAGTTTGGAAATCAATAAATAAATAATAGATGGCGCTGTGTTTTAATGATCGGATATATTTATTCATTTACTGGTCAGCAAATCTTTTTACCATCACAAGAATGCTTATGGTTTTAATAATACGCGTCATACATTCAAAAAGTATCTGCTAACTCAATTTCACAAAACTTTTCGTGTTTAATTCGTTGACAAGAAAAAAAAATATTATTGTTGCAAAATTATATATACTCTGTAATATACGTTCAAATTTGAGATCAGACGGCTGGTGGGACATTATGTTGGAAACTTGCCATTACATGGATGAAGTAACTACCAGCCAATAAGGCTTCATTAAAATATACATATATCTTAGTTTATTATGAAGGCTATCGACAACGCTGTATATCAGGTAAGACGTTTATTGCCTACCAAACACGTACAAACGGCATGTAACCCGACTTTATTTAATTAAACTTCAATTTGATATCAAAATGCCTAGTGTGTGTATGGCTTAATAAAGTTAAGGTATTGTCGTCAGGTCTGAGAAGCCTGAAAAGGTGTGACAGACTAGTGTGTGACCAGTGGTATGACCAAATTATCTATTGTATGATTAGCCAATGTATTGGGACTTTTTTTTTTTTTTTTTTTTGGGACGTGCCCACCACCCTAAGTCCCTACTACTGCAACTCCTGTAAGCCAGGATCAACAATAGTAACCATCCAAAATATCGTCGAGACAATGAAGCTCGACGTGTCCCAGGGGAATGATATTAACTGTCTTGGAACCCGCAGCGAAATTAATCATGAAATTAAATCGGAGGAGTAAGAAAATAACAGTTTTCCACTTCCCTCCTTACCAAGCGAGAGACAGAATAGAGTTTACATGTCATTGACATAAGAGTAGATGTTTACAACTGGGTTAAGCCCAGTTGCCAGGCACCACGGATGACATTATTAAGTTATGGGTCCTAAAATATGAGCTATTATATCTGATTCCAATAATAGGTATGGCAAAAACGCCTAAACGCACGGAAATTCATCCTAGTCGCAACAAGGTCCGAGTAGTAAATCACCCCAGATTTAATTTGCAAACTGTCAAACATAATATTGCGTTCACTTTGCCATAAACCACACTCCCACAGTATGTGATGAGCAGATTGCTCGTATTCACAATTAGATGTTGAACATGGACATAATGGTGAGGAAACAAGCTTAAAAGAAAATAACTTGCATTTAAAGTTGCCATGTCCTGTAAGAAATTGGGCAACGCAGTGATCCACCTGCAGCCAAGTCCTCTCCAACCGTTCACGGACGGATGGAAAGAACTGGTGAAGGTGGCGGCCCTTAGAAGAATTATCCCACCTTACTTGCCATTCATCTAAAAGTTCCTCCCATACATCAGCCAGTGGCTTAAATAGTCTAAGAATTTTAGCGCGGTCACGTTCTACAAGAAATTCATTTTTCAAGTGCACTCTCGATGAAAAATACATTGCTGCACGTCGTTGTGCTTCAAGATCGACCGGCAGCACTCCCGCGAGTACTGGTAGTGCTTCCGTACTAACAGTCCTGTATGCTTTACATAAAAATATCAATGCTAAACGCTGACTTTGAAGTAACTTACGTCGTACTGCGCCTATGGTGGCTCTATCGGCCCAAACAGGTGCTCCGTAGCACATACAACCTAGGTAAGTAGCCCCATAGATGGTTTTTAATGTATGAAAAGATAAACCCCATGTAGCCGTTGATATTCTAGTCAAAGCATAAAAGTTACGTTTAGCTTTTTCACCCACAATTTTAATGTGTTCAATAAATGAAAAATTTCTTTCTAGTACGAGACCGAGGTAACATACCGACTCCTTTCTTTTAACGGTGACGTTATCGAATTTGATGCTGGGCGCGGATTTAAGATTACCTTTCAAGATTAGTTGAAAGGTTTTTTGCGGCGCGAAGGTTAAGCGGTTCCGTTTGCCCCACGCGGATATTAAACGTAAACACGAGTGGGCTAAGTTTTCGAGACCAGACCGCGTATTGGACTGGATGAGCAGAAGGCCATCGTCCGCGTAACCAGTCAATGAACAGCCGTGCGGGAGCGGTATCGCGAGAAAATCATCAAATCCCAGATTCCAAAGATACGGCCCGATTACAGATCCTTGAGGACATCCCATAGTCAGTGCCTTCGACATAGAATGGTGCCCAAGTGTCAGTTTAACGGTACCGTGTAAGAAGTACGAGTATATAAGAGTGTAAATATTTCTAAAGCAACCTCGACTTTTCAATTTAAGCAGTAACATTGGCCACCACGCATTGTCGAAAGCACCAGAAATATCGAGGAAGATGCCTACGACGTATTTGCATTTCGATTTATTAACAGTTGTCCTGACAGAAAGCGCGGCGTCAGTTGTAGATTTGCCTATAGTAAACCCGAATTGATTATTATGAAATTTCGGCCCGTTCGGCAACAAACGTGGGACGATTAGGCGTTCGAGGAGTTTCCCTAACGAAGGTAGTAATGTTATAGGCCGATATGACTTAGGGTCATCTGGAGGCTTGTCGCCACTCTTCGGTATTATTCGTATAAAGCCACGACGCCAAACACGCGGGAAAACGCCCTCTGCAATACAACGACAGTAAACAGTTAGTATCATGTCACCAGCGGATTTACATGCTTCTTTAATCATCCGATTTGAAATTTTGTCTTCCCCTGATGATTTATTTACTGGTAGTTTTTTAACAACGTTGGAAAATTCGTCAATAGATGGCAGGTCTGACATAGGTGACATAGGTGGCTCAGCTGCCCACGCTCTAATCTGTTGGTGGTAGTCGTTGTCTTTAGAAACCGAGTCGTCCGGAATAAGACTGTTAAGCAGGCATTCCGTTGTCTCTTCAATACCAGCGGTATGTATGTCGTTTACTTTTATGTTTTGAATGTAAGCTAGGTCGACTGACCTGTTAGCTTTGAACTCGTGGTATAAAGGAGACCACGGACCCTCACTTTCAAGTCGTTCGACAACTTTGTGCAGTAAATTGCTTTTAGATTTTCCAACGTACGCTTTGTATCGAGACTTGGCAACTCTAAACGCATTTAGGGCAACGGTGAACGTGTTTCCCGTAACTTTATGTTTTTTAAGTTTATTTATCTTTCTGCGCGCTCTTCGAAAGCATTTACGTTGTTCAACTAAATAGGCACTCCACCAATCACATCTACGGATATTGGTCATAGATCCGCGACCAATGGCGATATCAGCACAGTAAGTGAAAGTGTCTGACATAATTTCAGCACTCTCTTCCGCCGATAGCCCATCGCGAGTGAAGTCCTTGGCATGTGAGGCGAACAATAAACTAAAAAAATTCCAATCTGCACCCTTAGATTTGTATCTAAAATTTTGACCTTGATGTTGATTAGAACCTTGAGACAACATAGGAATAAACTCGTACACGATTAGGCGATGATCAATCTATTGGGACTATCCATTAATCACGTGATGTTTTTTTAACATTTTTTAACCCCTCCCTCCCCCATGGTGATACGTGGTGAGGTTTAAGACTACCCCCCACCCCCCACTAAAACTCACGTGTATTTTTTAGTAGGTACCTACAAAGATTCTTAAAATGTTTGTAATACTTTTTTTAGGTTTAGAAATCACGCGTTTGACGAAAAAATAAGTACACGTGATATCTTACTATCCCCCCCCCCCCCATGTGATATTTAGTGATTTTTGCTGACCCCCCCCCCCCCCCCTTTCGAATCTCACGTGATTAATGGACAGCCCCATTTGTGAAGAATCTGAAGTCTTTATGAGACAACCAACTTCAAAAGACACTTGGACCCTGCGGGCCCTGGGATAGCAGAAATAAAAGGGGTGATAGTGACCGAAAGAGCTCCGTCTATCTAGACTCGCACATATTAACTTATCTAAGTTACTATGTGCGCATCTGTCACATACTCTAAAGCTAAAGAAAAATACTGTGAAGAAATCTGCACTGACAGATTTTTCTACATGGCGTTTAAAGTTTGCCAATTTTGCGTTAGGCTAGCGGCAGTAGTGGAATATGAGTGGAGACCTGTGCACAGCACTGGGATAATAATTTTATTACTACATATTAGACTGTCATACTATTAGTTATTTGACGACCCAATTAGTCCAACGGTAGTTAACACTGCCTTCTGTGCTACGGGTCCCGGGTTCGAATCCCGGTAGGGACAAATGTTTGTGTGATGAGCATGAACATTTGTATCCGAGTCATGGATGTATCTATCTATAATGTGTATATATTTACAAAAAAAAAAGTATATAATTATGTAGTATATCAACCACCTAGTATCCGTAACACAAGCCTCGTTGCTTAGCACGGAACTAGATGGCGCTGTGTACCATAATGTCCAGAAATATTTATTTATTTATTAGTTATCGTTGCAATTAAAATATAGCTAATGATAGAAAGAGAAGAAGCGTATCTTTCCTGTTCATCCTTCTAATCCCTTGTTCGCTGGTATTGACACTAATGGGAAGCGCGGAATCCCATAACTCATTTTGCTAATGCGATCATTAATTAAAATGTCATTTGCAATAACGTAATTCGTAACGTTCATTTGACTGCATTACTATTCGGTAAATATTAGGAACTGCATACTAGAAACTCACTAATATCGTAATGACCATTTGGTGCAATTTTACTGGGTTTAATTAAGTATGTAAGCAAATATATTTTTACGACCTACAAGTAAGTAATTTTAAAGTAAATCCGTCTCTTTGTTTGTTACGTTGTCACGTCTGAACAGGTAAAGCAATTTCGATGAATTTTGGTATAGTGATAAATTGGACTATAGAGAAAAATATGGACACATAATTTTGGTTTCAAATGTAAAATAACCCGGACAAAGTCGTGGTCAAATACTAGTTAATATGTATAATCAATCACATATTATGTAAGAAAAACTAAATTTGTGGTGATTATCTGCACATTATGGCAAAAATATCTCTCAATCAATTTATTACTAGCCATTAAGAATTTATTCGTTTTTGAGAAACCTAATTAATATCGTGACTAAATATGTTATAATATAACAGGTACATATTGGGTGCAACAATAACAACTCAATTTACGTTAAAATTACTTCCATTCAGGAAATGAACACGCGATACGCGATACAGAAGCCAATAGCACACTCACTGAGCCGTTAACAACAGCTGTTTTAAACGTGGTTGTGGTTTTAAATTGAAAGCAATGGCGAATATGTAATTATTGCTAGTTAATTGTTTTGTGGCAGAATACTTTGTTCTATCGGTTTTGTTCAATGAGCAAAACTCCGTTCGTGTATTAATGCGAATTTGTAATGACAATGTACCCAAGTGTACTATTAATAAAGCCAACGAAATAATTAATTAGTTAAAATATATTCAGCAATGAATTTAAATAAATACAATGTTGGACTGTGGCTTTGGTCACACATAACTATCTCGTTGGTCTTGTGGTTGTAAGTGTAACTGCTGAGGAAGAGGTCGTGGGTTCGATTCCGAGTTCGAGCAGAGTTTTATTGGGGTTTTCTATGGAATTCTCAGTAGTGGTAAGAATTTGGATTCATACCCGGATGATTGCAATAGGCCCTATTATATGGGACCTAAATCATACCGGCAAAATGTGGGGGTAAATTTGTAGTCTTCTGCCTGGATTAGGCAGAAGAAGTGGTTCTTGGAGTGTGGCAACATTGATGTACAAAAAATCCTTAGACGCACTGTATTCTTGACCAATGTTAAAAATAATAAAATATCCTCAATAACTAAACATAATTACATATATTTCTAATACTTACTTACGCGAATATTAGACATTGAAATAAAACAATTTTTTACAGACATTCCCCGTGACCATCGATGCTGTAAAGAATCTGAAACGTCGCTCGGTCGGAATAAAATAATAACAAACTATTGCGATAAAATCCTTATAAAGTAGTTTTACTGCAATAAATAAGACTAATAAACTAAATTGAGAAATCGACTACACTAACATACAAATTCAGTTGAATTTTAAACATCGTTCTGTTATGAGCCTCTATCAATAAAGGTTTTTAAAAAATGAAAATCGGGATTATATTTAAGGACAACCGTCTGGCATGGATATCGGAAAGAGACTGATGGGAAGTGAGTGGGCTGTTAGGCTAAAGGAACAGAAATGATGACTTAGCGGGATAGGATAGCGTGATGTGCATAAATAGGTACATTGACCATCTATAACACCTCCCTGGGGTGGATGAAACATCGGGGTTTAAATTTCGATGTTTAGGATAATAAAAATCTAGACATTTCTCCTAATACTAGGAGATGGGAGATCTACTGATTCAGAAACTCGTTTACATATTTTTAATGGGATAACTACTTCGGGATCACTAGTTTGTTCTGGAGGTGAGTTTATCTGGGCTGGTTGGAATAGAGTAGGAGAGCGATGGGAAAGACGGTTGTACGATTTAATGCATAAAAACATTTTAAAAATAAAATACGCAATTAAAATACAAATAATTATAATAATAATTATTGAGTAGTGAGTCTCGTATTTAATAATTTGATGCTGATCTAAAATAGTTTTTGCTTCATCGGACAAGGATTTTAATTTTAATTTTGTTTCTGATGTAAATACATCTAGGTCAATATTCTGTAGTTTTAAAGGAGGCTCATTACCCATTACACTTTTAAACTTATCTAAGTTACAACAGGAATCATTTATAATGTTGAAGTCTGAGTGAGTTACAGTAACATTTATTTGAAAAAAGTTAAGTTTAGGTATTAATTTTGTGGTTTTGCAATATGCAATACAGTTGTTTGGGATATTTAGAATACCTGTACCAATAATGTTTATATCGTGAAATTTATAATTAGGGCATTCTATATAAAGTTTATTGTTCTGGGACTGCACATAAATCCAATTATTATTGGATAGCGGTTTCCATATATCTACGTGTCCTTGAAGGAAATTCGTTTGACACTGCACTGGTAAAACTTTTATCACGTTTGATATTATTTCACTTTCACAACTAGGATTCGCACTTGTCGGGAACACCGTCATTACGTCACAGATGTACTCGCGCTGGCTTATCGCTACGCATTCCTTCAGTGAATCAAGGTTACAGTATTCTAATTTGTCTTTGGTCATTGCTATGTATTTACTACTAGGTATTATGAAGCTAAAAGAATCTGGTTTTACATTGTTGTGTGGAGTCGGTAATGCAATGTTATGGAACAAATTGTATTCCTTGGGGGATACTAGAGGTATTTTCAAAACAAACACAATCCTGTTGTCTAAACTATAACACATTACGCTAGATACATTCATTAAGGTATGAATATTACTTATATCTAAGCTTACAGGTAACTTAAGATCTACAGGTAAGTATCGGTAGTTATCGACAATTTCTTGGTATAATTGCATGGGAGATAAGACTACCGGGTGCAGGATGTTTTGACTACATAACAAGACAGCGCTAGTTATGTCTTCTAACTGAAATGATAAGGTGAGTATAGATGCTTCTAAGCTGTTTAAAATTGAGTTAATGGTTGCTTTTATTTTTAATTCATCCGAAATTATTGTAAGGTTTTTGAATTTTAAAGATAAATTGTCGATAGCTTGATTAAGGCTAGCTTCATTAACTTTTATCTTATGTAAAGTATTATTAAATTTTGATAAAACAGTAGAGGTTATTAAGATGTTTTCTTTAATTAATGAACTTAACCTTTTCTCATTATCTTGTACATTCTGTATGGCGTCGTCATATTTGACAGCGTCGTCTTCGTCTAAAGTGCCAAATATGGTCTTGGATAAAACGCCAATGCCACCTATCCATGCCCCTCGTTTGAACCTTTTGTTTACTAAATGAGAGATAGCAGAATACTCGGAAGTGATATCACGATATCTCACGGTCAATGGTTCTAATATGTTATGGCATTCTAAATTATAAGAGCTATTAATTTCGATTTGATTACATATATGTCGTGTTGTACCTAATACCGAATTAATATTTTGAATGTGGGGTTCAATATAGGCGATATCGAATGGCGTCACTATATCCAGGTGGCTTACACGTATTTTGAGTTCGCCAATTGGGTCAAAGTATATACCAGAACTCGTGTTGATTTGTTGAATAAATTCTGGGTGACCTTGGGCCAGTATGCTGTAATAAAAGAAACATTGTTCGAGTGACTTTATATTATAATTACGTTTATATTCTAAATAAAAAGTAAAATGTAAAATTAAGAGTGTATAAGTATAAATTATTTGTTCAACTTAATAATAAAGTTAATCTTAATTTGTAGGAGTCTGGGCACTATCTTGGACGTCTACATGTTTAATTTCGTCGAAATGATGTTTCACATGGCGTCTATTTATAAGTAATGATAGTGTATGGTTACCGTGCACCTTAACAACTTTGTATGGACCTTTCCATACAGGCGACAAAGCTTTTCGTAACCGAAGGTGGTTTTTTAATAACACGTAGTCGCCAACTTTATAAGTAATTGGACGAGTACGGGAATCATAATAGGCTTTAGAGTTAATTTTAGAGCGTTGGATAAATTCTCTAGCCTTGTCACGGGTATGTTTCAGTCGATGTTGTAACATTTTTACGTATTCCGGATAAGTTGTAGTGGAGTTATCGTCATAGATAGAGTCAGGGATATGGGGTTTGTGTCCGAACACTAATTCATATGGTGAGTAATGTGTGGTTGTATGTACAGCTGTGTTGTATGCTAACATAGCCGTATATACGTAACGAGGCCAATTGTCTTGATTTTCATTAATATAAGGCCTAAGATATTCCTTAAGGGTTGAATGCGATCTCTCTAAAGCACCTTGAGTTTGTGGGTGATATGGAGTAGACCATAACTGCTTAATTTTCAGAAACTCACACGTTTTCTTAAATAACTCGGCCGTGAAGTTAGTGCCTTGATCGGTAAGTATGTGTTTAGGGATTCCGAATAGCGATACAAAATGAAGGAGACACTCAGATGATTCTTCGGCGGTGTTACATCGTAGTGGATATGCTAATGAGAACTTTGTAAGGTCATCTTGCATTGTTAAAATAAATCTTAGTTTGGCCATGCCAGACTCGGGTAGAGGACCTACGATGTCGAGGGATACTCTCTCAAATGGAGATGTCGATGTGGAAGTTATTATCATTGGTGCTCTGTTTATTCTACGTAACGCTTTATTCGTTTGGCATGATGTGCATTTCTTAATATAACTTTCGATATCACTGCGCATATTCTTCCAGTAATATTTTTCTTTAATACGGTGTAACATTCGGACAGATCCTAAATGTCCTGCGATAGGTATGTCGTGGTTTTCCTTGAGGATCTTAGGGATTTCTATCAGAGAAGGATATATGATATTGTTGTGATAAATATGGATCTCTATGTTGGTTCCGTCGAATAGATAGGAAAGCATATTATATATTTTTATAAAGGAATGCTTATCAAAAGGGTTTTTAAAATCAGATGTGCTGATTTCATTTATTGTAGGATAGGACATTATTATTTGGTCACGTGCATATTTTAGGGATTTAAATATATCAGGGTACGAGTAATCATCGAAATGATGTACTTTTGTGAATAAGAGGAGATAAGTTCTTTCTCTTATTGTTAGAGGTAAAAAGGTGCACAAGGATCTCTCTAATTGCAAGAATTCGTTACGATCAGGTTCTGGGCAGTTATCAATAATTTCTTGAACATAAGGCATGGACTCATCCATGTCTATTGAGGTAGGTACAATTACCAGTTTTTGTGATCCTTTAAGTAAGGTTTCGTTATGTTCTAAAATAGATGTATCGTATGACCTTGCAGGTGATTTTAGGAATTTGGTATAAGTTTCGTCGGGTAAAGGTAGGTTTTCAGGAGTGGGAGTAGTCGCTGGATCGGAGCCATTTGCGACAGGTAAGGTTTCAGGATGCTGCCGGCTAGTCGAGGGTTGAGGTTCAGGATCTTCGCCGGTGGATTGCAGGTAATCTAATACTTCTTTTTCTATTTCAGGGTTTATAAGGTCTGCTTCAAGACTAGATGGCGGGGATACAAGAGGACTTGGTAAGGCGTTGCCGGGATCAATAAAAGGTAAGTCTGAAGATTGTGATGGTTGTAGTAGAAGTTCGTCATTAACGTTAATATTATCATTAGAGTTAGGATTTAAGGAATCTTTATTTTCAGGATATATAGGGTTCACTGGATATCTAGAGAGGGCATCAGCAGCAGAGTTTAATTTTCCTTTACGATACATTATGTCGTAATCGTACTCTTCAAGCTTTAGCCTCCATCGTTGGAGCTTGCTGCTAGGATCTTTATGATTAAATAGCCATTTTAGCGGTCTATGGTCAGTAATGATAAGGAATTTACGACCATAAAGGTAAGGGCGAAACGTTTTGCAACCGTTCAAAATGGCTAGTAACTCCTTTTCGGTTGTGCTATAATTACATTCACTTTTATTAAGTGTGCGAGAGGTAAATGCTACAGGTTGGTCTTTGCCAACAGGACCTTGCGAGAGTACAGCGCCAACGGCGTAGTTTGAAGCGTCACAAGTGAGGATAAAGGATTGAGAGAAATCAGGGTAGATAAGTAGTGGGGCGGTTGTTAGTTTGTGTTTTAATGTATCGAAAGCGAGTTGTTGTTGATTTTCCCACTTGAATGGTACATCCTTTTTCAGTAGGTTAGTGAGGGCTTTCGCGGTTTTAGAGAATTCGGGTATAAAACGGCGATAATATGAAACAAGACCAAGGAATGATTTTATATCTTTGGGTGTTTTGGGGATTGGAAATTCGGTTACGGCCTTAACCTTTTCAGGATTTGGTTTGACTCCGTCTTCAGTAATTATATGTCCGAGATAAGCGACTTCGCGTCTAAGAAACTCGCATTTATCTGGCTGGAGTTTGAGATTAAAATCGCGGATTCTTTGAAATATAGCTGTTAAGTTGCAGATGCTGGATTTAAGGTCAAATCCATAGCAGACAACATCATCTAAATACACAAAACACCGGATTCCTTGGAGACCTGATAACGCAGAGTTCATAAGTCTTTGAAATGTTGCAGGAGCGTTTTTGAGGCCAAAGGGCATTCTCAAAAATTGAAAGTGTCCTTCGGGGATAGTAAAAGCAGTTTTAGGTTTATCAGCTTCATTTAGTTTTATCTGATGAAATCCAGATGCCAGGTCTAATGTGGAGAAGTATTTACTGTTACCAAGCTGATCTAGAATCTCGGTAATTTGAGGGATAGGATAAGTATCACCGATTGTGATATCGTTGAGTTTGCGGTAGTCAATTACTACTCGCCATTTTTGGATATTGGAAGCGTCAAGCTTTTTTGGAACAACCCATATAGGTGATGACCAAGGGGAATCGGAGGGTTCTATGATATTTTGTTCTAGCATTTTATTAACTTGTTTTCTGACTTCAGCTTTATGGATTTCAGGGAACCTATAAGATTTCGTGTGTATTGGTATGTCGGTCGTAGTCTTTATCTCATGTTTCAGGGCATTTGTATGGGTAAGATTTTCTCCTGGAAGATGGAATATGTCTGAAAAGTCAGAACATAATTGGAAAAGGACGTTTCTTTCTTCATCATTCAGATGTGATACTCGTAATTGTTTCAACACTTCTTCAGTGCGTTTAATACTATTTGTTGAAACGGTGTTTACTGAATAGGAAGGACCTTGCATATTTTTTAAGGAATTAATAGGATTAAGCTTTAAATTTAAATTTGATTTTAGAGTAATAGGTTTGTCGGAAGTGTTTACAACGGATATATTAATTCTATTATTTTCTTTAACTCGCACTAAGCAGTTGGCAATTAATAGGGTTTCGGAGACCTTTTGATCAAGGATTAATCCTTCTTTCATTTCAGGATTGGATACAGAACATTCAATAATGGATTCGGTTCTTGCAGGAATTAAGTAGGCAGGATCGTGAAAATGTAATTTTAGGGATGTTTTCCCAATATAAAGTAGGTTATCATTATAGTTTATGTTGCAGTTATGTGCATTGAGCATGTCGGATCCTATGATCCCGTCATAAGGCAAATGTATAATGTCTATGACGTGAAATCGATGCGAAATTTTGGATTTAGGAAGTAGCATGCTTAATTGAAAATGACCACGAGTATTGATGGCTTCTTCCTTTGAGTCGATACCTTTCAGCTGGATTGTTTCATTAATAAGTTTGGGATGTCTTTCAATACAACAGTGTTTTATTAGGCTTACAGATGAACCTGAATCGACCAACAAGGATAGTGGGGTATCTGATATAGAAGATTTAACAAGTACATGAGGTAGCAAAGTTTTTGCTGGATTGTTTGTGATTTCGAAAACGTTGGATTTAGATATAGTAGATTTTGGCAGGTGAACTTGACGTTGCTGCACGGATATAGTAGGTTTTGGCAGGTCAACTTGACGTTGCTGCACGGATATAGTAGGTTTTGGCAGGTCAACTTGACGTTGCTGCACGGATATAGTAGGTTTTGGCAGGTCAACTTGACGTTGCTGCACGGATATAGTAGGTTTTGGCAGGTCAACTTGACGTTGCTGCACGGATATAGTAGGTTTTGTCAGGTCAACTTGACGTTGCTGCACGGATATAGAAGGTTTGGCTCGGCAATCATGTAGCGATGCCTGCGAGGATTTAGATTTATTTTTAAGATGGCCAACATATTGTGGGGACATCTTGGGTACAGAAATTGAATTTGTGGTGCCGGTTTTCGGAGTACCAGGTCCCGCACGACGCCGGGACGAGACGATTACTCGTTTTTTGGATCAGAATCAACAGTATCATAACCCTCTGTTGGATTAGTTGGGTATTCATCATTATCTGATGTCTCGTCTATAGTAAAATTGACGCGTTGAGGGTTTTTTGATTGATTATGGTCGAAGTTTTTAAAACGGTTATTATTGAACTCTCGTTTTCGACATTGTTCCAGGGTATGGCCTGGCGTTTTGCAATATCTGCAAACTGGAGTGGTAGAATTGGTGTAGGTTCTGTTGTTAGGTCGGTTAAGATTAGGGTTTAGGTTTTGGTTACGACGTGTAAAATTATTATATGGTTTATCATGCCGTGACGATTGAGAACCAGAAGGGTTCTGTTTAGATAAGGATAATTGGATTTTTTCTTCAGAAATGGCCATATTTATGGCCTCATTCAAGGTTTTTATAGGTTTACCTCTTACAAAATTAGAAATATGGGATGTCAATCCCATTTGGAAATGATGGAGGGCTAGTTCCTCCATGGCTGCTGTGCGTCCTATCATCTCGCGGCTCTTATGGCCGTGTGAAATAGATATTTCTGTTAATAATTCGGACAGACATGTTTCAATTCTTAGAGCATACTGACTAACATTTTCGTTTGGCCGTTGTTTACACTCCTGTAAATCTGTCAGGAGATGAGCGTAGTGCTTTCTTTCACTGAACTGGGTTTTAAGAAATTCTTTCAATTGCTGCCAATTGGCAAACTCTTTTATAGAGCAAGCGGTTTCCGCTTTGCCCTGTAATTGGCAGAGAATATATTTGAAAAGTATATCCTTTTGTGTGTTAGAAGCTAATTCATACGCGTTATTGCAATTTACGAGAAAAGAGTTTAATTTGTCTCTACAACCATCATAAGGTTTAATAAATTTAAGTAGAGTAGATAATTCAATGTCTTGTTTAAGTGGTGTAGATTTAGACTTTTTTGTTTGAGATTTCGTAGAAGGTCCTTGAGAGGGAGGATAGAGGCCTTGACCTTCCTCCTCGGTATCGGTGACCATAGTTTCTGGTTTTTCAAATTTAGGACTGACAGATCTTTCTGCCATTATTATAAATAATATGTTACTTATAAACTAACACGGAAATTAAATGTACAATATTTTAAAATAGGATATAGCAATGACCAAACACTTAAAATCACTTACTGGAATGCGGATAGCGTGATAAGGATGATCATGGTTTCGTAGAACTTGCAGGTCTCAACAAAGTGTAGGCGTTGATAAGCCTCGGGTCGCCGCGTCGCTCGTCGGGATGATTACACCGGTCACAGCATAGATTTTGCGTGACAATGGGTATAATTTGTCGGTACAAAGCCGGCTACAGCACGGGCAGTGCGCAGCAGTGGGCCTTTCACGATCACAATCACGATCACGAACACGAACACTGACCAGGGGGGTCGGGCACACACTCAGTGCTTCAATACGCACTATGGAGTCGGCACTTAAGTTCAACACACACTCGCGTCGACTTTTAAATTGGTTATAAGGAGACGTACCGGGGACTCTTTTGAATCCCTTATAGCTGCCACCAAATGTTATGAGCCTCTATCAATAAAGGTTTTTAAAAAATGAAAATCGGGATTATATTTAAGGACAACCGTCTGGCATGGATATCGGAAAGAGACTGATGGGAAGTGAGTGGGCTGTTAGGCTAAAGGAACAGAAATGATGACTTAGCGGGATAGGATAGCGTGATGTGCATAAATAGGTACATTGACCATCTATAACAGTTCGTGTTGTGACTGGAGTGACGCGATACTGTGAAAATGAAATAAGCGTAATGCTATTTCTTTGCCATTCTTGTGGACGTTTTTAGGATCTTGGGTGATCTTGGTTTCTTTGTATATCAATGCTTTTGTAAAATATACCAAAATAGGCTAAACTTATGGAACACGTTCATTTGGTAGCACAACCCTATCTACTTGAAATGTTTATTTATAAGACAAGAATAAATAATAAGTTAATAACATTTAAATGAGAATCAAAACGACCTTATTCATTTGACATTTAAAACGATTTTACTATAATTCTCTTGAAAAGAAAAAGAAAACAATTATAAAATTCTTCTGTATGCAGACGCAATGATGCAAACAAGAAAATGTATTTTATAAATAGTCGTATTTCTTCTTACCTACCTAATTAATAAGGCTTATTTTTCGATCACATAATTTACAACTCGAGCATAAGAAGTTGCCCTACGTATTGCAGGAAGATTGTACTTGTACAATTTAAACAAAGAACTACGTCACATAAATAAAAACAAAACACAAAAAAACGAACATCAATGAAATAAATTATTCCAAAATAGAACAGTGACAAAAAAAACTGCAACCTACCACGGCAATAAAATCCAGTGCACACGTTCACTTCACTACACTAGGTCCGTCCAACGGTAGGCACTGCACTGAGGTTCCATTGGTTGTCGGTTACCACCACCCAATGGTTACGACACTCGCTTCAATAGTCACAAGTGACAACGTAATGGTAGTTGAGATAGGTGCTCGTTTGGATGCAAAAGAAACTATATAATTGACAATACACGAACGGTCGGATTGCAAGGGTGTGTTGGACACTCCCTGTTTTAAAGGGGGGAAAGTAGATTTGCCGTCGGTATGTCGGACTCGACCTGTGTAACGAGTCGGTGGAATACGATCACTAGGCTGAATTTTTTAAGTTATATATGTACACGAACGGTCGGATTGCAAGGGTGTGTTGGACACTCCCTGTTTTAAAGGGGGGAAAGTAGATTTGCCGTCGGTATGTCGGACTCGACCTGTGTAACGAGTCGGTGGAATACGATCACAAGGCTGAACTTTTTAAGTTATATATGTATGTATTTATGACATGCTCTAATGATGAAACACCGTGAGAAATCTACATGCTTGAGTATATGTAGTACAATATTCCACCGTGACTTATCCTTTTATAATGAGAGGAGACCCGTGCCCAGCCTATCAATCATTTCGACTATCAATGGGTCGATAGAGTCGGAAAAAATCTGCACCGGTACACCCTAGTCCTATAGTTGGGGTCGTGTGTGCCGTGAACCCTCACAGGAGTATATCCATCCTCCACGATTCCAATTACAAAGCCTGGTCTGTCTGTCAGTCTTACTATGAATCTGCTGAGAAGGTAATCTTTTTAATCAGACAAAGTGCTTGCCGGTGAAATTCTCAATGGCGCTGGCGGCCCAGTTTGTGGCAGAAGGCTTGCCATAAGAATGAACTGTGGGTATACAGTACACCTTCAGCTATCAAACAGACAAAATTAACAACGTAAAACGTAACATTCTTTATTTTTGTTATCTACGTGTTGTTAATATAATTTATAGCTTCAATTGCGGATCAAACGATTGACTGGTTGTTAAACTTCCCAAATGATACCTCAGTTTAATTATATAAGAACTAGTAGGTGTTCTATTTTTTGGTCTTCTATACAACTTTATTTGGTAGTATGTTTACCTTCACTAGCAAGTGTTAAAATGGTCACAGCAAAATATAATTTATGTGCTTTAAAATAAGGCCGCTCTTTTCCGGTCTGTTGCGTAACGGCTTGCAAACTCACATAATATTTGATGCACGTCGTAATAAGCTGCTAATGTATATTCTCTGGCTCCTGGCATATTGTATAATACAGATATTTATTATTTTTTCTATACTTGAATAAATCATAAGTTTGTTGAAAAAAATATTTTACCAATAGTAGGATTTGAAATGGCGTATAAAAACTGATGTTTTGGTTGAGATTGCCTACAATAATACTGATTTAGAATCAATAAAAGTATCTAATGAATCACTACATAGTACGTACATAGTGTTCTTAACTAGATGGACCGAAGACCTATAAAAGGTAGCGGGAATTGACTGGATGAGGAAGGCAGAGGACGGAGTGTTATGGCGCAGTGTATGAGAGGCCTATGTCCAGCCTGCAGTGGACAACTTATAGGCTAAGTTGATGTTGACTCAGAAATTCAAAATTAGAACTGATTGCGTACTCCTTAGTGCTAGTATTTTTAACCAATTTCAAAAAGGAGGAGGTTCACAACTCGTCGGAATCTTTTTAAATTCTGCTAAATCCAAATTTGATTTATGAATGTTTATGTTCACTAAAGCATTATTTACAAACAAATAAAAAAACAACATTTAAAAAGGCAAAGACGACAAACAAGTGAATAACCTTATATAATTTTGATTACCCGTACAATCTATATCTGCGTACAGCAGGCAGAGAAAGTTGTACCGTCGCAATGTCAATAGCGCTGCGGACGAGGACGGAAGCATTCGCGTAATGATTACGAAACTTGTGACCACTTGGGTACGTTGCATGGGTTAATGCGTATAGGTATAATTAGCCTTCTTGTATGAGTTATGTGGTGGTGACGTCATCGAGAAGAGTGGAATTTAGTGTGGATAGGGAAAAGATTTTGATTTCTTTATTTAAAAAAAAAAAATTATATATATTTTTCGAAACATAGCGATATCTATTGAAGAAATACGGATTGCTTTAATTTACAACAAAAAAAAGAAACAAATTTTAACTATGTATATTTGATTTTTATAGCATGAATTAACATTAAAAAAATATAATACAAGATATTAAAAATCCACTAAGTTCCGCTATTAAAAATATTCATTTATTGTTCTCTAACAACAAAAAACACAAAATTTTAATTGAATTGTTGTTTTTTAATCGGAAGTTAAGAATCGGTTAACAAGCAACACAAAAAAAATGGATTTATTCAAAAGAATAAAATGAACATCTATCTAGCATTAAAACAAGTTCCTTAAATGAAACAAAGAGTATTTAAACTGCCTCGTTAGTCTAGTGATCGTAAGTGTAACTGCTGAGCAAGAGGTCTTGGGTTTGATTCCCAGGTCGAGCAAATTGTTACAGGATTTTTATAAAATTCTCAGTAGCAGCTCGGAATTTCAATTCGTGCTTGGTTGATGGCAATAGGCTTTCCCTCTGTTACATGAGAACTAAAACGTACCCTTGAAATGTGTGTGTAAATTAGTACACCCCTGCTTAACCCTTTGGGGACAATAGGCGTGATGGTATGTAGGCGTCATGTTATTTAAATATAAACAGAACTAAAATAATATAAAGCCCTTCCGTACCGATTCGAATCAAATTCAAGGCAAACCCTAGCAAGCATAACAGATTTATTACCTATTAGCAGGGATACGCAAAAGCTGACCACAGAGAGGCGACCCGATTAACTTAATCGACCACGTCGAGTCCTCTGAGAGGGACGCGGCTGAAGGTATTAACTCATGAAACACGGCCACGTGGACGGAATAGATAATGGCTCGCGTGAAACGACACGCAGACTTGGTACGGTCACCACACTTGACCCAATGCTCGGAAAGATTTCTAACTTATTTGGGTGTAAGGTGTATACCCCTTTTTCTTTATAAAGGATTTTCTTGCACTAGGAATTTGTCACGTGATTTGGTTCAAACACTTTGACTCGGGTTCGTTACGTTATTGCGAGAGTCATATTATGTTTGATTTACTGTAATTCGACTGAACGCTTGTTTGAATGTATAACACATACACACTCATGCTGGATGCATGTTAGTTTAACAGCTACCCATCTATTTTTTTAAATTTATTATTAAAATATACGATTTTCGCATATAATAAATAAAAACTTACAAGGCATTTTTATACCTGTTTATGCTGTACATATTTGAGTTAAATTATATCTACTGGACTGAAAGAGGCTAGACCTCACAACACAGAGAATCCTAGTGCGGGGTTCAATTGTTTAATTGTACTTGCTATTTTTGGCTCAATAAAAAGAAAAATAAGATATAACATTTTTTTTTGTCGTCGAGAGGAGCCTCTTTACCGAGGACTGTGTTATATGTTAGGAAACTGTTACATAGACTAAGAGTGAAGTCGTTTGTGATTAAATACCTTATACTACCTGGTAAGGCAATGACCGCGGAAACTAGGCTTGGTAGGCTTAGAAAATGCAAGTAGTGCAAGTGAAAACAACACAGACAGGAAAGTTTACTTGCTATAAACAAAGATTTGTGATACATAATATTCTAGCTTTTGACTGCGGTTTCGTCTTTATATAATTCGTAATTATGGTAGATTATTTTATATAATTCGTAATTATGGTAGATTATTTTATATCCAAACGGCTTGTCCATCAATCCGCTTATAAATTTGAAATGAAAAGTTGAATTATAAAATGATTTTTAGACATTTTTGATTCCCCATACAAACTTAAACCCTCTTTCATTTACTAAGGGATGATTTTAAGGATAAATGCTATCGCAAATCCCGCCCTTAAAATTACACTAACTCTCTACCATATTTCATCAAAATCGGTTCAGCGGTTTAAGCGTGAAGAGTTCACAGACAGATACCTATACTTTCTTATTTATAATATTAGTACCGATTAATACATAAATATATTGTATTTAAAGGAGCATAAGCTTTCGATTTTTAATAGCTTAAAAAGCAATTGGAACTCTAGTAGCTTTGTTTTGTTTATTAGTGTTGTGTTTCCATTTGTTTTATTCCCCCTACACGTGGTTGAATCGAGCGACGCTGATACACACGTCATGCTTGTGAACTGGTTCTGTCCGCTGGGACTGGTCGGCTCATACATCATAATATTAAGCCAATCTATTTGTTGGTTTCCGTATCCCAAAAGGAATGATGGAATCTTTACAAGATCACTCATGTAGTCCGTCCGTATGTCAGTCTTACATCAAAAGTAAAGGAAAACATCGAAATATTCTTAAGAAGCATCACATCAAAAATATATTTATATTGCAGTTATGAACTTACATTTGCTGTTTGCAACAGCGAAATGGGAAAACATGTAGGTATTCGAAATTAGGAACTGATAAGTTAAGTGTGATTTTTGTTGTTAGTCCGTCTGATCTGTCAAGATCCTCTTCCTCAAAAATGTTTGGTGGTCTGTCGTACCTTGCTGCTGTAGAAAAGTGTAAACCAAAAACATGGCATTCTAGCGAATGTGTTAAAATCTATAGAATATTTGCCATTGACTTAGAATAATCAAATTAGCTTCATGCTGTATGAAGCAAGATCATACAGCATAAATAAAGTAAAAATCAGATGATAATTTGTAGTTATATCAAATGACATTTATTAATTTATTAGTTGGGCATAGCTAAAATTACCGTATACCGTAAATGTTTTTTTTTCTATTGCTTTGTAGCAAAGCAACTTAAAGCCATTTTAATTCCTGATAAACATAAAATATACTAGTAGATTACAAGAGGAAATTAGTAACAAGTCGACTTGTTTGGGTCGAGTGCTTGTTCCCAACTTTGGGTACGGGATTAAAACTTGCTTTTGGGATTTTGTAACTGGATAAAATGTGTTTCGCAAAATGTGACATTTATGTAATGATTTATTTCGCGTAGAAGTTAGTTTGTGGTCGGCTTCGAAGTTACAAAGTTGTGATAAAGGTCCAAACATTTATAAATAAATTGTCTAACGGTAAATCGTTATTATTTTGTTAGTTTTAGAAGCCCTTAGGGGAGGCTTATGTCCAGAAGTGGACATCATCTAGTTGACATGATGATGAAAACGTTATTTAGCGCTATAATAAATAGCAACAGTTCTTCATTTATAACTACAGACGCAAAAAAACGGTTATATACCAAAGTTACGTAGGTACGCACGTTTGTATCTGTTGTTGTCTGTGCGATAGCAGTCTCTAAACATATTTATAAAGCGATTTTGGTTTGTTTTTTTTTGTTTAAAAGGTGGGTGTTAAAGATTAGCTCTGTCAGGTTTTAAGAACGTTTTATTAGATTCATTAAGTTTTATCTTATTCATAATAAATTCGATAGTTTTGAATCTTTTATGTTTTTTATTGCGCTATATAAATATTATTGAATCCTGATGTTTCAGATCCTGTACAGTTTTTTTCGTGACCGTGGATACTGATAGGATCTAGGAAGAAATAGAGTTTGAATTTGTCAGTTCATTTCAAGGCTTTCATTCTACTGGCTGACATCTTGAGAACAGTACGCGGTTGAGAGAGATAATTTAGACGGAATTGTATGTTAAGGTCCCATGGGTATCGTAAATTTTAAGTCTGTATCTATCTCGCTTGCACAATACCCTCAAACCTGACGGCGATGTCAAATAGTTTGGTCCATTTATCATTTCAGTTCTCTTTTATTATATAAATAATATATTTATTTAAACATAGGGGACTACATACATACTATCACGCTTATCGGCCCGACGGGTTAGGCGGAGGTGAACTTATGTACACCCACGTTTCACCGGTATGTTTTAGGTCCCATGTACATATAGGGGGCAAGCCTATTGCCATTAACCGGGCACGGCACAAATCCAAACTCTGAGCTGCTACTGAGAATTTAATGGAAAAACTAAATAGTACTTTGCTCGACCTGGGAATCGAACCCAAGACCTCTTACTCGACAGTCGCGCTGTACGACAACTAAGCAATCGCAACATAGGTAATATTGTGAAAAATATTATAATTGGTTTCGTACACTTACGCGAATATTAGACATTGAAATAAAACTACTACGATTTACACCTGTGTAAATCGTAGTATTTACACCTGTGTAAGTAGTTTTATTTCAATATTATAATTGGATAAGATTCTGGTGGTTTCACACTGATTTTTCAAAATCTATAATATGTACGTATTTACAACAAAAATCTATGTAGTGTATCAATTATCTAGCATCCGTAACACAAGCCTCGTTGATTAGCTCGGGGCTAGATAGCGCTGTGTCATTATTTTCAGATACACATTTATTTAATTGCTTTAATAAACGTTAGTCGTCTCTCATTAAATTACTATTTGGTAATTACCACTTGTCTCGAGTTATGATCTTACAAAGATATATTGTGCCTTAACGATCTTAAGAGACAAAGTTGGACAGTGGCGACTGTTTGCTAAATTTAAATATCAGGCGCTCGAAATTTAAGGTTTTTAGATATAATACAATTTATGTTGGATTATCAGTTTGTAGCATACAAGTTGAAGTATTTTTTTAATTTAAATACACATCGGGACAATACACATACATACTTTGCCAAAAAAACTACTTTATGTATACGGTATCTACCGTTTATGTACAGTTACTATATAACTCTGGTCTACTCTCATCTCAGGGATTGACATGATATGTATACACCCTAGCCTAGTGCGAGTTAGCAGACTAGACACCCCATCGCGAATTTTTTTCAGGCATCCAGGTTCCCAAAACATTTAATTCACCATTTGAACTTGTGATAAATATACTCGTAATTTTTTAAAATCAGTGCCTTGGCATTGAACTTGAAACTTTTGACTTCACAGTCCACTTGTTGCACCACCAAGCTACAACAGTTTGTACTCTGTAAAGAATCCTAAGGTTTGTGCTCCCATTCATAGAAAAATGGTCAATTTAAATATATTTGTTACAAAAACTCATTAAAATACTTTAGCATTTGAAATGTAGGTATTCCTTTATTGCCTTCAGTTTCAGCCATCTACTCATCAAACAAAGCCAAGGAAGGCAGACGGAATTCCGTCGAGACCGACCTTGTACCGAATTCCAGAAAATTGGTATGCAATTGTTACGTAAACAGGAAAAAAAACTGATGGCAAAAGTTTTTTACATGGGACTTATGTGCGCAAAAAGGTAAGGAAAAAAGTTTGGATGTCAACTTTTATATAAATTAAATTCTTTCTTTCTACCCATAGGTATACTACATTCGATTCGATAAATGTATGAAGGGTTGTGCCGAGTGTCTTTGGCTGCTAAAAATACCATACACTTTATGTAGACGTTATAAGATGTTCATTCATCCTACCTACGTTTAACATTTGCCCGCGGCTTCGCTCGCGTTAAGGAGTATTATTATTAATTAAATACAGCGTTATGCATGCAAAGTTTCAGCCCGATCGTTTTAAAATTGACAAAGTTTCATGCAAACTTTCATCCCCTATTTTATCCCCTTGGGGGTAGAATTAATCAAAATCCTTTCTTAGCGGATGCCTACATAACATCTACCTGCATGCCAAATTTCAGCCCGATCCGTCCAGTGTTTTGGGCTGCGCGGTGATAGATCACTATGTCAGTCAGTCAGTCAGTCAGTCTGGATTTTTGTTCAGGTGAGTCAGGATATTTGAAAATTCACCCCCTGAGGGGGTAAAACGGGGGTGCAAAGTTAATATGAAACTTTTATTTTTTTAGTTAAATTGCACGCGGACGAAGTCGCGGGAATTAGCTAGTAATAGATATTTTGAAACGTCTTCAAGACACTTCTTTTGTTCAGGCTTCAATATAATAGCAACACTATCGTATCAACTACCATTATCTTAGTTAGCGAGTATTATATCTAGAACGTTTTTGTTCTATAGCAGATATTTTGGAACTTATACGAAACACGAGCATAGCTTGTTGTGTTTTCAATAATCAAGTTTGGCAAATTTCGTAAATTGCGTAGTGAAAACAAGGCTTGAATAACCCGTACCTTTTGATCCAAACTTGTATTCTATACTAGTTTCGTTACTAAACGTTAATAAGGAGCCAAAACTTATGTATAATCGTAGGGTATCAGTACGTAACTCGGTTGAAGTTGGTAACCTGATACTCTGGCTACGGTTAACATCAATCAAGCTCGACGTTTGTCGCAGGCATGTTGCTTGGTAAGGGAAATTTGTGATCCGTCTAAAGGGCTTAGGCATTAAGGTGGAAGCTTCACGGTAGCCCCCTTAATTCAACGTTACGTTTTTTGCAATTTGCCGGTCATTGTCAGACTGAACATTAAACAAAATATAATTTACGCCTGTAATAGGTATTTAGTTACAAAATTATAATCATTTAAATCAATAAAACAGCCCTCAAAGTGCATATAACTGCATTGATTGTCTATTTCATGAAAAAGAATTTCACGGGCTACCGTGAAGCTTCCACCTTAAGTACATCTCTTTCACGCGCAGGTCATGTAGGAAAGAGAAATAATATCAATGTTCCAATGCAAAAGAGAGATAGATGGAGGATAGGGCGACATCCCTTTTCGACCTTTATATCCACTGGACCAAATTTACTTACAACACATAAAGAGATATAGGTAGGTATAAGTGTACCTACCTATGTATGTTGTTAAGTGTCGCATAAGTATCTCAACTATATTTACAATTACATAATTATCACATTTAGACAACATTCTCCAACACTGCCTCACATTGCCGTTGTTTGCTCGACATCCCTATGTCATAAGGATCCAGCAGAATATAAGCGTCAGGGTATTACATCCTGGTACATGCTGAGCTGGACTCCTGTTTGTTGCGATTGGGCACACACTGTGCATCTTTAATTTTATTTATTTTATTTTTATTTTTAATATTGTGTTTTTTTGCATCAAATAAACGATTTTTCTTTCTTTCTCTCTAGATAATTAGTATTATCCTCGGCTTCCATTATTTGTCGCAGTTTTATTCATCACAACCCATTATTGGCCCACTGCTGAGCACGGGTCTCAGTCATTTGGGAGAGATTAGGCTATAGTCCACCGCGCTAGTCCACTGGGGGGCAGACTTCATATGTCATCGAGAAAATCTCTCAAGCATGCAGGTTTTCTCATGAAGTTTTTCTTCACCGTTTGAACATGTGATAAATGCGCACATAACTCCTAAAAAGTCAGTGGTGCATACCTTGGGTTTGAACTCGAGACCTCTGACATCTTAGTTCACTGTTCACACCGCTAGACTACTACAGTTATTCAGAATACATACGTTTTCCGAATAATATTTTGAAGTTTGTGTTGTGCATTTCGATCACTGTGTTGGTCATACATCAATTAACCATGTACAGAATTGTGCACTCTCGTCTCCTTGTATTCATCACGAATCTCGATGTCACTGTGATTTATGGCACCAACAAGATTCTATTTCTTGATGTCCCACAGTTGGGCATTAATCTCTGCTCTGCTATTAAGCTCAGTGTTTGTAAGTTTCAGCTATGCATCCATCCATGTAACCCGCATGGATAGAGGCTTATAGATATTCTTAGCACGCTGTTCTCCAGATGATGTCTCCGGTGTATTTCCTCATGATAAAAACATCGTGTATATCGCACTCAATTAACTGGCAAAGGAAAAGTTTTTCCAGTTAATTGAGTGTGATAGTATACGATTTCGAAATGTCAGAAGTGCGGCAATAGCTATCATTTGCCGCTGGGTGCTATAAACGAATTTCGAATTTCGTTCGATTAATAAACTAAATTGTCTTTTCTCGTGTCCAATCACTAATACTTCAAAGACCATTGTTGAGAACCATAGAGAATAAGAAAGGGAAGATGTTTGGCCACTTGATATGACACGATGACTTCTTTAGAACAATACCATAAAGTGAAATTGAAGGGAAGAGAGGAAGGCAAATCTAGACGAAGGGAAAAGTGAAGATCAAGTCGTATAAAGAGATAAATTAGAAGGCAAACAATAAAGAACAGTAGCGATTGCTCCACCAAAAATAAAATAGCTCTTAAATTAATAAAAGAAGAACTAAATAACCTTGTACAAGTCAGCCATATTGTAAATTTCCCAAAAGCTTCCCAGTTTCCCGGCAACCCGATCACCGATACCGTGCTAATGCAGAGTGAAATTACAATATCAAATTATTGGCTTCGTATCAAATTGATATGATGAGGGGCAATACATTGAAATTAGATTTCGATTTTAGCGGACATGTACCTTTTGTGTCCCAGACTGAATAAGTAAGTTGGTCTTTGATAGTATTCAATCATATTATTTCGTGGTAAGATGATTTAGTGCTTTTGGGCTGTAGGGAGATATTTAGACTAATCAATGAATTAAAGTAGATTGAGAAACGTTATTTTGTCACTATTTTATTTCTTCATGGCTTCTGTTTTAGTGGGGATATGAGGGTTAAGCTTGTTGCACTTGTACCGATAACTGATACACTGTGGAATAGACGACCTAATGGTGTCTCCAAGATAATGAATAGGCGTTAAGTAATCTGGATTATGTAGAAACATCCATGACTCAAATATCCTTGCTTATCACATAAACATTTGCCCTTACCTTACCAAAGAATACAGCCTTGAATAGCATTGCGCTAATCGGGTCCTCAAATCTTCTTAAAGTTATGTTATTAAGTAAAAATCAAAGAATTAGTATATCCACGAATGTAAATAGATATAAGTATTTATGCTAAGTCTGTTTTTGTGAGGAGAAAATAAATATATATTATTATATATATTATTATTATTATATCTTATGACATTATTATTAGATAGTATAGAAGAGAAAATTTAATAACGAGATTTCTCGCTCAAATTGAGCTGCCCGACTGCGAAGTACCTCTGCCTTACAGAAGACTGCAGTGAACCAACAATAGTTGTCTTTCTGCGAGTGGGTAAGGTTACCAGAGCTCGTTGGGGGAGTGGCTATTCTGACAGCATGGGAATTCCGTTTGCTGTCATTTCAGATACTCCCTATTTTAAGAAACCTAAACGGTTGCAATTGTCCATGGGTCTCCAGACCATTTGCCTCCTTGTCACCATAAAAAAAACAATATTTAGTCGCATAAAGGACTTAATATCTTTGGTTTAGTACCACAATTGAGCGATTTTCAGTGCACATTACCGTTATTATCTGTATTACCTGTATTGGCAGGCGATGGGTGGGCGGTGTGTTATGTTATTAGTCTGCTAGCATTAATCTCTCAACACTATTAACTGGTTAGGAATTTAATAATAATATGAGGTGAATACCTGCATTTCGAAATTCATCTGCTCTTGCTTATACAGTGGAGAAAAACATCGTTAGACACCTGGAACAGTTAAAACTGATCCATAAAATATTGCTGTGTGAAGCCGGGTAATCTGAAATGTCAACTGTCTAATTAATTCTAAATCTTAGAAAAGAGCTATGCCAAATAGTGGAATTTTACTGAGATAGAATTTGTAACTTCTATTTTTGAATTAAACGTTTGATGTATCTATATGTATTGTTTTATATTATGTTCAATTATTGTGGAACAATTTTTTTATGGAGTAAGTACAATGTAGCTCCAAAATGGTCCCATAATAATTTAATTTCTCGTCTTGTCTTTCATGGTCACAGGCATAATAGTTATATTTGTGGAAGTTAATAAATCAATATACCAAATATCGTTTTTACATACCTACAAACTATCGGGCTTCAAATAGTTATCGTTATTGGTCTTGATATTTGAGGCAACGTTTTATAGATCAAGACATTTAATACCTACATAATCTCGGAAAGGAATTAATTGAAAGATTGACTGATGTTACGTTATAAATTAAAGATTTCATGTAAGTAGTTCAAGCGAGAAGCAATATAACAAGAAAGTTTTGTCACTGAAGGTAAAATCGACTACAGTCACGAGATTGAGTAAGCTTCCTTACTAGAAACCAGCTGTAATGAAAAATACTCTCTTGAATATAAAAGACCTGTAATTCTTGTTGAAACACGTCCTTAAACTAAAGAAAAAAGGTGAGTCCATAATTTAGAAATGATGTAGCTTTTCTTACTGGTCACGGAAGCAAGAAAAAATTTGATCAAACTGGAAATTGGTTTTACAATATGTTCAAAATGATCATATTATAATAACGTATTTGTAAGATTGCAGTAGTAAGGGTAGTTATAAATTTTACTTTTAAAAATAGTATTTTATACAAAATTATATCTTCTTCCACTTCAGTTGGAGAACGAAGCTGCGGAAATAAAATATTTGAAGTCCTTACTGAAGCCGTTATTATTTGAGTTTTTGTGATGTCTTTTATGTGACAATTACGTCTAGAGGAATTAGTTTGGTTTGTAGTATGTATGTATGTATGTATATGTAATATATATTAAATATATATATTATGACATTTAGAACTTATAGAGGCATGTATTATTGAAATGTTGGCCAGAGGTTTCTTATACTAGGAAGCGAGTTTATTACCACTAAGCGGGCCAGTTCCGAAAAGCCAAACACCAAACTCCTACTGAGTATTTAATAAAAAAAACTAAATAATACTGTTCGTCCAGGGAATCGAATGTACGACATCACGCCCAGTAACCACGCTTACAATCACAAATTCAATGAGTTCAATGAGCGTTCAGCCAGAAAAAAATAAAGTTACATTATAATTCAACCTTTTCTATGATCTAAGATCATACTAGCTTTAATGGTTAAAATTTTTAAACTTAAAACTAAGATAGCTTACTCCGTTGGGCGTCCCATTAGAAGTTTCGTAATGTGGCCTGCCTAACTGAAACGGTTCGTAAACCACACTTTATGTAGAAGTTGTTTGAGCAAATCGTCAAAGGTGAGTGCACATTATAGTCGTTTAGCAGTTATTTTTATAGTTTCCGTGTACTGTTGGTTTGTTTTGCCGTTTAGTTGAATGAACGATTGAATGTTCTTTATGAAATAAAAATTCTTTCTTATTAACAAAATTGCTGCAATTGAAATGATGAAATTGATTTTAAGGTTTATGGAGGTTTGAGATGTTTGTTTTGTTTTATTTATGACTATTATTTCTATTGAAGTAAAGCTACTGTTTATGGATTTGATCGCGTTGTTTTAAGATATTATTTAATCTTAACGTTTCGGATCCCTTATAACAATTATAGTCATGGGCAGACATGAAGAAGTTAGCAGATTTTGAACATACCATAGTTAAACTCTAGCATCATATCAGATTTGATAAACCATATTTGACGACCTGATTGCGTTGAGGCTGAGCGACCGGCTTTTGCGTCACGGGTTGCGGGTTCAATCCCCGCACGGAGCAAATATTTGTACGTTCTACAGGTAGTTGTTCCGGTTCTGGGCGTTTGTGTTTGTAAACGCACCCACGATACAGGAGAAAATCCTAGTGTAGGGCAACGTTTTTTTTAAAGAAAAAAAAAATGTCTACCTAGGACGATTTGTGTAAAAAATTCAGAGGTTACGTTCGAGCGTTGCCAACCATGCGAAAACATTTATCTTTTTTGAAGAACCCAATGCTTAAGTCATTTGTGAAAAGCTTGACAGGTAGTTCATTCCACAGCCTGATTGTTCCTCGTATACAGTTGCTTTGGAACCGCACAGTACGCGATAATATTGGTTCTAAGGTGTGGGAATTAATTTGCTGCCCATGGCGAGAGGAACGATGATAGAGTTTGGCTGTGGGTACCATACTAACAACATACAGACGGTAGAACACACAGAGAGAGGCCAAATCTCTCCTGTGGCTTAAGGGTTTGATACTAAATGTAATCATTGCATCGTCGATAATCTTTACAAGCGTCTTTGGCAAGCTCAAACTCTGGCACACCCACTCAAAGACGTTATAGGCAAACGTAAAAAAATCGATCCAAAAAGTATCTTTATTTCACTGAATAAACTATTCAAAACTAAACTTTATTGTTATAGGATAAAGAAATAATTCCCCTGTGTTGACAACTTTATTCCGGGTGTGACAGTCCGCGTCACGTCATGTCACGTGTCAAATTCAAATGTCCTTAGAGAAGCAAATAAATGTTTTTTTTGTTTATCTAATAAATATTTAACTATTTATGATAGACAGTTGAAAATATTTTATAAATAAAGAACCTTGGTAAATAAATTCTTAGGGTATTTCATATCAAGGATCAGTACTCCGGGTATGATATATCAAAAATTTTGTGTGTGTGTGTAAATAATGTTTTGATTCACAAAAGGATCCTGTTTGGCGGAATATGAAGCAGTGAAGTGCTCAATTACTATCAACTACAATTATAATCACTCAATAGCGTACTTATACAACAAAAATAAAAGAAAAACGATTACAGCAAAGTAGACTTTACAAGTCAATGAGTAATAGTCAACTAACGGGCAATTACAGAATTCTTTTTTCTTGAGGTTTTATTTCAAATAACAAGAAGAACCTCCTCATAGGTTCGGCATGTTCGGCATACATTGCCGTCTCCCAAGGGAGTAACCACTCCCTTGGGAGACGGCAATGTATGCCTGGAAATGCCGCTTTCAACGCCATTTCAGATGTCATGTCATGTTTGTCCCTTATAAGAGACCTTGATTCTGCGAGTTTGTTTCGGCATATCTTTTCAGAGGTCGTCAGTTAGATCCTAAAATAATCTTATTCATGACTTGTAAAAGTGGCTTCAATAGATCTATTTACAGAAATAAGTATCATTTATCATAATTTATAACCTTAAAGTCGCAAGTGTGATGTTACTGTTATTTTCAACCACTGGTGGTTGTACAGTGCGACTGCCGAGCAAGAGGTCTTGGGTTCGATTCACAGGTCGAGCAAAGTGTTATTTGGTTATTCTATGAAATTCTCAGTAGCAGCTCGGAGTTTGAATTTGTGCCCGGTTAATAGCAAGAGGCTCGCTCCATAAAACATACCGGCGAAACGCGGGTGTATATTAGTACACCTCTGCCTAACCCTTCGGGGACGACAGGCGTGATGGTATGTATGTTATCATATTCTACTTTGTTCCCCCAAACATATGGTCTATATTACAACAATATAAGACACTGAGTTCTTGAACTTTTTAATAGTCGTGTGAATATCTGAACAGAACACTTTGTTGCTGTCAATATCAGGGAAGTACATGTCTTAAGGTAACAACAGACTTCGCTTTAGTATCGCTAAGTGCTTGTACCGTTAAACGAAAGGTGTCAGCAGTTTGAATACATTGTCGCTGATCTTATACGAGGTACAAGCTAAAAATTACTTTAGGTAGAAGGAATTAGGATTTAATTTCATAATTAAATATATTTTTATAGTTGACTGTATAGTATATAATTTGTCTCAAATATATAGTAATGTATAGTATACTATATACATATAATATATACCGGGTGACTTTTTTTACCGTCTTGATAAAAATAGGGGGTGATGGGTAAATGGAGTAGAAGCCTATGGCATAGTTATTTTAATTTTTTTTTTGTTTTAGACTCATCATTTAAAATTTGTCTACTAATATACACGAGTAATTTACGACCAATTTTTCATATTAAAACATAAATGTTTAATTTTCAGAGAAATTTAAAAAAAATAATTCAAATAATTCAAATTCGTAAACATAGTCACCCTAATAAACAGGCGGCATATCATGAATGATATCGTTTCAAATAGGTAAAACTAGATCTTCAAACAAACGCACACGTGTAGCCGCCAGCGATTTTCCGATGCTGACACAGGATCCCCGCTCCCGCCATCCCGCGCTGGACCCCCACTGCCCTACAGTCCTATTCTAATTATTTTAAATAATTTTTAGTCACATACGATTAGGCACTCAGTGACGTCGCGTGATCTATTCGCAATGTTTACGTTACCGCCCATGTCTCCGTCGGTCGCTCACTGTGATAAAAGTGATTAACGTAAACAATAAACATGTACGAAAATAACAATGTAGAGTACTTATTTAGTAATGGTGCAGTGTTATATCATGTCCCTTGAAAGTTTAAATGGTGTACGGTGAAGGTACACAGGACCAAGTCATCTGCAATCTCATCTTCGACATTCGGACTGTCGATTCAAACGAATCCACAAAAAACTCGTCCCTCCCATCCATAACATTCCATCATCGATATAATGTTAGAGGACGTTCCTTTGAATTATTTGCGGGGAATGAAACCTACTTCCAGAGAGAGAGAAACTGTGGACACTGTGATTACTGCGATATCGCTCAAAGGTACTTTTTTTTAAATTTGTAATTAAAATCACTGTAATTTGTAATAAGTTGATTTTAATATTTTAAATACGCCGAGTATGTAGTATTTTCTAGTTAACGCGAGTATGCGTTACCTAATTAATACTTTATTTTTTCAAAGAAATAATGACAAATGAGAGAGTTTAACATGTAACACACAACTATACCATGCTAAAAGATCATAAGCTCTTTAAAATATGAAGGGAAGATTGATATCTCTACAAAACAATTCGGAGTTTATAAAATCGCAACGGAAAAATGCCTAGGTATTCAGATATGTAGTTACGCTATTTCGCTCGCACTTTTCATTCATTGGAAATCACGGTACACGCAGTGTAGGCATCTATTTTACTATTACGCAAGCGCCGTGTAGGATGTTCTCTTTTTCTGGATTTTCTTGGATTTTCAGAACTCCCATAATCAAAATGCTATTACAGAAATAGTCTCGTTCGCAGATTCCGTTCTATACATATAACCTACCCTATAATTATCGAGACGGTAAAAAAAGTCACCCGGTGACTTTTTTTACCGTCTTGATAAAAATAGGGTGTGATGGGTAAATGGAGTAGAAGCCTATGGCATAGTTATTTTACATTTTTTTTTGTTTTACACTCATCATTTAAAATTTGTCTACTAATATACACAAGTAATTTACAACCAATTTTTCATATTAAAACATAAATGTTTAATTTTCAGAGAAATTTTAAAAAAATAATTCAAATAATTCAAATTCGTAAACATAGTCACCCTAATAAACAGGCGGCATATCATGAATGATATCGTTTCAAATAGGTAAAACTAGATCTTCAAACAAACGCACACGTGTAGCCGCCAGCGATTTTCCGATGCTGACACAGGATCCCCGCTCCCGCCATCCCGCGCTGGACCCCCACTGCCCTACAGTCCTATTCTAATTATTTTAAATAATTTTTAGTCACATACGATTAGGCACTCAGTGACGTCGCGTGATCTATTCGCAATGTTTACGTTACCGCGCATGTCTGCGTCGGTCGCTCACTGTGATAAAAGTGATTAACGTAAACAATAAACATGTACGAATATAACAATGTAGAGTACTTATTTAGTAATGGTGCAGTGTTATATCGTGTCCCTTGAAAGTTTAAATGGTGTACGGCGAATGTATACAGGACCAAGCCATCTGCAATCTCTTCGACATTCGGACTGTCGATTCAAACGAATCCACAAAAACTCGTCCCATCCTCCCATCCATAACATTCCATCATCGATATAATGTTAGAAGACGTTCCTTTGAATTATTTGCGGGGAATGTACCTACTTCCAGAGAGAGAGAAACTGTGGACACTGTGATTACTGCGATATCGCTCAAAGGTACTTTTTTTAATATTTGTAATTAAAATCACTGTAATTTGTAATAAGTTGATTTTAATATTTTAAATACGCAGAGTATGTAGTAATTTCTAGTTTACGCATACTCATACCTAATTAATACTTTATTTATTCAAAGAAATAATGACAAATGAGAAAGTTTAACATGTAACACACAACTATACCATGCTAAAAGATCATAAGCTCTTTAAAATATGAAGGGAAGATTGATATCTCTACAACACAATTCGGAGTTTATAAAATCGCAACGGAAAAATGCCTAGGTATTCAGATATGTAGTTACGCTATTTCGCTCGCACTTTTCATTCATTGGAAATCACGTTACACGCAGTGTAGGCATCTATTTTACTATTACGCACGCGCCGTGTAGGATGTTCTCTTTTTCTGGATTTTCTTGGATTTTCAGAACTCCCATAATCAAAATGCTATTACAGAAATAGTCTCGTCCGCAGATTCCGTTCTATACATATAACCTACCCTATAATTATCGAGACGGTAAAAAAAGTCACCCGGTATATGGGCCGCTAGTAACAAAATAATTCGATTTATTTACACACTGAAAAGGCAATCAATACCTTAGTGTAATAATAACGATGAGGCTTCCAACGGTGACCTTTTGCTTGTAATGTAATTAACCTCTGTGAATACCTATAAGTTCTGTGAAACATCCTCTGCGGTTTTCAGGCTTTCACAGACCTTTATACCTGTCTCTAGAAATTGGAACTTAATTCTCTTGCTTGGGTCGAACTCCCATAAATATTAAATTAAACAATCTCTCAAAATATTATTAGTTTCGTAATTAAGCACTGGAAGTCTTATAATCGCTTGATTCTGAGTTATTTTTTACTTTGTATTTATATTTTATCAGAACTAGGTATCTACTAGCTTGAAAGCTATAGAGTAGTAAAAACGGTTCACTTTTTTATAAGCATCTGGATTAAATAAATATCGACGATAAAATCCAATATTTATTGCAAATTTTCGTTCAGTTTTACAATGTATATGACATTATTTGCGTTTGGAAATTTCTGGAAATCTTGGTTGTATACAAAAATCACGTGTCACATTGTTTGTCCGCAATGAACTTTTGACTATTATCCGATTTGAATAAAACTGCTCACTGTGTGCAATTTGGTAGAAATTGAGATTGGTAGAATTTTAATATTACGATTTCGGCACAATTTTTGGCGACGTTCGGAACCTCTACAGCACTTTGACCAAATTGACGGTATACCTACATACACTAACGTGTACTGACCCTTGGGGCAGAAACGACAGAACGTCACGGTCTTCGAGTATAGGAAAGTATTTTAATTGTCTTATATTATGATGTACTAGTTCTCTTACAAAGCATGTCAACAAAAGATGATTAAACAACATTACTTGAAGCTGGCACTTCTGACCCGTTACTGTCGGATTTATGGATCATGTTTATTGAAGGAGTTATAGGTAGTTAATATTGAAGGTAAATGGGATGCGGTCGGGTAAATTACCTAATGTTACTAATGACGACATCAGTGGCTTTCTGAGTTGTTGATCCCTCGGTTGCTTCGTGTATATCATAATTTTCACTTAACAGTAATCTATGTAGAGAAATGCAAAGCTAATACTTGTGTATTTTCTGAACTGAATGCTGTTATAATAAATAAATGTTTCTGGACATTATGACACAGCGCCATTTATTTCCGAGCTTCGTGGCTAGTTGGTTGATATACTACGCATATACTTCTTTTTTGTAAATACATACGGATTATAAATAGATACATCCATAACTTGGATACAAATTTTTATGCTCATCACACAAACCTACCGGGACTCGAACCCGGGACCCATAGCACAGAAGGCAGTGTTTACTACCGTTGGACTAATTGGGTCGTCTAACTCGTTGTAGCTGATATTTCGATCTTTCATCACTTACAGTACGAAAATGAGACTGTATTAGGTTTGAAAGAAGCAGTTGGTTAGTTTGTTAGGTTGAAAGACTTCATGGGCGATAAAATCTCTTTAATAGCTGCCGTTTGAGCATGTGATAAATAAGCACGTGACTACAAAAAACAGTTATGCCATATCTTGGGATCTAACTCAAGATCTTTGCCTTCACACTTTAAGCTATCTTAGCTCTTTTATATCATTAGCTGTACTTATTTTAGGATTTATCGGGACTTTAAAGTTATCACGCGCCATCTTGTTTTCACTGTGACGTTGCTATCAGAGTAAATAAAGAATAAAGAAACTTTAAGGGATGAAAGTCGAATGGGGTTAAGTGTATTTAACTACGTATTTAGAATTGCACTATGTGACTGCAATATATTATCATAAACATTTATCTGACATTTGACAGAATTGACTGTTAGAATGCACGTTACTATCACAGTTAAATGGTACAACTTAACCGTCAGTCTGCGCTATAGGTTAAGTGCACAAAGTTTAATTACATCAGATTTATGTGACTTAACTCTTATTGCGAATTCTTAAAGGTGTTCTGTTTCTTGTTTAGTACAAGAGTGCACTGTGAATAATGAGAAAAGTTCTACAGCATTGTGCGACAACCACTACGCTAACTAGTGCTAGTTAACTATAGCTCAAGATGGAAACTGGGCTTGTGGGTTTATCCTACCAATATATTATAAATGAGAAACTAGTTAGCGCGTTCGTATGTTTGTTATTCAGTAGAGTATAAATGGATGAAAGGATTTGCAAGCAATATAAAAAAAAAAGCTGTTAAATTTATTAAACGTTGTATGAAAGTAGGTTTTATGTCTATTTAATGTTTTTACTATTATAAATAATTGCATGTACTAACATTTAGACCCACTATGGGGTTCGAACTCACGAATCGTGATGCAAATTATAATCACTTGCCTTGTCGATCGCGTCGTAAAAGTTTATTTAATTCATTATTATCATTCATTCTGAGCTCGAGTCTCTAGGTACACATATAGAGAGGAGATTGAGCTATACACAAACATATACAAACACTCACCCACTCTCACACCCACAAACACACATAAACACACAAGATCAATTCAATGACAGGAACTAGTTTGACAATTCAAAGGCACTGGTAATACTGGTCTACTTGAAATAAATTATTTGAATTTGATTGAAAAATTCCTTACCTTACTTAGTATCTTCTGAACAGTTGCTTATTTATAATGCATAATAACCTCTAATGCAATCATAACAAGGTTAAAAGCTCGACAAAAAAGTTAGCCTTCGAAAGAAACTTTTAATTTTTTCTTTCTTAATAAAAAAATTAAAAATCTTAGCTTGAAATAAGCTAAAAAATACAAAAAGATTGTATAAAGGTAATGCAATATCATCCCGAATCTACTCGCTGTAAAGGGAGAATTCTGGGTTGGGCAGAATTGTCCAATCGATGTTGCTATGTCGCCGTAAGACATAAGTAACATAAAGAAAGAAAAATTCAACTCATCAGGCGGATACCTCAGCGGTGGCTCAGTTGGCAGAGCGTCTGGAGTACCAATCCAGAAGACGCGGGTTCGAGACCCGCCTGAGGTTGAATTTTTCTTTCTTAATAAAAAAATTAAAAATCTTAGCTTGAAATAAGCTAAAAAATACAAAAAGATTAAACTTTTAATTCTCAATTAATTGCTACAATTACGTTTCGAAATTCCAAAGAAAAAGTTAAATCCAATGAAAGATCAGTTAATTGAATACAGAGCAAACGTTAATAAATAATTTTCAAAGTTGCGAATAGAATTTTGGAAAAATATTCTTAATGACATAAAATATCAATAAAAAGTATCAGAGTAATTGGTATTAAATTATTGAGATACAAATTTGACAAATAAATCTTTGCTTTTACGAATGTAAAGTAAGCTAAAGTGAATTTATGTAATTTCAACTTAATTTTTTTAATTTCTTTGAAGTCTGGCTTTTCTTATATAGGCTGGTATCGAAACTGGATGTATAGTTAATTTCTACTTGATTCGAGTTAGAACTTTAGGTACTCCATTAGCAATAGTCATTAATATGATACTAGTTCAAGTATTCTTGCTTAAAAAGTTAAAAATATTTAGGGCTATCTTATTCTCTTTACTAAAATGCGTCTTTTGAAATTATTACTCGTGTTTGTGTATTAATAGAAATTTGATCTGATCCCTGATTTAAATTATGTTGTTTTTTTGCATACTTAAAAAATAGCTTTCTGCACTCCTCTGTATAAACTATAAGTGTGAGAATAGTCAATTCATAAACCACTGATTTCTTCTAAAATACTCGATATATTTGTTTTTTTTTAAACTAAATGTGTTTCTCAACAAATTGTTATATATGTGACGTATTTTATAATCTAAATAAAGTAAATTAAAAACATTGTGAATGTTGCCTTCAAGGAAAACTTTCGTAACCAACCATTATACTCGTTGAACCTTCATTTGGGCTAGTCTGAGCGGTGTTTATTTAGCTGAGTAGCCAAAAATACGCTCCCTTTTGGTTTATAAAAGTAATTTACAAAGTTTCTATAGGCCAGTATGATTTAGGTGTGTTTTCAGTGTTTGTTAGGAAAGCAATAACAGTGTTTTAAAGTTATACATATTATAAGGTCATTTGAAACATTTACTGCCCAAGGTATTTTAGGCGCTATATCCATGCACAAATTAAGTTCAATTTAGTTCATTGTATTTTTGTCTTCCGCTCCTCAATGTTTTTTTTGCTTAGCACTATACTATTGTACTGTTATTTATGAATTATTTAAGTTAAATATTATCATTAAAATTAACTAGGGAATAATACTTTTTTTGCGTCAATCTGGGTTACTTAGCGACCGTTCATGAATTCATGTTATTTACTGTAAAGTTCCTTTTTTGTTTTCATAACGACAATGAAAAGCATGAAATGAATATGCTTTTGTGTTTTTTATTGTTTTAAAATAAATTCTAACATCCAAACTAAAATCATTGGGCCGTGGCAAGAATCAATCTCGCAATTGCCAATCATGTCGTCAAAATGGCATTAAAAGCATATCTACTTAAAAATTAATGCGATGGTATGTATGTATGCTGGACATGGGTCTCCTCTCATTTGTGAGGGATTAGGCTGTAGTCTACCACGCTAGCCTAGTGCAAGTTGGTAGACATCACACGCCGTCGAGAAAATCTTTCAGGCATGTAGGTTTCTTCACGATATTTTCCTTCGCCGTTAGAACATATGGTATATGCTATAGGCCATAGATGCCTGACAATAAACAAATAAATAAGAAAAAAAATGTAGTGTAAGACAACCTTCCGGCCAGGTAGAGTGATAACTGGAAAGCAGCTGGCAGCAACTGGATGAGACGAGCCCAAGATCGAGCTCTGTGGTGTTCATTAGGGAAAAGCCTACGTCCAACAGTGGACGAATATAGGCTGATGATGATGATGATGATGAGAATGAAATAAAACATTAAAATCTACATGATTTTATTCAAAGTCCGTACAATTATGGTCATACGCAGGATTGGGTATTTGGTGCAATTATTGTAGGCATGACGGCTTCTGCTTGGGGCGGCGGGCATGTCGGGGCTTTTAACGATTGTTTGTACGTGTAGATCACTATCACGTCGTGGCATAATACGGCTGAAATAACATAATTACGTAAGATTATAACTGGACCGACATTTTTTGACCTCATACTTATAATAAGATTGAAAAGTGTTGATCCTTAACTTAGGGAACATTTATGATTTTGTATAGAATGTGCAAGAGGTCTTGGAAACAGTTTCAAGGTCAATCAAATAGCTACATTAGTTTAAGGAAAATAACGAAATACTCACTGAATATAGACAAGGATAATATAGCAAACACGACGGACAAAAAGAAATGCATGGTCAGAAACCCCGTTCTGATAAAATATATACTGCCCATCAAACCTAAGATTGTGTTGTAACCTGCTATGAAAACACACAACCACGACGCTATCTCTAAGGCCAATATCTTTATCTGAAACAGAAATATTATATTTATGCCAAGTACTAAGAATGATTTTTATTGAGATTATCTAATAATGTTTTCCATCATCGTATCAATAAGCTAATAAACGCTTTCGATGCAACCGATGTGTCACTGTGCCTTAAAATAATAAAGCAAATCTACTTTCCTTGGATTTGAATAGTGATTTGGTAATCCATTGTCGTATAATTTAGGCTATCACTGCTTACTGGTACCACCGTATGCGTAATGTTGCTCACAGTAGTAAGCTCACGGCAGATATAACCTAGTAAAATAGGGTGTAACTTCGCTAGTTCTCTTCTAATGAATGTCTATGATGTTAGATTTCTTTGTAAAGAAGAAATAAAAATGTGTCAACAAGATTTTATCATATTTCTAATTAAATAAATAATAATAAATAATAAATAAATATTCCTGGACATTATGACACAGCGCCATCTAGTTCCGTGGTAAGCAACGAGGCTTGTGTTACGGATACTAGTTGGTTGATATACTACATATATACTATACTTATTTGTTCTATACTTTTTTTTTTGTAAATACATACATATTATACATAGATACATTCATGACTCGGAAACAAATGTTGATGCTCATCACACAAACATTTGTCCCTACCGGGATTCGAACCCGGGACCCATAGCACAGTCGTAAACGTAAACGGGTCGTCAATTAAAACAAAGAAATAGTTTACTACTTATCAAATAGATTATTCAGTGTACCAATATATGCTTTGGAAATAATATGAAAGGGTTAGTTTTATCATAATAAGGTCGCCGAAAATCCTTCGTACAGCTTTCCACCCCAAATCCGGATAGATAAAAATCTTTGGATATTTTAAGATAACTTTTTTGTTGATATTGTATCGTTAACGAGCGTATGCCAAAGGCAAATTGAAGTTGCTCAAAGGAAACTAACATATACATATTTCCTTTTATACGACCCACGAGCCCGAAGCGGCGGAACCCAAAGGTGGGCTTATGATAAAATCGGAATCCCTTAAATGTCTTTTGTTGATCTTGAGTAGGATGACAGAATCGTTCGGTTTTATTGTCAAAGCTTCCTTTTAGATACTTTGGAAAATAAAACGATGAACTGACAAAACGAGCGAAATCTTCCAAAGTTGGAAATATCGATGAAGATTGTTAAAGGGGTCTTGAGAATTTGTTTTGTTCGAAGCAATTCGATAGAACACCTTTTAGAAATTTGGAGGAGCCGCAGACAGTCGTAAAGTTTCAATGTTTTGAGAGTTTACTCACTAAATTTACATACTCATTGCACGGGGTTACAGCACTTATGTCTAGTGAAAGGACCTTTCTTTAACAAACAAGAAGTTTGTTAAAGAATTATGATGAAGAATAAGAAAACTTTGGAAAATCCCATCTATTTGTCTAGCAAATGTGGACTGCTGTAGTTACCTAAGGCTTACTTGGCATAAGTGGAGTATTGGATTTCGGAACGTTCTGAGACTGTAAGTAAGTATATCTCGCCGTTCACTGATATTTTTTACATTTAATAGTATAGGCCATTTTTTCATTGAATCTAGATCTTAACATATTTCAGAACAAAAAATTATCCTACAATTTCAGTAATCGAACTTATGCTTTCATGTTTATTATACTTATTAATCTCTACCGACCTCCTGCTACATGTGATTACTCTTGAAATGAGAGGGGATATACTAAAATGTACATGCAAACCTATTATTATGCGTCATTTAGAAAATACCTCAGGCATCATGTATTCTTTCATAGTCTAGACGAAATATAATTAACCTTATAGGTATAATAGATAGATAGAGTATTCTTTATTGTACGTACATAAAAAATACAACAATATGGAATATACAGAAAGTATAAAGTACTGTCTATAAGTAATTAGCAGTCTTATCGCTAATAGCAATTTCTTTCAGACAACTGTAGGTACACCAGTATACCTTGTCAGTGACAATGGCAAGAATATTATATAGAACCTGAAACATACAGATGTTTCAGGTCCTATATAATAATGGATAATCCTGAGATTGACTGCCAGCAGACCTTCAAGTGGACCCAATAACTGGATTATACTGATATCGGTATAATCAAAAATTTATTGAATAAAAATAATTTAGGAGAGGCAGGGCATAGCGAGATTCTTGGCTCAAATTGGGCTGCCCTACTGGGAAAGTACCTCCAACCTACAGACGCGCACCGTGAAACAACAATAGTTGTATTTCTACGAGTGAGTTAGATTACCAGAACTCATTAGGGGACTATACTGAGAGGGTGGGAACACCGTTTGCTTTCAGTTTAATAACTCCACTATTTCAAAAAATCTAAACCGTTTCTACAACGCGCGATCTATAGGGTATAGGAAAGTCGTTTGCCACACTTGTAGTTTATAAAAAAACTGTTTGTTAAAGTTCTCGGGTGCCTGCCTCACTATCGATTGTCATAGGTTTGTATGTAATCTTATGAAAACCAGAACCAACTTCTTAAGGCCTACGCAGACCGGGACGGCATCGCAAGGGATTTTAATTTTGACTAATGAACATTCAAACGAATCGATATAGAAATACGATATAAATTGCAATGCTTTAAAATTATGCCGTGGCATCGAAAGGGATTTAATTGTACGGCATTGAAGGACGCGCCATGGGTTCCCGCGGCGGTATACGGTAGGCAACGGTATGCCAAGGTCTCCGGCGGTCGTTGTGACATACCGGGCAATACTTGATCAAACTCAACTGAAGACTAAAAGTGTATCGGGCAGCAGGAGCTGCCTAGGCGTGCTTTGTCGTGCCGCGGCACGCCGGGGCATGCAATGACATCTAAGCGGCTAGTGTGCACTGACTGTGTGGAAAAATACCGTTTCATGCCATCCCGGTCTGCGTAGGCCTTTAACGTTACTGATTTTGGCAGCCACAGCTTACCCTAACAGATTTTAACCGTCCTTCTGGCGCGGTCGGTTAAAAACGTAAAATATTGCTTGACCTCTGTTTAAAAAAAATACAATGATTAATTACTTAGTAAAATGGACAAAGCACTTACTTCTAGGGCTCCCAAAAACAAAAGTATTCCATTAAGAACCTGTACAGGTATGATTGCAAGACACATTATTTGTAGTGCGGTAGAAAACTTTCCTTTACTATTCGCGTAGACCAGTATATATAGGCCTACGTAACAAAATATAGACAACTGAAATAGAAAGATCAATTAATTGTCGTTTAATCTTAAGAATCGCCAATAATGGGCTTTGTTCCCTCGTTACTCTGGATGGCCATGTGTCCCGGCAAACTTAATTTGAGGCTCTTAATGATTTTTACGGCATTTCGGCCTTTTGCCTGCTGTTTGATTTCAATATTAGGCATTCGGTTTCTTTGTAGTTTAAAGTCTCGATCTATGGTTCCTTATGCATAATGCGCAGTCTTATGTAGTTTAAGTGTCCATTTTGACATTATAGGTCATGTTGGGTAGGACATACTAGTTATAGAGACGGGTTTAAGGTACTATTATACGTTATTAACCCATTTGCTATCCCACTGCGGGGCTCGAGATTCCTCTCATTAGAGAGAGATTGGACTATAGTCCATCCCGCTAGCCTAGTGAGGGTTGGCAGACATCACACAAAAAATCCCTTACCATGTTTTCTATCGCCGTTTATAGCAGGTGATAAATGACCGCGTAACTTCCAAATGTTGGTGGTGCATGCATTGGGATTGAAGCTATTGGCGTCATATACTATCATACAGCTTTTAGATAGGTACTATTATAATATGAAATAATTAATACTTGCAATTTTTAGCCATCCGATACAAATAACAGCGTCTCTAAGCGCTCTTCTCCTAAATTGGATCTCATTTGGGCTTAATGCTCTAATCGAGGTACATACATACATTTTTATTTGAAGTCATTGAATAAAGTTTTTGTCTTATGCAGGTACCTAACTGTCTTACATTCACTTTGAATTTGTGTCCTTGTTTAATAATATTTTGGTATGTTTGTTATGACATATTTGTCGTAAGTGACTGATCGTGTCTTTTTGAACCATAGAGTTTCGCTCTTGTCTTTAGTGATGCGTTTTGTTGTCGGAATAGTAGCGTTTAAAAATAGCAGAATAGTAAAAAAACCGAAACAAGTATAGATCTATTTCAATGTCTTAAATGTCAATAGACGTACATATAATTTCCATTCAGTGGCTTTGTATCCATTCATCCATTAGAATATTATCCCGTACATGTAGCAGTTGATTGCATTTCGCTTAAGTTAACCAATAATAAAGTTAGGTTCGTGAACTATACTGATAAACCCAGAGTTATGCGTTATACTCTGGACAAACAGGAGGACTGTATTCTGAGGCTATTAAATTGCAACATGCAGTTAAAGAACAGTTACTAAATCTATATCGTAAGGTTTTTAATGTTAACAGCCAAAGTATAAAAAGTGCTATCAAAGCCTGGTCACACCATAAAGCTATCTTTATGGAAATATCAATTAATATCAAAGATCTTGAGTTCTTTAAGCACACACCACTGACTTTTCAAAGTTATATGCGTATTTATCACAAGGTAAAACGGTGATGGAAAATATTGTGAGGACACCTGCATGCCTGAGAGATTTCATTGATGGTGTTTGAAGTTTGAACCCATACTCGGTGGTGGTCTATAGCCTACTCCTTCTCATATGAGAGGAGAAGTTCCCAGTTGTTGTGGGATAGCAAGTGGGTTGATAATAGAAAGAAGTTAAAGTATTTATCGTGTATATATAATATGTTAGAGAATAGGAGAGGGAAGATGTTTGGCCATTTGATACGACACGACGACTTCTTTAGAACCATACTAGAAGGTAGAATTGAAGGAAAGAGAAGAAGGGGAAGACCTAGACAAATTTTCGTTGATCAAGTGAAGGAAAAAGTGGGAATCGAGTCGTATCAAGATGTCAAACAGAAAGCAGGAGATAGACAACAGTGGCGATTGCTTCACCGACAAGAGCTGAGCTCTTAAATTAATAAAAAAATAATATAATATGCAAGATATAGGTCTTATCGGTGCGTTAGGAGATTGAAACGTAAGTGTAAGCGTAAAAAGCTCGGAATATAATTGTGATTTTTGTACTTTTAACTTTACACCTTTTATTAATCCCTATTATTATTATTCCCTATTATTATATTATTAATCCCTACAAATGTATAAAAACAACATTTCCTACTTCAACCCATTAACACGGATGGCTCGTCAGTATAACGACTTGGTTAAATTAAATGTAGTATTAGATGTCTTTGATCATAATCTTGACTCATATAGTAAAATTATAAAAGACATCCTCCATAGCAGTTGGGCCTCAGTGGGTCCTGAGTAGCCTTAAAGGCGTCAAGATCTTATTTTGTGCTTGTAATATTGCTTAATTATTGTTGAGCTGCTATATGTTTGGTAATTGTACTTTATTGTGTGCACATATTTGTTGCGTTACAATCCAGATCAATACATTGTACTTTTAATTTAAGTTTTTCTATGATTGTAATGTGTTTTGTGCATTTAAATAAATTTAAAAAAAAAAACCATAAAATATATTTTTAATAAAACAAACAAATCCTTACTAATTTCAATAGGTACCGTCAGCATTTTGCATCGCTTTAAAACTCGCCACCTGAACTCCGAAACTAATTAAACTTAAACCGAACTATAACTACGAATTTCTGAACTTCATTTTGTTTCGCGGTACCAGTCAGCAACTATAAAAAGTTTGGTTTGTTCGTTTTATTTTAAGATCTGCAACATTGCGATAATGCTATTATTTTTTTAAAGCTTTGTTTTTTAACATGATAGTAGGTATTACCACTACTACGACGTATAACTGACGACCCAATTAGTCCAGCGGTAGTTAACACTGCCTTCTGTGCTATGGGTCCCGGGTTCGAATCTCGGTAGGGACATATGTTTGTGTGATGAGCATGAATCATGGATGAATTTGTCTATAATATGTATGTATTTACATAAAAAAGTACCTATATATGTGGTATATCAACCAACTAGTATCCGTAACACAAGCCTCGTTTCTTAGCTCGGGACTAGATGGTGCTGTGTCATAATGTCCAGGAATATTTATTTATTTATAAAAAACTATGAAATAGTAGACAGAGTGACACTGATGTACTTCATCATTTCAGCAGTATGAATTTAGTTGCTTTATAGTAGGGGTTGAGTTTATTGCTTTCGACCGGGCCCAAAACCAAACTCTGAGCTGCTACTGAAACTTTCAATTCCGGCTATAATGCTTAATAATTACGGTTGCGACCAATGAGGCAGGTATCTTTATATAAATATATATTTCTTTTATTTATATTTCATATTGACGGAAGGAATGCCGCACTGAATAAATGATATGCTTCTATGCAACAAGTGATGCTTAAATAATAATAATTTATTTATTTAAAGTAACTTGACTCACTTAGTAACAATAATTAATTAAACCTATGTGCAATCACGATCACTGCCACTCTCTTAACACTGAGGTGGACAGCTTGCAGCAGCGACTCACGTACAGACAATCGAGTCTGCTGGCCACACAGCTTAGGATAAGGTTGGGGCTGGCCCGTACGCGGCGCACCAGGGAAGCGCATCGTTTTCTCATAGTTGTATAAAAACAATCAACTCGAGCTTCCGCAAACATCCCTGATGCACTACAAAAACGGGGCAACCCCATCAATATCCTGAACGCATTATTATATTGTATGCGAAATTGTATTGTATGTATTAAATACAAGAGAACACAATATTAGTGTGTAGAGCAAGCAGCCTTTGATAAAACTTAATTGAATAAATAAATTTAATAACAAGAAATAACTAATTAAAACAAAAGTACAACTCAACTTTTCAGAGCCCAGAAATAAATAGTTCTCATCCAATTTGTTTCACGAAGCAAACATATCAATGTCAGAATAATATCGCAACAAAAACTAATTTCATATTCCAATGACAAGTAGAAGTTATAAAATAACTTGGTAAAGTTACCGCGCGTATCATAAAATATATCTTTTTATTTCGATAGATATTAAAAAGTTGGTACCAGGAAAACATAACTTGTTTAATGTCGTTTTCTCATAAAGTGACTCTCCCTCATTTTAGGGTCACCATCAGTTTGCGAACATTTATCGTTGAGCGTGTGTTTCTGTGTATGAATAGAGTATAAATATCAGAACTTCTTTCATGGATTCTACCGCTTTGTTATAGTATTTATTATCTTTAAAACAAGGGTGAATATGTGACTGGGTCAGAAACAAAATAACATAGTTTACATAAAAATGTACACGTCCAATCACAGAATCAGCCCTACTTGCATATACATTAGTACCTACCGGTACGAAATCTTGATTATTATGTATTTTTATGTAAATGTATGCATAAAATATGTTGTTATTAGTATTAGAAATTTAGGCGGTAGTTATCTGAAATACATCATCAAGCGTAAGTGGCGCCATTGATGCGCACAAACCGCCACTTACGCTTGACCTACTGCAATATCATTTATTTGACACTATTTTGACATAACTACAAAAAAAACTATAGACCTATTTCCCTAGCGACGGTGATAGCGAAAGTGCTTGATAGCTTGCTTAATAGACAGCTTAATAACCATATTAAACTGCACGACAACCAGTTTGGGTTCCGAGCCGGGCTGTCTACTGAAAGTGCCATTCTATGTCTAAAGTGGGCTGTCAAGTACTACACAGATCGGAAAACACCTGTGTATGCGTGCTTCCTCGATCTATCCAAAGCATTTGATCTGGTCTCTTACAGTATTCTTTGGGGTAAGCTTGAGAAAGCTGGAGTTTCACCTGAAATTATAAACACTTTCAAGTGCTGGTATGGAGGCCAAATCAATCAGGTTCGATGGGCTGGGGCCTTGTCAGAGCCGTATGGATTGGAGTGTGGCGTGAGGCAGGGGGGGTTGACCTCACCTACGCTCTTCAATCTTTACGTCAATGAACTGATCGAGGCGCTCAGTAGAGAGCGCGCTGGTTGTTACATAGACGGGATATGTGTGAACAATATTAGCTACGCTGATGATATGGCTCTACTGAGCGCCTCGGTCTGTGGCCTTAGGAGGTTGGTGGGCATCTGTGAAACCTATGCCAAACTTCATGGATTGATATACAATACTTGTAAGAGTGAGCTCATGGTCTTTGGTGCCGGCGGCGGACGACCTCCAGAAACTATACCATCAGTCATGTTGAAGGGAACTCCGCTCACACGGGTATACAAGATCAAATATCTTGGACACGTCTTGAACGCAGGCATGAAAGACGATGAGGATATTGAGCGTGAGCGAAGGGCGCTGTCGGTTAGGACAAATATGATAGCTCGCAGATTTGCACGTTGCTCACCAGGTGTTAAAAAAACCCTGTTTCGTGCGTACTGCACTTCGTTTTACACGTGCAGTCTGTGGGCCGATTATACGCAGAAATCGTACAGCGCCCTTCGCATACAATATAATAATGCGTTCAGGATATTGATGGGGTTGCCCCGTTTTTGTAGTGCATCAGGGATGTTTGCGGAAGCTCGAGTTGATTGTTTTTATACAACTATGAGAAAACGATGCGCTTCCCTGGTGCGCCGCGTACGGGCCAGCCCCAACCTTATCCTGAGCTGTGTGGCCAGCAGACTCGATTGTCTGTACGTGAGTCGCTGCTGCAAGCTGTCCACCTCAGTGTTAAGAGAGTGGCAGTGATCGTGATTGCACATAGGTTTAATTAATTATTGTTACTAAGTGAGTCAAGTTACTTTAAATAAATAAATTATTATTATTATTTTGAGGTTTATTTTTTTCTTAGCTCTTTGGCTAGTTTTAACTACATTTACGGGCTTAGCCAAGTAAATGTAGCGTGTAGTGTGTAGTGTTATGAGTGGGGCGTGAATTCGTGCTCGTCAAGTTGCATAAACTTTCTGACGATTCGGCAGGTGTTTAAAATGGCCGCTTTTTGTAGAGTGATATAAACAGACTCTCTCAGGTCTATCAATTTTAGGCTGTGGATGAGATGGTTTGGAATAATGCCTGTAGTAGAAAGAACTATGGGTACTACGTATACTTTATTTTGTCTCCATATTCTTGCGACTTCCTCTTTTAATTCAGCATATTTACTAATTTTTTCAGTTATTGTTTTTTGTAGGTTATGGGTATTAGGGACAGCTATATCAATGAGGTAGGTAATATTATTTACTTTATCCTGAAGGGTTATGTCCGGTCTATTATAGTGTACAGTTTTATCCGTAAGAATGGCGCGGTCGTAGTAAAGCTTGTGTGTGGAATTTTCGAGGACATTTTGTGGTGTATAATTGTAGTATGGAGTGTTTGTGTTTTGTATGAGTGCATGTTTGAGTGCTAGTTTTTGATGAATTACATTTGCAACTTGGTTATGTCTGTGGGTGTAGTCTGTTTGTGTTAGTGAGGTACATGCTCCTGTTATATGTTGAATGGTTTCTGGTTGAATGTGACATCTGCGGCACTTGTCGTTTGTAACCGAAGGATCTTTAATTATAAACTTTCTGTAATTTTTTGTGTTAATTATTTGGTCTTGAATAGCAATTATGAATCCTTCGGTTTCTGGGAACAAGTTTCTTATTATTATTATTATTATTATTATGTCCATACTTCTTCATTTATTGCATGATGTTAAGATTAACATAAGGCTCTGTTGCCTACTAAAATAAGACCCTGTAAAGAATTACCAACTGATTTGTGTCTGACATTACACAATTACGAGTTAATTATTATATATTCTTGGTATTTTTTTAGAAGAATTCAGCGCAGCTGTTTTAATAGAATTGGTTAGTCACAAAAATAACTGATAATTGCACAAAGTTTTAATGATTGAAATTATTCTGATGGTGTAACATTTACTCTCTTTTACGATACTCATACGCTAACAAAGAGACGAGTCACCCACTTCAATGGAATCGCCTATAATAATGTATATGTATATACGACTACCCTAATCAAAACGTGCCAACAAATTGTTAGATTAATTTACCTATTCATATTGCGAATTGCATAACATATCATTGAAAAGATCCAAAATAAAACACGAAAACATCCCAGCACTGACGTAAACATCTCAGACACCAAGATTATTTTTACGACGCACTCCGGGACTCCGAGCCTATAATATTTTTACCACAATTTCGCTTTCCGTTCGGATATTCTGAGCGTTTATGGGCTCCAATTTAATTTACGATATAGAGCCTTACAAACAGAAATAAACATGTTTTTTTTATCAAGGGATATTTTTAACGAGTCGTTGTTACGTCCGATCTTGTGGGTAAAACGTTTGAACTTGTGTGAACACTCGCTGTACATTTTTACGTAAAAAAGGACTGAATATATTTCATTCCAAATAATCCAATTCCAAATAATATTCTTATTAATAAAAATTATATTTGGCTAAGTTATTGTTGTCTTAAAAATAATACTAGTTATGGGTCTTATCAAGCAATTACTCTTTGGTAATATAGTTCAAGTATTATACATATATGTACATATTAAATAAAGGTTTGAATAGAACTGAACTATTCTCTAAGGGTTCAGTTTTTAATGCAGGAAAACGTTTGAGTATCTAAGTAAATGAAAAATTCTGTCAAGTATAAAATATGTGATTCCAAATTTGATGAGCTTCACCGTAAACTGGAAATTCGTGGCTTTTCGTGATACCCGATAGTGTCTCGTGGGAGACTAAGACTAAAAAGACTATTCAATAACAAATTTAAAGCCATATATAATACGGGTTCAGTCGTCAATGACGTCAATGATTGTTTTGCCTATAAATGGGATAAGCAACATAAACAATGTTACTAACCGTTTAACTATATGTATGTATGTATATCTAATGGAAGAGACTTTAGAGGTTTCTTCTCAAGACGGATATGGACTGGCCCGAAGCCCTCATTCGTCATTGTACCATCCATAACGCCTGTCATTCCCGAAAATGTAGGCAGAGGTATACCTAATGTACACCTACATTTCGCTGTTTTGGGCCCCATGTAATAGGGGGCGAGCCTATTGCCACCAACCGGGACGAATCCATACTGCTGGCTGTTACTGAGAATTTAAAAGAAACCCAATAACACTTTGCTCGACCTGGGAATCGAACTTAAGACCTCAGCAGTCACAGTAAAGACCACTAGAATAGACAGGCTGTGTTTATTATATCTTTGTTAGCTTATTATTCTAACTCATTAAATAAAAAGTAGTTCATATACATACATAATTATTAAACCCGTCTTACATAATTAATATCATAAATGCAACCAAAATATATTTCAAGCAAAACTAAAGAACATGTCACGAATTCATTACTTAAAGTTTACCAAAGAGCAAAACTTAGTACATAATTTGCAAACATAATATTGATGCTTTAATACGTGAGGTAAAGTGAGTACACACATGCTATTCAAAACATTACTTGAGTCGACACGTCAAAGAAAACTTTGCCTGTAATACGCATATGAATATGGACACATAAAAGACATTCGTTCTATGGGCTTCCCTCATGACCAGTTCTGGTAGATTGTAGGTAATTTAATTAGCTAATTAAAGGTTCTAATTACTGTGTATATACCGTGATATAATGCCTCGATGCTCTTGTAATGTAGGTATATTTATAATTATTAATATTAAGATGTACGAAGGTAGGTATTCAAGAAAACTATTCGGTGAATACTTGATTTGGATAAGGCGTGTTTTGTTTTTTCCAGACTTCCTAGATCTAGGTTAGTTCTCAGTGTTATGGCTTCGTCTATTCCAGACAATATTGCCAAAGAGACAACTTTTTTGGTGGTTAAATAAATGATATACGATACGACTGCAACCAACCCTGCTACAGGTCTGACATGGCAAGTTTATGGTGACTGCTAGTTTTCAGTAGTAACATGGAGTTTGGATATTTGGATATCTATCAGATGAGTCGCAATAGGCTCACCTGTTACTGAAAACTGTTGGGTAGACATTAATATGCCTCTGGGGAGTGATTACTCGGAGAGTGACGATGAGATTTGTGTTTTTGTTAAAATGAATAAAGAATTTATAGCCCATTACGCGTGCCAAGACGTCACACAACATCAAGAAAATTTCTCAGGCAAGCATGTTTTGCTCTACAGTTTGCGCTTCTGCTAAATACGCAGATAAATTCAAGAAGTCAGTGGTCCTTTGATGATGGGTTGAACTCAAACCCTTTGATTTCGGCAATGATACTGACCGAAATTGAAATTCAATTTTAAAGTAAATAAATACGGCTAGCTTTATTAATTCCACTTCCATCACCTTTAAACTCAAAACATTAAATTACGGATTATTCCTCGAAATCAATAACAATGAAAATGGAGATGTACACGAATTGGAACACATATTTTATATGTTCCAATTCATGGAACAACTCGACACTTCTCAATTGTCACTTGATTTTACGTTTCACACTTTGGCCCAGTTTATCAGAGCCATGTTCTAGGAAAAAGCTGCATCAAAACACAGCTACAGGAGTAATATTGATGGTAAGGGTGCTTGTCATTGTTCACATGGATCCGGTACCGTGACGTCCACAATCAAACGAGAATTGTATGTAAATTGATGCTGAATTGTGCGATTCATCGTGCAGTTTGCTATTGTATTTCGTCATAATAATATATGCCTGTTTGTGTTTTGTGTATATCTTATGTGAATATTACACGAGAGCTAAGGACAAGACAATAAATAAATAAATAGTTTACCCGTTCAGGACAAGTACCGAGTGTATGTTATTGACACACAAAAACGCGTTAAATCTGAATTACGTGTTACAAATAAATCATGTTATTCGAAGTTTCAAATTATTTTAAATTAATTATTATTTCAAATTCAAAAATACAAAAGCTACCGTGTTCTATTTTAATTCCCAGCTAGTACGTTGTTTCCTTGCCTGCAAAACTCGTTCCCATACATTTTGTTTCAAAGCGTTGTTGATTCTAAATTTATAGTTGTATTTTGGCTAGTATAGTTAAATTACAACTAATACCGAGAATACAATATTTGATCATTAATACTAGAAAATTGTTTTTTTTTTTCAGAAAGTAGCTATTCAATTGGACAAAGAATTATAATATAACTGATATCTACTGCTGCATTTGCTGCAGCAAAACATCTTTGGCACCACCAAAACAAAATGTAAACCTTAACATTAATTGCTGTCAAAGCACTTTAAACTCATAGTAACAAAACATAAGCTTCTAAATAAGTAATCCTCTAGTCCGTATCGCAATCTACAACCGCTTGAAGTAAAGTAAGATGGGAGCCGCTTCCTACAAGCCTTCTTTCGAATAACGGAATGCAAATACCTGTGGGAACGAACAATTAAGTGAAGTTACCGAACTGCGCCGATCTAAAGCTTTAATTAACCCTTTTGCTTTCTACGTGTTGCCTCAGCTCACTTTGCTCCTGTAAAGATAAAAACATAACAGAAGTTCAGGAAAAAAATTGGTTGTCTGTAAAGTCGGTTTACGAACGATAATTATAGGTGATAACAAGCCGAACGCTTTGGCTGACCGTGCCTCTCTATCGCTTGTTCCGCGTTCTCGCTTGCATGCTCAAATTAGGAACGTGTCAATTTTTCGCGCGTACAGCCAGCGTGGGCGTTTATTGAATTAGAATACATTATCACGTTAAAAAACGTAGCTTGATTTTGTTGTAGGTAGGTTTACGAAATTGCAATAAAATATCATAAATATACTGGATTATACTCCAAGGATTGGCAAGCTGAAGTAGCAATGGGTCAACCGTTTGACCAAACGAGTTCTTGATTGGAGCGTCTCGGCAAACGTAGGACGGCCGCCGGTCAGGTGGAGCGACGACTTGCGGAAGGCAGCTGGTAGCAACTGGATTAGAAGAGCCGAAGATCGAGCTCTGTGGCGTTCTGCAGTGGACGAGTATAGGCTGATGATGATAGTGGATTACTGTCATTGATGTACTGTATAATTTTTTTACTGATTAAATTGCTTTCAGTGACCAGTGCAGTTTGCAAATGTTATAAAAGATACAGCGATTAAGTCCAAAAAGAACGGGCTTATTTTCAAATTATAAATATGTTTAATTTCTTTTAAAACCTTGTCTTGACCAGCTGTCAGCAATTTTCTTTTGTGTAAGCTATATGAATATTTATTTAATCTGGATATTGTTCCCCGCGAAAGTACAAAGAGTGACCACGCGATAGCACAAAAGATGAACGCTCAACAACATGAATCAGTATTAATAATGAAGGTCTGGATAAATGGCGATAAAACAAAATATATGTCTGGGCACTTTTTAAATTTATTTTTATTGTTTGCTAATGTGTTCTTAAATAAAAAAATAATTTAAGTTCTACCCTCGTTAAGTCACGCGAAAATCACCTTTAAGTGTATCCCACAGAGCGCACAATGATCGCAATTTAATTACCTCCTGTCATCATCAACCCAAAAGTTGTCCTTCTCTTTCATACCTACCATGCATTGTGAGAGGCAACGATAGCCGTTTATACCAATTTATGCTGCGAAGTTAGCGCTAACAGTTCGCGGTGAGAACGTTGCGATACGCTTCGGGGAATTACCGCGAGGTGAGTTCTGGAGGTTTCATGTTACCTTTTAACTTCACACGTGTTTTTGTATGAACTTTAAATTAGCACTTTTTGTATGGGTTATTCAAATATGTATGTAGCAATCTATAAGCTTTTTATTTTCAATACAAGGTGAGTTTATGATCGCTGGAGCAGGTTTTTGAGGGTAGACTATGCACCATATTTAGCGGCTAGTCCAAAAGTATGATTCAATAAGCGCAGTAGGCTGCTGCCTTCTGTCCTAAGGATCGTGAGTTCGAGTCCCGGGAGGAGCAAAAATTTTTTTGGTAAGCATGAACCTGAGTCATGAATATTTCTATGTATAATATGTATGTATCAACAAATAAAATATCTATGTAGTGTATCCTTAACATAAGCCTCGCTGCTTAGCTCAGAACTAGATGGCGCTGTGGGATAATGTTCGGGTACATTATTATAAGAACCTATGACATCAACGCCTATTCGCATAGTCACGTTCGCATTAAATCTAGCAGCACTTGCTAACGCCAACATTAAACAAAGTTATTTATTTGTAGGTACAGAATATATTCAATCTATTTAGCAAACAAAACATGATCCAATACAAGCACTTGAGCCCGTGTTTGAGCGAAACCTGAGTGAAGCTATTTGATATTCCATTTAGTTCAGGAATGGCCTCCCTCGGCGCTCGCCGTACTAATAAGTAATGCCCTGTAATGATGGTCTGGTTGTATCTTTAGGGCTTGTCTGTACCTGTTTGAAAGTGCCTACTCATTAATCTATTATATAGATAGATATAGTATTCTTTACTGAACACCAATGAGACAAATAAATAAATATTCCCGGACATTATGACACAGCGCCATTTAGTTCCGAGCTAAGCAACGATGCTTGTGTTACGGATACTAGTTGGTTGATATACTACATATATACTTTTTTTTTTGTAAATACATACATATTATACATAGATACATCCATGACTCGGATACAAATGTTTATGTTCATCACACAAACATTTGTCCCTACCGGGATTCGAACCCGGGACCCATAGCACAGATGGCAGTGTCAACTACCGCTGGACTAATTGGGTCGTCAATTAGTCCACAATAATGTCAGTTAGACAACAATATATTTATGTATAACATAGAGAGTAAAAAAGTACGGTCGACGGTGTTATCGCTAAAAGCAATTATATGAGAGTATTAATTTCTAAAATTGTATGGTGTTACTTTAATTTTTAAATAATAGTTTGTTTGCTTGGGGATTTGATGTTTATGATTGACCTTATAAATGGGTATCAATAAAGTATCTGTACTTTTGCTAATGTTTTCCTTTTTGCTTATTTGTGTCAGTACGCTTTCCAGGCGGGATCCTATCCGATTTATCTTTCTTTCAAATTATTTAGCAAATTAAATTTTTAGTCAAAGAAAACATTTTTTTACATTTTATGAGAAGCAGAATTGTATGCAAATGGCTTTTAAGAAACAATAGCTATAAGATCCCGCCTGGAAAGCGTACTGACACTTATAAGCAATAATTAAAAAAACACATTCACATAAATATTAAAAGTAAGTAAAATAAAAGGCACAGTTAAGTGTGTGTGCCTAATTACACCAAACAGGAGTCCAGCTCAGTATGAATTTGGATCTTGTTACTCAAATATTGCTATTTACAGATATTATCCAGGTATCTCGATATAACTCAATCTCAACGCTTCGGATTCCTTACAGCATGTACGATCGCGGAAAGGTTGCTAGATATGTAAATGGACCTATGTATTTCTTATTAAAAATATCATCATGAATCATAATGACAAATACACGCGAGTAAAATTGCAAAACATATTCATCAAACATACAAAGAAAACACCTGAAACATACAAAACTGTAAATCAATTTCTACTGCTCTGTAAATAAAATACATTTTAGAGTGATCACAGATCCACACACCTTGTTTGCTATCACGGCCACCCGATATCCCATTTAGCGCAGGGACGCTCTCGGGAATCGAACCCGCTAATAAATAATTCTCCGTAATGACTAGTGGGAGCTGTGGATCAATAGCCTCTGAACCTGAACTAAAAATAGATATTGGATATTCTGATAAATATTTTATTTACGTTTATGCGTGCGACCTATATCGGTATTAGTGTTACGTAATACTATCTATGTATATCTTACCGGAGCTGTGTTAGCCTAGCGGTGTGACCAGTGGACTGCGATGTCAAAGGACTCGAGTTCAAACTCAAGGCATGCACCGCTGACTTTTCGGAAGTTATGTGCGTATTGATGAACTCCTTCAAAAAGGTCAGGTACGCAGCACTCGTAACCGGCGCGCGTGCATGACGAGATGTATGAAGGTGGACGAGGCAAAAGTGGTATGCATGGACCGTAGCGCGTGGCATTCTGTAGTTTCTGCCTACCCCCATGGGAAAAAGGCGTGAGTGTATGTATGTATGTATGCGCGTATTTATCACAGGCTCAAACGGTGAAGGAAAACATCGTGAGGAAACCTGCATGCTTGAGAGATATTCTCGATGGTATGTAAAGTCTGCCAAATCGCAGTAGGCTAGCGTGGACTATAGCCTTATCCCTCTCAAAAATTAGAGGAGACCCGTGCCCACCAGTGGGACAATAATGGGTTGATGATGATGATGGTATGCTACCGGTAATCTGTATAATTCGGTATTCTATACAATATCTAGGCAATCTATAGCATACCTAAAACGTGTGGGTAATGTAGTAAAATAATCTTTATTTTATAGTTTGCCTAGGTATTCTATACAATACCGAATGTACAGCCGGTAATGTATCAGCTAGAGGAAATTATTAGTTTTACGTTAATTTTATTGTGATTTTTCGTTTTATTGTGAATTCGGTTCTGGCACAGTTGCAGTTCTTACCTAACCTAACCTATTTACACATTGCCGGTGCAACAACACCTACTCTATACAATCCCTAGGTAAAGTATGTAATGCGGAATAATATTCATAATATTTTATACATTGCCTGTATACCCCAGGCATTCTATACATTAAATAAATAAATAAATATTCCTGGACATTATGACACACAGCGCCTCCTAGGACCAAGCTAAGCAACGAGGCTTGTGTTACGGATACTAGTTGGTTGATATACTACATATTATATACTTTTTTTTTTGTAAATACATACATATTATACATAGATACATCTATGACTCGGATACAAATGTTAATGCTCATCACACAAACATTTCTCCCTACCGGGATTCGAACCCGGGACCCATAGCACAGAACCGCTGGACTAATTGGGTCGTCGTTGCCTAGGTATTGTATAGAACGGCTGAATTATACAGAATGCCGGTAACATTACATACTAACTGTGACGTCACACCTGACTTACTTTGATCTGAAAGAAATGTTGTATTGATTTTTAAGGGCCTCAAATTTTGGCTTTAATAAATATATGTATTTAGGTACTTAGGTACCGTTTCTCAAGAAAAGCAGTTTTTCAAAACGTATAAATAACAAATGTAAAAGTAATTAGTATTCGTTATCCATAGTTTGAAGTTATTCACAAAGGCAAGATGAAGTACAAAAAAACACGAACAACTTGTAGTGCAGTTTTAATAAATGTTGCAGTTAGCCCTGAAGGCAAACGTGTTCGGTTTAGAAATGAGCTTAGTAAAAGAAACTATTAAATAATAAATGCTATTTATTTCTGTAAATGGATCTTAAGGGCGCCCTCACACTGGGCGTAGGCGTTCGATGAACAAGTGCGACAGCGCGGCGTACGCGTTGCGTTGTCGCAGCGTACATGAATACGCTGCTTAAGCGCCGCAGGTGCGCGAAGAATACGCCGCGTCACCACCCTTATTAAATGTCTTTTGCACATCACAAATCAACAAGGTCTATTTTTGCTTACAAGACAAAATGATAGATAATGTTAGCATGAGTGAAATTTATGTAGAAAAATAAAATAATGAATAATAATTCAATAATAATTTAATAACAAATTATATTAAAGTTAAAACAAATATTAAACAAACAAACAAATACTATAGTACAATACACTAAACATTCGGATTCGGCCAAGAAAACCCAGGACCGATTATATTTCAACTATCTCCAATAGAATCAGCCGAACACGCGAAATCCTATTAAGCTCCCACTAAAATAGGTATTAGGAAAACGCATTTAGATAATACCTATTATACCCACACTGGTATAAAAGGTTCACCAATAGCTTACGTAATACCTGATTTTACGTACTGCAAAAGAATCGGTTTCTAACACGTTCCCTTCATTAAGAAGATCGAGAAATTTAATTATTAATGAACCGCTTCTGACCATGTATACTTAGATATATAATACTTAAATGTTTATAATACTAGGTTTATTTTACGTTACCTACCTATAGAAATATAATGTTACCTGAAGGGAAAATATGTAGTATTCCCCTTTTGAAGCATATTGTGCCCTCGGAGTGCAGTGCAGAATACCATAATAATACAATAAATATATAGTTCTAATCTTATGTTGGTGTATTTATAAGTATTTTATCTGAACCGCTCTCTGACGCTGCCATTGATTGCCATTCATGCCATTGCCATGATGTATAGAATATTAAATCAAATTATTTAAGGCATAATATAATATATAAGTTAGTGATAAGATGAGGATATGATGGAGCTGGCATGGCTGATTGAAGCCAAACGTTTCTAATAAATAAATATAAAAAAAAACTGATCTTTAGAAAGATTTTCACAAGCAGCAGTTTTGCTGACCGTCTTAATAATATTATTATCGTCATGGATAGGGTGTCTGTCGCGTCAATACAAGTGCTTTAAAAGCTATTGTGCTTCAAAAATTGATTGTAGACAATATTATTTTCATGAAAACACTGTCTGCTCACGCTAGACTTCAATTTGAGGAGAACAGGGACGAATTAGGTTGGGTTTTTTTTATACCACACGGTTGGCAAACAAACTTATGGTCCGCCTGATATTAAGCGGTTACTGTAGCATATGAACGATTTGCAACATCCTTGAAATAAATACAGTTAAAGGTGGCCCATACCTATGCACGCGCAGCACACGAGCACGTATCGTACACGCTGCGTGCTAAAGATAGCTATGGACGCGTCATGGTGCACTACCGTGCCTGAAAACCACACTGTTCGTGTCAGCAAGATAACTACGATATCAAAACTTACGCGCAAACTACTCGGCACCCGCTCTCGAACATGGATAAATGTCAAATCCAATCAAAGATATTGAAATAAAATTACAGATTTTACAGATGTTTTTTACAGATTTTCTCGCGGCATCTATTATAGTAGAATTATATAATTTACATATATTAGAATACCGCGATACAACACATAATAGTTTTGTAAATGAGTTTTATTTCAATGTTATTCTGCCATATGTTGTTATATTATTTCGTAAACTACCAACAAAACAACACAATAATAGAGCCAGCTGATACATTGAATGTTTACATTTAATCCGAATTAGACATAGAAACCCAAAGTTTGAGTTGTTAGTTTCAGTAATGTCATTTACATACTAAACGATCTTCTGTTAAACAAACTTATTGAATAAATATTATTTGGGATTCAAACCAAGTTTGTCTGTCGCAGTCGTTTTTATTTTGTTATCAAATGTTTTGTAACTTGGCAAGCTCTATTACAAAGGTCGAATTTAAATTAAATGTCACGATGCGATTAAATCTTTTGACACTTTTAAGTCTCTGACAAGAAACGCCGAAACAAACTCAGAAAATGATGGCGTCTTTTAAGTCCTGACTTTTGGTATACATTATGCATGACTAAGAAACGTTTGACGTGGTTTTTTGAAGGAGTAACCAACCAAGCAGCTTTGATTTGGCCTATCCGAAATGAGGTTACGCATCCATCAGTCGCCGTGCAGCTTTATAATATGAGGAAGGCGGAGGACAGAGTGTTATGGCGTAGTTTGGGAGAGGCCTATGTCCAACAGTGGACTGCGATAGGCTGAGATGATGAAGGATCGGTTGTACGATGCAATATTTATTCCAAATAATACAAAACAAATAATTGAAAAATAGCAAACGATGATAAAGCTGAAACAGGTGAGCAAAGTAAAATAATCTTTAATAAATTTATAAAGGAAAATAAACAGTTTATATTTTTCCCCAAGGCAAGCTTCCTCGCTTTATCCACTTATCCAATTAAGTACCTTAAAATCCGTCCCTGCCGAGATAGTTTACACAACAAATATTAGTACAGTCGCTAACAACGTGCTATCGTCTTACCTGGGCACAAAACTTGTTATAGGTAATGGTACAAATTGACAAATGGTGTTGACACACTGTATTTACGACTGTACCTTGGGGTAAGCAGATTAGTGAGTAATGGGACACACACAACTGTAATTTACGGTGTATACGTTAAAAATGTGTGCGTTTGCATAATTATATTATTGTTACATCAATATTTTAATTCCTTTTTTTTCGTTTGTTTTTATTCGCAGTACCTAACGGAGATTGGATTTTCTGAGTACGTCACAGTTGCCTAGGCGTTTTACAGATTCTAGAGTAGTGTGTTAAGGTTTATTTAATTTCGACGAATCTGATCCTATATAGGAGAACGTCGATATTGGGCAGAAAGTCTGTTGCTATAAAGGATCCGAAATGTTGAGATAAAATAAGATTTTTCCCTCTGGAGGTAGTTTAATTTGACAAAATACCGTAACATGAAGTTTTATTTCAACTATAAACCAACTGTCTTTAAATCAATACCTTATTGAAAAGCGTAAAAGTGGAATTACACAAATCGTGAACAAATAAAAACAACGAATAAAACAATAAAATTCTTTCACACCCCATGCACAGTGTTTAATCGACACGGAAAATTCCTTTCCGTGATCCAAACAAACAGAGGCGACAAAAACTTAACGTCCTGTCAAACAGTAGTTAACACAAACGAAACCGAACACAGAGATGAAAAATTAATGAGAAAATAAACGCACAACATCTGCGTCACTGCTTCTATGTCACGACCAATTTATGTAGACCCCTACAACTTCACACAACACCCCTAAATCTGGTAGAAATTTGATAGATTGCGGGGGGTGTGGTAGCTCCTCACACTGGCCGTCAATAGACCCGTCATGAAATATTCATTCTAGAATGTTCCCCAGAGGGGGCCCGCGATCTCTTTTATTAGCATTTAAGACAAGTTTTGTAATGTAAGTCGGGGTTTCTTTCATGTCTGCGTTTGGCCGGTTTGTTTTTGAATATTGACGGTGATAATTTGAATTTGTTCTTAAGACCTTTTGTGGGTGGAGACACATTTAATGGCATCAATTTGCATTTTATCATTGTCTGTTTATGAACAGCAAAAAAATTGTTAGACCTTTTGGCTTTTGATGGATGCGGATATTTTTGTCGTGCAAGGCAATGAGATAAGGAGAGTGTACGTTGTTTTCTACTAAATTGGTACATACATACATTCTTCGCATGGAGAATGGCAAAAAAGAACAACAAAATATAATTCTATCCTTGCACTCGCACTTTGAAGTGTCAAAAGGTTACTGACAGCGAAGGCGTCTATGCAACGCCTTCTATCCCACTGCTCGTCTATCCCACTGCCTTCTCGATCCGGGGGATCAGTCGCTCGAAATACTTTCCCACCAACAATCCAGAAAAATGTCTACCTAGATTTGCGCATCTTGAACGCACATTACAAACCTAGGGGGCTCACTGATTGTTGGCAGCACATGGAACCATGGTGCCTAGGACTTGTGAGGCATTATTTTCAACTCAGACTAGTTCCTAGGCCAAATCAGGTTTATCTTACGCGTAAAACAATATTAAGATTTTTAAAAGTTGAGGAAGTATGCAGGAAGTTATAATTAGTCTAATAGACATCAACTGCGGTTCTGGGTTCGACCAAGTACCTACTGTAACGAATTTCTGTTAACATACATTTAGTAAGAGTGTATCGGGGTTTGAATTTGTGGCGGTTGATGTAAATAGACTCATCCCTTGCAATATAGGATCTAAACTGAACATCAAATCCCTTCGGATATGTAATAAAAATAAATAGTAGGTAATGATCACAATCATTCGATTGTTTTTGAGGAACCACCGACGTACCACTCTTAAATAAATAAATTGTTGATTTTATATGGATATAAAACAATACCCAGTTTTAATTAATTTCTAGGCTTCCGAGAAAATTAAAATCAAACAAGCGTTGGGCGTCTTCCCACACAATGTAAAGGCCACTGTAGGATTTTAAATATATGACCCAGTTCACGAAACGGTACATTACAGACAATTAATTATATACTTACTTATGATTATACAGAATAAATAGGCAGTACCTAGATAGAAAAATGCATACACAAAAATCACTTATTAATAAGTATAGATATTTCCAATTTACGTAATGCCTTTCAAACTAGGAAAATAAACTGTAGGTACTACATAAGACAGTTCCTTTCCTCAGGAAGAAAGGATTATTATATGTATTACTAGATGAACCCACAGAACTACACAATACTGTGGAATATTTTGGTTTCATTGACGCGAGGTCTATCAGAAGAGAACTTTTTGAGATTTGAAGCTTATCATTTTTATAGTATAAGTATAGTAAGTATAGTAAGTATAGTATAAGTATACAGGTTTTTTTTCTTACTCCTATTTAATTTCATGATTTATTTTGTTGCGGGTTCCAAGACAGTTAAAATTATTCCCCTGGGACACATCGGGCTTCATTGTCTCGATAATTTTCTGGGTGGTTACTATTGTTGATCCTGGCTTACAGGAGTTGCAGTAGTAGGAACTTTGGGTGGCGGGCATGTCCCACAAAAAAGAAAGAAAATGTACGAGAATATGTTCTGGTGTGTGCGTTTGTGTGTGTATTGGTCTATGTTTGCGTGTTGGTTTTTATTTCAAAAGACTGAGACGTTACTTTACACTACAATTTTCTCCTATATCGTGCGTGCCTTAACAAACACGATTGTCCTCGTGGACAACTGCTGAACCACGTTTTCAGGTAGATTCAGTTAATTTATATACCTATATATTTCCGGTAAGTTTTAGGTCCTAGAAATATTATAAAAGCCGGAGTCTCCTGCTATTAATCTGGCACGGATCCAAGCTCCTTGTGTCAGAATTGGACCCAAAAACCTCGATATCTAGTATCTAATATCGATCCAAGTGTTATTAACTTAAAACTTTGTCCCGTGCGGTCTATCTCGCAAGTCCTCGATCTTCTCGCAGGAGATCTAATAATTATTGCCAACGAGAACCACGGACTCGTCCAAGTTTTAAGTGGTAGTGCCACTTGGCACTTTGATCTTGATAGCTTATAAGATACATTCTTGGCCAAAATGTGCTAGAAAAGATATCATATGTGAGCTGTATCTGCAGTGGAACCTCGATATTACAAATCTGAAGGGAATTTGAAAATATTCGTTATTCCAAGTAATTCGCTACAATGAAGGTGGTTAGCTCTTACGCTACTCGTATATTATAGCTGTGGTAGCCTAGTGGTGTGACCAGTGGACTGAGTTGTCAAAGGTCTAGAGTTCGAACCGTAGGCATTTCGTAAGTTATGTGTGTATTTATCACAAGTTCAAACGATGAAGGAAAACATCGTGAGGAAACCTACATGCTTGAGAGATTTATCTCAATGGCATGTGAAGTCTGCCAACCCGCAGTAGGCTAGCGTGGTGGACTATATATAGCCTAATCCCTCTCAAATGAGAGGAGACCCGTGCCCAGCAGTGGGACGTTAATGGGTTGATGATTATGATGATGATGAGCTCTTACAAGCAGTTTTAGGGGATTTAGATTTTTTTACATCGAGAAATTCTTTATTTAGAGTTTTTACACTATATATTATGTCATATATGATATTCAGAAATAGTATAAATAATACTAGTAGGTGGATCAGACAGAGCTAGAACTATTAGAAGCTATGTTTATGGAGAGATATGAGTTCGAGAGACCTACATAGTAGTAGTAGTAGTTATGTTAATTTATCAGTCGATTAAGCATTGAAGGAAATCATCGTGAGAAAATTTGCCAAGCTAAAAAAATTTGCAAAAATCTACCTACCCGCACTCCTTACAGCCTATAATATCTCTCAAGGTGAAAGGCATTAAATGCCCTTTAATGGTGGGATGATGATGTTATAAATTAAACTTGAGATCATTGAATTAATGGATACCTAAAACTAAAATTAGTTTTAAACCCTTCCTAAAATAGATTACTAAAAGTTCAATTCAATAGGAATCTCGTTACGAAATGGTTCAGTGATTCGCCAAATTAATGACCTAATCGAAAGTATATCTATCTACAATTGTACTTTAACGTGAACTACAGACAGTCTAAGTAGTCTAGTATCTATATAAAATAAAATGCTACAACTTTCGCTGACGTCATCGCTACGCGTACTACGACGTGCGGCGTAGCAAGACTAGTATTATGCTACGTGACAGCAGTAGCTTATTTTTTGGGTATTTAACAAAAAATTACAACACCTGTTAAAAAATGTTGCTAAAATGTAACTAAAAACGTTTTTGTAATACTGTTCTTACAAACATTATTTATAGTTGAAAACGACAAAACACGGCGTAAAAAATATTCATAATTGTCCACTCATGAGGTATATTTTTTTGGTACACTCGTTGTTGTTAAATTTCATAGACGGGCGTGAATTATTCAATATAAGACTATGTTCATGGCTTTGAATTTATAGCACGAGAACGCTTTATTTTTTTGCATAAATTTGCATAATCATGCGGATATATACATACCGTTCGTCGCTGTGTTATAGGTTTAGGTATAGGTATAGGTATACATGAAGAATGTGAGCCTATTGCTATGATAATATGTTTTATATTTCTAGCCGTGTCGAGATTTGGTTAAAAAAAAAAATAATTGATACCTTTACATTTTCATTAAGATATAATAATTTTTGACAAAAATATACTTATAGGAAATACAATATAGCTGCTAAAGATGACACTAAGTACGAGTATAATCTAAAATGTAACCAGTATGTTTTGTATTTATATTTGAATGTGTTTTACATATATATTTTTAAAAATATTAATTTTACCGAGCAAAATTTTGCTGGCTACTAAATATAATTGAACATGTAGACTAACCAACACGACTTTATTACATTGTTTTAAACATTGGAATTATTGTATAAAATGAGCAGCGTTCCAAATTTCCTAGAATTCACTCCTATCGCCATCTCTTACTTTTGCGTATAAAACTCATTGCATCTCTGTCTATCTCCAGGGACCAAAGTACCTACCAAATAAATTGGAAACAGGAGTACCGACATTAAATTAAGCGCAAAATTAATTAAATAAATATCATGATGCTGTATTTTTATTGTTTTAAGTGGAATACCGCTAATCCGTTTAAGTTAAAACTGACAGTTTTTGTTACTTTAATTTGCTTTTCTGAAGCCTGAGTTGATGTTCTGTCTGATGACCATGAGAGAAATTTACGTCGTGAGTTTGTATTTGTGCCCAGTAAACTTTCAAAATGTATGTATATTATAACACATCAATCTAATATATTAACATCGAATCGAATATATTCGTTTGAGTATGTAACAACCCATTAATTAAAATGTGAAGTCTACGAGACTTCACATCTTTTTTCTGTGATGATTCACAGCACTTTTTGTTTATTGAAATCAGTAAATAGGTTTTATTCAAATAGATAATAATTTTATAATTCCCGCGACTGCGTCCGCGTGCAATTTAACTTAAAAAAAAAAGTTTCATATTAACTTTGCACCCCCGTTATACCCCCTTAGGGGGTGAATTTTCAAAAATTATTTCTTACGTTACGTCATAACATCTACCTGCATGCCAAATTTCAGCCTGATCCAGTGGTTTGGGCTGTGCGTTGATAGATCACTATGTCAGTCAGTCACTTTTGAGTTATATATATTTAGATAATTACATATAACTAAAGTTTACATTTTACATTCTCGTATCTTTCGATCACTCTCTTTCTAATTCTAGGTAACAAAAAAAGCTGTTTACACTTCAATTACAATCATTAAGTCTTAATTAAACTTTTACAGAAGGGGCGAACAACAGAAAATAAACTTGTGTTTCGATTGATGCTGATTCTGGTTCGTTAAATCCCTTTCTTTGAAACATTCATAATGATTGGTGCCGCTTTGTACCTTGATATTGTAGCCTCTCTTTTTTGATAACCACTTGTTTCACGAAACAAAATCATGTTTCTATTTGTGTCATTCGATATTATTGTCTTATTGCTGGGTACCTACATATCTTTAATCTTTAGGTTTTACGCCAAATTCGTCAGCGTATTGTATTATAACCATCATATTACAAGTCTTAGATATTAAAAGCGACCGTATCATTTACACAATACATGCAATTACAATACGCTATTTATGCACTACGTGGCTAAGAACGCTGAAATTAAGATATTCATTTATCGTTTTAGGGGAACGACATTGCTTTATTTTTATCTACTTATTAAAATTCATATGAAACAATGATGTCCTTGATTTGCAACCAAGGTCAAATTATACAAATTTTTTAATCGACACTTTTATTGCTCGTAAAATGGCACCAGTACTTATGTGCTTTATGTGCTTTTTGTAACAGTTATGATAACATAAATGTTAAAATTATAAGGCGTCCCTTTATACCGTTGTTTTGAATAAACATACCTTAAAATAGTTCGCTCAGTTTTGTCGCTATGTATGCAAAGTTAAATTACATAATATGTTGTATATTATTTAATTAATTTATGCTTATGTCGATATAAACAAAACATAATTCACTAGATTCAATATAATTATTGATAATTTCTCGCGAATGTTTACGGAACCATTGAATCGTCGATTCCGAGAAACGTAATAAATAATTATAATGCTTAATTGATACTACATATGTTTATTGTTTAATTATTAACCTGGGTATTGGTCAAAATAACATAAAAAAATTTATGAATAATATCATTATTATTATGTATTCATTTATTATTTTGTTTATTTAATTTTCGTTTAATGTAACTAAACATTGTTAACGATTACAGGGTATGTTTTACATGAATTCTTTTAATCGAGATATGATTTAATGGAGTAAACCAAATGCAATGAAAAACCAAAGTTACCCATTATGCATGTATGATGGGTAATGTAGTATAAGAGTAGGTAGGCTCAGAAGATGGCCGAATGAGCTAGGTGTTTATGAAAGGGGCCACAGAATGCTCAAAACCGAGAGAAATAGGAGATAAGAGAGGCCTATGTTCTGTAGGGACGATAAATATTCCTGATGAAAATAAATATATCTCAAAACATACGGGGAAACTACAGGTGTACTAGTCTCTAGTCTTCTGTCTGCATACCATCACACCTGTCGTCCCCGAAAGGTTAGGCAGAAGTGTACTAATGTACACCCACGTTTCGTCGGTATATTTAAGGTCCCATGTAATAGGGGGTGCGCCAGTTGCCATTAACCGGGCACGAATCCATAGAATTTCACAGAAAAACCCAATAACACTTTACTCGACCTGTGAATCGAACCCAGGACTTCTTGCTAGACAGTCGCATTGTACGACCACTAGACAAACGAGGCAGTTTAATTATGTATGGATAAGATTATATAGTTATATTTTCTCCAGTTTCCAGTCCAGAGATTATGTTAAGAGCATCACCATCCCAACATATCAATCGATGGAGCAGCCTATATTTTTTTATTGGTTAAACTATCAAATAAATCAACTTTATGGAGACGAAACTCAATTTTCTCGTGACGTTTATGAGTGCTTATGAACGACAGTAAGAAGATATTATAATAAAATACAGTTATAACACGAAAATGTGAAATAATATCCATCTTGAAGTAAGGTTCATATTTATTTTTATATCTCTTGTGTTATTGAAAATATCAGTCATATTGCAATTACAGAATTCATCATTTCAAATGGAAATACAGTATATCAATCTTCAATGTCTTGTGATCTAGAAAAAGTTGGTCTACTGAGTACGGTTAAGATATTTGTTAAATCGTGGATAAAGATACAATGGAGTGTTAATCAAAGACTCACTACTGTTATGTTTATGGAAAAGTAGCATTAATTAACGAGTTTAGCTTAGTATAAATAGATTTTATGCATATTGCATCGCATTATCGTCATCAGAAATATTTGAAGAAATATTTTGACTAATGACAATATCAAAAAATACATCAGAATGGCTAGACCAAAATAAACTTTGGATGTTAGAGCAATACCAGTGTAAAGCAAGCAACAACTGTATCAAAGATACAGTAAAAGCGGAAGATACGGCAACATTACATATATTATAACCTATAATTTTGATAACATATTAAACGTACCTAGTTTTATAATATTTTAATATCATTGACGAAAAATTGTGTGTATTAGTACACGTAAGAAGTGAAACTGCTTTATGACATAATTTTTCGAAAAATGATTTACTATTTACAACTTCACAGAAATTGGTTGAATAAAGCTAAATTAGATAAAGTTTATGCAAAAGGCTTTTATTATAATCGACATGCGTTGGTTAAACTAGTTGTTTCCCAACTGTATTTTATGATTATTGATATAGGTAATTATGGTATCTACTCGAATAACATTGAATTTAAAAAGAGCGTTTGAATTAATAGTCTTCGATTTGTAGCTCTGTCAGTTCCAAATAATAGTAGAAACCTTAATCGTAATCTTCTATTTATCAAAACGTCGATGTCACAACCAATAGCAAGTTCTCAATAGAAAAACAAATGGTCTTGGTGTATTGGAAAAGGTATAGTTTTTAGTTGTCAAACAAACATCATGTTGCTATGGTTACCTATTCAAATAAAGATGGCGCGTAACGCAAAAATGTTACACACAAACATCATGTTGCTATGGTTACCTATTCAAATAAAGATGGCGCGTAACGCAAAAATGGTACACTAATTTTTTTTCCAACCCCGATAAAGAAGTTTCACTTCAAAAAAGTTTATTTTGACAAAATACTATTAATTTTATGATAATAACTAGACTCGACTGTCCCATTTCGGTGCAAAGAATTTCCGATTCTCACGGTGTTGCACCTCTTCCTAATTTCAAACATATCCAAATAGACCTACCATCTCCGCCGTAGTTGGTTGCGTTTTGGCGAACTACAATAAAAATCTTAGGACTCCATTTTATCTTACTCCGTCGTCTTAAGATAATAACATTGTTCAATCCGTTGTTTAGATATAGCAAGCTCTGGAGTGTTTGTCTGTTTGAGAGCACTGGAATTCAAAGGGCTGTTTATTAATGTACTAATTGATTTTGGAACTCAGTTTAAGATAAACACTGGTACGGTAAGGGGAGCAGCGCATACGATCCGATTAACTGCTTTGTTGTGTACAAACAGTACAGTTTAGCCGTAGATAATGAGACTTGCAGTTGTACCAGCTACATTTGTAATAAGTTTGTTTTCTATCTAATTATTTCCTTCAGAGAAAAACGAATTGAAAAATGATATATTTCTGTGAATAAAACTTCTAATATTTTGGCATCGGAATTTCCTAACTGTCGGTAAACTCAGACGAGTCATGGTCTCTTTTAAGTGGATTATTTTTGGTGTTTAACTATTATTGTGTCTAACAATGTAAGTCAATAAAATTGATTTCTTTTTTTTACATTGGAGGTTGTCTATGTGACAAATTTATTTCTAGATCTAAGTCACACCAGCCGGACTTAGGTCTATTTAACACGGCTAGAATAACAATTATTTTGAAATTTATTTTACAATTATATTACTGTAAGATACAATGGAGTAGACTGTCGACTGAAGCTTTAAATAATTGGCGATAAAAGTTTTATTTCAGTAAAAGTAGGAAATTAGTGTTATACTTCTATAGATATGATCTCTCAAAGTAAGTATGGTCCACAGAACAGTTAAAATATTATTTTTTTCTGTGGTATGGTCGGTGACTGTTCGTTGTGTCCCCTTCTTAGAGATTTCTATTCCCTATGGAACAACCAAAAAAAAGCATGTCATAACCACTTATATGCGGAATATCAATATCTTACACCAAACGACTGGACGCTCTCTACGACCCGATTTTTGGGCAACACAGATTTTCTAACGATTAATTTGGTTGCAATGGCGTATCCATCTCAGCCTATCACAGTCCACTGCTGGACATAGGCCTCTCCCAAACTCCATAACACTCTGTCCTCCGCTTTCCTCATCCAGTCCATCCCCCCCACCTTTTTTAGGTCGTCATCGCCAATGGCGGATAGTATTTGAATATTAGGCAGGTAGCTAGGTATAGACACACATGTCGTTAATAACTTTCCATCGAAAATATATTTATCATTGACCCATGTAGAGACGTAATATTGGAATTGATTCCTTATCTACAGTAATATATAGGGTAATAAAAATATATTTTGATGAAATTCTATTTCTATAGCACTCGGCAATATTATGTTTTTGGGAAATTAATGAGGAAAAGTAATCAACTGATAAAAGCGACGTTTGAGTGAGTGAGGGAATAACTATTCAGAGTATCGATTCTTAGAAATAAGTACCTATATTAAATTACTCTATTATTTTGTTGTTGTTTATCTGAATGTTCATTATTTTTTATGAAGTGTTTTGTTTATTTTACTGCCTTGTTGGTCTAGTGGTAAAGTGCGACTTCTGATCAAAAGGCTTTGGGTCTAAATTTTTGTGTGAGATGGATTTTGAAGGTGACAATTAAATATCATCATCATCAATCCATTTACAGTCCCAAGGAAAGACACGGGTCTTATCTTTTTGGAGAGGTATTACGCTATAGTCCACCTCGATAGCCTAGTTCGGGTTGGGAGTCAATCTCTCAAGTATGCAGATTTTCTCACAATGTATTCCTTCGTGTTAAAGCATGTGATAAATATGCATGTAACTTCAAAAAGCCAGTGATACTCGTACATACTTTAGGATTGAACCCGACGAGACCTTTGACTTTACAGCCCATTGGTCACTATTGGTTGGTTGGATTATTTTATAACCTCACAGGAGTGGAATAGATGTATACATAAGTGTAAGTTAAGAGACAAAGGACGTGAATTATTCTTTGTTACACTCCTAAAGAAACTCATAGGATTATCTCGAATACATTTTTAAAAGATTTTATTCAATCTTTTGCTAATATAAAAAGCTTACCTATTTAATTATGACTAATACTTAAGGAAATATTAATGCTACCTACGTCCGTAAGGATTAACGTTCATTAAAAATATCTAATATAAGCTACAAAAAGTGCTTTAAGTGTAAATGAAAATAGTGCTTTTAATATCTTCAGTAATCACCCGGGTTATGATACTTAGCTACTTGCATTTTAAGCGAAAATAGACTTTATAATTTCTGTCTGAATGACCATTATTAAACTATCTTCACGTTGGTTAGTGTTGATAAGGTAACAAGTGCATTTAATTAAATGTAAAGCGAGTCTAGCCAGTGCATATTAACAGACAAATCTTCGAAATATTTGCACTATTATATTCAGCGTTTATTTTAATAGAGAGCGTGCACTGTGTTTGTTTGTTGTTTGTGTGTGCTATAAAACTAACAGGCTGATTCAGAGTGTATGTGTCCTTTCATTATTGAAGCGTTAACGCGTTAGACAGGGTGACTTTGGTGTTCTAAAAAACTTTTGCTAGGCTAGTATATTTTTTTTACTAAACTAGGCATGCAAACTTGTATGTTGGCAAATCGGACGATCCGACGGATGAAAAAATGACGACGCAAAGCGTTTAGTGTGTGGGTTTTGGAGATTCCTGCCATGAAACGGTGACACTTATCGCTTTGGCTAGTTGTCCGACTGTTAAAGGGAGAAAGGGAATTTTCAGTCTGAGCCCACTACGTTCTGTGCACTTCAGTTTCATAGTTTGGTCACATTAGTAAAGGTAAGGAGCCAACGAACCTCGTTTTGTTCGCTTCATCCCCAGTGACAAACCAATGAGAAGGCAGAACGCGGCAAATGCGACAAATACGTCTATTCTTCCATGATGCAGTCTTGACTACCCGATTTTGGCAGCGGTATGATTAAGCTGTGGTAGTCTAGCGGTGTGACCAGTGGACTGAGATGTCAGAGGTCTCGAGTTCGAACCCAAGGCACGCACCACTGACTTTTCGGAAGTTATGTGCGCATTTATCACATGCTCAAACCTGCATGCTTGAGAGAATTCTCGATAGCATGTGAAGTCTGCCAACCCGCAGTAGGCTAGCGTGGTGGACTGTAGCCTAATCCTTCTCAATTAAGAGGCGACCCGTGCCCAGCAGTGGGACATTTATGGGTTGATGATGATGATGATTATCATCTTACATTATCATACCTTCTTTTAGATTCCGGTAACCTAACGTCATTGGCTTTTGTATCTTAAAAAAATATTTCAATTATTAGGTTCTGTCCTATTTTGTACGAGAATATTTTAATTATTATATTATGATGTTCATATATTTTTTGTTTGCACCGTTCAACACACCTATTCCTATGCATAAATTAAGGACTTGTGATAATTTAACCTCTCTAGAACCACCATCACCAGCATACGAAGGGAAGTCCCGCATTTATATATTACGTTTTTTGCATATTTATATAGCATGATTCAGAAGGACCTAAGTGGAATAAACCTTTTAAAAGAGTTAACGCAAGACAGTTTGTTTGTTCTTTTTTAAAACTTTATTTTATTAGGCCTATAAATGTTTTATTATCTAGTTGTTCGTAAGCAATGCTACTTTAGTTTCAGATGTAAAACTTTGACAATTGTGAATGGTGGAAGTTGCCAGTGAAAAATTCGACTTGTTATAAAGTTAAATCGATAAGGTTCATTTTAAGTTTGCCCGAGAAATGTGGTAGATATTCTTTGTAGTATTTTAGTCTGTTTACTATGAAATTAAATGAAATGATATTGAAATGATATTTTTATTTCTGTAAATATGTCTTTTAAAGACACTTTTACAAGTTATATATCGGATATATTATAGGAACTAGAAGGTGTCGGCATTTCTTAACTGACGACTCTGAGAAGAAATGCCGAAACAAACTCAGAGAATCATGGTCTCTTTTGAAGTCCAAACATCTTTGTTTACATTGTGTGAGCCAGACAATGTAGGTCAGTCTGAGATGGTCTTTTGAAGAAAGTACAAGTGCAGCTTTGAGTTGAGCTGTCCATACTGACAGCACGCAACCATCAGCGATCGTGTAGCTCAACCATTATTGATTACTCTGTAAAGATTTATCAAGTAGTAAACAGATTTTATGAAATACAGTTTCATTTATGACACAATAAAATAGAAATAAACTTCGTTAAATAACAATGACTGTAGGATTTGTAAGATTTTTGTAAGTGTATTATTAACAGGTCTGACGTATGGCATTTTCTTCGCCAAAAAATTAGGATAGGTGTGATTTATAGTAATTAAAGGTACACAATATCACAAACCTTCACGCTGACCATGAGGTCGATTCCACATGTATTGAACATGTATTGGACATGTATTGAAATTGTCTATGAAATTCTCAATAACATCTCGCAGCTTAGATTGTTGCTTGCGAAATGCGTGAACACATTAGCACTTCTCTGCCTACCACTTCAAAGATACAGGCGTGATGTAGAAGTGTACACGATTTCACAAAGGCTTTATCGTCCTATATCTGATACTCAAAATCCGGTTCACTAAACAAAGTAAAACGAGCCTACCTATGATAGACGACACTAAAAAAAGTGTACAGAAGTTCCATTCACGTCATATACCTATTGTGTGTTTGAATAATGTTTTAATCGTGGTTTATAACTCGTTGTCTATATTTAACTGTAAGCTTAACTTAAGTCCAAGGTCTCGAAGTTCCATACGAAGGCTGATCTGAACGCATAAATCACTGACTTTTTGAAGTTACGTGCATTGTTCAAGGAAAAATATCGTGAAGAATCTCGATGGCATGTGAAGTCTGTGCATATTTATCCCATACTCAAACAGTGAAGAAAAAGACATAGTGAGGAAACCTGTTTGCCTTAGAAATTTTGCCGATGGTGGGTGAAGTCTGCCAACGCGCACTAGACTAGCGCAGTAGCTTATAGCTTATAGCCTAATTCCTCTCAAATTTTAGGAGACCCGTTCTCAGTATGCATATACTGTTAATAGGTTGATAATGATGATGGGTCGTTGTCTAGTAGAAGTATAGTCTATAGTATAGTAAATAGTTTGGTGAGAAATCCATACTAATATTTAATATTATGAAAATGAAAGTGTGTCTGTCTGTTACCTCTTCACGCTTTAACCGCTGAACCGATTTAGATGAAACTTGGTATGGCAATAGTTTGAGTCGCGGGGAAGGACAGAGGATAGTTTTTATCACGGAAATCAACCCTTAAAAGGGTGAAAAGGGGGGTGAACGATCAAAAATAAATTGTGCCAAGTAAATTCACCTTCTGCACTTTATGTTGTATGGAGAGGTTAGACGCGTCGTGTAAATTACTGGCCCAATCATTCAGCGTCACTTACGAGGGTGACGCAGTAGGTGGCTATCCTGTATCGTTACTCACTTTGCCTGAAACTCGATATGGAAACCTATGGCTTTGAGTTATGTAGCGTTTACCTGTATTTATTCTAGCAACAGCTACACTAGTTGCATCAAACATTTCTAAATCTTTATTTACCTAGAGCAGGATTTTGATCTGTGTCACCAAACCCCGCGTTATTTGGATTCCGACGTCATTATTAAACAAGTTTTTGACATTTATATTAAAGAGGTAATAGGTAAAACAAGATGGCGGTTCTGGTTTTCGCGGGTAATTCAAAATGTTGCTCGAATATTTTTTTTATTAAATTAATAGAAAAGGCAGTAATTATTTTTCTTAAATAAAATTTAAAAATAGTTATATTTTTATTATTAATTCATATTTTTTTTGATAAATAATATTTTATGTTAAATTTAGCAATATTAAAACTGTACATCACTATTTGACTTTACAATTATAATACTATGTATGTGTGCGTAATAGTCAGAGATTCGATTACAAGCTCCTTAACGACAGTTTCAGTACTAAATTATGACGTCATTAAACCAGTTATAGTCATCCAAATTATCCCACCATAATGTAAGACATTATAATAAACGTTATTATTTTACGACTAATACCTAGATATGTAGTAATATTTAGTAGTAGGTTTCTTTGGAACTAATATAACTACATATTCTTATTTATACGAAATTTACAATTTGCTTCATTAGTTAATTACACTAATGAATAATACAACGATCCGATTACCGCGGCGGCAGTTAAAGCTGCTCTCTGTAGTATGCATCGTAGGTTTGAATCCCGATAGGGATATGTTTGTGTGATGAGCATCAAATCAAATCAAAAGGTTTTTATTTCATATGAACGTTTTCAAGCATTTAGAAAACGTTGATTCTAGTTGCATCAACATTTGTATGTAAGTTATGGATGTGTCTACATGTTTATATGCAGTATCAATCATTTAGTACCTAAACACAACAAAAACAGATAAAATATAGGTATTTTATTATGATCCCCGAAACCAACCCAAATAATTATAAGGCATGGAAATAAAACCCAAAAAAAAACGAGCAGACCCTAGAAAACCGAAAATAAAAACCGTAAAAAGTAGTTTGCGTCCATGTCACACTAATATGTTAAAGAACATCTCTAGACCAAAATTATCTTTTAATATTACCTAGACAGTTTGTCTATCTATTGTAAGTCTAACAGTCTCCATATTTCAAAGTAAATCACACGCATACACGAGTAAATCCTGCTCTACCTATTTACTTTGCAAAATGAAAAGCGATGGATATATACATACTATGTATGTATGTACATAGAATATTAAATGTAGGTTCTTCATACAGGATATTACTATTCATACATTAATTCTTGTAAAAACAACGTGACTTTTAGAATATATACACATATATTGTCTTGGTGAAATATTCTAGTAATGTCATAAGTTTTTTCAAGTTGACATTTCTAGGCCAACAATCGTTGAAAAGGATTGCGAAAATAAACTCTAATAATTATACCGAAGGGTTAGGTTCGTATTAATGAATTATGTATTCCGTAGTTATAATTAAATGGGTCGTAATTGAAGATCAATGTGCCGATTTATCATGATGCTCGCTGAATGCTACAATAAATTGACAGTTGTTGCTTAGCTGTCAAATGGAAGTCATTGTGATATCTGTCATAAAATATGCTTTTATGTAAAATGCATAGATGTAATACTATAAATAGAGTAACAATACATACACAGTTTCACGCCACGCGCTGTTTGCATTATACTTCGGTTTATACTTCAGTTATGTATGCGCACTGGTTGCGGGTAACACTGGTTGCGGAGTCTCCTGTAATTTGAGACGAATTAGCGCTATTGTCCACTACACTAGGGTTGGCAGACGATACGCGCCATCGAGTTTCCTCACGATGTTTTTACTTCACCGCTTGAGCATGCGATAAATATGTATGTAACTTCAAAAAGTCAGTGGTTCGAAATTGAGACGGTTGATTTCACTCACTGGTCATATAAATAATCCCTGCACTTCCAAATAATTATAATATCAATAATTTAGTGCGGTGATATAACTAAGTAATAAACACATCTGCCGCAAAAATATTACCCAAAAAAAACTCTATTTAAGCCTTTTCTCCCCTCTCCCCATAAAGAATAAATTACAAGCATATCCCATAAAACAGAAAGAATGCCCTCCTCAAAAAACGCAGAAATTCGTAAACAAAATTCACACCTGAAATGTTGGCTAATATAATTTTAACATCTTTCCGCTTGAGATGAAAAAATGTGTAACTCAATATAACGTCTAGGAGGGGGCAGAATACAGGCCAAGTTGTGTAAAAAAGTTTTTAACTGTAGGAGAGGAGCCAAAGATAGAGGTCTGTAACGTTTGCTAGGGGAGGCCTTCGTCCAGTAGTGGGCCAACACAGGCTAGTGTATACGATTAGTATAAAAAATAGTACGTCAAAAGCGTATTAATAATACGACTTTGATACTACGCAACTCCAAATCTGTCGCCAAAAGTATGCAACGTTAAAATTAGGTAATAGTAACTGGTTCTTAACCAGTTACTAATATTTTCTCATTAAAATATAATACATAAACATAATTTTGAACTATTTACGTATATCAAATTTAATATGTTTGTGTAATTTCTAGGCATACTATTAATTAATTTTGATGAAAGCTCTAGCTCTTGTAAATTTAACGTTCTTTTTTTTCAAACTTGGCTTGCACTACCGTGTTTCTAGTGGTGCTTGCGTCCGAGTATTAATTAAACGAATGAGTCCAATTTCAGGTTACGCCTTTCATGCTATTTGAAATAAATGCAAAATTTATTATTAGTGGCGGTAGGCCTTAAATAGTGATGGGCTAGTTGCTATGCAGTAAAGAGACCTTTCATGTTGAGAACTGTTATCATCATCATCATACCCAACGCATCCAGAGGATTCCAGCGACCTTTACCATGTTTTGGATTTACCTTGTCGGGGGCCTACCCACGCTGCGTTTTACAATTCGTCCACTACCCACTGCCACTTGAGTTTAGCGAGTTTTCGAGCTATGTCAGTGACCCGGGTTCTTTTACGGATCTCCTCATTTCTGATACGATTATCATGGTACCTACTGAACCAGCATACATTTTGCATTATTTATACAATTGTCTTGCACATAGTCCTTAATACTAGTTTCAACATTATTAGATACAAATAATTCGTGCGTGATGTGAATACACCTGTTTTTTTTTGTGTATGACTACAAACTTTGTCTTTGGTGACGCGTTGTTGTGAAGTGTGACAATAAATTATTTTTTAATTTTATTTCTATTAATACACTACTCAAATATTAATTGCATTGAATTAATATGGATAAATGACAAACATAAATAACACAAAAAAGTTGACGCAGTTATTATCAACAGATATCCAAAAGCGCTCAAAATTCTCTAACTCAAAGCTCAAAACTCTTTTAGTGGCACACACTGACAAAATTAAATTATACGAGATGGAAATTCAACGAGCTCTGGAATCGTATTGCAACATAATTAAATTCAATCTTCGAAAATACAAGACGAAACCGATATTCCAAAGGCAGGCCATACAATAGCTTAGAATAGTACGGAATCAACAAGCAGAGCTAGACTAAGGTCTTAGGTAAACACACTAGCACTGGCCTTGATTTGAAAGGACAATACCCCAAAGCTATGTGCAGAACTCCAAACTACTTGAGTTTGAATCCTAACCAATTCAACAAATAGATGGATTTGTAGGTATTCAGTTTGTAGTTATAACGAGAGTATTTCATGTGAAGCAAATGAGTTTGCTTATGTATGAATGATTCTTTTGTTAAAAACAAAACAATATTATTCCCAGCAGAAGACTAGCAACCCATTCACTGCCCAGAACCCTATTTTGCATTACATTGAATTTAATTACATTATTATACTTATGAAGACTTTTTGACATAAATGAAAAGAATGTCAAAACGTCTTCATAAATATAATAATGTAATTAAATTCAATGTCCAGAGCCCTAATATAATATCGACCCAGGAGCCGGGTACGGGTGAAAGGGGTAATGTACTCCAACTTTATAGCCTATCATGGTAGCCCTAGCATGGTAGACTGTAGCCTAATTTCTCTCAAATGGGATGAGAGCTGTACCACCAGATAAGCAGCAAATGAAAGAGTATACTGAATCAGTTGCTGTAGTAGTCCAATAATGGTAGGAGATTTTACCTTTGATGTGTCGGAATCATATCTGTACCAAATAAGGTCAAGGAAGACATAGTGAGTAAACCGAGAGAAATTTTCTGGACAGCATGTGAATTGGTAGGAAGTTTGAATGTCTGAGAGACTTTCTCGATATCATGAGCTCTAGCTAGTTCTAAACCAGCTGGATTAACTACAGCCTTCCCTCAGCATCAAGCTGGAAACCATGTCTAGCAGTGGGTTAGTCAATTGAGATTTTACCTAGCGCAAAAAAAATACCATTCAACAGATTCATGCATAGTAAACCAAAAAAGATTATGAAAACTTCGTTACACAATCGTTTAAATTTAAATAAAACTTTAAATAAATTCATGAATTAAATTTTGATGCATGATTAAATTAAATGTCAAAAATATACCCTGCCTCACAATTGACACGGTGTACAAGTATTTTACAGATCTTTTACAAAAGGACGAACCCTCATAAAGTTTGTGTACGAACTTCCACTTGTCTTAAAACCCACCCCAGCAGGCCTCATCCCGCTAATTTGTCGGCTACTTTCAACGTAATCCGGAGAGTGCGGTGATGGCAGCGAGTTTTGTATAAACAGTTGAATAAAACGGCTGTTAGTACTTTTTGTACGATTGAATAAACATGCCTGCATAGCTAGGCTGCGGCCTCGCGTGAAATGGCCCAGAATTTCCGTATGCATTATATTATGTTAAGCGTTCAGGACGGAAAAGTTTTATAGCGAAATGTATTAAAGGAAAAGTTTTCGAGCCTCTAAGTAGGTACTTTTATGAAATTGTTAAAATTCTGTGTCTGTTCATTGGGGAAAAAAGCATGTTTAGAGTGTTATATCTCGTCGATCTAAAAAACAATAATATAATATAAAATTTTAAATTCCCTGACAATTTATTAATGTGTAAAATTACTAATTTTATCCGCACACAAACTTCCACCGCCCTTTTCTCCCTTTCAAGGAACCATATCCGAGATGAAAACCACCCTATATCCTTCCCCGGGACCCAAACTATATCTATACCAAATTACATCTAAATCGGTTTAGCGGTTACAGCGTGAAGAGGTAACAGACAGACAGACAGACAGACAGAAATACAGACAGACAGACACACTTTCACATTTATAATATTTAAAAATAAAAATAGTAAGCATGGATATGGATTTTAAAAACTTAAGAAGGAATAAGTACAGAGACTCGCAACTAGAGTCTTAATATTTTATAAATGCTTGAAAAAGTTTATATGAAATAAAAACCATTAGATTTTGATTTTTTTTTGACTTGGGACTAATAATATATTGATTATACCACAATGGCGATAACTAGTTGCTATAGCTTATAGACCTTTGCAACACTGCCTGTAAAAACCTTTTCACTCCTCTTTTGAAGAATCCCATGAAGTCGTTTGAAAAATCCTTGGAAAGATAGGTCTCTTGTTTAAGAAAGATACATTAACAAGGGTGATTTTAAAATAGAATACAGCCTCAGTATCAATAAATTCTTTCAGTAACACCCTTGAATAGAACGAACTCGGTGTCTAGAACGCACCATCTTATCTCAATGTAATTTAACTTAAAACTTAAATACTTACAAAGTTGTACAAGTTCAGCTACAATTAAACTTAATTGCACCATTAAAATTCCTAGTTGCACTATTTCGACTAAGCCGTGACAAACCGTAGCAAAAAACTTTTGTTCGTACCATGATGAACGAACACGGGTTATTTTCAATTACCTATCTTTTGCACGTGAATTCGTCTGCGTAAAATTATTAATTTTATTTCCAACCCCCTTTGCCCCTTTTTAAGGGGTAATTTCCGAGATGAAAACTATCCTATGTCCTTCTCCGGGAGTCAAACTATGTATATCTATATCAAATTTCATCTTAATCGGTTCAGCGGTTATAGCATGAAGAGGTAGCAGACAGACAGACACTATACACTTTGTATGGAAGTATAGATTAGCTTCTGCCTACGACTTTACTTGTTTTAAATATAAATTGCAGGTATAGTAAAATAAAAACATGAAATAAAACGAGTTGAGCTACATGTGATATCGACGTGATGAATTTATCTATTTTTTCACTTAGTATATTCAATCGATGGATTTAAAATGTGAATCGGGCATTTTGAATAATAAATAAATATATTCGGACATTATTACTTAGCGCCATCCAGTTTCGAACAACGCAATGAGGTTTGTGTTATGAGGACTAAATGGTTAATATACCGCGCATCCACATTTTATGTAAAACATGTACATGTTTTACATAAAAATATCTATGGACACATTCCAGGTACAAGTATCCTTGTTTATCACCCAAACATTTGCCTCGCCGGGATTTGAATCGTTACACCAAAACTAGTTGTTATAATTTCTATTAAAAAGAATAAAGATGTATTCTGCAATAATTTTTTTTTTTATTGTGATAAGGCGGCAAACGAGCAGGCGGCTCACCTGATGGTAAGTGATGACCGCCGCCCATAGACATTTGCAACACCAAGGGCTTGCAAATGCGTTGCCAAACCTCTTAGAAACCATTTAGGTTTCTTAAAATAGGGAGTTACTGAACTGAGAGCAAACGGAATTCCCATGCTGTCAGAATAATCACTCCCCCAATGAGCTCTGGTAACCTTACTCACTCGCAGAAAGACAACTATTGTTGATTCACTGCGGTCTTCTGTAAGGCGGAGGTACTTCCCCTATCGGGCAGCTCAATTTGAGCGAGAAATCTCGCTATGCCCTACCTCCTACAAAAATCTTATTGTATTCAATACTGAATATATTTATTGAACTCTATTATAATAACGGATAAACTGTTATATGAACAAAACTATGGAACTACCAGTAAGAAAATGTTAAAGAAACATTCAAACTATAAAATTTAATAATATTAAAGTATAGCGTTGCGAAATTGAATAACAAACTTTATCGTGAAAGCGTAAAGTTGAAAGTGATATTGTTCGCTTGACTTGGTTTAGCTTGGAATTTTAGGGTCTTCTATATCGCTGGCCTTATTTTAATATCATGGGTCTAATTAATTATTTTGTGTTGTAGGATTATTTTACTACTTTTTCTTTCGGATGAAGGCATTATCTTCAACTCATTAACGTCCCACTGCTGGGCATGGATCCTCTCATTTGAGCTTATCACGCTACATTACTGCGAGTTGGCAGACCGCACATGCCATCGAGACAAATCTCTCAAACATGCAGGTTTCCTCTTGCAGGTTTGAGCTTGTGATACTTCCACAGCTTGAAGGATGAAGGCATAATTTAAATAAAACTAATGTTAATTTTGAACCCAGGTCCACTATTAAACCCGTTTCAGATCCCTTGCAGCGTTCATGGTAACGGGTCGAGGTGTTGGGAGTCTTGGTGCTATATTCAGTAACAACTGCATATTATTATGATGATGTTATAATCAATAGCGATTAGAAATGAATTGAACTACACTATAATTTTTTGTGATACTTGAAAATTTGATTTACGCAGTGGCAAAAGATGGTTCAGCGGCAACGATAGTTAGTCCGGCAAGAAATGTTGATCTTGTAAATAAAATTATAGAAAATCTCGACAGAGTGAATGATTTTCAAAAGACTGAAGAGATTTTCTTGAATTAAGAACACTCACGAGAAAGTCTCGTCGTAAACAAAATAATTAAACGAAAAACGGTTCATTTGCGTAGGAGGTACAGAGATACAGACAAGTGAAATCAAAGTCAAATGTCTTATTTCAATTAGACCAATATTACATGTACTTTTAAATTGTCAAAAGTAGGTGCACAGGTTCCAACATTCCTTCTTTTTTTGTAGCATTACTTTAAAAACTATGTTCTTTATCGAGATAAGGTTTACTAAGGGTATACTTTGGAACACGGGTCGTTTTTAGGGGTGCCTTTAGCAGCGACTGTACCAGCGTATAATTGACTATAGCTTAACCCATTGACTGAATTTAAATGGATCTTCTTCGCCCAAGACGATCGTTGTTCTAATAAAGGAATAAAGGAAAAACTCATTTCTGCTACATTAATTTAAAATTATAACAATGTCAAATAATTTTCATATAAAAAATCAAACTGCCTCGTTGGTCTAGTGGTCGTACAGTGCGGCTGCCGAGCAAGAGGTCCTGGGTTCGATTGCCAGGTCGAGCAAAGTGTTATTGGGTTTTTCTGAGAAATTCTCAGTAGCAGCTCGGAGTTTGGATTCGTGCCCGGTTAATCGCAATAGGCTCGCCCCCTATTACACGGGACTTAAAACATACCGGCGAAACGTGGGTGTAAATTAGTACACCTCTGCCTAACCTGTCGACGACGACAGGCGTGATGGTATGTATGTATGTAGAAATCAAACAATACGACTTACCAAAACGCTTCGCTGTTTCTAACTGTGTTTTTATTACACTAGATCTTAAAGCATTTCCACGAAAGCCTACCTACATCTCGTTTTATCATTTAACAATTTCACGACCGTGTTGGAAACGTTTGTTCTCAAATCTTGGATTCTGTCTATGCACATCTTCATCGGCGCTGCGCGGCGGTAAAACGAAACGCACCAAGGAAAGAAGCCAAGGAAAGAAGCCTCTGACAACTGACATTTAAGAACGCGCTACGAAACGAACATTGATAGAATTTATATCACAATATTTTCAATGCCTCCACACCACGGCAATAAACATTGGTATCTTCGAGTCCGAATACAAAACCAGGACTAGGATAATTAAAGGACAGCACGCAAGGCTCCAAGGAAGGAAAAAAGCTAAGCTAACGACGATTCGCCGCGCATTATTCGGTGAGACGTGCCAGCCAGATTCCCTCCATTATCCTAATATCCACTCTAATACGAACCTTTGTTATAATTCCAGTGTCTCGCAAGTGTCAATACAGAAAGTGCAATAATTATTTAGCTAAGGACATCGCTCAAACTGTAAGTACTTTGCTCCTCTTTTCGTAAACCACCAATATGTCGAAAACTGATTTGACTGTGCCTACATCTCCCTTGTTAGACCCTACTTCTCAGGTAATTAAAGAGTTAATTAGGCAAAGGGGTACATTGAAAGGTAGATTGACAAAGCTAGCTGCCTATGTAAATTCTTTAGATGTGTCAGATCATACTAAAAGAACTGAACTGAAACTACGTATGCAAGGGGCGGCTACTTTACTATCTGAATTCAATCAAGTTCAAATCAAACTAGATGGGATCTTACCGGAGTCAGACATGGACATTCAGTTAGAAGAGAGAGATAACTTTGAGACAAAATATTATAGTATAGTTGCCCAAGCTAATTGCATGACAGATGAGAAGTCCAGCTCTAGTCAAGATATAGATAGTCATAACCATGGTGTGTTTCGGACGGTTAAGTTACCTACCATCTCATTACCAGAGTTTGACGGATCGTATGAACAGTGGCTTGAGTTCAAAAATACTTACATATCCCTTGTTCACAATTCAACACAAGTAAGCAATATTCAGAAGTTCCATTACTTAAAATCAGCCCTAAAGGGGCCTGCTCAAATTGTAATTAATGCATTAGAATTTACACCTGAAAATTATTTAACTGCGTGGGAATTATTATTAAATAGGTATGATAATAGCAGACTTCTTATTCACAGCCATGTTAAAGCCTTATTCAATATTCATAATTTAACTAAAGAATCATCAGCACTATTACGCAAATTAATTGATACTATCATGAAAAACATTCGTGCCTTAAAGTTGCTTGGCGAGCCCACAGAACACTGGGATACATTGCTAATATTTATGATTATTTCTAAATTAGATAGTACAACTGAATGTGAATGGGAAAAATATAGAAGTGACCGGTTATTACGTGACACTCAAGATAATTCCATAAAAATTAAATTAGAGGATTTGCTGCAGTTTTTGAAAGGAAGAGCTGACATGTTAGAAATGTTGCAGGTGTCACACTCAAGACCTACACATGAACACCAAAAATCAAATAAACATTCACAACATATCAACAAAGTTCACTGCAATGTTTCAACTACAAAACCTGACAGCAAATCTTTCAAACGAGTATGCCCATTATGTAATGCAAGTCATCCTATTTATTCTTGTAAACAATTTTTAGATTTAAGTGTAGATAATAAGATAAACTTTGTTACAAAAAACAAACTATGCGAAAATTGTTTGCGTCCTGCACACAGCGCTGATTCATGCCGGTTTGGGCCTTGCAGGAAGTGTAACTCCAAGCACAACACACTCATCCATCGCGATTCCGACTCGACTGATGGTCAGGGCAATGTTACGGTGGCGCCAGCGCAAGCATATAACACGCGTGTGTGTGAGCTCTCTGATAAAGCACCATATGCGTCAGTACAATCTTACTCATCCCAGGTAAACAATGTAAATGCCGAGTGCAAGCAAGCGTCATTCATTGAACCGGTTTTGTTATCGACCGCGCTAGTCAATATAACAGATGAGTTAGGTGATTACATAACGTGCCGTGTATTACTTGATAGCGGTAGTCAATGCTGTATAGTACGTCAATCACTTTGTGATAAACTAAAAATACAATTAATACAGTCCACTCATAAAATACAAGGAATAGGCAACTCCATCACACAAAGTTTGCAATCATGTATAATAAATATTAACGCACGAAACGGAGATTATGCAACTCGTTTGCAGTGTTTAGTCTTGCCTCAGATAACGCCTAAGTTATCAACTATGGTTACAAACATAACTACAATCAATATACCCGCGCATATTGAGTTAGCTGACCCTGCCTATTTAGATGGGAATGAAATTGATATTTTAATAGGCGCAGACCATTTCTGGGACATTCTCATTCATGGAAAGATTCACCTCGACAGTGGGCCGGTGTTGCAAAACACAAAATTAGGCTGGATAATTTCAGGTCCTATTTACACTAATAATAATTTGTCAAGGAATATTGTTAGTTGCAATTTATCTCACTCAATTGACTTTCACTTGTCAAAGTTTTGGGAGGTGGAGGAAGTCACGTCTAATTTTGATACACGGTCAGATATCGAGCGCGCATGTGAAGACCATTATGTTAAAAATACTACACGGACTCCTGAAGGGCGTTTTTGTGTAAAAATTCCATTTAAAGAACCTCCAACATTATTAGGAGAATCTTACACACAGGCACATACGCGTTTTATTTCTCTTGAGAAAAGACTTCAACGGGTGCCTACTTGTAAAAAATTATATACACAATTTATAGACGAGTATATTGAGTTGGGTCACATGGAACGCATTGATAAATACAATGACGTTAATTATTTTATGCCGCATTTCTGTGTGTTTAATGAGAATAGTACCACAACTAAGTTACGGGTCGTGTTTGACGCTAGTGCTCAGTCATCCACTGAGAAATCTTTGAATGATTTGCAGATGGTAGGCCCTCCCATTCAGGGTGATTTGATGTCAATTTTACTAAGGTTTCGAGAAACTAATTACATAGCATGCGCGGACATAGAGAAAATGTACCGGCAGGTGTTGATTAGTGAGGATCAACGGGACTTACAGTTAATATTATGGCGTAAAGATCCCGCCGCCGCATTAGATGTTTATCGTTTAAAAACGGTCACATACGGGACCTCATCGGCGCCATTCCTGAGTGTTAGGTGTCTCAAACAATTAGCTATAGAATGTGATGATCCTGACGTCACTAGGGTTATAAATAATGATTTTTATGTCGATGATATGATCTCGGGATCAAATGACAAGGATAGATTGTTGCAATTGTGTGAAAAAACTGCACATGTTTTATCTACTGGTTGTTTTCCATTGCGCAAATGGGTATTTAATTTTGACTGCAGTGATTTTCCATTATCATCACACACTTCCAAAAATCTTTCACTAGGTGAACAAACACAGTCAAAAACATTAGGTTTGAGTTGGCTTAACCAAACAGATGAACTAAATTTTCAGTCAAAGGTTGAAATACATGTAAGTAAGTTTACAAAACGCGTTATTTTATCTACGGTCTCGCAAATCTTTGACCCTTTGGGGTTACTAGGCCCTATAATTATTAATTTCAAAATGTTACTGCAGGATTTATGGTTGTTAAAGATAGACTGGGACACACAATTACCAGATCAAATTATAAAGAATTTTAATAAACTGTTGTTTCAACTAAGAGATTTAGATAAATTACGTATACCTCGCCACACTATATGCAGGTGCCCCTCTCAGTTGGAATTACATGTGTATACAGATGCCTCACAAAAGGCATATGGTGCATGTGCTTATGTACGTTCCTATGATGCCCGCCAAGACAATCAGTGTACAGTTAGGTTATTATGCGCAAAGGGTAAGGTAGCACCCTTAAAACCTTTAACTATACCCAAGCTTGAATTATGCGGTGCATTGACAGGAGCTAGACTATGTGCTAAAATTATTGAGTCACTACGTTGTAAGTTTGATAGGGTCGTACTGTGGACAGACTCAACTATAGTGCTAGGGTGGTTACGCATGGCACCCAATCAGCTTAAGACCTTTGCACAGAACAGGGTAGCGGAAATACAGGAGCTCACTAAAGAGTTTGATTGGCGTCATGTAGATGGTGTAGCCAACCCTGCCGATTTAGTGTCTAGAGGTCTTGATCTGAGTTCACTCACATCTTCAAAATTATGGTGGGAAGGTCCTCAATATTTGCAAAATAGCGAATTTCAAGCCAGTTCCGATGAGACATACAAACTCTCTCAAGTCTTGCCAGAAGTGAAGTCGTTAGATGTCCATAGTTTTGTGTCTCATGACAGTTCTAATCATTCATACTTTCCATTTTTCAGATTCTCGCAGTTTCCTCGCTTACAGCGCACCATGGCGTATATTAGACGGTTCATACACAACGCGCGTAAGTGTAATCTGAACAAGCGCACAGGTGCGTTGAGCGTGTGTGAATTGCGAGAATCTGTAAGTATACTTGCACAATTATCCCAACGAGAATCATTCGCAGAATACAATATACTTATAGAAGACAAATCGTTACCTAGGTCTAGCAGCTTAAACAAACTGAGTGTATTTATCGATGATTATAAAACAATTAGAGTTGGTGGTAGGTTGGCTAACGCAACTAAATTTGCGTATGATAAGAAACATCCAATTTTGTTATCAGCCAAGCACCATTTTACATTCTTGTTATTTTCATATGAACACATTACGTTGATGCACGCAGCACCTCAGCTCCTATTGAATTCTATTAGGCAGTCATGGTGGCCTATAGGAGGTAGGAATCTAGCAAAAAAAGTTGTCCATAAATGTGTGACATGTGTACGTTATTGTGGTAAAACTTTAAATCCAATAATGGGCAACTTGCCCGTCAATAGGTTTGAACAAGGCTTTGCATTTGCAATTACTGGTGTTGATTATTTCGGACCACTGTTCATACTAGACCGTAAAGGCCGAGGTTCTAGAATTATCAAGGCATACGGTTGTTTATTCATTTGCTTTTCAACTCGAGCTATTCATCTCGAACTGGTGGGTGATTTGTCGACTGATGCATATCTATTGGCCCTGAAAAGATTTATTTCACGTCGTGGCAAACCAACAAAAATTTACTCTGACAATGGTAGGAACTTTGTCGGTTTGATGACTGAATTTTCTAATTTTATTAAGAAATGTGGTGACGATATCAAAGAATTTGCTTCCGCTAATAATATTCAGTTCAGTTTTATCCCTCCATATTCCCCCCATTTTGGTGGTTTATGGGAAGCAGGCGTAAAGTCGAGTAAGTACCATTTGAATCGCGTGATTGGTAATATGCATCTCACCTTCGAAGAGTTGAGTACTGTATTGGCGCAAACAGAGTCGATCCTAAACTCCCGTCCTATATCTCCTTTATCTACAGATCCCAGCGACTATTTACCCCTCACTCCCGGCCATTTTCTGGTTGGCCGTCCACTCACTGCGCCAGCATGCGAGAACATCATCAACGTAGCTCAACATCGACTTTCTCGCTATCAGAGAGTTGAACAGATCCGTCAGCACTTCTGGACTAGATGGACCAAAGAATACGTGTCTGAACTCCAAGCTAGACACAAATGGAGCAAATCAGGAGATACACTACAAGAGAACACTCTGGTTTTAATTAAAGACTGCAACACTCCACCTATGAAGTGGCCTTTGGGTCGTGTTGTAAGAACCTATCCCGGAAAAGACGGCGTATCCCGAGTGGCGGACATCCGTGTTTCATCGGGGACCATCGTGCGACGCGCATTCTCACGGATCTGCCCCTTACCAATCACAGATGCAGCACCAGCTGAACAGTAATTGGAAGCCTAGCTACTTCCAAGGCGGGGGGCATGTCTATGCACATCTTCATCGGCGCTGCGCGGCGGTAAAACGAAACGCACCAAGGAAAGAAGCCAAGGAAAGAAGCCTCTGACAACTGACATTTAAGAACGCGCTACGAAACGAACATTGATAGAATTTATATCACAATATTTTCAATGCCTCCACACCACGGCAATAAACAGATTCAGATTAATTTTCTTGTAAGCCTCCAAGGTTCTACGACGTAGCTGGCTATAAAATATCCAAGTTTTGCTGAGTTTAACTTCATGTTACTTCATTTCATATAAGCTAGTGTTTCTATGGCAATGGTTTTGCCACGTGTCGAAATGTTTCTTGGAAATTGTAATACAAGGAATTGGAACCAATTACTATGTTTACATATTCACGCCTGTATCATGAGGGTAGGTAGAACCTATAGAATACCACGCGTTACCATACCTGTGTACCATCCACCGGATAAGTGTGTAGTAGTAGGCACTGCGTAACTGATCTTTTTGAAGGAGTTCACCAATTAATAAAGAAAAACTTTAAAAAAATACTTGAATTTCTTAAAACAAAGTCGAGGCAACCCTATTTCACACAGTTTAGTCTACAAGACATCGTTGTAGACTGTTGTAAATATAGTCCATCGTACTGGACTGACTTTGGTTTAGGTACTGCTATTATAAACCGCCTGTATATTCCTGTGTTTGGTTTCTTGTTCACTGTAGGTATTGTTCGTAGGTTCCATGACGCAACCTTGACTCATCCGACAGTCTGACCTTCTTTTGACTAATAAGCCTTTTAAATCATCATCAAGTTTTCCAACACATCTATTATTGTGTATGTGTGATTCTTGTCTCAATGTAATGATCTTCATCAGGTATCAGATGAAACTCAACCCTAAACTATGAGTCATAGGGGCGATATAACGTTACGGTAATTATTAACATGTCTACCTTCGTAAAATAATGTCGTCGTGCCTTCCCTTTGAGCGCCGCAGCCACATTCCTTCTTCAATAATTCCCTTTGCGGAAAATAATCAAAAGAAGTTATGTGCTATTACAAAGAGGAGGAAAGCAACCATCAAATTGGAATAAGTGAAATATTTTTAGATATTTCCCGTAATGATGGGATAATGGTTGCGGAAAAGGATATTGTAGGTAGCTTTTAAGTCATCTTTGTCATCTCAAGCACATTTGATAAAGAAAAAGATATTCATTTAAAAAATCCGGTGATCACATTTATTTTGATTTTTGATCCTCCTTATGGGGTTAAATTTTCATCGTTTTATAACTACACAATATTAATTGTTGTCACTATAAACGATAACGTCATGATAAACAACACTTACAAAATTACCAAATAATATCTAAATAATTATTTGTTTACACTTACGCAAAAACATTGAAGTAAAACAACTCTGCATAGAATTAATTGCGGTGTTTTAAATCCTAACATTTTAGCTGCTTAGAGCAGATTTACATTATTTTGCACGATAATAACTTGCGTACGTAACGTATTGTTAGCGAACCCATTAAAATCTCAATACACCGAAACAGTAGGGTAAATTCCCCATTTGTCGTCCTAAACCCGATTGACCGTCAAAAGCGTTTGCCGTGAGGACAGCGCTCCTTTTATGGCACATTAGCGACAAAGAAGGACTATTACGTCGACTGGATTCGCGTAACGACTCTCATAGTTCACGCTCAATCGTTGGATTAAGCCGCAATTTGTATCAGTCAGGAACTGTCGCGTTTACCCTATTTAACAGACGACAAACGGGATGAAAAATTCCATTGTTAACATAACATTCAATCTCCTTTACTATTTTCGTGTGGCCTTTATGTCTTGAAGGCGAAAAGTAATTTTCTTTTTAGTTTCTTCTAAAGCTAAAGTACCCTTGATATGAGGTTTTATATACGTACCTACTTATTTATAGTTGGTGTAGAAAAGGTGAAGTAGGCAATATTTGGTGAAAGCTTTGTATGTCAGCTTTAATACTATTCTAGAACATAGGTATGACAGAAAATGTAATCTTATTCAATGAAGATGATGTAGAAAATGAACTTTCAACATTTTTTCTTGGATCGTCGGACAAAAGTGTGTTTTTCAATATTGCATTTGAATTTATTTATGTTCTTTGTGCCGTTTCTAGAAATATGATTTGCTGTAATACATAATACACAGAGTAAGACTTCATCTGGTCTCGTGGAGCGATGACGTGCAAGATTGAGCCCTATGACGACATTGAGACTGATAATGATGAAAGCTAACCAGTGCAGAAAAAAATCCATCTTTGGAGTCTTTTACCAGCTATATTAGAGACAGTTTTCACTCTACCAAGACGCGATGTTTTACACTAAAACACTATAATCAGACCTTTGCTAGCCATTACTGGGCAATTCCGATATATTACAGGTAAACTGTATGTTTCCGTTTTAACGCTTCAGTTGACAGTTTGTTTAGCATGCTTTCCGTAGCACGGAGGGGTCGTGAAGCGTTAAGGATAGTCACCCATCCATATATAAACCTCGATAGTCGTACGAACACTACAAGGGTAACTGTATAAGGTTTTATCACATGCTCAAACGGTGAAGGAAAACATCATGAGAAAACCTGCATGCTTGACAGATTTTCTCGATATTTTTTAAGAGTATTATTCTTCAACAAATTTACATTTGTGTCGAACATTGGAAAAATTAAATAAAAATTAAACAATCATATTATTATATAGATAGCATATTAAGTCTACCAACCCGCAGTAGGCAAGCGTGGTGGATTATAGCCTAATGCCTCTCCAATGAGAGGAGACCCGTGCCCAGCAGTGGGACAATAACGGGTTGATGATGATAGGTTTTATGCTGGCCGGTTCGGTACTTATACAAACAATTGAAATTTAGTAAAAAATTTACACTACAACGTTAAGGTACGTCAACTTCTACGTTTGACATGACAATTGCTGTACTTTATTCTGTACAGTGTAGTGCTTATTAAGCTTAAGCACCTAACGTACTTAATATTATAACATACCGTCACGCCTGTCTTCCCTGAAGGCTAAGGCAGCGGTGTACTAATGTACACCCACATTCCGCCATTATGTTTTAGGTCCTATGTAATAGGGGCCGAACCTATTGACATCAAACTGGTCACAAATCCAAACTCCGAGTTGCTACTGTAAATTTTATAGAAAAACCCAATAACACTTTTTTCGACCTGGAAATCGAACCACAAACCTTGCTCAGCAGTCGCACTTACGACCACTACATCAACGAGGCAATGATGCGTTAATGATCCGTCAAAAAACTATATTATACACTGCAATATTCCATAGTCAATTGGTAAAAGTATATAAAGATTGAATAACACCACATTTTCTGTATCATGAAATAATATCGTCTATTTTTATGGTCGTTCATGTATTGGGGTGACATATTTGACCCGGATCGACCAATCGATTGAACTGTAATGGACTATTCGAATGACGAAATTTCACAACCCGCGTCACGTACACTGGGCCAAATAAGTGCGCGCTGTGATTTTCATTATGTTTGTTACGGCTTTGTTACAACATTTTTGGCTTAGTGTAAGTGCTTGGACTTTTTGAGTGTCACCGAAATGTGTTTTTTGTTGTGTAGTAGTATTTTTTTATTGTATCTTCTTCTGTGGAAGGAATAATTTGTTATTATTATGTACTCTTCACTTACTTCTTATGTGCTACTTACGTCTCATGATGGTAATATACTGTGATAAAATCTGACAAAAGTAGTTTTACATTTATATAAATACTAGCTAATCCGTTTAACTTCATCTTCGTCAACTAAGAGAGTGAGAGTGGTTTAAGTAATGAATTTTCCTAGCTTTTTTTGAATTTCCTAACATTTTTCATTTATGCTGCGCTCCTACTGATCATAGCGTGATGTTATATATAGCCTATATATAACCTTCCTCAATAAATGAACTATCCAACACAAAAATATTTTTTCAGCTCCAATCAGTAGTAACTGAGATTAGCGCTTTCAAACTAACATACAAACAAACTTTTCAGCTTTATAATATTAGGATAGATTATTTTTTAAACGTTAATATTTCGGACTTATTTATAAATTTATTAATTTATTGATGTAGGCTGCACAATGGATTGTATGATATTAACATACCATATAAATGTTGGTCAAAGTCGATTGCGTAAAACGAAAAAGACTTTTCAATATAACATTAACAGTGAAGAATTTATAATAACATTTATTTTAAACTTTTTCTTTCTTTCTTAACTTTCGTTTCTATTAGGCACATAATAACATGTAAATTTCTTTGACTTTTTATAATAATAATTGTCGACAAAAGCTTCAATCTTGCCAATCTGAATTAAGGAAAATTTGTTCGAAACTTTTCGAATAAGTCAAATTTTCGCACAAGTGAAAATTCTGTAAAGTTTTGTAAGTCGTCTAATTGTTTTATTAATCTTAGCTTCGAACGTTACTTTTTTTGGGGTGTTTAAATACCAGGCAACATATGGTTGATCCATTTGTATTAGATAGATAGACGTACTACGGGCCACGTTACTACTTGTCATAGAGTTGAAGTGGAGATTTCTCCTCTCTAATGTTATGATATGACTAACGTAACCTAATCCTAACATCATGTTCTCGCTTCTCTCAAGTAATACCAAATTACATAGAGTATGCATTTGTTATGTGTGATCGATATGTCGATGTAGTTGCTTCAGAGGTCAATGGGTAACTATTCTTACTGAATTATTCTATTCGAAGTACTGAAGTATTCTATTCAGTCATCTTAGGTTGTCCTATAAATAGCCTTTTTTTTTAAGTGCGGAAAATTCCTTACTGACCGTCCCGCCGCCTGGGGAGGCGACGAGGTGTGTCGGACTTCGCCCAACATGAGTGTGTGTGTGACCCTTCAACGCCACTAGCCCTATTGCTGGAGCTATGGGATTCGCGAAAGCATGCACCACAACCCCGGCGGGGTCCTATAAATAATCTGACAATTACTAATAGTAGTCAGAAATTGTTAATCCGTAGGATAAGTAATGTCTCGTAGCTGCGTTCGTAAGTTTTGGAGGTTTGAATGCAGCGTTGTGTTTAGTTGCTTTTGGGTAGACACGAACTTGATACTGAGAAAAGTCTCGGAGGATGATGTTGATTAGAAATGTTATATACCTAATATTATCATTTGTCTCTTATGAACGACATACACAAACATACATAAATGCACAAACATCAGGGGCAATATTGTTATATCAACCCCTGATGAAAATAAAAATTGTAATAATCTAAAAAGTTTTCTTTTTAGATTATTATCATCTTTTTCATCCAGACAATTGTGTCTTCTGTTTTATCTTTTACTTGTTACAAGAGTAACACCAGTTGTTTCTCTTAACAATTTACGACTGGTATTACGTAAAACGTCGTAAAGTATTTACTTCCTAGTAAAAAAATATATTGTAACACATACAATACCATTACGCTTTTGCTCCCAGTGCACATCTTAAAAGATGAAAATTACAGCGCTTGTAGTGATGTCCTATACACGCCTTTATCGATATCGATTCGATACGTCCATTAATTAAAAACGTTGGTTAATTTTTCCTTCAGTTAGAAATTAAGTTGAATAAGCTTTTCCACCTTAATTTACTGAACTACTGCTTGAAAAGATACAATCGTATCTTCTGTTTTTATTTATTTAATTATTTGTGTTGATATTGATATGATATCTGAGGAGAAAACTGTAAACTGCAGAGTTTACAGTTTTCGCCTCAGATTTAGAGTATTATGGCTACATTTCTTTGACTTGTGGCTAATACACACCACATTTTTTTTTGTAATTATGTTCTTGCTGCTCTTGACAACTAATTGCTTTCTTCTTTTTTAAACGTTGCTTTAGACTAGATTTTTAATCTGGATTAGGTACTTTTAGGCTATCCTAATAATATATTCTGGGGACCCTTTGAAGTCACGACTTCTTCCGCATAAGCTACTCGATTCTATTGACTCGGTCGCTATGCCAATTCATTATATTAATACCAAGAAACTAGACGATACAAGTTTTTTTTTCAAATCTCATAATAATATGATGATGATATAAGTTAAGCAATAATGTTTAATGATCCTCAATAAAATATTTAGATAGGTAGGTAATCAGCATCTTCATGGCATAAACTTTTTATAAGAACGTCTTTTTGCAAACTAAAACAAAATGGTTTATCGATGTATAAAAATGTCATCTCTAAAATCCCTTTGGGGAGTAGGAGTTCCTAAGAGCAATAATTTATAGGTACTAAAATCGCAATAAATAATACTTATAATATAATTTTAGTTAAATTTGATTTATCCAAAAACGTAATGTACATATTTAAAAAAAAAACATTTTTAACTTCATAAAACTGTGATATTTGTTTTTGTAACAGAACTATGGCACATTATTCAATCTCCAGTCGATCTAAAATTATATTTTCCAGACCCCAATTTATAGTTAGCCATCTGTCGTATTCAGCAATCATATTTTATCGATATCGAGGGGCCCATCACTAAGATCGAAGTTTAGTGGTGCATCAAATTGAATGTATTCATAAAAACTGGAGGCGGTTGCTTTTATAGTCGAAGTTGGTTCATTGTTGATATCACTGATAGTGTTTTGAATATATTTCAACGTTCAATACCTACGTAAAATACTTATCAATATAAAATATTCTATCAAACTTTTAGTTGATCGTAAATATACATATTCACGACGAATATAAAAGAGAAATATTCTAATAGTATCAATGTAATCTAACATTGTTTATTATGCTTACAACGTAATATTGCTATGTTTGTATAAATTATTAAAATATCTTATATTATTTTTGATATGCAATTTAAAGAAGTTAGTTCAAAATGTATCAGTTAATTCAATGCTTCATAGGCCGAGTGGCGGCAAAAATATTTGCTGGTGGCTCCTAGGTTTGATTAATTTGTTCTGTGACGGATTTGTTAGTGCTTGATTCAATTCAAATTACCCATCCATAAAAGATTGTTCAACGACGCTAGCTCGGAGTTTCAAATAAGAGGTTCATCTTCTATTAAAAGAGATTTAAAAGCTAGCTGAGTATAGCTAGGTAACTTCTAATATTCTAGTAATAGTTTTACAACATAGTTTATATGAGTGAATCTTTAAAGTTAAAATCCACGACTGTCAGAGAGAATAATAATAATTGAGAGAAGAATAATAAAGAGAATAATAATTGACTCTCATTTTACTAATACCGATTAATACCGAAGTAATTATGGAGTATAAGTTATCTGAAGTACATTTGCCGGATATTTTCAGTCTTTTTAAAACCGATCTAACAAGTTACAATGCTATCAACGACAGTCAAATCGCAATCGAACTACGGTCAGATTTCCCAAAAAAGGTCAAATGTCGTTTTGTAAATGTGTGAACACAACACAGTAATTTCAGCGTCCGATAGCCAAGCGTGACGTTCCACCAATGACATTATCGGAGCGTTTCAAACAAGCGAATACGTGTTGCCGAAACATGTCGTGTAAATGTATAAGCGTGAATTCCTTTCGGTGTAAAACATGTTGATGTTGCTGCGGCCACTGTATTCAGACCGATTGTAGCAGAGATTCGATGTTCGATTTTCGTACTGAAATCTGTATTATTTGTAGTAATTTGTACAGATCTTTATTATCAATAGATTGGCTGAACAGACTGAACAGTAGACAATACGTAGATTTGTGTCTTCATTATAATATATAATCCGATACAAGTCCACTGCTGGACAGCCTATGGCCTCTAAGATTACCACGATGGCAGATTTCAGCGACCTTTACTAGCTTTGTGTCTATCTATGATTAAATTTCCATTATCCATATATATGTGAGTCAACTTACAGATGTTTGATCCATAAAGTAACCAAACTCAGGACCTATGTATGACACAGAAGACAAAATCTCGTCTTCCTACACAATAGTGTCGTCACAATGGAGTAGGCAAAGTAATTTAATACAATGAATGTTTAACCGTTTATGGTGCATTTCGCTTAAGAAGTTCAGCCCCGTTTATGTTACCACGACTTGATAGCTAATAAATATAAAACAAAGTGAACCTTTTTTATGGTTATAGACTGTGTCAGTACCGCCATCAAAACTGACAACACATATTGTGAGAACATAAATTGTTAGCTATAGAAAACGGTGAAGGAAAACATCGTGAGGAAACCTGCATACTGGAGAGATTTTCTCGATGGCATATGAAGTCTGCCAAACTGCAGTAGGCGTAGCGTGGTGGACTATAGCCTACTCCCTCCTAATCGGGTGGGACAATAACAGGTTGATAATTAAATTGTTAGTTAAATGCACAATATTTTTACAATATTTATTGATCAATGAAGTGTAAGTGTATTCAAATAAAATAACGATAACCTACGTTATTACACTTCAAAACCGTTTCAAGTGAGTAACTAATTTATTAACGGTCTATAATATCACAGCTGTAAGGGGAGTCTTTTAATTTATTATGCTTTTTAGTTCTCTTTGATCCTCATCTAAAAAAAAAAATAGAGATTTTTTTAAATAAATATTCATTTTGCAGATCTTATAGCAGTATACGGTAAAGTGTGATGTTCCATTTATTTTACAGCATACACAGTCACGGACGGAATTCCGTAGACGGTGCAGTCAGTCTGTGTGTATATGCTGTAAAAAATAGTTCAATTTCAATATCTAGTACTCAGTGTAAGTGCAAGAAATATGTGAACGTTACTGCATTTATTTTAAAAGCTGCGGCAGCCTGGTCGTGTGACCATTGGACTCAGATGTCAAAGGTTTCGAGTTCAAACCCCAAATACGCACTATTGAATCTTCGGAAGTTATGTTCCTATTTATCACATGCTCAAACGGTGAAGGAACATATCGGGAGGAAACCCGCATGCTTGAGAGATTTTCTCGATGGCATGTGTAAGCTGCCAACCCGCAGTAGGATAGCGTGGTGGGCCATATCTTAATCCCTTTCTAATGAAAGAAGACCCGCACCCAGCAGTATGACAATAATGAATTGTAGAATAAAATAAATAAATATAAAATAAATAAATATTTCTGGACATTATGACACAGCGCCATCTATTTCCGAGCTAAGCAACAAGGCTTGTGTTACGGATATTAGTTGGTTGATATACTACATACATACTTTTTTTTTGTAAATACGTATGTACATATTATACCTACATAGAAACATCCATGACTCGGATACAAATGTCCATGCTCATCACACAAACATTTGTCCCTACCGGGATTCGAACCCGGGACCCGTAGAACAGAAGGTAGCGTCCACTACCGCTGGGCTATTTGGGTCGTCTGCAGTTTCGTTACAAGCAATACAACAAAACTATGATTTAGCTCTAGCTAGTAGTTAAGTAACCTTACTGTATGCATTCTAAAACTAAGCTGTATGTTCGTTAATCCAGCTATGTTTCAAGTGATTGATGCTAATTAAACCTCAGTTTGGCATAGGACGTAAATCGTTCGGTTTTCAGTTCACATTGAGCTCGGGTATTTGGCTGATGATTGTGATATCATGCACAAACTAATTGCAACATTCCATTTGGAAGCTTTGATGCAGTTATATGTATAGTTTTTGTGTTATATTTGAATTTTGTGTTTATTAGGCGTGCCATTAGGCAACTAATGGTCAATATGTTTTGTTTAATCGTTAGTGTTGAGCGTGTTTTTACATATATTAAAAAAACACACATAATATATATTACCGTTTTTCTATTAGGTACCTTGCTTAGTATAATTTTTTCTTTGGACTTAGCTTCAAGTAACACCCTACCTACCCTAGCCAGCGGGTCCATGGGGAACATACATACCAACATAAATTTTTATATAAACCTATAGATCTCTGATCAACCAATTTACAATGCAATCGGAACCGTGTCTAGACACGGGTCTCCTCTCATTTGATAGCAATTAAACTATAGTTAGATAGCAACCAACACGTTGATTGCCGGTTTGTAAACTTCTCAAGTCATAGAGAAAATTGCTGAGGCATACATGTTTCCACATAGTGCGAGCATTGCAATCGAACTTGAGATCTTTAACTTCTCAATGCATAGGTCACGTCACTAGACTACTATATTAACAGCCCGATGTTACTGTTCCTATTTACTGAGATCGCATTACTAGATAAGTCAACGATTGTAACGAACGTTTAGTTAATATGAGTGATTATAGATATGCATATACATATATATGACTATAGTGAGATTACATCTGAGTAACGAGGCCCATTAATATCCCCATCTGGCCCAATTGAACCATAATTACAGAGTTGGAAATACCCCTATAATAACTTCAATTTAAATTCACTGATTTTGAGTATATCTGTTGGTACATATTTATATTACGTTAATAAAAAAGAATCTTCATGTTCAGATTAAGATTCTTAACTTGAAGTAGTCAAAGTTTGTACAATAATCACAAACTATTATCAATGATTGCCAATTTTATCAATTAGGTTTAAAAAAATATTGTAATCTTATGTTGTAAAAGTTAGGTACAATTTTGACAAGATACACAACCTGGTTCAAAGATTTTTTATCTTATTTTCGTATCAATGCTTTGGTTTTTCTTCATTTCTCATCTACACAACAATAATGTGTCTCAGGAAAGCATGGTACTGCTAGATTTTAGTATCATAAAATATTAAATTTAAAAAGAAAAATAACTATATTATTATAGAATACTGAGATTCTTTGCAGCATCTATGATCACAGGTAGACAAAGATGTTGGAAGTCTTGACGTTACAATTTTTTTATTATTTTAATGAAGTGGTGATTTAGATTAAAATTCAAAAGCAAAATAAAATTACCTTCAGAGGTAAAAACATAAATCAAATAAATTTTTCAATATAATTTATTAATTAAGCACAAACATAATTAAATAAATATACCCTTTGTAGTAAATATTTAAGTGATCTACATACAAACGAACAACACTTTTACATGGAAGAAAGGCGATAGGAAATAAGGCGTTTATCCCAGCTAGACTAGGTACACTTATAGTAAAACACAAAGTATTTACTATTTCACAATAAATACATATGTATTTATTATTAGCTGCCTCCTGCGTCTTTGCCCGCATGGTATATAGATAAAAAGCCTATGTGTTAATCCAGGTAATAAACTGTATGTATGCAAAATTTCATACAAATCTGTTTAGCGGTTTTTGCGTGAAAGAATAACAAACATCCTGAAAGGATTCTGAAAACTCTGCAACTTACTCTCTAAACTCTCGCTCTTCTCGAAAGAGCTCACAGAACTTATTTTATTTTGAAATTCTTGATATTCTAATAAATACGTCAAGTGTGCCTATCTTTTCACCTGTGCTCGTTACCTCCCAGCCTCCTTCAATCTTACCTTTATCGAATTTTATATCAAACGGAAAATATCCATTGAATGTCAAATTTTTAACTGAAATATATCCCTGAAAAAATAATTTTTTTTTAGATAGACGGTCAGTTCTTATCTAAGGGAAAAATGGAATCCTTATAAGAGTAGTCCGTCCATCGGTCTTGGTCTGGCAAGACACGTTTTCTCAGAAACGCAGTGAGGTATCAAGTTGAAAGTAATACCAAATACTTGCCTGGGGTCCAAAGTTAAAGGTTCCTTGGAGCTTTTTTTATTATTATAACTAGATAAAATGTATTGCCAATAAACACATTTTATTTCTTACTTTTTTCAAAAAGCAAGAACACAGGCACAGTTTGATATAAAAGCGTTTTTTCGTTTAAATCTTTTTTTACGTAGGCGAAGATATTATAAATGCGAAAGTGTGTGTCTCTCTGTTACCTCTTCACGCTATTACCGCGTAAAGGTTTCAGATGAAATTCGGTATAACGATAGTTTGAATCCCGAGGAAGGACATAGAATAGTTTTCATCCGGGAAATCAACCCTTAAAAGGGCAAAAATGGGGTGTGGAAGTTAGTATGCGGAATTGATAATTAAGAAATAAATAAAAGTAGATTAATAATTCTACGCAAATGTAGGCTAGTAAAATAAACATTTAATATTTACCGCAGGGCTGGGACATTGCGTGATACCAAACCTGGCTACAATAGGGCTGAACCATTTATTGTGAAGCACAAAATCACACCACTTGTATCGTAAATCCATATAACTGCGAATATACTGGTTGTATTTGCTCCTATATTCGTAAATACTCAGCGTCATCTGCATGAACAATACAAAATATTAGTTATATGTATTTGACAACCCAATTAGTCCAGCGGTAGTTAACGCTGCCTTCTGTGCTATGGGTCCCGGGTTCGAATTCCGGTAGGGACAAATGTTTGTGTGATGAGCGTCAACATTTGTATCCGAGTCATGGATGTATCTATCTATAATATGTATGTATTTACCAAAAAAAAAGTATATATGTAGTATATCAACCAGCTAGTATCCGTAACACAAGCCTCGTTGCTTAGCACGGAACTAGATGGCGCTGTGTGCCATAATGTCCAGGAATATTTATTTATTTATTCATTTGTTGTTTCAAATATTTTTTTAACTTACAGTTAGATTATTTCCCATTGAGGTTTTGATAAATGCCCCAACGTTAAACCCATAATCTCCTTTTCTGCTAATTCTTCGTACATTTGCCGTGAAGTTAGATAAATATTTTTCATTTTGAAAAGTTATTAATGTTCGTTCCGGTATCAATTTGATACACTAAAAATGATTTCGAAATAATTTTATTATAGTCTTAATATACTAAACATAAATTAAAAAAAAATCCTCACCAAAAACAATAAAATTTATCTCTATAATGTTTCTACTCATCCTTTTAAGATTAATCATAATTTTTTTGGCCTGCAACCTACGCTGCTATCTCACAATATTAAACAAAACGTACCGAGAAAGTTACCTAGGTACTTGATAAATAAAATACTAAATTTGACTAAAATTCAATTTTTCAAAAAACTAATTGAAGATAAAATATTGACATCAAACTGCAGTTTTTTATGTTAAACCACAAGAATCTAAAGAGACCAGATCCCTTAGCCAAGCTTAGAAACAACAATGCTTCAAAATAAAATATACGACAATGACATAAACCTACGATAATTTGGATCTTATTAATGATCATCAACCTAATTATTCAAGAGAAGTTGGCAGACTTCACATGCCATCGAGAGAATTTCACGGGTATGCAAATTTCCTCACGATATTTCCCTTGACCTTTTCAGTTTGTGATAAATACGCATGTAACTATTGAAAAGTCAGTGGTCTACCTTGGAACGAACTTAAAATCTTCGCCTTGAACATGAGATGATTTTGAGTCCTCTGATCACAGCACTAGGCTATAAAAGAGTACTTAATTGATTGAGTACACAATTTCAACTTAGATCAGCGCTAAATTTTGGGGCTACGAGACAAAAGTGTAAATACAAAAGTTGTAGATCCTTTTATTAGCTACAAGTTTGCATTTTAACTTTTTAACTTTTTTGCATAGGACTAGTTTTACCGGAAATCGAGGTAAACCCGACCTCACGTTCACGTTCACCCCCATCCATTTCCGACCTCGGACCGCCCCTAAATATTTTTCCTATATTTTTTTTTTATATTGTCTTCTTATTCATATGGGTTTCATCCTACTATATTTTTTTTTGGTTTCGATAATTATCGGCACTGGTCTAACTTGGCTAGTGCCAGGTTTTTATTTAAAAGCCAAGACCATACAGGACAAAACACGAATTATAATTACACTTACATTATATGAATTTGCAATAAAAAGTTGAAAAATCACAAACACAAGCACGAGCATCGTGACCGGATACTGAAAATGCTGTAATTTATGAATCTCATAAATACATTTATAATGTAAACCCTAATGTTAATGGACTTTATTCATTTGGATGAGATTGAATGATACGATAAAATACATAATAATTATATTGATCTCAAATATAGATTAAATGCATTTTGTTTAGTACGCTGTGAGAATATGACGACTTTACTTTTTAACAAAGGATTGAATAAACTATTTGCCTAACTATTAATACTGAGCAGTCTCTTTTTAACCAACTTCAAAAAAGAATGAGGTTCTGAATAGGACTGTATTTTAATTTTTTTGAATGGGGGCTATACCGGACTAGGCTAGCGTGGTGGTCACGCTAGCCTAGTCCGGTTTGGCAGAATATACGTACGTCATCGAGCAAAACTCTAAGTCGTGCAGGTTTCCTCGCAATAATTTCCTTCACCGTTTGAGCATGTGATAAATACAAATATAACTTTGCCAAGGCAGTGCCCCCCTATTACAGGACCTAAAACATGCCGGGTGAAATGTCGGTGTACTATAGTACACTTCTTGCTAATCCTTCGGAAACGTCAGGCGTGATGGTATGTTAAGTTACTAATTAATAAGTATTCTTGTCAGCCAATGGCTTGTCATCATCATCATCAACCCATTAATGCCCCACTGCTGGGCACGGGTCTCCTCTCATTTAAGATGGATTAGGCTATAGTCCACCACGCTAGTCAACTGCGGGTTGGCAGACTTCACATGCCATCGAGAAATCTCTCACGCATACAGGTTTCCTCACGATGTTTTCCTTCACCGTTTGAGCATGTGATAAATATGCACATAACTTCTGAAAAGTCAGTGGTGCGTGGCCGGGTTTGTAATCGAGACCTTTGACAGGCCTGTCATCGTGACTTCAAAATTCGTGAACAAATAAACATCCAAGTATGGAATATTGTGTTAAGAATATTTATGGGGTCTCACTCTAATCTCCCTATTTACCGTTTTTACTGCTGAACATGGGTATACTCTGCTTGGCACGGATTATAGTTCACCACGTTCTAGCCATTCCGGTTGGTAGACTTCACACGAGAAAAGTAAATATCTCGCTTTTTAACCGACTTCCAAAAGGAGGAGGTTATCAATTCGACAGTTGTTTTTTTATGTTTGTTACCTCATAACTGTGGATTGTGTGAACCGATTTAAAAAATTATTTTTTTATATGAAAGCTAATGCTTTCCGTGGGGTCCCATAAAAAATTTTTGAGGATCTGATGTGTGGATCCTTGGGAAATCCAGAGAAACCCTCAAATTTTCTACGTAGATAACGCGTTTATTGTTCAACCTTTTACCTCATAAGTGTGGATTCGGTGAACCGATTTTAAAAATTCTTCTTTTATATGAAAGCTGATGCTACCCATGTGGTCCTACAAAAAAATGGTGAGGATCTGATGAGTGGATCCTGGGGAAATTGAGAGCAACCCTCAAATTTTCTACGTAGATGATGCGTTTATTGTTCAACCTCTTACATACTATCACGCCTGTTGTCTCCGAAAGGTTAGGCAGAGGTGTACTAATGTACACCCACGTTTCACCGGTATGTTTTAGGTCCCATGTAATAGTTGGCGAGCCTATTGCCATTAACCGGGCACGAATCCAAACTCCGAGCTGCTACTGAGAATTTCACAGAAAAACTCAATAACACTTTGCTCGACCTGGGAATCGAACCCAGGACCTCTTGCTCGGCAGTCGCACTGTATGACCACTAGACCAACGAGACATATAATACAAGGAACCTATTACAGACACAAAAAGTAAAAAATAAAATAAAATAAACTGCGTTAAAAAAACCGACTTCAAAACTAAAATAACTTAATACAGTTTTAACTTCATTTTAGTTCTACAGGTATGAAGACGGTGCCAAGCCAAGTATAGGTATGTACACCCATCGCGCAGTGTACAACCAGGCACTGGCACCGACTTCATACCTGTAGAACTAAAATGAAGTTAAAACTGTATTAAGTTATTTTTAACTTTTTAGTTTTGAAGTCGGTTTTTTTAACGCAGTTTATTTTTTTTATTCATACTTATCTCAGGCTTAGGTAATTGTTTTATATTGACTAGAAACTTTTTAGTGCTTTCCTATATCATAATGTATTTGTTATAGAATGAGGTTAGCAATTAAAACCTATTTTAACAAATCTGCTTTAGCCAAAGCGTCCAAATATTGAATAACCTGTGCTTCATCAAAATCTAAAAAATATATCTAAAAACCAAGAAAATGTCAGACTTATATTTACAAAATAATATTTGGTAGTAATAAACTACATTATTGATAATGCAAGAAGACATAACATAATATATTCTGGATGTTTATAATTGAGAAAATAGTTAATACTGCAGATGGATTGGAAAAAAAATCACTAGACAAATTCGTACAATGTATCTCAATAAAAGCTGGTACCATAATAATTGGTGTCTTCGGGATCGTGTACGGCTTTATAGGATTATTTTTCTTCATGTCAATGTGTATAAACCATTCAGGTTGGAGATCAGTGTATACAGATAAATTTGACCTGTATGTATATTTATATTTCGTCTTTGGTTCAATAATGGTGATATTTTTCGTCAGTATTGTCCTTTTCACGGGCGTTTTCGTTAGACAAGATGCGCTTATGCTCGTGTATATATGGGGAGTTCTGTCACACCTGCTTATACTCTGGCTGACAAGTATTGGATTATTCATATACTGTCTGGCAGTACCTACCTGTTTTAAATGCCAGGGTCCTGGCTATGTCATGGTGATATTTATAGTGAGCTTTTTCTACTCTTTAGTTTGGCTGTATATGCTAAGGACGGTCAATACGTTTAGATTGAAACTGTAAATGTGTTGTGCACCTTTTGTTTAATATATGTGAAATCAGTGAGATTTGACTTTTAATGTAGCTGTTATTGTTTATTAAATGACTAGCTTCTATGTGCAGCTTTCTCCGCCTGGTATAGAGATAAATAGTTGCCTATGTGTTAATCCAGGTAATACACTACCTGTATATTGATTTCTTACACTTACGCGAATATTAGACATTTAAATAAAACTACTTTTTACCGCGAAAAAATCCATAAAAACTGGTTTTATTTCAACTATCTGTATGCCAAATTTCATCTAAATCAGTTGAAGAATAGCAAACATCCACATATTGTCTTTACCCGACTCGAAAAACGATCGGCGGTCGACATCGAACGTCAGAAAGAGGTTTATGTTTTTATATAAATAAATCTGGTCTAACTATTAAATACGACTACAAATAGGATTTCCTAAGATTTTCAGCCGGTAAAAAAAATATTCAATAATAATAATATTGCATTAAAATATGTTTTTGTGCATACAGTTAAGGAAGACGTTTTCAAATTTGCTTTCTTTAAATAGTATTTGTACAAAGACAAGTTTTTCTTTAACTTATATTAAACATCGAAGTAAAACAAGCATAATATATTATTGTTAAGAAAATAACATCAAACAAATCAATTCTTTGGATTAGAACTAACACTTTCTGTCTGTTATCTCTAATATTTGTTCACTCGAAGGACACAGATTATTGTATCCTCAATAGATTTCCTTGTCATCATCACATAAACACGGGACAATGTGAACAAATGGATGGACAAGGAAGGAAGTCAGCATCACTGAATGTCTTCATCAATTGTCGCATTTTATAACCTGATCAATGTAAGGTACCTGAATAATGTTGATTATTTGATTGTCCGACCAATTGGGCGAAGGAAATAGAATAATGGAACTCAGCACCATTCGAGAACAAAAACTATAATGAACTTCTCAAAGGACATTGTTGGATAATTTTATAAGGTTTCTTTTCAAATGTCGTTTATGTTTCCGTCATGAGAATTATGGTATGTGTTACGGCTAGCAGGCGTTATATAAAAATGGACTGTAGTGTAACGTTGCAGGTTTATTCGCTGTATTTATTTGTAAAAAAAAATCATTCGTCCGTTCGTGAAATCTTAAGGCGAGTGCCCACGCGCGGTCGGGCTATTGAACACCGACATTATCTCCGGTGGAGAGACATAATGCAACGTTACAGTATGAATATATAACACAAAGACATAGCAACACGTTTGGATCACCAAAGAGTTTGATAAATGCACACCACAAACACAAATTCGAATTGCAAGCTGATATTGAGAATTTTATGGAAAAATGCCTTGTTCCTATATTATAATAATATGATAAATGTTATATTATGAGTGTATATATGGTCGGTAATATAGGATTCGAAATGGATGTGGGCGAGGCAAAAATGGTATGCAGGAACCGTAGCGCATATGAATCTGTAGTTTCTGCCTACCCCCATGGGAAAAAGGCGTGAGTGTATGTATGTATAGGATTCGCCGCCAGGCAGGCAGTTACATTACAACAAATTATTTTACAAATAAAAACAGTAGTGTGTGTAATTCATACTGAACGCTAAGTTCTCGTAATCTATTAGCTCTTAATTTTATTCTACGCCTTGGCTCTCTGCCAGGTACCCAAGTGATATACTGAGTAGATATCGACCAGGTCAAGTGTACCAGTGAACTGGAACGAAGCGTATGTAGTAAAAGAAGGTTTTTATCAGCTATGTGGAAGTGCCGCACTTCTACTTACATACAGTACCTACTGCATCTCGATGGAAGCATGACTTTAAAATGCTCATAATTGTTATGGTCTTCTAATGATTTCTTACATTTACGTAAATGCGTCATAATTTGTCACCTAATATCAATATGCATGATGTGCATTGTTTGAACTCGAGACCTTTGAAATTTGAGGTGTATCTACTAAGTACTAATATCCACATATTGGTTGATTGTTATTTATTGCGGTTATAGTTTGTGAGGTATAGAGTGGTTAGCTGTAGCTTAGCGTTAAATTAGAAGTCGATTTATAAAGTTACTAAAAAAAACATTTTATTTAATTATTTTCAACTAGTTTTTGCTCGCGACTTTGTCTGCGTAAAATTAGTAATTTTATTTCAACTCCCCTTTTCCTCCTTTTCAGGAATGATATCCGGGATGAAAACTTCTATGTCCTAATCCTATGACCTTACCCGGGACTGAAACTATCTCTATACCAAATTTCACCTAAATCGGTTCAGCGGTTATATCGTGAAGAGGTAATTGATAGACAGACAGATAGACACACTTTTGCATTTGTAATATTTGCATGGATTAAATAGAACGGCCGAAACCAACTATTTTAATAATTTCTAGTGCCCAACTTAATTGAAGATCAATCCTTCTCTATAATTAATAAATTACTTAAAATATTCACGTGATAAAATAATAACACCAAGCCAACAAAAACACAAAATTTACTCGTACCAATGCTTCGTATTATAATTATAACAAATAGGTATAACAGTACTGTTCTTGACGCACCACGTACTTTGTAGCGTTTATTTATGAACTAGAAGATATAATGTAGTTACTCACGTGACCGCTAGGGGCGCTGTAAGACGGTGTTATGTTTTCCTTCACGGCGCGGCGCTACCAGCTACCCAACGTTCATTCTTAGTAGAGCCACAACGATCTCAGCGGCTCAATAAAGAAATCATTGCTACTATCTGAAATCCTGAATCCTAGTTATAAATTCATCACGAAATCCTTTAACAAACGCTATCATTGTAAAGCAAGCTTATCTGTTTGCGCAACAAAGCTCAGATGGGCCGTTAAGTACCCATCAAATAAAGCCTTCAGAATTAAAGTATCTATAGCACGAAAGCCTAAAATCCTTAGGCTACAATAAGCTTAATAAATTACTCTGTCTTTGTTAAGGGGATATTATATTAAATGTGTGTTCATATTTGGTTTGTTCTAGTAAGTTCGTTTCATGATAACGCACGCCGTAGCTCCTATTACATTCGTATAAGGTTCAAATTGAAACGATAAAATGAAAAAGAGATAATAAACATACAATACAGCACTGAACGGTTAGGAAGACTATTGCGTACAGTTTAATGATACCTACCTAAGTTTTAATTCTCATTTAACAAGAGGCGACTCTATTGCATCTTAATCAGGCACATAACTCAGAGATGCTATTTCGAATTTCCAAGCAAAACCCATTCATTACACTTGACTCGTCTTAGGATTCGTCCGAAGACCTCAAAGCTCGACAATCGCCTTTGGGTCTACTAGACTAATTAGGCAGATTAAAAATAATAAACCCTGACATAATCACTATTATTATTACATTAGAGTTTATAGTAAATAAGAGACAAAATCATATCCCATAATCATCAATACCGGTCGTTGTGGAAATCTTTGGGAGAGAGACATGATGATGAAGAGACTGTATTGTATAGTTATGACATTTTTGTACGCCAGGGCTGGCATGAATATGAAGTTCACATTTTATCATTTACCACCATTGTAATTACCATATTCAAGCAAATAAAGAAATTTGAATTTGAATTTGAATTTGAATTTGAGACAAAAATTGCTTATACATTGCGACAGTGCAAAGAAAATTGTACTAGGCAATCAGAAAAATAATTCTTATCCAATTTCGGAAATGCATTTGAATACGTCTACAGATGTTATTAACAATATAGTTCGGAAGCCAGACGCTTCTAACGAAAATTTATTTTATGAATCTAATCTCCCCAAGCGACAGGCAATTTGTCCAAATTTATATGTAAATTCAATAATTTTGATAATATTCCCCTAAGCTAATGTGTCGGGGTTGGGAGAGATATTTACTCGTTATTTAATGCAAAACCAGGAATGTTTTATTTTAAAACACCTTTTTGTTTTAAAACATTCCTTCATTCATTGTTTCCTTCACTGTGTGCCTGTTCGTGTAAGTGTCCGTACCTTTTAGCAGAACCGGATCAAATGCTCTTCTTTCTTGTCTTCGTCATCATCGACCCAAATACTGTCCCGCTACTGAGTTCCAGTCTACTCCCATTTAAGAAGAATTAGGCTCTATCACGCAAGTTGGCTTGGGTGAGACCTATGTCGAGCAGTGGACGTCTAACGGTTGAAATGATGACGCAAGTTGGCAGACTTCACACGCGATCAAGCAAATCTCTCAGTCATGCAGGGGTTTCCAACATTTCTTCTTCCATCATTTAAGCATGTTTTAAATAGGCATGTACATACTTATCTCATAAAAGTCAGTGATGCGTGCTTTAGGGTGGAACTCCAGACCTTTGACTTCATAGACTGGTCATACCATTAGGCTATCATAGCTCTTCTTTTTTCATGTTGATACAGTTAATTTTTGGTCGAAGTTATTTATGTAAATAAAAATTCAAACTATCTTCCCCGAAGGGTTAGGCAGAGGTGTACTAATGAACACGAACATTTCAACGGTATGTTTAGGTCTCATGTAACAGGGGGCGAGTCTATAGCCATCAACCAGCCACGAAGCTAAACTCCGAGCAGCTGCTGAGCATTTCATAGGAAAACCCACTAACTTCAATCTCTCAGCAGTTACACTTAAAACCACAAGACCAACGAGGCAGACAAATTGCAGTACTATAGGTAATATTAATGTTTTTAACCCTTTGACCGCCACGTAAATAACGAAAAAAAATGTTCCCTGCGCCACGCTACGGTAAAATAGTTATATTTTTGTCGACATTTGCCGACGAAAGCGTCGTGAGCACGTTCTGATTTGTCGAGTATAGCCGACCGTGACGGTCAAAGGGTTAAGGTTTCACGATTTTTATACATTTGAATTATTATAGACAACGGGTCTAGATCGTGTAGTTTTATTGAGGTATAAATACCTTTTTACTATATTATTTTGATGGCATATCTATCTGATTATCTTCATCCAGTATTGTATGTAGATTTTGAAGAAACAAACTGACTCATTTTTCCAGATTCCATTTAGTATTGAGCTGGAAAACTGCAAAACTATTGTGTATGTATATGTTAGGTCATTGTAGTTAATGTCTGAAGAATTATGCATACGGTATTATTCTGTTCTTACTAATTTGACTATTGACGATTTAAGACATTACATTGACCTCGCACACCATTGCCTGAACATTGCATCACATCAATACCCATTATTTAAAAAGCGTGTCTATGGAGTTTCTTCCTGTTTCTTCTCCATAAGATCGACTTCTTGGAACCGTGCAACTAGAATCATAAAAGTGCTTGAAAAAGTTTATTTGAAATAAAAGCCTTTTGATTTGATTTGATTTGATTATTAATTGAGGAAGCTAGAATTTCTAATTTCCGTCCTTTTTTAATAAATTATTTTATGGTACGCCAATAAAGAAACTGTAAAGTACGTAGAAAAATACGAATATTAAAAATAAATATACAAAGCAAATTCTCAAAACATTTCAAATGCAGCAAAGTAACAAATTTAATATTATTTTCCTTGAAATTCCATTGCTCCACTCGTCATGACAGTTAGTGAGAAACATTTGCTTGTCACAAACGATTTTGAACTTTAGGTCATTGACACAAGACTTACCTGGTTCTGTTAACACGGTCTCAGGTGTTTGCCCTGCGTGAGAATTGAAGAATAATTTTCGAACACCTTTTTCGAAAACACTTTTTTTATTTATTAAACTGTGTTTTAGTGTAAATGTGTGAATGTAGGCGAATAAATAATGGGATAGGATTTTCATTGTATAATGTAATTTTTCGAAAAGTTACAGCGCCATCTAGTTTCGAGGTAGGCAACGAATCTTGTATTACGATTACTAGTACTACATACTTTTTTCGTAAATATGATAATAATTTTTACGAAGTTTATCGGGGCGTATTAATACTATTTTATCCCGACGTTTTGGATCCTTTCAAGCATCAATGGTCAAGGAAAGACTAAATGAATGAAAAGAAAAAATATAATATTTGTACCTGCATGATGATGTCATGCTGGCCGATTTCGGCCACAGCCACTTATTAAAGGATCATCATTATCATCATAAACTCATTAACGTCTCACTGCTGGGCACGTCTCCTCTCATTTGAGAGGGCTAGTCCACCACGCTAGCCAATTGCGGATTGGCAGACTTCACATGGCATCGACACAAATCTCTCAAGCATGCAGGTTTCCTCACGATGTTTTCCTTCACCGTTTGAGCTTGTGATAAATACGCACATAACTTCCGAAAAGTTAGTGGTTTCGAAGAGCCTTAGGTTCGAACTCGACCTTTGACATCTCAGTCCACTAGTCACACCTCTAGGCTACCACAGCTCTCTATTATTAAAGGATACCTATATAAAATCAATCCATAAGGTGCAATTCCATTAAACTTTGCTTCTATTGGGATTCGAACTTGGTTTCCTTTTGGCGAATTATTACGAAAGCGTAGGTAGCAAAACCTACTTACCCATTTTGTATTTTTTTATTTGATCAATCTACTTACTCAATCATATTCTCCAAATACTGAAGGAGTTTCGAAGGCTTTGAAGAGGCTACTCGACTCAATTTCCTGAGTACTTTGTTTAATAATCTACATTTATTCCAAGATTGAATTCCGTGTCAACAGCTCAACAGGTGAAAAGGCTTATTTTTAGAAGTTAAAAAAAAGGACTCGTTTTTCCAATAAATCTTTATTGAGGTGTATCAACAGAAAAATAGACATAATACTGATGAACAGTAGGTGCATTTTCTATCGCATCTGTTTGTCGTAGAGCAAAATTTTATGGATTTCTAGTTGCTTTTATTATGACTTTATTTATTAATTTTCCACATTGCACGAGAATTTGTAAATGAATTTCACACACCTACATCAAATAGATAACGATAACTCGAGTGATTATTAACGCTTACAGTAATTGTAAAAACACTTATGATGTGCTAACTGTTTTAATCATTCCTATACTTAGGAATTTGGATCAATATTAAATCATATCTAATATCAATACACAATCGTATATCGATTATGTCAATAATAATCGATGTGCGATTCGATTTTGCAATGCCTTTTTTTGCGAGAAAAGAGAGTTTGTTTGGTATGTGGTTATGATGTAAACATATAGAGGTTACTCTGTTATCTATTTTAAGTAATTCTATGATAAAATACCTATTTTGTGACAACATTCAATCGCTTTTCTTCGTTAATTATTACGTGGTTTGTTCCGAAAAATTACGATAATATTATAATCATTTATCATCACTTAAACATACAAATATCGCTTCTTAAAAACTAAAATAAAAAAAGATAATTTAGAAGGAGTATATCAAATTAGAAATAAATCATTTTGTATTTATTATACAAACTTAAAATAAAATAAACTCGCTTAAATAAAATTACTACTTACAATTTCCACGAATCTAATTATATTTATTTTTACAAATTACATGAATAATAAAAAAATATTTACATAAAATCTCTGCATTCAATAACATAAATTAGTTTTTTATTATATCGCATAAATTGAATACTTAAATAATTAAATAAGGTTAATGTTGAGTAATTAAAGGGTATTTTTACTGCTACTTTATTCGATAACAATAAATAGTAATATAAAATATCCTAATATTCATTTTTGATCATGATCAAGATGTGGCCGAAAATGAATATTTTATTTGAATATCCATTTTCGATCACGTCTTGAATATTCATTAAAAGCATGTAGGTATCTTATGCGAAAGTTTCTATAAAAATAAATGTTAACATTCTATATCATCCTTTATCATCCTATATTAAAGTTTTCGTTCTAAATTCTTTTCACCTCTATTTTCTTACAAACCTACTGTTCGAAAATTACGAGGTTTACAATTGAAAGCTTTCGTAGTAATGACGTCATTGTTATGTTAATTTACGGTAGCTCCCAATTCACTGCGTCGTCGTATCGCTCCTTGTCCTTCAGGGATGAAAATAACTTAGTTTTCGCGATAAAGCCTGAAAAAAAAAACTCTCCTTTAGTGTCTCACTGTAGGACCCAGATCATCACACATATTTAGATGATGATGATTTAGATTATAGTTTATCAGGACGGCTTTTTTCGTATTTTATACCGTTTAAGCCTCATTTGTGCAAACGATACACAAAAACGGAATAAATAATAAGGCAGATGTCAGTGAAAACGCCGGGAGGGGGCGCCCTAGAAAGACATACACCGACCTAATTGGTGAACTCCTTCAAAAAGGTCAGGTACGCAATACTCATAACCGGCGCGCGTGCATGACGAGATGTATGAATGTGGACGAGGCAAAAGTGGTATGCAGGGACCGTAGCGCGTGGCATCCTGTAGTTTCTGCCTACCCCCATGGGAAAAAGGCGTGAGTGTATGTATGTATACATAAAAACAATATAATTAAACCTGTATGAAAAATATTCTCAATTTGGCCAATACGAAAAAGGCCGTCATGATAAACTATGTATAATCTAAATCACCTCTATGTGTAAGAGGTAATGAATACTTTTTTTTTTCAAAAAGTCAGAATTACGTGCCTTGGGTCGTACTCAACTTTTTATTTGGCTAAGTAGTTCTTAATGATATTTTAAGAATTTCTTAATTTAAAAGCTCAAGCTAAAGAACGATTTGAAATTTTCCATAATTTCAGAAAATAGCAATAATCTTTTTTTTTTAATCTATAAGCATTGGCACAAGTAACACGTAACACGATGCATTCATTATATTGACCAACGGGTTTTAATCAAACCCAGATTTGTTAACAACGATTTGTCAGGATGAAATAAATTTGAATGAAAAACAGGCTGACGAATATATTAAATTTTAAAAGGGTTTTATCCGATTCGGTTCGGCGAAAATTAGGTATAATTCGTCCTATAAATCCTTGTGGTTGCTTACATTTCTAGCTTTAAATGATTTTATTTAAAAGACGGAGAAGTACTTTTGCCTTTTTTCGCAAGATATTTGACTGTTCGTTCTATTGTTATTCGGTTGTCATATGTTTAATGTCAGACGTGTACGAACGTAATGCTAAAAAAACGATTTAAATAATTATAAATAGAACATATTCTTCTTCTTAGTCGTACACTCTTGACAGAGTGGTCGTGGTCATGGGTTGTCTTCATATTACATATTAGAACATATTAGATACACCTATAATAGTTTATCATCATCAACTTTGCCGTCCTACTGTTGAGATGAGTCTCTTTCCATTTCTGAGAGCGAATAGGCTATAGTCCATGACGCTAGCCTAGTGTGGGATGGCAAACTTCACAAGCTATCGAGATGCAGGTTCCTCACGATGTTTTCCTTCACCGTTTGAGCATAGAATAATATCTACGCATGTAACTTTAAAAAGTCAGAAGTGCGTGCCTAGGGATCGAACTCGGGACATTTGAATTCACAGTCCACTAGGCTATCACAGCTTTTTAACATTGCCAAATAATATAATTATGTATGTCAAAAATAACATCAAAGCAATTATAAAGGCAGAGTGGGATTACTTCCCAGTATAAGCTTTTCACAAGGAGTTTCCTTTCGCAATAAACATTTTTAATTGTAAATTACTCTCTGATATTAACATCGATATGATTTTCCAGAGAATAACGCAATTGTGTACTGTTGTACTTGAGCTCACAAAAGCCGGTAAGCCCGATTTAATAGGGAACGAGATTTGCTGTTCGGAGAAAGCGATAATTAACGATTGAACGAACTTGCCCCTGTACGGGTTCTGAGGTTATTAAACAAAGATTTCTCCTGAGGAAATAACAGAATATACCATCACGTGAGGTGTACTATTATTGTACACCCAATGATATAAAAAACTATCGATACGTTACCCGCTCTCTAAAATGGCAACAAGAAATCAAGGCAATTGCCGGGATCGCGCTTAGTGACGCACCAACCAACGTTGCGAGGGTTCGTCCCGAAAAAATAATTCGTGCTTAATGGTTTTATACTTCCTGAGAACAAGATGCCTTCATGTGTTTACAAATTATACTACAACAGTGAAAGATAAAAATGTGTCTTTCCCTTTCTTTGCACAAATTAGTAGCTGTCGCCATTTTGCATAGCCGTAATGTTCGTGCATGACGTGTCTATATAATAATATGTCATTGTGTATACCACAATATTTCGCCGCTATTTTCAGGTCCAGTGTAATAGGTGACGAGCCTATCATGAATCAGAAACTCTGAGCTGCGACTGAGAATTTCATAGTAAACCCAATAACACTTTGCTTGATCTGGGAACCAAGACCTTTTTTGCTCTGCAGTGGAAGTTACAACCTCTAGACCAATAATAGGCATTTAATAGAAGATAAATTGTAACATATGGCCGATGGGGCTTAAAGGTTCCCGAATGGCGACCACGTATTAGAAGACGCAGCGTGGGTAGACCCCCGGCAAGGTGGACCGACAACCTGGTCGCTGGAATCCGCTGGATGCGAGTCGCGCTGGATCGGTCGTCGTGGGGATCTTTGAGAGCCTTGTCCAGCAGTGGATGTGTAACGGTTGATAGGATGATAATATAATATTGGAGATTCTATAAAATATTGCATTTAATAATGAAGAAATATCAAAGGAACTACAGGCCAATTAGCAACACTGAACATAACAAGTACATACCGGAAAATAATCCAGTTCCAAACGCCAATACCAGTGTTGTCGCTAAAGCTATTAGTTGATACAACGCCTGGTCTGATGTGGATCTTCCGTCCTGTGGAATTAAATGTTGGTTTTATTTTTTAAACTAGCTAATTCTGACTTCATCCGCGATTATATTAAATGTGCGTCAAATTATTAAAGTTGACACACATTACTTCTAGATGTCACATAATTATGACGTCACAATTATACGGTATTTGGTGCACTACTTGGATATCACAGGTCAAAAACGCTAACATTTGCCAAATACAAATTATCAAAACAAGCGCATTGCCATCCGGCAATTAGTTTTAATTTTCATTTGCCCACCAGTTTAATTGGCGACATTCCCCTTCAAATCGGATTAAATTAATGTAACCTTCCTCAGTGATATCTTTCCAGATTAACTCAGAACAGAGTTCAACTCATTATTAAAGTCAATACTACCACTTACTGAATTAGAAAAAGAATTAGAAAAATGGCTTGTAAAAGCTGATAAGCTAAAAACTATATTGTACAAAAATACCCTACTGAAGGTGGCGTTGTGTGTGAGGGCGGTTTTAAACACTGTAGCATGGTTTGGTGCTAATACACAATGGGTTCTGATAGTTGCTGGGCTCATACATCATATTGCAATCCCAAGTAAGGATTTTGTTATAGTTGATGGTCGAAAGATCTTACGTTTCATTTTAAACTACATTATTCTCTTATCAGCATATCAAAAATTGTAAACGATGTCAATAAAAGCCTACGCAGATCGGGATGGCATGGCAAGGGATTTTGCCGTCAGTCAGCGCACACTAGCCGCTTAGATACCGCGGCATACCAGCGCCTTGCCACGGCATGCCACGGCGTGCCGCGGCACGATGAAGCACGCCTAGGCAGCTGCTGCTGCCGATACACTTTTAGTCTTCAGTTGCGTTTAAGGTATGTCACAACGACCGCCGGAGTCCTTGGCATGCCGGTGCCTACCGCAGCACGCCATGGCATCTCGCCGTGGGAGCCCGTGGCGCGCCCTTCAATGCCGTGCAATGAAATTCCTACTGATGCCACGGCATCATTTTAAAGCATAGCAATTTATGTCGTATTTCTATATCGATACGTTTGAATGTCCATTAGTAAAAATTAAAATCCCTTGCCATGCCGTCCCGGTCTGCGTAGGCCTTTAATTTCTTTATGTTTATTTATTTTGAAAGTGTATTTATGTATTTGGAGTTTCTTATTTATCACTTGTAAGACGTAGTTATTGGAACCGTGCAACAAATTTTGACGATTTGCAAGTATTTGTACTATTGATCGACGATCCGTTTAGCTCAGCGGTAGTTAACGTTACCTGCTGTGCAATGGGTCCCGGGTTCGAATCCCGGTAGGGACAAATGTTTATGTGATGAGTATCAACTTTTGTATCCGAGTCATGGATGTATCAAGTATAATATGTATGTAATTACAAAAAAATATATTTATGTAGTATATCAACCATCTAGTGTCCGTAACACAAGCCTCGTTGCTTACCACGTAACTAGATGGCGCTGTGTAATAATTTCCGGAAATATTTATGTATAATTTATTGATCATTTATTATTCATTGATCTAATTGGAACGAAACGATTTGCATTAATTCTTACCTCAGTGGCTTCGAAGATATGATGCATCTCATCGCCGTACGTCTCATTGGTCGCCAAATACGCGAAGAGGACAGATAGAAGGCCGGAGTACACTCCAGGAGTACCATGGAGGTTATGTACACCACATGTGTCTTGAACACCCCATTTTTCAAGCTTTGGCTGTTGAAACGAAAATCGTACTTGTAGTAGAAGAATTTATGACTGATGATCTTTCAGCTGAGAATAATGAAATGTAATGATTGTTTATTTCTGTAAATAGATCTTTTTAAAGACACTTTTACAAGTCATGTAAGATTTTTTCTAGATGGCATCGGCATTTCCTAAGTGACGACCTCTGAGAAGAAATGCCGAAACAAACTCAGAGAACGTCTAGAAATATTTATTTAATCATGGTCTCTTTTAAAGTCCAAACATTTTGGTTACATTATGTGAGCCTGACGATGAAGGTTAAAGTCTGAGATGGCCTTTTGAAGACAGCACCCATTCAGCTTTAAGTTGAACTGTCCATACTGACAGCGCGCATGCGTCAGGCATCGTTTAGCTCAACCAATATTGAGGGAGCTTTATTCGGGGAATCATTATTGTGGTTAACGTGAGTGTGTGGGAAGTATATGATCTGGTATTTGTGTCTAGTCTGAGTGTCTCGCACCCACGATACAACTGATATGGTGCAGTGATCCTTTTTGAAATATATAAAGATACATAAATGATCAAGTACGCAGTAATATGTAGCTTTCAAATATAGTGTTGCTATATTGCACTATATTTGAGGGCTCCATAAAATTGAGTCTCATCTATCATCTTTTAATCATGAGAAATCAAAACTTTGTTCACCCATTTAAGAATTTTAGCTACCGAGATACGAGTAGTTAGTCCAACATTTTTGAACATAAATATAAAGATAAATAAATCTAGTGCACTGTTATCTTCCTCACAGTGCTACTATAAGAACAAGTTCAATGAAACGAAAAAGATTAAAACGTATCGGACACAGCAAAATAAAGTTTGCACATACAGAAGTTCGGTAACTCAGGCAAAGTGCCAAAGGACGGTAAATTCAGGTGAAACGAAAATAAACCGTCTGATGGCTATACAAAAAGTTTTGAAATACTTAAAAATATTTACTGCCCTAGACATCAGCCGTCCCGAAGGATTTTTAGATCTTCGTCCAAAAGTTTTTCACAAAAATATTATCTACTTTAACACTTGGACATTTTCGCGAAAGTTCTCTCTAATTTCGTCTCTAGATAGTGAAACTTTGTTCTTTCAGAGTCCTAACGTCGTTTTGTGGGATTGAAGGCGGTATATTGGGCAAATTACGATATTTTTTGGCTTACAGAGATTATTTTGTGGAAACACTTTGTCGTAACAGGACTTTTAACTTAATCATGATTAAGCTCGTCAGGAGTGTGACTATTCTGGCAGCATGAGAATTTAGTTCACTGTCAATGTAGGAACTCCCTTATTTTAGAAAACCTAGAACGGGTATGTGAAACCCGTTCGGCAACGGGCGAGCGACAGCTTTGATTTTGCAATCTTCCATCATCATCATCAACCCATTATAGTCCCACTGCTGGGCACGGGTCTCCTCTCATTTGAGAGGGATTAGGCTAACGTCCACCACGCTAGCCTACTGCGTGTTGGCACACATACATGCCATCAAGAAAATCTCTCAAGCATGCAGTTTTCCTCACGATGTTTTCCTTCACCGTTTGAGCATGATGTGATAAGTACGCACATAACTTCCGAAAAGTCAGTGATGCGTACCTGGGTTTGAACTCGAGATCTTTGATATGTCAGTCTACTGGTCACACCACTAGGCTACCACAGCTGTCGCAATCTTTAATAGGCTATGGTAACTGGCGTTAGCTGACGCGCTAACATCAGGCTGGCCGTAACCTTTTTTGCCATTTTAATGGAGGATATTTCCGTAGGAGGTAGGGCATAGCGAGATTTCTCGCTCGAATTGAGCTGCCCGACTGCGGGAAGTACCTCCGCCTTACAGAAGACCGCAGTGAATCAACAATAGTTGTCTTTCTGCGAGTGAGTAAGGTTACCAGAGCTCATTGGGGGAGTGACTATTCTGACAGCATGGGAATTCCGTTTGCTGTCAGTTCAGTAACTCCCTATTTTAAGAAACCTGAACGGTTTCTAAGGGGTTTGGCAACGCATTTGCAAGCTTCTGGTGTTGCAAATGTCTATGGGCGGCGGTAATTACTTACCATCACGTGATGGTAAGTAATAACCGCCCGCCCGCACGTTTGCCCCCTTATCACCATAAAAGAAGAATTTCAGATTCATAAATATGCAGATGATATTATAAGGAGACTCATGAAATGCTATGTTACGTTCTGATATTGTGGGTTACTGATATTGTATATCAGTAACTATTAAGTTACCATTAATAAATCGATCAAAGATAAAAATAACAAATAATATTATATTAAAAGTCGCCAAACATATTGTTGTTGCAGTCTAAAATAGCTTTTTGATAAAATAATACTGTCCATATATTTTATATGAAAAAAAAAAACTGGGATTTTTTACTGCAAGCCATTATTTTTAAAAGCTTTTACTGGAAATATTATCAACGTATAAAAAAATCTAGAGTATTATTTACAGCTGAAGTTGAATGCTGAATTATTTACAATGTGCTTTCAGTTATTTTAATAATAATTAAGATATTATAGTTTCGTTTATTATAGCTGTATACATTTGACCTAAAAATAAAAATATTTGCTACGAATTCCGTTTCCATTTCGCTTGCTTGGTGAATGATTTTGGGGAAGGTTACGGTAACCGCTTACCCATTAGGCGATCCATTAGCTTATTTGCCATCCTCGTGATATATTAAATAAAATGTATGTATCATCATATCAACCGTTAAAAGTCCACTGTTGGACATAGGTCTCCCTCAAGGATTGCCAAGATGACCGGTCCGGCGTCACACGCATCAAGCGGATTCTAACGACCTTTATCAGGTCATCCGTCCACCTTGCCGGGTACCCACGCTGCATATGTGTAAATGTATCATCATCATCAACGCATTATAGACCTACTGCTGCACGAATCTCCTCTCATTTGAGAGGGATTAGGCTATAGTCCACCACGCTAGCCTACTGCGGGTTGGTAGACATACATGCCATTGAGAAAATCTCTCAAGCATTCAGGTTTCCTCACGATGTTTTCCTTCACCGTTCGAGCATGTGATAAATACGCCCATAACTTCCCAAAAGTCAGTGGTGCGTGCCTTGGGTTTGAACTCGAGACATCTGACATCTCAGTCCACTGATCTCACTCCTAGGCTACCACAGCAATGTACGTATATTATTTGATATTTCAATTTGCTTTTTTATACCACTCACCGTTAAATACCTATAGCCTAGGACACTTAAGAATCCAGCTCCAATACCAATGGCAATGGCTCCACCAGGCGATATGAACATGTTGGCAACAGCCCCCACTGCTACGCCACCAGCTAACGTGGAGTTTTGAATATGCACCATATCGAACTTCCCAGGGTCATGATTAACCACTGCGGAGATGATGAAGCTGGTCACCTGGAGAAATAACACAACATAGTATAGCCATCAAACCTGATTTTAGATTTGTGTTCAAAAATCCACCTCAAATGTTCAGAACTTGACCAAATTTCAATGGACCACACGGAAAGCATCAGATTTTAAATAAAAAATGAATCATCAAAATCGGTTCACTCAGTTGTAAGTTCTGAGGTAACAAACAAAAAAAAGTACAGTCGAATTGAGATTTCCTTTTTTGAAGTTGGTTTAAAATAATTCTGGAACTAATTATGATAAAAATTATAGATAAAAACCAGAAAACGGCGAAAGGCTGTTTGGTGATGGTAATATCTTTATTGACGTCTTATTTCACATTAGTAAAAATTATAAGTAGGTCCAAAATTATTTTTATCAAATGGTCTTAATTAATTACCTATACGTTGCTTGACCTGGGAATTCAACCTAAGACTATACATATTCAGTATGGTGCATACTTATTAATTAATTAATTATTGGCTCAAGAACGAGATGGAGTTACAAAAAAGGTTATATATTCGCACAAGATAATGAATTTTCAGCTTTATTTGATAAGATGTAAGGTATAATATTAGGTGTAGCTGTACTTCCAAGGAGAAAATGTTTATATTTGTGTCATCACACTTACAGTAGCAGCAGCAAGAGATAAATACGTATTGATTACAGCTCTCTGATATTCAGCGTCTGAACTTGACAATCCAGAGTTGAACGATGGCCAGTAAATCCACAGGAAAATTGAACCTGAAGAAGAAAATGTCGAATTTCAAGAATATTTATTTCATGTTTCATCGACGATTATGATTTGCGCAGTGGCAGTAAAGGCGAATCCTGTTAGGGATGTAAATGTTTGTGTGATAAGCATGGAAATTTGTACATGTGTCATGTATGTTTCTATGTATAATAATCGCCGTCCCCGGAGAATAAAATGATAATTACAAAAACGCAACTTTTCAGGAAAAATAAAAAACATGTTTTCGTCGATTACTCCTTAAATACTGAACGTACACTGATGAATATTAGATCTGCGTACACTTTGTTGTTGTGAATATACACATATTATGTGTATATTCACAACAACAAAGTGTACGCTAGTAGTAGTATCTGTAACACAAGCCTCGTTGCTTAGCTTGGAACTAGTCGGTGATGTGTTATAATTATATTTCAATGTTCAATACATAGTAATATTTGCGTAAGTATAAAAATTACATAAACTACGATCAATACATTTCGAATAAATATCAAGTTAATCATAAAGTCTGCCTTTAGAATAAAACAAAAAGTATAGTACTTATGAGAGTCTGCGAACGAAGCGTCAGGAACAATCTAGATGAATCTAGGTCATTCCGTCGGTACTCAGATAATGGAGCGCACTGAGGGGAGAACATTTTCAATATTATTAGAATACACTTTTACGTTTATATAGCGTGAAGATAGTATTGATTTTAGTTATGTTTTTGAGTTTTTAGTAAGTTTTATTTATTTGTTTTATGGCACTGCCACGACTTATTTACTAATACATAAGCACATCAAGGTATTTATAAAACATAGGAGGCAGAGTGAATTTGTCAGTTACAGGACAACTCAGTATGTACATAAATCAATTTACAAGATAATTTGGTACATGCAATTAAAACATATTACAGTAGAATAACACAATAATAAACATTAATTGGAATAACTGATTTTTTGGATAGAAAGTTTAACAATGTTTCATCATCATCAACCTGTCCCACTAGTGAGCACGAGTCTCCTCTCATTTTTATTATGGGAGATTAACCTGTAATCCACCACGCTAGCCTACGGGAAAACGAATGTGGATTAAGGTATGTATATAATATTTCGAGGTTCTGTGGAATTTACCGTGGAATAATAATAATCATAAAATGAAAGTATTGATAAATGAGAGAGCACAATATTTCTACACCTGTTTACTAGTTGATTGATACACTAAATTGTGACGTCACACCTTCGAGAAAAATGGCGGCATTTGTAGCATGCACTCGTGTCTCTGTTTGCTATTTTTAACTTTTCCTCCCAAAATTTTAGCCTTTCGGCGGTATACATATTTTTAAGGATTATATAATGATATGAACTATCGTTTTAAATGTACTTGAAATTACTGGAATAACTTTATTTTTAACCCCCACCCCCTTCCCCCTCATCTTTCTTTATCCATTCCTACGGTTATGACATACATCTATATATATCAATCGTTTTCTAATACTAGCTTATATTTTGGCTATAAATAAATGTATTTTTCTTTTAAATGCCTGTTTGGCTATTGCAATTCTTGACATAATATCAGGTAAACATTTAGAGTCATGCGTTATTATTCCTAAGTATTTGAAGCTGGCGATCTGTTCTAATTGTGTGCTACTGAGTTACTGATGGTAATTTTGATGTTATTAAACTTTAAGTTTTGTTAATGTCGACTTTTTTAGAACTATAGGTACTAGAAGGTAAAATTGAAGAATAAGAAGGAAGGGGAGGTCCTAGACAAAGTTTTGTGGAACAAGGAAAAGTGGGGATCAAAATGTAAAACATAAAGCAGAGGAAAGAAAACAGTGGCGATTTCTCCACCGACAAGAGAGCTCTTAAATTAATAATAAAAGTTATAAAATAAACCAAAATACATAATATATTTTCCCAAATCTTTGTAGTTGTACTAGTATGATGACCCAGTTAGTCCAGCGGTAGTTAACACTGCCTTCTGTGCTATGGGTCCCGAGTCCCGAATCCCGGTAGGGACAAATGTTTGTGTGATGAGCATGAACATTTTTGTATCCGAGTCATGGATGTATCTATCTATAATATGTATGTATTTACAACAAAAAAAAGTATATATGTAGTATATCAACCAGCTAGTATCCGTAACACAAGCCTCGTTGCTTAGCACGGAACTAGATGGCGCTGTTTGCTATAATGTCCAGGAATATATTTATATCGATGGCCCCACAGAATAAACGTGCAAGTGAAAAACATAAATTGTTCAGGAAAAAATAAAAACGTTTGAACTTGAATAACTGTTATTTAAAAGTAAATAGGGTTAAGTATTGTATATCAAATTAAAGATATAAAAAAAACTCATTACATTACATTTTTTATTTATTTTTTAATCCAAGAGGTTTTCCGGAAAATTATGAAAAACCCTTTTATTTTTTTATTCTCGTAAAATTTGTATGACTAGATAGCAGTAAATTGTCATTATACGTTTATTCGTGTAAAATGTCAAGCGAACAAAACTTATAATGTTATATTACACTATTATTCGGCGTAAATTAAGTTTTTTTTATACCCAGTAATAGGCATTAGCACGGTTGTTTACAGTAACTTACGTATTGTTTGATTACTGTAAAGATAGAATGCATGTATATCAGGGTTCATAAGATCGATTCTCATTTATGTAATACACTGTTGTTATTGCATAGAATTATAATGTAATTTGCTATAATTTATCAATTATACAGTAAGAAGGTGAAATAAAAGAAAAATATAATAAATAACTATCTATCTACATGCATACAAAATAAAGAACTAATGATAATGTAAAATGAGTTCATACCCTGAATTTTCGGAAGCTATGTGCGTATTCATCTCATGCCCAAACGGTGAAGGAAAATATCGTAAGGAAACCTTGCTTGAGAGATTTTTTCGATGGCATGTGATGTCTACCGACCCGCCGTTGACTAGCGTGGTGGAATACAGTCTAATACCACTCAAATGAGAAGAGACCCGAGCCCAGCAGTGGGATAATAATGAGTTGATGATGATGATATTGTAAAAAACTAAAATTAAACTTAGCTATTAACTTGAACTTATAACAAAAAAATAACGAACCATATTGTAATTTGAAATACTTGAGATTAAGTGCCCCCGTTACAGCCATTGGTGACAAAGATCTTAGTAGGTACCTTAAGTGTTCAGGATCTTCTGTAGGTTCTCCTCACCACCCTCGTAATTCGTTCTCACGAGAGAATTTTACTTATATTATTCACTCCAGTAAATTTTGTAGCTATTTATGTCATGTATGTCAAAGATTTTGAGTTACCCAAGGCACACACCACTGACTGTTCGGAACTTATGTGCTTATTTATCACATGCTCAAACAGTGAAGGAAAACATCGCGATGAAACCAGCATGTTTGACAGGTTTTTTCGATGGGGTATGAAGTCTAAGCCAGCCCGCAGTAGACTAGTGCAGTGGACTATAGCCTAATCTCTCTAACATAAGAGGAGACCCGTACCCAGCAGTGGAACAATAATGGGTACATGATTCATGTCCTTTAACCAATTCTTCTATTTTATCAGTTGCTTGAAATCTATAAAGATCCTTCTCTATCATCTGTTTTATTTGGTATTTGTACTCAGTAACTGTGTAATTCTCTATCAAGCAATTCCTTTGATCGGTCGTGTATTAGTATGTAAGATGCTGCTCTCAGTCTCCTCTCACATAGTTCTAGGTCTTTCTCTGTTATTTTTTATATAGTTCTCATTTCCTTCTTCAACTTCCAAATAGATGTATGTATATTTAATACTTGCTGTGTAATTTAAAAATATGGTTTTGCAAATTTTAATATCCAACTCGGTATCTATTTCTTTATTTATCTTTTCACAACATTTTAATTTGCAGTTACAAGACGATTTCTGTGTGTTATATAAATACCGTGCCCGTCCACCGTACTCGTAGTCCTAGTTGTTTTTTAACAATATTGAAGACTGAGGGAATAGGGGAGTACATAGAGAACTTACAAGATGTGAAAATTTTGATATAAATTATTGCTTGCTTTGCTTAAAAGGATAGACATAATAAATAAGGGCGAACGTGTCAGAAATCAGTATACCTAATTATAATTATCTGTGGAAAATTTCACGCACAGCTTTAAGACAAAGAACTAATTTTCGAGCACATCGCAGAAACATTTGTCCTGGGTGGAAATCGAACCTACGACCTCCGGTTTCGCATTCATCGCATTATTAACCACTAAACCAATAAGCCAGTTAATACCCTTATATTTCGCCGAATAAAATTATTCAATGTTTTCACAAACAAGAATACTGTCACTTCAATCATATCATCTAAATAGAACAAATAATCAGTAAAATACCTGTGTAGTTACAATTGGATTGAACGGATCGTTGATCGTTGTTACTATGCATTAATTTAAACTAATGTGATGAAAATATTAGTATTTTGATCACATTAGTTTATTTGAACAGTCCGATTAAATACTGTAAGGGACAATGCAATACCTTTTTTTTTTCAGTAAAAAATATATTTAAGCTTTCATCGTATAATATGAAACATTAGGAATAAAAACTGCATGCAATATTACACGAATAAACGTGTAAGTAGCAATTACATAAACGCACAAGTCTTCTTAAACGTTTACTTGTTGTAACATGTTTATTCTTGTGCCCTCGGGGACCTAAAAAGCGTTTAATGATAGCATATACTATTAAACTTGTGATATTAATTGCTTATTTTTCCGTAGAATAAAGGAATCAAGTGATATAACAAGCGTATTTTCGGTCAAAACATTATAAAAAAAATTGAGAAGGTGCTGGATAGGCCAAAGAAACGAAAAATGCAAAAAAAAAATGTTTTGGGTAAGAGCTCTTGCACGTTTATTCTGTGGGGCCATCGATATATTTATTTATTTTATAAATACAACAGATACTATGCATACAAACCAATCATAGCAGTGACGTCAGACGTATAGCTGGGTAACCCTAATTTAACAGTTCCCGGTGGGTCTGGTTCAGTTGACTTTTTAATTCTTAGTGCAGTGCTTACTCCAAGACCAAAATACGCTCCATACGCATGAATAGCTATGGAACCACCTATATCTGAAACCTACACCAGAAGAAACCATTAAAACACCAAAAGATTTAACAAAAAAGTTTCAATCGTTTTAATTTTAAAATTCAGTAACGCATGTAACTGTATATAGCAGAAACGCATATTGAAATATTAAAGAGAATAAGTTTATAAACAGTTACATATTATTATTTAATTCTAAATATTGTACTGTAGTAAAGTATGATATATAAAAAAATATAATTAATTCCCAATGTATATTCAAATGGGAAGTCACCTAGTCTTTAAAATAAAAGCATAATATTTCTACTAAATCATTCAATTAAATTACTTATAAATTTCATTAAATAAAAGTCATAAAAACCTTGTAGACGGCTTCGATAAGGTACAGATTGAAACATCCCACTGCAGTCTCTATAATGGCTATGAACAGTAGTTGTGTTCCGCTTGCAAGACCCAGTAATGCTCCAAAAGTGATAAGTACAGTCGCTGACATTATATCTGCCTCTGTAAAAGGAAATATATAAAAAAAATTACACACAAAATGTATTGAAATGCTTTCTACAACTACGAAAGAGGAAAGAAAGATAGAAAAAAAGAACATTTATTCAGGTAAATGGTGGACATATACAAAACAACATAAATTATAGGTAAGACAGCCGATTTATAAGAATGTATGCTTCACGACTGAGCTGAAAAGATTTTGGTTCAGCATTATGCCAAACAGATTGCCTGACGGTGGTTTTCAACCAAACCAGTGCACTCATAAATAAAAGCTATCGAAGTTTTTTATCTTCTTTCTCGCCCTTTATCAGCTCTTATCGTGTCTCATACCTGTAACTACCTATTAACTTTTAAATTAGTCCAGTCTATAAAACTCAACATTCAATTTCGGCAGCACCAATGAAAATTTGGTTATAAACAAAATAGTAATTCAATTTAAAACAATATCAAAATATTTCGGGGACGCTATAAAAGCTTTTTTTTGTGAAAGAGTATTAACAGGAAATTGAGCATTTAAAATTTTGCCTTCATTAAAATTGAAGACAACATCCTTTGTTGTTATTAGATACAATACTTATTTGTTTCTGTCGAATTGATTAAAGGGATGGAGCACAATCTTATAAATTATGAAAGAAATTCCTATCTACAAAACAAAATTTTATAGGGTTGTACTTATCTTATTCTCGTTAGATATGGACATAAGAAATAGACAGAATAATAAATAAAATCAAGATTCGATCATAGCGCCATCTACCGGGTCCATTTTAACACACAAAAGATTTACAATTTGGTCATGCAGTTTATGAAAAGTTCAATGGCATATATATACATGTATTAGGAAGATTATATTCTGAATACTCAACTCAAAGTCACTATGGCTTTTTTCTCAAAGAACATTTCAGAAATTCTGAGATTCACATCACATTTAGACTTTAAAAGAAAATTATGATACACTGTTTCAGCAATTTTTATTAAAATAATTCTTGTTAAAGAATCATCATGATTTTCATGTATTCAAATAAATAAATGCTATTAATAATTATCATTTAGGACAGAGTAATTGAAGATTTTTTTTTGTCCTTTCTTTTTTTTCTAACCAATTTATCTCTGTTGCTCTATTTCGTCTACTTCTGTTATCTCTTATGAGAAATCATGTCAGAAGTTTGTGCTGACCATATAGTAATTTTACTATAATATGGTATGGTATGGTAGTTTGACCCTGAAGTGTCTTATTACATATTTTTACGAATAATCAAAAGAATAATTGGAGCTGTGGTAGCCTAGTGGTGTGACTAGTGGACTGAGACGTCAAAGGTCTCAAGTTCGAACCCAAGGCACGCACCACTGATTTTTCGGAAGTTATGTGCGTATGTATCACAAGCTCAAACGGTGAAGGAAAACATCGTGAGGAAACCTGCATGATTGAGAGATTTGTCTTGATGGCATGTGAAGTCTGCCAACCCGCAGTACGCTAGCGTGGTGGACTATAGCCTGATCCCTCTCAAATGAGAGGGGTCCCGTGCCCAGCAGTGGGACGTTAATGGGTTGATGATGATGATAATGATGATGAAAAGAATAATTGATATTCAAGCTTACCTAACAATGATTTCTTGGTAATATGAATAGTATTGTCCTTCATATGGAAGAAGGATTGGCAGAGAAGAGCCCATTGTATAGCCAATGCAGCCAGGAACCAGTTGAAGCCCAAAGCACTGTAGCAATACTTCTTCAGAAAAGTCATCAGAAAAGCGAAGCCAATAAATATCATGACGTGTGTGTCTTCAAAACCTGAAACAAAGAAGATGAGGTTTTTTTTATTTCTACATAAATATATCTGGATAATATAATACAGCGCCATCGAGTTCTGAGTTAAGCAACGAATCTTGTGCTACTGATACTAGATGGTCCATACACTATTCCTGTATATGATATCCATGATCATCACACGATTTAAAACCGGTAATTAAATTTCTATCACCGTAAAATCAAACCATTAACCAGTTCATCTTCCATAACATAGATCACGCCTGGACCCTTAAAGGTTAAGGGAGGGTAGTATTTGTATACACCTACAGTTCCACGAGCAGTTCAGCATGTAGATAAAAAATTTCACATTACATTTATTTGTTTATTTTCACTCACCTGAACAGCTAACAACAAACTTCCAAAATATTTTATTACTTTACAAAATAGAATGATAGGATTTTAAGTCCAAGTACTTTTAGGTATTTACTCACAAAGTTTAATTAAATAAGTTCCTAAAGGCGAAAGTGTAACTAAAATCAAATATGTATTACGTTTTTAAAAGGTAAAGGAGGTTTATACTTTCATCAGCTTTTTAATGTTCGCATTACCTACTGCGAAACATGCTTGGCAACCTCTGGGACTTAACTGTAATAAAAGGTCGGTACGGCTGTTAAAAAATCTGAGAGGATTTTATTGTTGAGAATATGTAGTAATATTAGATTAATAGATACAGGAAAAAAAATATTAAGTGAAACAACAATTCGAAAAGAAAAGCTTGATATCAACCTTCATCCTACTAATATTATAAATATGAAAGTTTGTAAGTATGGATGGATGTTTGTTACTCTTTTACACAAAAACCGCTTAACAGATTTGAATGAAATTTAGCATACATATGGTTTATTACCTGGATTAACACATAGGCTAATTTTTATCTATATACCATGCGGGCAAAGCCGCGGTAGGCAGCAATTTTATTTTTATTTTATCTACCTAGCGGAGAGAAGTAGAGACGAGGGGAGATGTGTTTTGAATAACCAATCAGATATCGCCGCGGAGAGGCGACGTGGAAATAACGAAATCTGATTGTTTCTTCAAGGCATGTCTCCTCGTCTTTTTTCCTCCCCGCTTTGGTGGACCGGGTGTCAGTTCAATAAATGCGTTGAGATAAATAAATTAAGTCTATGTTAATAGACCAGGGTAGAAGCCTTTAAAAATAATGAAAAGTGAAAAAAAAATATAATAGAATGAAACCCATTAGAAAAGGAGGGAAATATGATAAAAATGAAAGGAAAAATAATTTACGGGCGATCTGAGGTTGGGAAGGGGATGGGGGTGAGTTTTTAAGGGTAAAAAACGGTTTTTCTCGATTTCCGGCAAAACTAAAAGTCCTATCGAAAAAAGTCAAATGGAAAAGTTGTAGATAATAAAAAGATCTAAAACTTTTGTATTTACACTTTTTTCACATAACCTCAAAATTTATGTGAAAAATTAAAAAAACCAAGTTTTTGGTTTTTTATTTTTATCTTTTACAAAATTTTTTTTTTTAACGAAATTTTTTGAAATCTTACCTTTTTATGTCCCAAATACGCTGTAATTTATTTAATTAAAAATATTTATTTTTTCACCTTATTTTGAATTAATATCGAAAAAACACCCTAATTTTCAATCAAATACGTTAATAACAAATAAGTTAATGAAATTAATATTTAATAAGACATCTACAATATTTGGAGAAAGTTGTCTAATTTTCTTTAAATTATATGCGTAGATGCTTATTTATAACTATTTTGAGATAAATTATATATATACCTGAGTAGATATACCTGAGTGACCTACGAAAAATTGTAGCCCATCAAAAGGTATTTCGTGGAGAAGTGGGGAAGGGGCTAGGCGGGTCTGGGTCTTACTACATACATGCCTACTATTATATACTATATATTTCGTAGCAGCTGTTACAACCGCTAGCCTAACCAGTATTCGAAATACAGTACAGTATACAACATCGTTTATAAAAATACACGTGCACGCTGAGTTTTTTGAAGATAATTGTGACAAGTTTACTTAAAAAAACAATAAAACTTTTCGAATCTGCATAGGAAGGTAAATACTATCTCTATTTTTATCTGTATCAATCAACTCAACCATAAAAATCGTAATATTTTCTTTAAAAAATAGTATGCTTAACATAACCTAAAGATTGAAATTAAATGATATTTTAGTACAAGATAAAAAAATAATTATCTCCTTAATTTTGCACAAACAAATTTAGTTAATCCCATGAAAAAAAATATATTTCAAAATCTATAAAAAATATATTTAAAATCTATAAAAAATATATAAAATATATATCGTAAATATATTTCTAATAAAACAAACTTTTGGCCAATTTTCATATATTATATATATTTTATACTTTTTTATAGATTTATAATATATTATTTATACATTTTGACATTGATTTCTTTAATATTTTTTTTTTTCATGGGAGTTTATTCACGATTAAATAGTGAAGACATTAATTCGATTTTGTCTTTTCAGATTATCAGTATGGATGAATCTGTTTGTATCCTTTGCAATAAGGCAGATGATAAGCAAGTGTATGCAATAAAAAAAGCAGCTTTGAATCGTTTAGTGGTATATGTAATCTAACGTTTTTCGAGTAATTAAAGTCTAAATTTTAATAAATAGCTCAAAATTATTTATAATAATTAAAAAAAAATTTTCGCATTCAAGTTTTTTTTGAATTTTTGCATTTTCTGAGAAGATTTACCATAGTAACATATATTTTTTTTTTACCATCGGAAAGTAGAGATTTCAACGAACAGAAACCACACCAACTTTTTGAAAAAAGCTGATATTTTGACGGGTGAATTTTCGATTGAAAATTAGGGTGTTTTTTCGATATTAATTCAAAATAAGGTGAAAAAATAAATATTTTTAATTAAATAAATTACAGCGTATTTGGGACATAAAAAGGTAAGATTTCACAAAATTTCGTTAAAAAAAAAAATTTTTGTAAAAGATAAAAATAAAAAACCAAAAACTTGGTTTTTTTAATTTTTCACATAAATTTTGAGGTTATGTGAAAAAAGTGTAAATACAAAAGTTTTAGATCTTTTTATTATCTACAACTTTTCCATTTGACTTTTTTCAATAGGACTTTTAGTTTTGCCGGAAATCGGGAAAAACCGTTTTTTTACCCTTAAAAACTCACCCCCATCCCCTTCCCAACCTCAGATCACCCGTAAATTATTTTTCCTTTCATTTTTATCATATTTCCCTCCTTTTCTAATGGGTTTCATCCTATTATGATTTTTTTTGGTTTTAAAAATTATCGACCCTGGACTATAAGTTACTAATTACTCGGCACATTCTATATAGGCTGTGCAAAAAATACTTTTTTCTATAGCAAGTTGATTGAAAGGTCAAATTTATATATAAGTACCTATAATTTGCATGCTTATGAGGAGTAAAATTCAAAAGCGGCCCTAATGAAAATTTGTGAACCTTGAACTTTTGAGCTTGAAAACTGACATAAAAACTATTAAAATATTAGGTAAGGCTAATCTTTTTTTACAATCAAATGCTGTATTAAACAGTATAAACATAATATATCTATGGACAATATGACACAGCGCCATCTAGTCCCGGGGTAAGCAACGAGGCTTGTGTTACGGATACTAGTTGGTTGATATAGTACATGTATCCTTTTTTTTTGTAAATACATAGGTACATATTATACATAGATACATCCATGACTCGGATACAAATGTTTGTGCTCATCACACAAACATTTATCCCTACCGGGATTCGAACCCGGGACCCGTAGCACAGAAGGCAGCGTGACTACCGCTGTGCTAATCGAGTCGTCGAATATGCGAAACGATAAGTAACCTTGTACAAATATACATGTATTCATTTTCGGACGAAAGTCGATATATAAACGCAGTCAAAATACTTCATCAGACCAATTGAAGTACTCAACACCAGTCAAAGCCAACAAAAATGGCCAGCTCATAAAAACAATTTACGGCTGAAACCAATTGAACTTTCCTATTTTGTTTTTTAAACACTTCAAATACACCCATTATGAACTCCATCGCGCGTACTGAGAACAATACATCGACCCTTTATATCTTTCTTTTATCTGTTTATTTTTTTGCCCCCGCAACAGTAATTGTTAGAATGTCAAATGAAAAATTGCAAATGAAATTACACAATTCATTGTTTTCTGGCTCAGAATGGGACCCGGGAGTATAATGGGACTTAAAATGGATACATGGAACGTGAAACGTTCGTGTACTATTTTTATTATTTTTTATGGCCTTACATACTTTTTTTAATACTTATGTGATATGGTAAATCAGCATACCTTCAATCCATACTATCCCTACTTCTATATTAATTTTATAAATGCGAAAGTGTGTCTGTCTGTTACCTCTTCACGTTATGGCCGGTGAACCGAATGGGAGGAAATTTGGTATAGAGATAGTTTGAATCCCGGAGAAGGACATAGGATAGTTTTCATCCCGGAAATCATCCCTTAAAAGGGGGAAAAGGGGGTGAAAATATAAGTACTAATTTTACGCAGTCGCAGACAAAAGGTAGTCTGGAATAAAGCACGAAATGCGGTTGGTTATTTACAATATCATCAAGCCTTTATCCCTGAAAGGTAAGGCAGAGGTGCACTGATGTATCGGTTACCATACGATGTTTCTTTCACCGATGGAGCATCTGATAAATATGCAAGTAACTTGAGACTTTTCACTCCACAGCCTATTAATACGTCCATAAGTACTAACAAACATGCGTCACCAACAAAATAAAAATGGACCGGTAATATTTAACACTTAGGTATAGGTAATATAACTAATTTTTACGACCCAATTAGTCCAGCAGTAGTTAACGCTGCCTTCTGTGCTATGGGTCCTGGGTTCGAATCCCGGTAGGGACAAATGTTTGTGTGAAGAGCATAAACATTTATATCCGAGTCATGGATCTATCTATGTACATATAATATGTATGTATTTACAAAAAAAAACTATATAATATGTAGTATATCAACCAGCTAGTATCCGTAACACAAGCCTTCGCTTACCACGGACCTAGATGGCGTCGTGTCATACTGTCCAGAAATATTATTAAAAAAATATATATTAACTAGTTTTTGCTCGCGACTTCGACTAGGTAGATAAGTAATTATATCCAGTCTGATTTTACTTTAAATTGTTTAGTTATTTCTACCCTGTTTTAAGAAATTATCGATGCCGCATACAAACTTTCACCCCCCTTTTCGCACTTTTAAGGGATGAGTTTACGGAAAAAGAACCTCTTTGTCCTTCCCCGGGAGTCTAACTATCACCATACCAAATATCATCTAAATCAGTTCAGCGGCGAATGCGTCAAGAGGTCAGAAACAGATAGAAAAACAGACAGACACGTTCACATTTATAATATTAGTAGGAATATAGAAGTATTGATGTCAATAGCAGCACTGATAAGGTTATTGACTTAAAGGTATGTATACATCATAGTAGGCAATATTCAAAGGGCAATGACAGGTAAAAGCAGGACAATAAAAACCAAATTAGAGGGGAATGATCTTATTTCAATAGACAAGTAATCGGCCTTATAATAAAGAGTTATTTACGAAAATACAGTAATATAATGAGTACAACCTATTTTGATGTGATTATTTACATTCAATCAAAAGCAATGAATATGAAATCTGACTGTTATTTCGACAAGTCTAGACTTTATTTTCATTTAAATTAGCTGAGTGCTTTGTTTTGATTTTCGTGACAGTACAAAATTAGGTCATATAAAACCGCTTTTTGAGTAAACAGACATTCAAAGTCACGGGGGGATTAATCTTTCCGTGACCGTAGGTGCTGTAAAAGATTTGAAACGGTGGGGTCAAATAATATAATATCAATATCATCATCATATCAACCGTTAGACGTCCACTGCTGGACATAGGTCTCCCCCAAGGATCGCCACGACGACCGGTCACCCGCATCCAACGAATTCCCGCGACCTTAACCAGGTCGTCGGTCCACCTTGCCTGGGGTCTACCTACGCTGCGTCTTCCAGTACGTGGTTGCCACTCGAGAACCTTCAATACACCACGATGAAATCCGTAAAAAGTGTTTTTATTTCAATGTTCACTTATTATTTTTCTGTATTTATTATTGGCTTTTTTGGAGACAAATGCCGACTTACATGCATACCATAAATAATGATGAATCGTCACTATTTATGTTATAATAGTCTTTCTACATTTTGGAATTCTAATCAGTGAAAAATATTATATAAGCGCTGATTTATTTTAAAATTATTCTGTGCAGTTCAATAACAATGACAAACAAAGTCAACCAATCTATTTTACTAAAAACAAATGAAGCTGAAAAACACACCAACAACATATTTCAACAATAAACAATTGTTATTTTAATTAACACAGTTGTTGCTCTACTATTGCATAACACCTGCAATCGCGAGAAAATTCCAATTCATTAGGAATAAATAATTAGAAACTTTGTTAATTTAAATTTCACTAACAAACTCAAAATAACTAACTGCCTCTTTGGTCTAATAGTCATACGTGTGACTGCCAAACAAGAGTTCGGGTTCGATTTCCAGGTCGTGCAAAATGTATTTCTATTGAGATTAAATAATAAACCGCGATAAAAAAGTAGTTTTATTTCAATACTAGAAATGATATATCACATTATAATATTATCAACCTTATTATTGTCCCAATATTGCGCACGAGTCTCCTCTGATTTTGGGGGGTTAGGCTATAGTCTAACACGCTAGCCTAATGCGGGCTAGCAGACTTCACATGCCATTGATGCCGATTTTAACGCCGTTGTTTTCCTTCACCGTTTGAGTATGTGATTAATAAGCACGTAACTTCGAAAATTCAGTGTATATTATCAGCATACCTTGGAATTGAACCCAGGACTTTGGACTTCACAGTCCACCGGTCACACTACTAGGCTATCACAGCTTAAATAGTATTACCACCCCAATAAAATCCGTAAAAAGTAGTTTTGAAATAAAATAATAAATATTTCTCGATATTATCACACAGCGACAAATAGTTCCGAGCTAAGCAACGAGGCTTGTGTTACGGATACTAGTTACTTGATATACTATATATAATAAATACTCTTTTTTTGTAAATACAATACAATATACACGAGTATGGTATTACCTATTCATTTAATAAAACGTACTCATGTTGAGAGAACATAAAAAAATATCATATAAAACCTAAAATTCTTCCTTACACTGATCCCCTTATGGGGCTTATATTTTGTACAATGACAAAAATCTCTCCTTTGTTACCGTCTTTAAGCCAGAACAATCATTTATTTATCTATAGATAGGTATAATATTCGATACGACACAAAGTAATTCCATCAACTTAGACGATATTGAGCGAACGAAATAATAAATTAGGAATGCTTTCATTTGTGGTATCTTTAATATGATACATATAGTTCTACGCGTCGATACTGTTGCTAAGTCAATTCACGTGATTTATTAAGCCCTGATTATCGTGTAGCAATAAGTACTAATAAGTCTTGCCTTGGTATTTTTTTTATAGATGGTCGGCAGAATAGTAATCACATTTATATTGGTTTCTTACACGCGAATATCAGACATTGGAATAAAACTATTTGTATATGGATGTTATCGTGGTATATCGATTTTATTGTATTCTAATCCTTTACAGCACCCGATGAGCAAATGTTAGTTGTCATGAAGTTTTTTAACTTCATGACAACTAACATTTGGTCTTACTAACAGCTACCCTAAAGTGTGAGGTAGGGCATAGTGCCCGATTGGGGAAGTACCTCCGCATTATAGAAGACTGCTGTGAAACAACAAAAGTTCTCTTTTGACGAGTATGTAAGGTTGCCAGAGATCGTTAGGGGAGTGAGTGTTCTGACAGCATGGGAATTCCATTTGTTATCAGTATAGTAACTCCCTCTTTTAAGAAACCCAAAACGGTTACTACAGGATCGGTAACATGCCAACGATACCTCTGGTGTTGCAAACGTCATCAGGCTACGGTAACTACTTACCATTACGGCGGGCCGTAAGATTGAATGCCACCCTTGTGGTATGAAACAAAACTAGAATCAATATAATCTGAGAGGGTAATCCATGCAAGGGGTAGTACCTAGTCATCTCTTCTCATCAAATAATACCTAATACAAAACACGCGAATAAAATCTAACATTCCATTGAAGGATTAATTAAAATCGAAATTGGATATTAAATTCCATAATTGGGCTATAAAAGTAACATATATTTAAAAAAAACAAGTCACACTAACCAAATAACACTCCAGTTAAAAACTTTCAGTTAAAATATCAAGCAATCGTGGGATATTTTCAATTTAATCTTCATTAAATGTTATTGCATACAGTTTAAATAAGGATTCAGTTGTTGATCAAACATTTGGATTTCAATATTATATTCTAGAGTACATATTTAATCCCTATTCAATATTTTGATTTTGCAATTGTTTCTAATTAATTGTAATTAATTGGTAGGTTTTTGATGGGTCAAGCATATTTTGAAGCTAATTTAGGTTATATTATTTAGATTACTCAATCCTCATCACAACGTTGGACCCAAGGCTCGTCTCATTTGAGAGGAATTAGGTTATAGTACATCATGCTAGCTTAGTAGGGTTTGGCGGATTTCACAGTGACCATATAAATAACTCTCAAGAATGACGGTTTCCGATGTTTCCCTTCACCGTTTGACCATGTCAACATCGAAGTCAGTGTTTAATGTAGTGGGATTTAATTCGATACCTGTGACTTCAGACTACATTATTCTCATATTAATATTACATACAAGCATTGTAAAGAAAAACAATTATTTAAAAGAGTATCTATGGAGTTTCTTGCCGGTTCTTCTATATATATTCTAATACCTACATTTTGGAACCGTGCAACCAGTTTTTGATCATTCAAAAGTACATGCACTATTGGTCTTACTGAAATAAGTCATTTAAGTTTGAGTTTGAGTTCACAGTCCACTGGTCTATCACTGCTTACGTACACTTTTTGCCTACACTAAGTACAAGATTACAGGCGTTATAGTATGTTTGTAATTTTCACAAATACTGTTCTCGAATCAAAAGTCCTAATATATTCCATTCTATTGAACAATAATATATAAGTATGTATATTACAAAACTAACTCTCTAGCTTTGCCTGCATAGTGTATAGATAAAAAGTAGCATATGTGTGAATCCAGGTAATAAACTATATTATTATGTATATATACATCCATATCTTATGCGGTTTTTGCGTGAAGGAGTAACAAACATCCATACAAACTTTCGCATTTATAATATTAGTAGGATAAGTAAATCTATAATATTGAATAGACTGATATTAATTTAAATCTCATCCACCCGGATAATACTCCAACTGCACCCAGTCACGTGCAAATGATCCGGTTAATTGAAATGCACTAAGAACGTCGAACGACCGCGTTTATTGATAACCGGTTCTAGTCAATCCGGGTCAATGGGGACTGATGACGTCACAGCAACGGATATGTTTATTTCTACGGATTTTATTGAAAAAATAATAATATTGGTTTGGTTAATTGAGAGTCGTTCCATTAATTGGGGAATTGTGTGTTTTGATTTAGGTTTTTGAAATTTATGCAGGTGCATTTTTGGACTGCCTATTTAGGTTAAAAATGTTCTTGTCTGATCCGGTTGAAGAACTGTCGCGGGAATGGGAGAACATAAGTGAGATTAGTAATTTGGGTACTTATATTCTACTCCCTTTTTCACCTCCTTTAAGAACGATTTTCGGGATAAAGACTATCCCACTATGTCTTATCTTCTCGGGCCTCAAATTATCTTCACTGCGAACATCAAAATCGTTAAAGCGATTTAAGACGTAAACGGCCAGATAGATATACACATTTATAACATTAGTATGGAAACACAGGGTAAATTTAACTGCACATAACGAAACCAATTTTGTAAATGAAAACCATAAATCGTAATAATCCGTGAACTCATGAATTTTATCGGGGAAATTAACTGGTATGTGTTGACATGTGTTGTGGTTGTTGAACCTCCCATAGATCACAGACCTTCCCCTCAATCATGGCGGTTATCAAATTATCTTCCTACGAACTCCAATTACCTACCTACATTAATTTACTAAAGTAAGTTCAATACCCGAAAAGATAAAATAGATCACAGGTCATTGATTCTTTTAATATGGAGGAAATTGAATTGCTTCATTCATTAATATTACAAGCTTAAGTAAACATAGACGGTTAATTACTAAACTATGAGGGTAGCAAGCTTTCGGCCAACCTTATGTAAAGCAGTTACAGTTTATTCAATTGGATCTTATAAAGACATCTTTCTGTTTTTTATGCCTATTGTTTTTTAAAAGTAGGTTTTTTAAAACTGTGTTGGTTTTGGCATTTTTTCTCATAGGTTGTCTACCTATGAGAAAAAAATGCCAAAACCAACTCAGTTCTCCACCACACTAGCCTACTGTCATGTGGGTTCGCAGACTTCACACGCCATCGAGACAAATCTCTCAAGCATGCAGGTTTCCTCACGATTTTCCTTCACCGTTTGAGCTTGTGATAAATACGTACATAACTTCCCAAAAGTCAGTGGTGCGTGCCTTGGGATCGAACTCGAGACCTGTGACATCTCAGTCCACTGGTCACACCACTAGGCTACCACAGTTTTTTGGTACTATATAAATAATTATATTAGGATGAGATCCGCATGTGATATAACTGAAATCGTACCCGAACATAAATGATAGCCAGGTAAATTAATTACTAACATCAGCACCATTATAATAATATCAGCCAAAAAGAGGTGAGGAAATCTTTGGAAGATGCGTTCGAATCCGTCTCACATATTTTTCACAATAAAATTTCTAGTATAGCACCAAAGCTTTTAAATTAAAAGTGAATAAAAGTCACTTCATCGGTCTTAAATTCCCAATATGCATACGATTGCGGCTGTATATAACGGTAACAAACATGCCGAATGCGTCAGCTCTATTTATACATAGTAAATAAACAGAGCTTCGGGCGTAGTACTCAGGCCCCAATTGTAAGATAAATGTGTTTATTTCGTCGTTTATTTTGACTGTATTTATTTTCCTTTTCATAATAGTTTTTGTTACTTACTTATTGAGAGATTCATGACTCGTGCTATCGAGGTCAGTAAACGAATTGGTGACTATTTTTAACATATTGAGACCCCTCCGTATTGTCGAGAGTACTTTAAATCACTAGTTCCGTCATTTATATTGTAATCGTTGGTGGTAGGTACTCGGAAACTAAAATGTTTAACAACCAGTTTATTCGTAAGCTGGAATTACATTACGGAACTAGCTGTATGAACGTATACTCAAGTACAGCTTCATGATTACAATGCATGAGTCGTATCGAGTCGTATCGCACTTGAGTGTACTTTCATGTAACTAGTTTCTTAAGATAATTCTGGCTTTAGAATATCTATATTGTGCTGGTATGATGGCAGTTCTTATATCTTAAAAAAAACTAGCACGAAAACTGCTCCAAACACTTATATAGTAGGTAAATATGACTTACGATTTTGTGACCTATTTCTCGAGCAACGATGACGAAGCTAGGTAAACGGTAATAAAGTATTCAGTAGCGAGAAAATTGCGAAAAATGTACCCGTACAACCTTGAGTTGCGAACAACTTATAAGCAAACCACTTTACTCAATTCCATTAAACAGTATGAAACGTTGAGTGTTTCATGCTAATATCAAAGGGTTTTACGACTGGGGAGAGTAATGGTGCTTTTGTTTATATCTTGGTGTGTGTGATCTCTTTATAATTGTATCACCTTTTCTTTATAGGCAATGTTTTTATGGGATCTTCGATATGTCGGATTTTATTGAAACCCGAACGACGGCCATAGGAGTTTCGAAAATATTCACTCAAACCGCAATGTGTTCTAGCATAACAATTCTACATACATTAGATACGTACCTAAATATACGCCGCCTACTTTGGCAATTCCCTAATACTGTGAAGGTGCCTGACTTTCAGGCCGTCCGCAGGCCACCTTTTAGGCTCTGTAGTAATTGACATAAAATTACTTTTCATGGCGGAATATTGATGTTATTTAACTCTGACCCAATAAAATGTATGGTCCGAGAAAATCTGCATATAAACAGTTAAATAGATCGTTAATAGTTATGTAGTTATTTAAATGCAATATAAATTAAAAGCTCAATGAGATATAATAAAATATTTTCATGAACTCAAATCAAATTATTACGCATATTTTTTTTTAGTGTAACTTATGATTTTGTAACAATACAATTATCGTAATATACTTTCAAAAAAAGAAGGATCCATTTTTTTACTCAAGGATGGTTTATGGACCGAACAGTTACATACATTGTATTTCCATAGAGTTATATTAACATAGAGTTTTTTGATTGATTTTTATTTTGATTTTAATATTTTTTTAACAACTGAATACTTAAATTCAGCTATTGTATAATCTGTGAACGTGCTACAAAGAGAAGAGAAGAAATGATTACAAATCCGGGCTTAAGACAGTCCAAAGCCAGTCTTGCAGCTATTAAACTAGGACAATGAGGCCGCAGCATTGTCAAATTATCTCGGCCGCTTCTGCTCTTCTAATCATCTGCCATGCATATTATAACGTAGATTGGCTAGGGTGTCCCACATTGTGCTAAAAGCATACACCTCATAGAATGTGCAATTTGCATGCCTATAATATAGACATTCTTATAAGTCATCATGAATTATTTTGAACCTTTTACGATATATGTTAAGATTGATTTTCACACTTACACTTTGTGTAAAGTTATCAGATTTTATTTTTATTGTGGTAAGGGGGTATTCGAGCAGGCGGCTCACTTCATGGAAAGTGATCACCGCCGCTCATGGACATTTGCAATACTAGAAGGCTTGCAAATGCATTGCCAAGCTCTGGAAAAACCGATTTGCGATTTTCACTCGAAGAGACTACGGAATTTCTAGACAACACTATTGACATAAACCTATTTACTGGGGACCTTTGTCCTGTACTGGACATAGGTTTTTGTGTGAGAGAATTAGGCTCAATGCCGCCATGACAACTTATTGCGGATGGATAATAGTTCACACACGTGGTTTCTATAGAGGGGCGTATCAGAAATTGGCCTACTTTCTAAGTCTTACGTATGGACCTCAAAAGAGACGACAATGATGACCATTCTCGGAATTTGTTCCGGCATTTCCTCTCAAATGTCAGTTAAGAAATGCCGATGTTATCTTATATAGTTAATTTAATCTGTCGGATCCTTATAAGATTTATAAACACACAAATTACATATGAATAGTTTATAACAGTGCGGTATTTTACTATCAATTAAGTAATATTAAAACACAATTATGTTAAATATTCACAAAGGGATAAATCCAACGCGGTATACTAGATAATACAGTGGCAGCCCTAAGAGAACCGCTAAATGAGACGTAGAATTTATAATAAGAATCTTCTCGTATGTCGTGAATTCAATTTGTGGTACATATTCCCCGGTAGCTGTCAGCAACAGGGTTGAGTCAAATGTTATACAGAATTTTTCTAATCAGTAGTACCTTGCAAGCAAGTTAAGCCGATGGTAACGTTAGTGCTGTGCTCGAGTGATCGACTTCTGCGCCGCGTTTCACGGGTTCGATCTTTACAGGGAACGTCAGAATTGTCATGTAAATATTTGTGTTTGTAAACGGACTTAACGCTAGTAGGCTAGTGCTAGTAGGCTAGCATGGTGGACTATAGCCTAATCCCTCTTAAATAAGAGGAGACCCGTGCCCAGCAATGGGAGAGTAATGGGTTGATGACGATGATGATGAAACGGACCTACTACACAGGATAAAATCTTTGTATGGTGCAACGTTTTTTTAACAAAAACAAATTATAGACTATACTTAGTCACCCATTATGATACCACTAATGGGTAGCTAAGTATCATATTATTTATATATACTCGAAGTTATAGCGATATAACCCTGCTAATTTGTAACGAAACTCGTGTACAGCAGCGCGACAGAAAAAGGGTTGACAATGATGATGATTAATAACTCCGTCTTTTTAAAGTCATTATAAACTTTAATTGCTTTCAAATATAATCTATATTTGAGTAATAAAAGTCTTATAAATCTGTTTTAGATGTCTACGTTATTCGACAGCGCGTCGAGATGGCGGCATTATGACTGACTGACTAGTGACTAGATACGGATAGTTGTTTAGGTGTGTGTGTTAATTTATTATAGCTGGGTATGTGACGGGCTTAAATTCAGCACAGGACATCAAGTAGACCTAAATGTCAGTTCAGTACTTGTGTTCAAAGCAACACTACAGTTCACATGTCCGCATTCAATTCAGTGATGCTTTGATTTGGAGAACGTACCAGCCCTGCCAGCCGTACCTACTCGTTACCAGCCTCAGCTACACTCTGGATTAATGTGAAATTTCAAGCAAATTAATTGTAAGCCAAGCCTTATTCACACGGAGAGCATTATTTTAATTGACAACGTGCGAGATGACATTAACAATTTAGTGTGTAACGCGATACTGTGTTACTTTTGATATTGTTAATCTCGCAATGTTCTGCAAGTGTTATGTTTTTAATTTAGAATGTTAGTGTACGTGACAGGACTATAATCTAGAAAAAAAACTGTCTGCTTAATAATGATGCTACATATAAGTACATTCTTGCTTGTTTTCCAACATGTGAGGAACATTAAATTAAATAATAAAAAACTATTTTTAGCAAATCCATTTTTATCATTGCACTTTGATCATAATGGTTGCTTTATTGCATTTTAACTGCGTCGTTGGTCTAGTGGTCGTACAGTGCGTTTGCAAAGCAAGAGTGCAACTTGGGTTCGATTCCCAGGTCGAGTAAAGTGTTATTGGGTTTTTCTATTCATGAAATTCTCAGGAGCTGCTCGGAGTTTGGATTTGTGCCCGGTTAATGGCACTAATAAAAAAAACATCTGTTTGACAATCTAAGTCATACATGCTATGGCAAGAATGAGTTATCAAATAACCATTATAATTATATGATATCTATTACAAAACTGGTGTACGTACGTACATATTTATAATTCATAGTGTTTATGTAATGATAATAAAGTAGTGATAAATTAGTGAGTAATTACTACTTCAATGCAGTATAATATTATTGTTCACATTAGTTTTAAGAGATAGGTATGACTAGTGGACTTTGAAGTCAGAAGTCACTCAAGCACCACTGACTTTTCGAAATGACGTGCGTATTTATTACAAGACACACTCAAACGGTGAAAGAAAACATCGTGAGGTAACCTTCATTCATGAGAGAAATTATACCTATGGGTTTATACTCATAGGTATAATTTCATGAATGAGAAATAATGAAGTCTGCCAAACCAAACTAGGTCACCTCTCATGAGGAGAGACCTGTTTAGTGTAGATGGGTTGATGATTAAGTTATTTAACAAAAGCTTTTGCTCGCGACTTTATCAGCGTAAAATTTGTAACTTTATCCAGTCTACTTACACTTCATTAAAAATATAAATTACGCATACTAAATTCCACATCCCTTGTCGTCATTTTATGGGTAGTACTTTCCCGGCACTCAAACTATACAAAATTTCATCTAAATCGGTTCAGCGGTTTAAGCGTGAAGACTACCAGACACACAAAGAGAAAGACAGACATACTTTCGCATTTCTAATAACAGTATGGATTTAATAGTTTTACGAGACAGTAAGTAGTAACAGTTTGCAGTAAGAACATTAAATATTAAAATTCCTTTAATATAATTTGCATACAATTTGCATACAGTTCGCTTAAACAGAACACCCTTGTATGCCAATTAAAACAACGCATGCAATATGGATTTGTAGAGGAAGCGCGAATTAATTGGTTGCAACAAGAATTATTGTTGAAATAGATTAAGATAAAGATGAAACGGAATTATGAATAATAGTGCAGCTTGTTGAGAGTGCTCTATTTAAATTTATTATTAAAAAAGCATCATCATCAGCTCATATTTCATTAAAACGACCCAATTAGCGAAGCTATAGAAAACGCCTTTTATGGCAAGGTTTCTGGGAATCCTAGTAGGAGCAAGTGTTTGTGTAATGAGCATGGGAATTTGATATTTTTTCACAAAAAAATAACATAAGTACTATGTACTGTATCAACCATCTAGTATCCAGGGTATACACATGCCTCGCTTTTTTAGCTCAAAATTAGATGGCGCTGTTGTACTAACGGCTGATATATTTATTTATTACTATTATTATTTTTAAACGATATACAACCTGTTTTCAATAATGATTTATCTTTAACCACGATGTGCCACAATTAAGCGTAGCAGAGTACATACAGTTAGTGAACTGAATAATTGAGAACCGGCTAATCCTTCTCAAATGAGACCCTTGCCCAATAGTGGGACGTTAAATGTGTTGATAATGATGAATATTCTATAGCTGGTTGTAAGTTTATTTCATGATATATGAAAGGACATTCAGTAGCTCATAATGTAGATATCTTTCATAAATCTTCACCCCACTTGGATTTCATGGCGTTCACTTATAACAATTAGAGATGAGCTGTTACCTAGCAACCACTTGTTTGTACAATCATTCTTATCATCAGCCTTAAATTATGACTGGCAAAACTCTTTTCAAGTCATAATATACTATTTGCTATCATTGTGGGGTCGTATTTTATTAGGTAACAAATATTTGAACAATGATAATAAACTCACCTCTAACATGAACTTCTTCAACACCACCATAAGTTGCGAACACAAAGAATAACACCATTAGAATAATCTGGAACACGAACAACGGCATGTACTTCCACTTGTTCATCTTCTCCACCATTGTGATTATCTTTTATAGGATCTGAAACAAAATCATAGGTAATTAAATTAAGAATTTTTGGTGAGATTCAGCCACATATGGGCAGGCTGAAAGTCGATCCTAACAGAGATGGGAAAAGGCACAAAAGTTAATGATTCGATATGAAAAATAAATGTGAAATAAAAATACCATTTCTAAGAAAATAAAATATTGACAATATTTTGATAGAATAAACGAATACTGAGGGTTAAATAAAAATAGCGAATGTTTGAATAACATTTAGTTATTGTTCCAGGTCTAGGAACTTGTTATAAAATGTTATTTGAAGAAAATGTTATACGAAATACAGGAAAAATCGTTTAAAAATAACATTTTATGACTAAGAGATAATAATTGCATATGATTTTACTGTCACCGTCACAATTATTTTTAGATTGCAATGACATAACTTAATTAAATTTTATAAACATTACTGCGATGTTTCTTCGGCCAGTTCCTCTTATATCACAAGATTTCATTAACGACCAATATACTTTTGTTCTTATCACTTAATTAGAAGCGATAGGATAAAACCGGGTCAATTAGAAATGGAAATGATAAAAGAATAGTAGATTAAAGGAATGTCACGAATAAACTTTCAGGATCCAGTCGAGTGTAAAAATGTCCTGCTAATGGTGTGACTAACCATCCCATTCCTTCAATTATAGTTGAGCAACAAAACGCAGCATGGGTCCCAACAAGGTGGAATGACAACATGGTAAAGGTCACTGGAAACCACTGGATGCGGGTGGCGTAGGACTGGTTGTGTTAAGGCAATCTTTGGAGTAGGCATATGTCCAGCAGTGGATGTCTATCGGTTTATATGATAATGGTGTTGAACACGATAAATGGAGCACTTGAATTTGGCAGGGAATGGTTACTTCACTTTTCTTTATTTGAAAAGATCATTTCAAAAGCTCTCTGCCTTGCATCGTTGACCTTGATTTTAAAAGTGACGAAACATCTCTTTTTTCTTCTCAGAGATTTCTAGAATCTCTCTTCTATTACCAGTTTTGACGGATCTATCACAATGTTATTGCGCATCTGTAGTAGCTCCAACATGTATTAGAATAAAACTGATTCCTTTGCTTTTCATTTTATTATTACCAGTTGTTTCACTTTCCATTTCAATTGTGCTAAATATAAATGCCTAAACTAAACTGGTTCACAATTGTTGAACTAGTGGGATGTAAACTGTTGACCTCTTTATCATCAAACAATGCTTCTGTTATTTGCTGTATTATATAATCATCATTGATATTGGTTATGCCACCAAACTAGTAGTAACAGTTTTGTAATTATATAGAGTTTTGAATTACTATTATGTATGTTGTTTTAAAACTATTTTTTATGCGTTTTATTGCGGTAATATTCCGGGCAGATTGGAAATGGTTGCTGAATAGGATACGAAACGTCGGAAAAAATAATATAACCATTCGATTGGAAATAAAAAAAAACAATCTTAAAAATAATAATAAATATTTGTGTTTACCTACCCTTTCCAATTTTCAAACCCGAAAACCCATTTTCAGGTTGCTGCTGGGAATTTTGCGACAGAAAAGCCATTCATTGATAAAATTCTGTTTCTGACCACTAACTAGCCTAATTAAGCAGTTAAGAATGTTCAAAGTCAACTTACAATCAAATTTTTGTCAGTTTGTGGTATCGATATTTAATGAGAATTTTGAATTTGAAAACGTAACTGGTGAAATTTTTAGCATGCGATTTTGAACGGAGTGATTTTATTAACGGGTACGATTACTCTTAAATATTCCACTGTTGGGCAGAGGCTTTCCCCTGAAATCTCTATCTACATCGATCTATTCCACTAAGACATAATTAGCGTAATAAGTCTTACCGTCTCTTACAAACCCGCCTATCCGATCAAAGCTCTACTTTGTGGCAATTTTGGTCCTTTGATCGTCAAGCATGGGACAGACATGATCAGCAACTCCGCTTGATTTTAGCATTTTTTTAGATATAATACCTCATTAATATGTGTGTGATTTTATTTTTATTTAAAAGAAGTAAAAGTCAATTTTAATAAAAATGTCTAAGTTAACTAACTACATTAAATATGTGCAATCATATTTGAGACACTATCAAATATTTATCGAAGAAGTTGACATTTGTGACTTTGGGATTAAATCTGAATTATATGATGGACATTTTTTAAGAGTCCAACAAAGACTGAATTCTGTACAAAACGTGATACAGTAACAGATGGTAAACAAACATATTTTTATTTTATTGTGATATTAGATCTCGGGTAATATTTATTTAGGTTTAAATAATAGGAAGTAGCACAAATTGTAAGTCAATAATATAAAGCCTTGAATATGTTTTTTTTTTGTTAAAACATCGAATGGTTTTTGTCCTGGAAATCATCCCCTAAAAGGATGAAAAGGGGGTGGAAGTATGCGTACCGGAATCGAGAATTTCTTTAAAGAGGGGGTTAAGAAATAAACAAGCAGATTGATGAAAAGCAGTTCGGATAAAATTACCAATTCTACCGGCGAAGCCAGGGGCGAAAAAAAACTAGTTTTATATAAACTAACAAACATTGTTAGATAAGAATTTGTTCCATACAAACGTAGAACATGCATCCCGTGAAGAAGCTGACCGTCCAATATTTTTATTAACACGACGAGAGATTGTTAATAACCCATTTGTCCAATCTCCTAAACTGAACTAATTAGTGATGTAGCTGTCACAACAATGTGTCCATTACTCGTCGCAGCTCATTGTTCTATTTCTCGGAGTGGAGTAGTGTTTCATTTTACTGCTTATTTTGTGTTACGATGTAATCGTAATATTGTGATACTATATTTATGATAGAACTATCGACATTTCAATACGTCGACGTCTTGTGTTATGAGTTTATGACAATCTACTAAAAAGAGCTTGGGGCCAATTGTCATATTATTATCATCACGCCTAAAACCTTGTAGGGGTAGGCTAATGAGAACAGAATGTACTCCTACTTTTAGCCAGTATGTTACTGTCTCATATGTTACTGTAACTTAAGGACTCAACCTTGAAATCGAACCTAGAATACCCACACTCGGCAATAATGCTTGCAATTACAAAAACAATTTATAATTAATTGTAAGGTAGGTAAGCGGTTTTGGAAGCAAAGTCAAAAGAATTCCATGTTTTTGTCCTTAGATTTTCGTAGTTTTAGTTTGACAACCATTGACGCGGTTAACAATATAAATAAAAATAAATAAATATATCTGGGCATTATGAAACATGATGACATGACATGACATTATGAAACAGCTCTATCTAGTTCCGAGCTTAGCACAGAACTTGACATAATATATGGACATTTTCTTTTATATTATAAATAAATAAATATTCCCGTACATTATGACACAGCGCCATATAGTTAAGCAACGAGGCTTGTGTTACGGATACTAGAAAGTTGATATACTACATACCTATATACTTTTTTTTATGAATACATACATATTATTAGATACATCCATGACTCGGATACCAATGTTTATGCTCATCACATAAACATTTGTCTCTACCAGGATTCAAACCCGGGACCCATAGCACAGAAAGCAAGGTTAACTACCGCTGGACTAATTGGGTTGCTAATTATACATGTTGCCAATGGAAACGAAATGAAAGCAGTTAAGCGACCACTAGCAACTACAAATCCACATAATTATCACATATTTTATACATTATAAAATGAATAAAGCTCAACTTAATACCGAAGTCGATAGAAAACCAGATCATGACCAATTAAACAGAATTTTAGATACGATTTCCATTTAAACGGTCGATGGACGATCGAGCGATCATTATGCAATTGAATGCACGTTAACTCGATGAAAATTTAAAATTTTATGCTCCACCGCTTTATTCGAGCGCTGTTAAATCTTTGAATAGGACTATCGCAGATTGGTTTTCTATTTGAAAATGTTTGAAGTTACTTGGCCTTTGCGTATTCAGATTCGATATGAGCGATTTTTGTATGCCTTTTTATACTGTTGCAGGATAAGTGAATTGAATTTTTAGTTTTTGCAAAAAGTTTGTACGTGGCCGATGTGGACTAAAATATTGAATAAAGCAGTCGTCTTTAATATCACTAGGTGAAGTCATATTGAAGACAATGACAAAATGTGGTAAACTACTATTATTATACATATAATATTGGCATAAATAATATAAATATACAAAAAAAAACCATAGAAGTTAGTTTTATTTCAATATAATAAATAATTTTAAATATAGTAGAGACAGTTTAATTTAGTATCACCAATTTGATGTATTATCATCGTAAATTTTATTGAATAAATCCTTTGATATAAAATTAAAATTATCGGAAGTTTTAACATACAAAATTTGATTTAAACAACTACAACGAAATATCATTAATTTCTGGAATGATTTTACTAGGTATATTATTTATATTAGTATTTTTAATTACGTCGGATATATTTTTTCTAAAATTAAAATTTTCAAATAATTTTTTCAGGTCTAGGTTATATTATTAATTCTGTCTCAAATTTATTCACAGCCGAGTTTATTTGAATAAATATGTCTTAAAATAAAAAGTAAGTTAGTACCTCTTGAACGTGCGAAATTATTTTATCAGCTCTATATTATATTATTAATTCTGATTCAAATTTATTCACAACCGAGTTTATTTGAATAAATATGTCTTAAAATAAAAAGTATGTTAGTACCTCTTGAACGTGCGAAGTCCCCCGCAGCTCGCGAGCGACACACCCGCGATAAGTGACGAGCCCCTGTTTGTCAAACATCAATCAACTATTACTACTTTGTCGCGGGCACTGTGTACAAACTGACGATTTGATACTTCCCACTAATTTGTAGTCACGAATCGCACATTATTGCGACTCTGTGACGTAACATTGTTTACTATTTATTTACAACTCCGTACGTCTCGCGGTTTTACTATTTACCACTCCGTCATCTCGTATTCTTGCGGTATTATGTACCTACTTGCATGCATCTCAGTTTTCCTAATTCTGTAGGAATTTTCCTTCTACTGTTTGTTTTAAATCGTTGTCTATGCAGTTTTGTGCCGAATTCATTTCCATAAGATCAACATCTTCTGGAATCGTGCCACTAGAAATACACCGGTTCATAAATACCTAGTAATATTAGTTTATTAGTAATATTAGAAAATAGTGTATTTGAAAAAAAGGTTTTATTGATTGAACGGCAAAAGTAAATTTTAGTATACATATATGTAACTTAACAAAAGAAACGATATTAGGTGATACTCTGTCAAAAATAGACATAAAAGTGAACTAAACCTATAAAAACGTAGTCAGTTTGAGGTTCTAGGATCAGTTTCTAGGTCGAGCAAAAGTATGTTTTTTGCCTATTTTATAGGACCCAAAAATCCCGGTGAACAATGGGTGGACACTGTGATGGTTTGTTTGTGTATGTTACACACAAATCTATCAAATAATCTTCGAGGTATTAAGCATACATACAATAAGTCGCAGTCCAGAAATAATCATAAAATCCCGATTTCGCACGAACACCTACCATCTTTGTCCCCCACTATGTTCTAGAAAGAGATGCATATACTACGTAAACATCGGTAGACGGTACTTATCATCTATTTAACGAATCGAACGCCCTTGCACTTGTATTATTTATGTGCGCTTACGAGGAACAATTTGTTTGGCCGTTTGAAACATGATTGATTTTTTTATTGATTTCATACATCTACATACTTTATAGAGAAGAAAGAAAGAAAAATCATTTGTTCAGGCAGATGGTGGCCACATACAGAACAACATAACTTTATAGGCAAAAACAAACTATTTTATAAGAATAGTAGCTGACCCAGCAAACGTTGTTTTGCCACATTATAGGGGTTGGTGGACAACCCTTATCACTAAGGGGTATGTATAGGTATATGCTCACAAAATTTCATGAGAATCGGTCAAGCCGTTTCGGAGGAGTACGGGAACGAACATTGTGACACGAGAATTTTGTATATAAGATGTGCCCGAGAGAGAATTTTTAGAGAATGTGGGACTCATTATTGTCCCACTGCTGGGCACGGGTCTCCTATCATTTAAGAGGGTTTAGTCTAAGATTAGAAATATTTGGGATAATTTAAAAATAAATAAATAATTTTCCTTGAGACAAAATCAGTAAATAGTGTTCCGTATTTAATTTCATATTCAATTTAAATACTCATCGTAGCTAAATAATAACATTGCTGATCAGTCGATCTGTCGAGTTCAGCTGTATCTACCGAAGTAAGAGTAAGGATGGGTGACCATTCTTAAAACATTGAGAGCACGTACCTTAGAGAGTAATTTAAACCGTCGCGTCGGTCCCCGTTTCCAACAAATACCTATAACAACCGTTAGGGTTAGTCAGAACTGTCGAAAGACCAACAACCTGGACAGCAAGGAGTTTACTTACTCTAAGGATATCAGTATTGCCTAGTTACGAAAAATGGCTGTGTGATGACAGTCACTTTGCGTACAACATGTGGCCGTATTGGATTGGGAGCTAAATCAAACATAGTTGGGACAAACGCTCGGAAAACCACCAAAAAGTAATGAACACGGTAACATTCATTTTAAGTTTTACATCTATACTTTTCATGATGGACTGCAATAAAGTATTGAGTATTAAAAGAACACCAGAAGAGGCTCTGGAACGTCATCTCGGAGATGGAAAGAAAGTATATACAATGCTGCGTGAAACAACGAAATAAGAAAATTTATATAGTACAACTGAATTCCTAAATGATACATTCTGATTATATCATTTATGATTCTTCCCTAATTTTTCATCAGAAACAAAACCTTGTAAAACATATATTTGTACTGACATACTCAATAAAATGTGAGTATATACCAATATTTTTGTACGCCCTTCGCGGCATAACATGTAGCTCAAAACATATTATATTTGACACCATTGCATGCATATTTTCTGTATTGTAATCCACTCATGTTACAGCAAATAAATTTATCTTTATCTTTATCACCATCATCATCAAAGCTCTCCTCCAAAGATCGCAACGACGACTGGTAATGCGTCACCCACATCTAGCGACCTTTACCAGGTCGTCAGTTAAGAATTTACCATCATTATCATCATATCGCTAGATGACGTCCAATGTCCACAGACAATACATATTCCACTCATCTATCTTACTCCCAAACACGTAAATAATAAAGGTTTAATGCTGTAACATGTCCGGGTGAAGGAGGCCAGGAAACCCATGACACAAGCCTTTGACTTAGTATGGGGTCCTGTCTCCCTTCTAGATATTAGTATTGTAAACCTATAAAATGCTTGTATCATATGGGAGTTAATAAATTATTATTATTATTATTATTATTTTGAGGTTTATTTTTTTCTTAGCTCTTTGGCTAGTTTTAACTACATTTACGGGCTTAGCCAAGTAAATGTAGCGTGTAGTGTGTAGTGTTATGAGTGGGGCGTGAATTCGTGCTCGTCAAGTTGCATAAACTTTCTGACGATTCTGCTGGTGTTTAAAATGGCCGCTTTTTGTAGAGTGATATAAACAGACTCTCTCAGGTCTATTAATTTTAGGCTGTGGATGAGATGGTTTGGAATAATAATAATATATAATAATTATTATTATAATGCAATACATAATACAAGAATATTTTACATCAAATTAAATGACAAATATAGCTCAAAGATATAATTACTTAAATAATTACAAGGTTTATACCAGACGGTGAAAATATCTTACTTTGACCGAATCAGCTGCCCGTTTATTCTCTCCTACTGCTGACCACGGATCTTCTTTCAGAATGACAGAATAGGTGTTGACGTTGACGTTTGTCTTTTTTTTATCGCACTGAAAGTGAAATTGAAATATGATGTCAAACATTCAAAGAGTCTTGAACTAGATTCTAACAATATTTGAAATTCATTTCATCATGATTATGTATCACTATACTAAAATAAAGAAGAATAAAAAATAATTAACAAATTCAGATCATTTATGTTTAAAGTGCATTTATCCTTATTCAATTTGTTTTATAGAGAACCAGGAAGAGAAAGAAGAGAGAGAAAGCCACAACAATACACATTCTCGACGATAAACATTAAAATAAACACATACAAATAGGAAAAGTTACTGCAGAAAATACAAAACAATCAACTGGCTAATGGAAGTCTTAACCGTCTGAAGTCAAACTGTATCCGAGGGAGTAAAGGTATGCACACATTGTATTGCAGTGGGAATTTGATATTAGCTGTAGAGAGATAGTGGGATATTCGTGGGAATATTAGTGGAATTCGTCCGCTTTGCTAGCAAGGGGTAGAGTGCCCGGAAGATCGCAATAAAATCTGTTGTAAATAGTTTTGTTTCAATATTGTTTCCATGTCTAGTTTTCGCGTAAACTTTAGAAATTAGTCAAATTATAACAAGTAAAGATGTCTAGTAAACCACTTAATAAATAAAGCCAAGCGGCCTTCCTCTTTTTGAGAACAGTGACATGATATCATCACCAGACTTAAGCTAGATTAATGAAAGAAGGCGTCACTTTTCCATTGTGAGAGTGAAAGAGAATTATGCAGAGCGTATAGCACTGTTCCTCTCTTTTTGCAACGGAACATTAGTCTTTACTACTTTCTAATCGGGAAGGAACTCAGGGTTCAACTCAGTAAAGTCATAGACTTCACAGTCCAAACCTAGGCTAGGCTATCACAACTTAAAATATTATATAAATATGATTCCCGCGACTTCGTCCGCGTACAATTTAACTAAAAAAATAAAAGTTTCATATTAACTTTGCACCCTCGTTTTACCTCCTTAGGGGGTGAATTTTCAAAAAACCTTTCTTAGCGGATGCCTACGTCATAAAATCTACCTGTATGCCAAATTTAAGCCCGATCCGTTCAGCGGTTTGGGCTGTGCGTTGATAGATCACTATGGCAATCAGTCAGTCAGTCAGTCACCTTTGAGTTATAATATATTTAGCATTGCATTACTAGGACATCACAATTTTGAAATCTCATCGAATATGCGTCATGTTATTGTTAGTCAATTGAGCTGGTTTTATTGAGTCCAATAATATCATATAGATTGGCTGTCATTTATTTTTGTTATGATTTGAATGATTTGTTTTGGTAGCGTGATCAGTTAAACATAGTTTTATAGTAATCGAACTGTTTGCTTTGAAAACGATCGTTATAATGAGGAATCTTTATCCCTTGTCATTAGATTATTCACTGATTGTAGGTTTATAGCACATTATGGATCAATAACAAAATAATTGAAGCTTACCATCTCATATTTACAATAGTGTATCTCATCACGAACCCAGTTACCTATTGTCTTGTTTACCCACTGCTGGGCATGGGTCGCTTCTCATTTGAAAGAGATTATGCTATTGTCCACCACGATAGTCTAGTACGGGTTGGCTGAAACGCTATCGTATCTCAATATTAACTTGTAGATAGGAATCGGAGTTACGGGCATCAGAACAAATGAATAGTACAAAACTATTTTTAAAATGACTTAAAATTTGGACTAGTTCTTTCTGTAATGATTATTTTTATGCAAATATTGTTTAAATTTATTTTCATTAAACTATTTATGCACACAAGACGGCATTACAATAGAAAATTAAATAATAGTTGGTATTCGAATTTGGCATACGTCCAGCAGTGGACGAATATAGACTGATGATGATGATGATGATTTGAATTTGGCATCAAAGAGTCTAGTTCATTATTTGCTGCGCTAGTGCCAGTACAGATATTAAACTAGGTTCTGCGTGTGAATTGTACACAGATAAACAGCAACTTTACGTACTAATATCATAAACATAATTTGTTAAATAAAATAAACCCACCATAAAATAAACTATTGAACTGATTTTCATTTAAATTCATATTAAACTTAAATGTAAAAGTAAATATCATAGCACATTTTACATGATACATATATACTTATTGCCTAATTAGCTTTCTATTCATTAATTCTAAACTTGCAACCTCGTCAAATGGAAGCAAACCCTTATTCCGTCCGACTTCAAAATCGGTACCGTCCAACTAATACCGGTATCATCCGGTTTGTTCCGCCCGTTTCCAGTTTAAAAGCCTATGTGACTTACCTAAACGGACTTTGTTTTAGTTCGTTTAGCGCATCACTCACTTTAATGTATGTATGTACTAAAGTCTGGAACTAAAATGAATTCATCTATTTCAGTGTCAGTCTAGATTAAAAATGAAGTAAAAGCTTTTTGAATACTGTTGGCAGAATAATGGGCTAGCGCTTTGAGAACTATGTACGAAGTTTAATGTGTACCGACCCTTATAATAAATGTAACTTGTATGTAATTTGTGGTATGTCGAGCGGACTTAAAATGTAAAATAAGAATTAAATTGCTAAATCAAATCAAATAGTCTTAATAATGTAAATTTTTTAATCGGCTTCAGGTTCTCGCGTGGCGACCACGTACTGGAAGATGCAGCGTGGGTAGACCCCCGGCTAGGTGCACCGACGACCTGGTAAAGGTCGCTGGAACCCGCTGGGTGTGGGTGGCGCATGACCGGTCGGCATCGTGGCGATCCTTGGGGGAGACCTACATATTTCCAGCAGTGATGATGATGATTAGTCGGATTTAGGCAATATATTAATTTTTTTAACGAGTGAGCTTAATTTCTCAATCTTTATCAAAACAAAATGTAATACATAATTAATTTAAATTGATTATTTTGACTTACTATTGGTTCTGGCATAGTATTCAGTCAATCTAAATCCAAATCAAATATTACAATATCACAAAAATAACATTTATTACGTTGGAAGAGAGTTCAATTTCTGTTAGCCTCTTAAAGTAGACACTTTATCCTTGTTATTAAGATTTCAACAAAACATTAATTGAATCATAAGGTATAAGTAAGTTTCAAATGTTTTCTAAATACAATGTATATACATATACACTAACATTAATAATAGTGAACTACATGGAATGTCAATGTTTTCAATGTCCATAGTGTATGTTACCGATATTGTAGAAATAAAAAAGGTGCATAAAGTGTTTTGAGCAAAACGTACCTAATAAACAATGGCGAGAGAAGTAAAAAGAAAAAAATCGCGTGGGCTGTTCTCTGTGCTAATGATTGAGTGTGTCCTACATTGCCTCAACATAATAATATAAAGGCGTGGTAGCCTAGTTGTGTGACCAGTGGATTAAGATGTCAAAGATCTCGAGTTCAAATTAAAGTCACTCTTTATTTTCGGAAGTTTATCACATGCTCAAACGGTGAAGGAAAACGCCGTGAGATTTTCTCGATGGTATGTGAAGTGTGCCAACCCGCAGTAGGCCTGCGCTGGTGGACTATAGCCTAATACTTCTCAAATGAGATGAGACCCGTACCCAGGAGTGGTACTATAATGACGACCCAATTAGTTCAGCGGTAGTTGACTCTGCCTTCTGTGCTATGGCTCCCGGGTTTTAATCCCGGTAGGGACAAATGTTTGTGTGATGAGCGTAAACATTTGTATCCGAGTCATGGATGTATATTTATGTATAATATATGTATTTAAAAAACAAACTATATATATAGTATATCAACTAACTAGTATCCGTAACACAAGCCTCGTTGCTTAGCTCGGAACTACATGGCGCTATGTCTGAATATTTATTTATTTAATTAATGGGTTGATGTTGATACCTATATAACTTAAATTAGCTATCCTTAAAATAAAAACAAACTACTTTTCGTGAGTTTTATTGCGTTACATTGATATGATGACACGATATTTGCAAATAAAGTATTGAATAAGTATTCATACGTAACCAAGACAGCGAGAGCTTACTGATAGGATGTAAGATAAAACATTTTATTATATTGGATATGTTTCTTACCTCTTATTTTATTTACACATGCATAACTCTCATATCGGCGCCGTTTGGATGAATAACTAATAGGGCTTGTATTCTATCACCAAACGCGATGAAGTGTAAAGACAATAATACAAGTATCCGATCTATTTCCGCCTGTGTATATCAAGCATAGAAATATCACCAAAATATTCACGCTACGCTATATTTACACATTCGTAGGCGTGTTCGTCTAGTCAAAAATTATATTTATATCATAACATACCATCACGCATGTCGTCAAAGGTTTAGACAGACGTGCCTTTACTCACATTTTTCCGCCATGCTTTTAGGTCCCATGTAATAGGGGGCGAGCCTACTGCGATCAACCGGGTGCGAATCCAAACTCCGAGCTGCTACTGAGAATTATATAAAGCCAATAACACTTTGCTCGATATGGCAATCGAACCTAAGACCACTTGCTCAATGGTCGCACTAACGATTACTAGACCAACGAGGCAAATACTGTTTATGTCGTAAGGTTGCCTTGAGTGGTAAAGGTCTTGGGTTCGAAGCCCGGTAGGAGCAAATGTTGAACTGAGTCATGAAATTTGAACTGAGTCACGGATGTTTCTATCTTTAATATGTACGTATTTACAAAAAAAAGTATAATATATTATGTTATGTGTATCAAGTCTCGTTACTTAGCTTGGAGCTAAATGGCGCTGTGTCATAATGGCCGGATATATTTATTTATTAATGTCGTGTTTTGCGGTGAGTTTGTTCGTCATTCGATCGTGCTTCATGAGATATCAATTAGCATTTAGTTTAGAAGTTCTTTTTATGTAGACGTGGGTGTGGCGATGTTGTTGCTAAGGAAAATATTATTATCAGACAGACGCGTGATCAAGTGTTATGATTAGACCGTTTTGTATTCTATAGTATTGTCGTGTCAGTATTGACAGTTCTTTGACTGGCGATAATATTTATGTCAGTTTATAACTAATGGAAATCGTTACATAATAGGGATGTTGACGCTCTAATCACAAATTCATGTTTCGTGTTATTTTAGTATAGGTTGTATTATTATTATATCAAAAATGTTCTTTTTTATATAATATATCTAATTTAATTAATTAAAATTAATATTAAAAGTTGTATGTATCACCTATTGTCACGTGACTGCAAACACCAAGAAGAGCGCATTATGTTAGAGTATTTTAGCGAGTGAAATAAAAATTATTTTCATAATCAACCCATTATTGTCCCATTGGTAGGCACGGGTCTCCTCTCAATTTTACTACTGTGAAATTTCTCACATGCCATCGAGAAAATCTCTCAAGCATGCAGGTTTCCTCACGATGTTTTCCTTCACCGTTTGAGCATGTGATAAAGAAGCACATAAATTCCGAAAAGTCAGTGGTTCATTACAGTGCAAGTCATTCAAATTTATCTAAATCCGTGCTATATGTGACAATATACATCCTGTTTTCTTTATGTATTTTTATATATCTATTTCTTTTCAGCTGAACTATATAGGGACCATTATAGGACCTACTTACTGAATTATATTTTTACCACGGCATGACGTGCAACTCATATTAACACGATAGAGGAGAAGTACGCTTAAAATAAATAATAAATTAAACAAAAAAAAAGACACTATAGATGCTATACAAATGTGGTGATAAAATCTTCAACTTATGGTGTGAAAGCCGTTTGCACAACCACTCCATCAAAAACAGAAATAATAATAAACTGAATTTTACTATATCTAACAGTCTATAAGGTTCAATTTGAATTAGCTGGTATAATCCACTCTGAATTGAACATAAAGCATATTAGCCTCTCTCCTCACCAAACATCCAGCCCAGGTCCATCCTCATCTTAAAATAGAATATTCTCGACGGCCACATCTTATCTGCTTCCAACTCATACAATATTTATGCGTGAAGAACACAGAATGTCGATTACTCGTTGGATGCCAAAGATGTCGGTTGTATAGATTAGATAAGGTGCGAAATAGGAACTTTGTTGAGATTTAAAAAAAAGTTAAAGGTGGAAGTCAAAATGAGAATGAAAAATGAGAATTAGGGTGTGTACGGTTGTATGAAAATCGGTTAATTTAAAAGTAATTAAAATGGTAGTGTTCATAAATACTATTGCTTCTACAATAGTATTTATGAACACTACCATTTTAATTATTAGCATAGCCGATGTAGGTTAGTAAAGAAATATCGATGTTTTGCACTCGTAACAATGACAACATGATGGTCCAGTGCACCTATGGAAAACTGATACCGTTTGTTGAGTAGGTATACATGTATTTACTACGATCAGTTTTCAGTCATCTAGATTTTTTTAATAATCTGCCACTAAATTACTATGTATAATTTATTATAAAATAAAACAAACTACATTTAGATCTCGCTTGCACGCTAATCACACACTAAAACACCGGCACTATGGAACTACGCTTCAAAATTTCCTAACACCACGCTCTAAACTTATCCATTTACTCAACATCCCCACTTCAGCTGAACAACTGACGATTCTGGAGCGGGAAAGAGACGCCACGATTATCACACAACACTTAAGTTTTAGGTGCTCTTTTGTAATCCTTATTGAGTGGCTGTAAATTGACTTTTGAAGAAGGCCCCTCACAACTCAAGGAGTGTTACTTTCTCCCGAAAATATTCTACACTGAAGGAACTGAAGATGTTATTTTTTGTTTATAAAGTAGGTACTTAGGTAAGCGCTTTTTGTATACCTTTGGGAAATGATTTGGCTTGTGGTTTTAATGTGATAGGAATGTGTTCCGTTGCGTGAAATATTAAATTTGATGTTTTTGATGCACTTATGAGTTTTATTATGAATGAGTTTTTTTTAAGATGGCCCTAGAGGCATAGGTACGGGTTGTAGGTTGTCGGCTCATATTTATGGTTCAGTTCTAAACATTGGGTTTAATAAACGGAATGATGGTCGTGTTACGGATGGTAGTTAATATACGATATAAATATATTTTTATTTGTTTTATCCACGACTGAGGTACTCAAACTAAACATTTGCTCCTACTGGGATTAAAACTATAGAATCCTTGCCATGGAAGACAACCTTAAAATGATTTAAGGTTCTTCAAAATCGGTGCAGCAAATATGCAGCCTCAAGTAATCAATTTGTGTTCAACATTTTACTAAAACATAAACATTTTGTCTATTCTACAAATAACAATAACTCTACCCTTTCTAAAACAATACTAAAGGATAAATAAAATAAATTATATAAAAGTTAAATCCTTAAGTATAATACCTACAAATATTTTACACTTCACCAACTAACACCTAACAGTTTTGCTTTTAAACTTAAATGTTTGAGTAGAATAGCCGTTTATAACTAAAAATATGAAATTCATGTATAAATAACGTTGTTCATAAAGTTTTTGTAGCTCTGTCTCTAGAGAGCAACAAGGGAATGTACGCTTAGAGCCATAATTACACGCTTTGGGATTTTGTATTGTGATTCAAAATATATGTAAAAGTATTTTAATTTTATGGCTTTATATTACAACAGTACTTCTCTGCTTATCCCTTAGGGGATATAGGCGAATGATGCTGTTAATGGGTGACCATTTGGTACTTAAAATTTATGTAGTATTCATTAGATAGAGTGCATTCACTGATTATTTTGACGACCCAATTAACGAAAATTAATTATGACCCAATTCATTATTAGTTAAACCGTAGTTAACACTGCCTTCTGTGCTATGGGCCCCGGTTGTGTGATGAGCATGAACATTTGTATCCGAGTCATGTATGTATCTATCTATAATATGTATGTATTTATAAAAAAAAAGTATATATGTAGTACATCAACTAACTAGTATCCGTAACACAAGCCTCGTTGCTTAGCTCGGAACTAAATGGCGCTGTGTGTCATAATGTCCAGGAATATTTATTTTAGAAGAGATTTATTATTTATATAAATCTTTATCAGCAGTCTTTAATTCCGAGCTAAGCAACGAGGCTTGTGTTGCGGTCACGAGATAGTTGATACACTGTGTAGATATTTTTTTTGTAGATACATACATATTATACATAGAACTATCCATGATTCAGATACAAAAATGTGCATGCAATTCACTCAAATATTTGCTCCTACTCGGATTGGTAATTAATAAACAATAGGTAATTAATTTTGTTATATCCTTATGGATGCTTTGGTAAGTTCCTGTGTCGTATAAATACCTCTGGGCGCAGTCCGATAAACTCCGTCGCATCCACAGGCGACAATGTTCCGCACCTTGACAAAAAAGGTGAGCAATGGTCACAAGTGCTAATTGCTTTTTTCAAAAGCATACAGCACATTGACCAAATTCATCTCGATATTCGCATCGTTAGTATTTTTCCACGGGATACTGATACAGGAAAACATGGCCACGACATCGAGTCAGTTGAAAATCGAACATGAAAAAAAAACAGCCCCAACCGCTTCCGCCCCCGTTTCGCTTTGTGGAGCGTTTAAAAACAGCCTTTGGTAAATATTTTTGCTAAAAGTAAGTTTATTTTTTATAGGTATAAAGTAACCTCGGAAATTAACTAGGTATTTGTTTCGAAAGGATTAAGCGAATTGGTAGTAGTACTTAGTTTAGTGTTTGTACTTTTTGACTTTATCATATTATGCTCAAACGGTGAAGGAAAACATCGTGAGGAAACCTGCATACTTGAGAGATTTTCTCGATGATATCTGAAGTCTGCCAACCCACAGTAGGCTAGCGTGGTGGACTATAGCCTAAACCCTCTCAAATGAGAGGAGACCCGTGCCCAGCAGTGGGACAATACATTTTTGATCATGATATATTTTATTCATTGAATAATAATCCTTATTCTACAGAATATGGGGACTAAGACACACTAAATAAGTTAAAAATTATAATCTATAAAACTCATTTGACGTTCTATTTCTTTACCTACAATAAAAATATTTCCATAAACAATGCTTACGGTGTTAGAGGATTACAAACAGAAACCCATTTCTCTTATTTTGGTTTTTTTGGTGCGCTCGGTTGGGCACGCATCACGTAAAAAGTACACAACCAATGTGGATATTATTTAGAGATTTTTGAGGCAACACTACCACATTAACTTATAATACAAATTGTTCTCATCATCTTCATCAACCCAGTTATTGTTCTTCTTCCGGGTTCATCTACTATATAAAGTTGTGAGATCCATGTAATACCAAGTCGGTTAATTTATTCGATCCCTTCTTTTAGATTTAAATTGACTTGGGCATTGCATGAAAACACAATGTATCTCACAAGTACTACATATTAGTTATTGTTGCGATACATCAAACCCCTGCGCTGACCGGTTTTACGGAGCCGCCCGACGCACGCCCCCACCACGGCGGTCAGCGCGGGCGCACGACAGTATAGCTGCGAGAGCTCGCGTGGAGATTCAAGCCCGGTCGGACGATCTTATTTTTCATGAAGTTATTGTAATACGGCGAATAAACCAGCACCATAAATTTACAGTCCACTTTTATTTTATAACCACCAAGGCCCAAACAATGGTCCTTCAGGATTCTCGCCGTGTAATAATCACCATCACATGATTGTCTGAGTGTTTTGGAAGTTTCGGAGCCCTTCAGTTGTGGACTTCAGCATCGCAAGAATCATCTACCATCATCAGGAGAATCATTGAGAAGATCTTGCAAAGCATCGACACACGCCCCGGAACAACTACGACACAAAGTCAGCTAGAGGTCGCACGCACGGACTTTGGACCCGCAACGAGTCAAGCTTCCAAGAGGACGAAGTTTTGAAAACACCTGTTGGTGTCATATAGCATTTGTGAGTCCGTTCCAATTATTCCTTAACTTCTTTTTCCTTGCTTCGCATAAATGTCTTTTTTCTGGTGAGCGCAATATCTTAATTTAAGTCTCAGTGCTTTCTTCATATATTTAGCCTTCAAATTGCCTCATAATATTCATTTAGCTAAATAATATTGCATTTCACAAGAATAAGAATATATGTAATTTTAACAAAGCGAGTGCACGTGTTAACCGCAAACTCGCTATTCACCGTTAGATCCTTATCGCTTACAGCTGATCGGACCGTACGCATTAAGTAGGTCATCTTTTGTTCTCGCAGCTACATATTACAAAACTTGTTTATTGCATTTTATATTTATTGGAATCGCCTACCTATTGTTTACCTTTCTAATTGCCTTAACTTCATTTATAGTGCAATGACCGATGCTAAAATGGATAAATTGGTTAAAAAACGTGGCACCTTAAAGTCTAAAGTAACTATTTTCAATAATTACATTAATTTGCTTAAAAGTTCAAAGGAGTTAAGTAGTTTACAGTTTTTAGATTTAGAGGGCCGGCTTGATAAATTCAATACCTTATATGCGGACTTTGATCAATTACAGAATGACATCGAGATGCTATCGGATAGTATAGATGACGAGTTGAAGGAACGAGAGCAGTTCGAGAACCAATACCACGCGCTGGTGGCTACGGCACGTAGCCTGCTAGGCGAGCAGCCGTCTCCACGACGCGAGGTTCAGGATGGTTCTGTGACAAGTTTCGAGGATGCACAGGCAGGTGGTTCCAAATTCAATTGCGTTAGATTGCCAAAAATATCATTGCCCACCTTTCGTGGACACTATCAGCACTGGCTGGAATATAGGGACACTTTTTTATCATTAATACATACAAGGTCCGACATAGATAACATCAATAAGTTGCACTACCTTCGTGCGTCGTTAAAGGATAGTGCCTTGTTAGTGATAGATAGTTTGGATGTGAAAGGCGACAATTATACAGCTGCATGGAAATTACTATGTAGCCGATATGATAACAAAAGACTTTTGGTAAACAACCATGTGCAGGCCTTATTTGGGGTAGACCAAATTCATAAAGAGTCATCTCAAGCCATCCGCAATCTTATTGACGTTACTAATAAAAACTTACGCGCTTTGGCAACATTAGATCAGCCAACTAAGTATTGGGACACGTTAATTATCCATATGATGGCTGACAAGCTTGACACTATCACTCGTAGGGAGTGGGAATCGCATAGGAATACTCTAGACAATCCACCTACGCTTGACATTTTTATAACGTTTCTCAGCAATAGGGCGGATCTTTTAGAGACACTACAAGAAAGCAAAGTCATGAAATCACAAAAGTATGAAAATAGTAAGCATAATTCTACTTTTCATTCAGATTTAAAACATAATCAAAATTCTAATTACAATATAATAAACAATAATAAACTTAAATACAATTATAACCATAAAAAATCATTAAATTGTCCTATGTGTAATCAAAATCATTATTTATTTAGTTGCGATTCATTTAGGTCCCTTTCCATTGAGGATCGTATACAGAAGGCCAAGGATACGAAGGTTTGTCTTAACTGTTTACGACCAAATCATAGTGAAAATAAATGTAATCTTGTTCCATGTAAATACTGCAAGAAAAAACATAACACACTTTTACATTTACATGCTACGGAAGATCCTGATCCTATTATTAATAATTTTGCCAATTCAACCAATTCAAGACAGCTTACTACCCCTCCACCCGTCTTGCTTTCCACAGCGCGCGTGAAGGTAGCCGACAGCAAGGGTGTCGAGCACTTTGCCAGAGTGCTGCTCGACAATGGCAGCTCCGCCAACTTCGTGACGGAGTCTCTCTGCGGTAAGCTGGGTTTGTCGCGACGTGGTTCGAGCGCCACGGTGACAGGTATTAACAATAATACTTCTCAAAGTACTCAGTCCTGTAGTCTTATTATTAAATCGCTTTACAACGATTATTCATCAACTATAGACTGTCATATTTTACCTCAGCTCACTAGGAATTTACCGCCTTCTTTTATAAATATTGATTATATAACCCTTCCTTCGGGAATTCATCTAGCTGACCCTTCCTTTAACGAGCCTGCTACTATAGATATTTTAGTTGGGGCGTCCATATTTTGGTCAGTCTTAAAGACAAATTCTATAGATTTGGGTAAGAATTTACCCAAATTATATGAAACTAAATTGGGTTGGTTGGTGTCAGGATATATTCCCCAACAGAAGTCAGATACTTCTGGTCCCGTTTGTAATTTTTTGAACGAGGAACCAAACCCAGACTTATCTCGTTTCTGGGAGTTAGACACTGTAGCAGCTAAGCACTCGCTATCTCTCGAGGAGCGTGCCTGTGAGCAGCATTTCTTGGAACACACTACTCGTAATAGTGACGGTCGTTTTATTGTATCGATGCCACTGATGAAGGATCCTTCAGTCTTAGGCGAATCATACAATAAGGCCAAATGTCGCTTTATGTCACTAGAACGTAAGTTCATAAATGACCCTGCTTTCAAAGCTAGGTACACTGAGTTTATAAAAGAGTATGAAACTCTAGGCCATATGACGGTAAACACAGAGACCTGTTCTAATATACAACAGGTCAAGTATTTCTTGCCTCACCACGGTGTCATCCGTGAGTCGAGCCTTACTACAAAGCTTCGCACAGTCTTTGACGCTTCAGCGGCTACTTCGTCCGGTATGTCATTAAATGACATCCAGATGGTTGGGCCTACTGTCCAACAAGATTTATATTCTATTCTTATTCGTTTTCGCCAACATAAGTATGTTGTTACAGGAGACATCGAAAAAATGTATAGGGCGATTGTACTTAGCCCGTCTCAACGCGCTTTGCAACAAATTATTTTTAGGTATAATGCTAATGAGCCTTTAAAAACTTACACGCTTAATACACTGACATATGGTATGGCATCTGCGCCATATTTAGCAACCAAGTGTTTGGTAAGTTTAGCATCCAGCGCTTCCGATGATGTAGTGAAAGAGTCAATACAAAAGGATTTTTATATGGATGATTATTTAGGCGGGGCGTCTTCTATTTCGGATACCATTACACTTTGCAAGGCAGTAATAGACACTTTAGCATTAGCAAAGTTTAATTTAAGAAAATTTAGATCCAATAGTAATTTAATTTTACAACAGTTATCTCCTACTCAAGTGGATACTGATCAAGTCTTAAACTTTTCCGAAACTACTACAAATATAGCTTCCAAAACCTTAGGCCTTCATTGGATTTGTAATTCTGACATTTTGTCATTCTCAATTAATATAGAACTTAATAAAAAGGTAACAAAACGCCATATTCTTTCAGTAATTAGTCAAATATTCGACCCGTTAGGTCTTGTAGGCCCTTGCGTTATTGAGGCCAAGGTTATTATGCAGATGTTGTGGGTCAACCAGTATGGATGGGATGACGAAGTCTCCCTCGAAATAAAAAAACTGTGGTCAACCTTTGCATACACTTTGCCTTGCCTTAATAAATTAAAAATTCCTCGATGGGTTCTTAGCGATGATTCTGACACCTATGAAATTCATGTTTTTTCTGACGCATCAGAGCGAGCATACGGCGCTTGTCTTTATATTCGTTCTGTGCATAAATCAGGGCTAGTTACCGTACACCTCTTAACCTCTAAAAATAGAGTAGCGCCGATAAAGCCGACAACGATTCCTCGCCTCGAGCTTTGCGGAGCCTTGCAGGCTGCAAGGTTGTGTAACAAGGTACTAGCCTCTTTAAGTCTGAAAATCAATAAATGTAGGTTTTGGTGTGACTCAACTATAGTTTTGGGTTGGTTGACCACATCACCCCTACAGTTGAAAAGTTTCGTACGAAACCGCGTTCATGAGATACAGGAAAGCACTGAAGGTCACACGTGGAACTACGTACCGTCGAAAGACAACCCGGCGGATCTTGTCTCTCGGGGGGTGAAGGCTGACTCCATCAGTAATTTTTCGTTGTGGTGGTCAGGTCCCGCATTTTTATTAAAAAATGAAGACGAGTGGCCTAAAATGCCTAACGAGAGGCACGATCTACCCGAGATAACTTCTTGTTCCCTAGCACTAAATAATAAAAACGAAGATTTAATATGTAAATTCATTAATAGTAAATCTAATTTAACCTATTTACAAAGATCATTAGCATATGTACAGAGATTTAATTACAATTGCCGAAATAAAACTAAATTAAAAGGTAATCTATCAGTCACAGAGCTGCAAACTTCATTAAATTTAATTATCCATAAGGTTCAGTTAGAAATGTTTTCTAATGAATATTTTATTTTAAAAGAAGGGAAAAAATTGCCTATTAAACACAGACTAGCTTCTATGTCTCCATTCTTAGACACTAAGAATATTATCCGAGTTGGTGGCAGACTTAGCAATTCGCCATACAGCTACGATACTAAGTACCCAATTTTAATGTGTAGTAAGCATCATTTTAGTAGAATTTTATTTAATCATTTCCATTTAAAATATTTACACGCTGGTCCACAGTTACTTTTGGCAACCATCAGACAAACTTATTGGCCCCTAGGGGGCAGGAACTTAGCTAAGTCAGTTGTCAATAAATGTGTTCGATGTTGCAGGTTCAAGACCGAAACTATTCAGCCTATGATGGGGCAGTTACCTGCATCTCGAACGGAATTAGAATTTCCCTTTATGCATTGTTCCGTGGACTATGCTGGGCCAGTGTTGATAGCGGACCGAAAGGGCAGAGGCTGTCGATTAATTAAAACTTATTTGGCTATATTTATTTGTAACGCTGTAAAGGCTTGTCACCTTGAACTTGTTACAGCACTATCTACAGCTGCTTATATAGCTGCCTTAAATCGCTTCGTGTCACGCCGTGGTAAACCGTCGAGTATCACTTCGGATAATGGCACTAACTTTGTCGGCACCTTCAACGAGTTAACCAAGTTTTTGGCCCAGTCTGATCTCGAAGGTCGTATAGCGCAGGAAGGTATTGAATTTAAATTCGTGCCAGCCTATAGTCCACACTTTAATGGTTTAGCGGAGGCCGCTGTACGGTCTACCAAACATCATCTTCGCAGGTTGCTTCAACTCACTCACTTCACCTATGAGGAAATGGCGACTTGCCTCACTCAGATTGAAGCCATTTTAAACTCCCGTCCTCTCACCCCACTTTCCTCAGACCCTCACGATCTTTCCGCTCTGACTCCTGCTCATTTTTTAATTGGACGACCATTAATGTCTGTACCGCATCCACAGGTGTCAACGACCAACATCAACAATCTCGAGCGATATCGAAGAATCCAGCTTATTAAACAGCATTTTTGGAATCGTTTCGCTGTCGAATATGTATCCTTGCTACAAGCAAAGACCAAATGGAAACAGTCAAGGTCGGAACTCAAGCAAGGGGCTCTTGTTTTAATTAAGGAGAAAGCCCTACCTCCTCTTCTCTGGTCGTTGGGAAGAGTGACAAAGCTCTATCCAGGGAGCGATGGCGTTGCTAGAGTGGTTGAGGTTAAAACCAAAGGAGGCACCATTCGTAGGGCATTTAATAATTTGTGTCCCCTTCCAGAATTTGAAGCCAACCTTCAACCCGGGGAGCATGTTGCGATACATCAAACCCCTGCGCTGACCGGTTTTACGGAGCCGCCCGACGCACGCCCCCACCACGGCGGTCAGCGCGGGCGCACGACAGTATAGCTGCGAGAGCTCGCGTGGAGATTCAAGCCCGGTCGGACGATCTTATTTTTCATGAAGTTATTGTAATACGGCGAATAAACCAGCACCATAAATTTACAGTCCACTTTTATTTTATAACCACCAAGGCCCAAACAGTTATATTAAATAAGATAGTTTACTGCGATGCCTCAATTTCTTGTCGGTATTGGTGGCGTCGGTATTATAGCCATCAGTATTGGTGGCGTCGGTAGTGAAGGCGTAGGTATTGTTGGCGTCGGTATTGGTGGCGTCAGTATTATTGCCGTCAGTATTGGTGTCGTCGGTATTGATGGCGTTGGTATTGTTGACGTCGGTATTGTTGGCGTCGGTTTAGGTTGCGTCGGTAAAGATAGCGTCTGTATTGTTGGCGTCGGTATAGATGGTGTTGGCATTGGTGGCGTCGGTATTGTTGGCGACTGTATTGATGGCGTTGGTATTGATTGCGTCGGTATTGGTGGCGTCGATATTGATGGCGTCCGTCTTATTTGCGTCGGTATAGATAGTGTTGATATTAGTGGCGTCGGTATTGTGGCGTCTGTATTATTGTCGTCAGTATTGGTGGCGTCGGTATTGATGGCATCGGTGTTGTTGGCGTCGGTTTTGTTGGCGTCGGTATTGATAGTGTCGGTATTGGTGGCGTCGGTATTGGACGCATCGATATTGGTGGCGTCGGTATTGTTGACGTCGATATTGTTGGCGTTGGTATAGATAGCGTTAGTATTGATCCGACGTGATTGATTGTCACCCAGAATGAGTTGTCAGGCTTGGAACCCCATAACAGTATTTATCTAATTTACATATTTCCAAGTACAACGGCACGACAAAAGGATATAGTGAGCTCGGTCTGTGTAAATCGGGTTGCCAACAAATAATATTCGAAAATTTTGGGTTACTGTAAGTACATATAACACCAAGACACCATTACCTTAGTTTTCCCGAGACCATAGACGCTGTAAAGGTCTCTGTAGCGTCAGGATTAAATTATATCAATCATCAGCATCATCATTATCATCAGCATATACTCGTCCATTGCTAGACGTAGACCTCCCATAGTGAACGTCACAGAGCTCTATCTTCTGTTTGTATATAACATACATACATAATTATTTTTATTAAATAACGGTAACTTTATTGGCTCAATAAAATCATTGCCTATTTACATGGCTTCAAAAAGACGTCTATCAAGGCAGTATCAAAGAAACAACAAATTATTTTACGAACATCCAACACTCCAATATCATGTTTACTTCAAGATAATACCGTTTAATTTTCTGTTCGTGTATTAAAATAATGATTTTTAGACATAACGATTCTATGTTATTTTTTTTATTTCTATAACTATAAAAATATGTTAAGATTTTTAATTTTTATTAAGAAAGAAAAATTCAACCTCAGGCGGGATTCGAACCCGCGTCTTCTGGATAAGTACTCCAGACGCTCTGCCAACTGAGCCACCGAGGCTTCCGCCTAATGTGTAGTTGTAGGGACAACTCCTAAGAAATTGTCTTAGGCATTCAGGTATCATCGAGATGCTTTCTTTCTCATTATAATTATAATCTGTCATATTCTTCTACTGCTAGTGGGTGAGTGAAATTATTGCCTTTAACATGGTATTCACAAATACTATTTAAAACTTCCACTTCAACCAACACGTCCCGTAGCCGTGTCGTAACATGTAAACATACTGATCTTTAAACAACGACGTTAATTAAGTATTTCGAACAGATCCCTTACAAAGGTTCGGCATTAATATGTTTTGAGGCAAGTTTATTCCTATTAACAATGTAATCATATTGTTCAGCTTTTAAGTTATTCAGTACGTATTACATGGTGACATTTATTTATAGTTTAGAAACTAGTTTAATCTGATTAGGAATTACAAACGTGCTAGGTCACGAACTTGCGACGTGTGTGTTTCTTTGACAAATATATCGAAACACATTTATATGTAGATACATTAACAACAGCTATTCCATGCATAGTCAATGAAAATTGAGAAATAATATTGTGCTCAGTTTTTTTTTATGGTGATAAGGTGGCAAACGAGCAGGCGGCTCACCTGATGGTAAGTGATGACCGCCGCGAATGGACATTTGCAACACCAGAGGTTTGCAAATGCGTTGCCAAACCCCTTAGAAACCGTTCAGGTTTCTTAAAATAGGGAGTTACTGAACTGACAGCAAACGGAAAAACCCATGCTGTCAGAATAGTCACTCCCCCAATAAGCTCTGGTAACCTTACTCACTCGCAGAGAGACAACTATAGTTGATTCACTGCGGTTTTTTGTAAGGCGGAGGTACTTCCCCAGTCGGGCAGCTCAATTTGAACGAGAAATCTTGCTATGCCCTACCTCCTACAGAATGTTTACAAACAGCGATTAGATTATTTAGGGCAATTAATAATATAGTACGGGGTTGGTAACACGGGAAGTGAAACTTCTTTTGTTGCAAACATCCATAGACTACTACCTCGTTGGTCAAGTGGTCGTACAGAGCGACGGCCGAGCAAGAGGTCCTTCCCAGATCGATTCCCAGGTCAAGCAAAGTGTTATTGGGTTTTTCTATAAAATTCTCAGTAGCAGCTCGGAGTTTGGGTTCGTGCTCGGTTAATGGCAATAGACTCGCCCCCTATTACATGGGACCTAAAACATACCGGCAAAATGTGGGTGTACATTAGTACACTTCTGCCTAACCCTTTGGGGACGACAGGCGTGATGGTGTGTATGCGACGGTAACTGCTCTTCATCTGGCGAGTCGCGTAAGTCGTCGAGTAAGCGTATCTTTGTCTATAATTATGTTTTAATTTCTAAACCAACTTATACCATTTGAACTGTGCATTCAGACAACACTAATACTAATTGTGACTTATGTTAAACAATAAAGATTTGAATATTTCGTTGATTTATTGTATGCCACATCTGTGGTATAAAAAATATGTTAGGAATAACGATGAAGTATCAAACGTGTCACAGATTTCACTGCCATTAAAATCGTCACGTGGATTGTGATAGCTTAGTGGTTTCGTACTGATTTCAAACCCAAGTCACGCGCCACTGACTTTAAGAAGTTATGTGCGTATTTATCACACGTGGTTAAGGAAAATGTCTTGAGGAAAATGTACATGCTTTAGGTGTTCATGACGCATGTATAATCTCCTAACTCGCTCTAAGCTAGCGTTATCGACAAAACCAGTGGTGTGTAAAAATTCTTTAAACAAATATTTTAGTGAAGAGGTAAATAATAATATCGCTGAATGTAATTTGTGTACAATTTTATGGCAGTAGAATTTTAATAATTAGTAACATGACATAACTCGAAAAAAATAAGTCGAGCAAGACACACAATTAGATAAAATTAAACGATTTAAATTAAATTTATTTATTTAGATTTTGGTACAATCACCTAATTACATATGAATGGGGTTCAATATCAACTAGGTTTTTTAAAGCGGCGCATTAGATGACACGTTGCTTTGTGACATACTATGTATATATGTTATGTACATACATACATAGTTTCCGATGGTGAAAACGATAGTCTCCCTGCATTTGTTTTATTCATAAACGTCTCGACGCGCGAGCCACCCAAAATAAGAGCGACGTAAAAAATTAATTGCCCACGGAGCCTTATAAGCGCTGACTAAAGGTGGAAGCTCCACGCTAGCCCGCGAAATTCAAATTTTCGTACGTTTTTTGCAATTTTCCAGTCATTGTCAGGCTGTACATTGAACAAAATATGATTCGCGCCTGTAATAGGTATTTAGTTATAAGAATTATAATCATTTAAATCAATAAAACAGCCCTCAAAGTGCATATAACTTTATTGATTGCCTATTTCATGAAAAAGTCATTCAATCCAATTGTATGAAATGTGAGGGTTGTATTGATGATATTAATGATTATAATTCTGTAACTAAATACCTATTACAGGTGCAAATCATATTTTGTTCAATGTACAGCCTGACAAATACCGGCAAATAGCAAAAAACGTACGAAAATTTGAATTTCGCGGGCTAGCGTGGACATTCCACCTTAAAACAGAGCAATGATTAAAATTTCATTATACAAAATGTAAGAGAAAGAATCTCTGAATAATTGAAGGGCGACGCGCAGGTGGTCTCCTTTTTAAGGATAAAACATCCAGTCGCACTTTACTTATTACGCTCAAAGACTTCAAAAAGATTCGCATCAAAATTGTGCGAGAATGAGGACTTTTTTTAACGATTACACTTTTACTTTTAGTTAAGTCAATTCGGAATTTTGGTGTTAAAATTTCGTGTTATTTAATTTGTGTAGATATTATATATTATTTTGACAAAATAACATACTTATTATTTTTGTCAAAATGAGCATGTTTTGTTTACCATTAAACCATCTAAGTACATTCTTCTCAAGTTTTGTCCCTGTGTCGTCTTTCAAACCACAGTGTTTGATAAGAGATATCACACCATTCCTCAATCTATCATTCAAATTTACACCACACATACTTCTGATATAAAAATAAATAAATGAAATATATTATTTCATTTAACATTATCATCATATCATCATCCATTGTCCAGAAATATTTATTTATTTATTTATATATTTATTTATTTATCATCATGCCCAGCAAAACAGGGATCTTATTACTTGAACTTAGAGTAGAACTTCCTAATCTTCAATTCATTACCTTCACCCGTCACACCATTCAATATTTTTTTCTATAATCTGCTTTCTCTCCATGGCAACCAACACTCACCCAAAAGTAACGAACCGGATCGTACCAGTATGTTTGGGTACAAGTAAAAGCCATATTACTCCAAAATCTTTCCGCAAATTCCGCCCCAAATATTTGTTCATATCATTGAAAAGCCTATTGAATCAGATATGGGCAGTCAGTTTACTCCACAAATAAGTACGGGACTCGGAGGGGAAAAATATATGTATAATTCGGCCCTTGACAAACGAGTCACGTAGTTTACGTTAATTCTCCCGATATTGCCGCAATGATAAGGACGAAATAAAATTGCTCTTTTTTTAGCAACAAAGAGCTGTAAATCTATTAGGATGAGAGCGTGGGTTCGAGATTTGTGATGTCGGAGATGAATGTGTGTTTACTTTACAATAGTTTTTTTTTGTTGTTTGGTTGTATTAAATAACATAAGTGAAAAAATCGTTCAAATTTCACCCACAAACATGATAGCCCTTGCTTGAAAAGTCATCAGTCAGTCCCAGTGAAAAAATCATCAAGAAAAAAAAAGACGAGTAACAAAATTTTGACACAAATAAAACCTATTTACTTAATTGCGGGGGATTTTTGTCGCTCATTGGGGAAAAATCACGGAAAAATAATGTACATGTGACATATAAATTTTTTTTAATTGTCAAATTTAAGTGTGGGTCAGGATTTTGTGATTAAATATAGTTCGCCTTAAATATTTTTTAGCGGTAGACAAATTGCCATCCTTATAAGCACAAAATCCAAAAACCGACAATTAGTGTCAAGCTTACAAAAATTTTTTATACAAAGCTATGTATGAAGCGACATTTCCCTTTACATCGCATATTGCGGTCGATCGGATTATCAAGATAATTACATTAATTACGGCGCCCGGCAAGTGATTGGCTAATTCGTATCATGTTCAAGTTCATACATGGCTGCCATTGGCCAATTAAACTATGACCGTAATTTACCTCACATGATCTTTTATGTAAGTGAATCTTGAAGGTAAATAGTAATCTGATCGACTATAAAACCTATAATATTTAAAAAAGTAAATGTAAAGAGATTTTAACAAAAATGAAATATGACTTTTAGAAGCCTTATCAATTATTATCTACTCTAATTATTAAATATTCAAGTTTGTGCGTAATACAATATAATTAATAAAATAAAAATAGAATTTCTTAAGTCTCTCAAATAAATTTATCTGGGATTAAAGGTAGGACAGCTAGTACAAGTAGGGCACTTTACGGCTTTTAAAAAAATAAATTTCAATTGAAATACCTGAAAATAAGACTAGATCATTTGATTCAGCCAAAGGTCATCTGACAATAGAATATTTTTTTCATAATATCAAATTCTCACTTTAAATTTTGTATTTAGAACTAAAACATAATGGCGTTCTTGGATGGCTGTAGTGGCTAGTTGGGGTGTAAACTATTTAGGCAGACCTTTTTAGTGCACAAGATCCAAAAAGTGAAATTACACAATCATCATCATATCAATCGTTAGACATCTACTGCTGGACATAGGTCTCCCCCAAGGATCGCCACGACGACCGGTCATGCGCCGCCCACATACCTACAGCGGATTTACTGAAACTACATGAAGATGAATATATAAGGTTAATAATATAAGGTTAATATCAAGGAAAATCAGAGAATAAAATTATTCTATCTTTACATTCATGTCACGGTGTTTAACCGTGATGAATTTATAAAATAATGAACCAATTTAAATGAACCTTTGCACACTGTGTGTGATATGTAGTTGGGTCTAACTTATGAGATATAAAATAATTTAAGGATAGACCATTTTTAAATAGCAAAATTTCTCGTTCTAATTGGGCCACCTGGGGATGTGTGTAACCTTTCAGAAGAACGCAGTGAGACATTAATAGTTGTGTTTCTGCAGGTGAGTAAACTTATCAGAGCTTGTCAGAGGATACCTATTCTGACAGCATAGGAGTTCCGTTTACTGTCAGTGTAGTAACTCCCCAATTGTAAGAAACCTGAAACGCTCCCTTTTTTTGGGATTCTTAACATATACATACCATCACGCCCGTCGTCCCCGAAAGGTTAGGCAGAGGTTTACTAATTTACACCCACGTTTCGCCGGTATGTTTTAGGTCCCATGTAATAGGGGGTGAGCCTATTGCCATTATCCGGGCACGAAACCAAACTTGCAACCAAACCAAACAAATAACACTGTGCTCGACTTGGGAATCGAACCCAGGACCTGTTGTTTGCTTGGCAGTCGCACTGTACCACCACTAGATCAACGAGGCAGTTCTTAACATATGTACACATATGCACAATAATAATAGAATATAACATTTTTTCTTTTACCTTTTATAAGAAAATGCCGCTCCACATTTAAAAAACAAGGGAGTTAAATGGTTTTTAAACAGTAACTGCATCATGCGGGCTACACCTCTGGTTTTGCAAAAGTCTATAGGCTACGGTACGGTAATTCCTTACTATCAGTCGAGCCGTTAAACTTGTTTGCTATTCTAGTCGTATAAAAATATGTCTGTTAACTGTGTCATATTTTCTCTCAAGAAATTACGTTACTTTTTCGAATTATTTAAGTGAATATTTCTATTAAAAACATTACAGGTCACTTTTGCTTTGAAAGAGAATTTACTTAAGAAAATTGACACGAAGACGATATGAATCTAGATGGATTCAAAAAATTCAATCTTTTTGAATTTAAGATAGTTGCGACTGAAGAAAAAGCGATAAGAAATGGTTGTAAATTATTATTGAAAACGAAAAAATATAAAATTGTATGAATACATTTTTTTTATGCAATGGGATTATTTATTGTTACATACATATCTACGTGAATGAGAGCACTTTGTAGGTAGATTAATATACGCTTATAAACGAATGTCTGGCGGCTTTTGGTTTTTGAAATGGCCTACGCAAATGTCCCGCTGATCTTGCATAGACGTGCATCGGGTCGTTAAGCTCCTTCAATAATGTTTGAGCTAAACGATGGCTGACGTATGCGTGCTGTCAATATGGACAGGTCATCTCAAAGCTGCACTGGTGCTTTTTTCAAAAGGCCATCTCAGACTTTAACCTACATAGTCAGGCTCACATATTGTAACCAAAATGTTTGGACTTAAAGAGACCATGATTCTCTGAGTTTGTTTCGGTATTTCTTCTCAGAGGTCGTCTGTTAGGAAATGCCGATGTCAACTAGATACTAAAAAAAATATTCATGACTTGTAAAAGTTTCTTTGAAAAGATCTATAATAAAGCCGTATAAAGTAAGTACTTATATCACTTTATAAATACCTAAATAATACGCCGATTTTGAAATACCACAGTTTGTGAAGATACCAAAGACCAATTCCAACATTATCAATATACCGTATTGATTTCTTACACTTACGCGAACATTAGACAATGAAATAAAACTACTTTTTACCGCGATAAAATCCGTAAAAAGTAGTTTTATTTCAATCAATATACCGTGATAAATCCTTGAAATGTGTTTCAAAACGAAAGTAAAATCAGATAAAATAATCTTACACACGTAAGTAAATAAATCGTTCAATTCCTCTTTTGAGCTTTGCTTCTCAAGTATCAATAAGCCAAAGGTTGTATAAACTCAATGCTTCTACAATTCAAAACCACTAAGATAAATATCTAGAAAATCTTCCCAAATATCTCGAAAATATAACCTCGCGTAACTGGGATGCCAGAAATATATACCCGACAATATTGAATTATTGAATACTAAAGTAGTGACAGCGTTGAGGCTTAATGATTTATTACTTGAGGAGTACACTCAACAATTCATTTGTGGAATAAACTTTTTCTACTTTGATTGTATATTTATCATCTTAATAAGAATCTCACATGAGAACTGAAGAAAAAAAACTGAATACATTAATCGCTATAATTTTGACGGTAATTACTCTCTTTACAATATCTTCTTGACGCGTGTGAAGTCTGCCAACCCACACTAGGTTAACGTGGTAGACTATAGCTCAATCTCTCTCAAAATGAGTGTAGACTACTGCTTAGGATTGGGAGAGTACATGGATTGATCGCAAAAAGTAAAAAAGTATCCTATTAATCGTTGATAACAAACGATTGTTTAACAATATCGATTTACTATGTAGAGAAAATAAAGCTCTGAGTTTGTTTTGTTTATATGTATGTATATACACACCAGGGCTGCCAGTAAGCAACGACGCGGCTATGCCATTTAGCATCTGCAATGTATACCAAATGTGATGGCATTATACCATACTGCCCATTCTATGTCGGTTTTTTTAGCTCAAATCCCTCGATTATTCGATTATCCTTTGCAGAATTAGCGGACAACTTCTTGGCATGACCTTTTTTTTGTGAGCATCTTGCTTTTGTATCGAATTATAGCAAATGTACATCGTCCAATTATACCAATTTGGTATCAAAAGGTACAATCTGGCAGCCCTGATACACACTATTTATTTAACCAATCTTCTTCGACATGCATCATAGGCATCGATAACCAGTAACATGTAATTAATTTAACATCATTATCCTATATAATACCTCAATGGCCCGCAGACGATAAACCTAACCTAACTTAGCCGTGCTCGATTTAGCACTTGGAAACCGCACAGGATTTAATTACAAGGTAAAATATTAGGAACGAAATACCTACTTCAAGTTCTACATTAATTTTCTCGGTGGCACGATCGTTGGCAATCCAGCTTCTGTAAGTGTCGCCGTTCGGCTAATTGTACTGCTTTTAATATCAGACCGGGTTTATTTTGATAGCGTTTTTGGTCTCTAATTAGATTCTTAAAATACCTCGTTATTCTAAATGTCACATGCGTGGCTACTTTTTTTACTATTATTATATGGTTTTTTATATTATGAGGGTGGCAAACTAGTGGATAGCCTGATAGTAAGCGGTTACCGTAGCCTATGGACGTTTGGAACACCAGAGGTGCCGTTTGCGCATCGCCAACAAATTTAACCTAATTAGGACTCGGTTTGCGCCGAGCTGTGGTGAGCTGTGGTAGCCTAGCGGTGTGACTATTGGACTGAGATGTCAGAGGTCTCGAGTTCAAACCCAAGGCACGCACCACTGACTTTTCAGAAGTTATGTGCGTAATTTTACATGCTGAATCGGTGAAGGAAAACATCGTGAGGAAACCTGCATGCTTGAATGATTTTCTCAATGGCATGTAATGTCTACCAACCCGCAGAAGGCTAGCGTGGTGGACTAAAGCCTAATACCTCTCAATAAAATGAGAGAAGACCCGTGCACAGCAGTGGGACGCAGTGTAGCAGTGTCTACGAAAGTCTTAGTAACTGCTCAGAGTTTTGATTTGTTCTAATTTAATGGTGATTGAAGTGTAGGTTAGGTTAGGTAGTTGGTAGGGTGACAACTTTGGATAACCCTTTGAATATGTAAATGTTTGTACACTGTCAACTTCACTTCTGACTCCAGATCAGAAGGCTGGAAATGTTTGTACACTGTATGTACTTTTGATTAAGGTCGCTATGCGATTGTCAGAAGGAATTAAATAATTATAGTCCAAGGTTAGAACAACTAGTTTAATTACCACAAAATACACGAACTAATATAAGTTACGCGTGTGCCTACCCTGTGCCCTAAGGATAACGAGTGAGGTGCATTGTGTGAGCGGCGGGCCAGCGAGCTCTGAAGGAGCTGCGTCAGCATGACAATGTCGCCACAAATACACAATCGCCATAGTATGTTATATTTAACCATAACAGAGTTTAGTTTTTTTTTCATAATACTCTTTCCGAATAGTTCTCAGCACACACCTACTAAAGCTATACTTTATACAATATACAAAGAGTCAATCCTAAGACGATATCAATTCTATTTGTAGGCGCGATTAACGTAGTTAATGCAACGCATCTTTACAAAATCAAAGTAATTAAATTTAAATTGGTATTTAATTATGATAAGAATGAATAACGATAGCATATAGGCATCTGAAAACTCCACCGCCACTCTTTAGAGTATCCAGAAGTCTAGCGAAATTGCTGGGTTGCGTTGGATGGCAATGCTAATTATTTATTTATTTGCAGTAGCAACCCTTTGAGTTGCTAATTCCAATAAATAAATAATTTATCTTTAGGCATTAAGAGTACTATAACAATATAAAAATAAGCATAATTAAAAACAGCTATGACTAGTGATGAAAAATAACATTACCTTCATCCGGGAATAAAAACTTCAACTGTGCAGAGCAGCCGCGTGCTCGATTTTCTGCTTCAAATTTTTTTCAACCTCTTCTAAATTAAAATTGCCATCAGTCTCCATTGTTATACGTACATTGCTTACACTTATAATATAAAACGCGATTCATTATAAAGACCTGTAGGTTCCGAATGACGAATAATAAAACCCGGGGAATCGTTGCTCCACAAATCCCCTATTTAATTCTGAAATTATTCGCAATAGAAATTTGAATTGGAGCATTCAGTACATTCGGATGTCGTAATCACATCGTAGTAAGATTCGATTTACCCAATTTTGTATAGGGAACGATTGGGCGAATTTCATATTATTATTTAGATCATTTTATAAGGAGCTCGATGAGATTTTGGATAAAATCTAGATTAGATTTGAGAGAATACTTTGCTTGCGATGAATTTGATTGGGTGTAATACATATATACAATTACATACTGTCCCATTGTTTCTATCATCTCCTTTCATTTGAGAAGGGATTAGGCTATAGTCCACGTTAGCCTAGTGTAGATTCACAGACTTCACACGCCATAGAAAATCTCTCAAGCTTTCAGGATTCTTCTTTAATAAATTTTAGATTCTTCTAAATACGCACATACCTTTCAATTCAGCGGTTTTGGGTTCATACTCGCGACCTTCACTGGTCACGCTACTAGGCTATCACAGCTACCGTATAATACATACATACAATTACGCTTGCCTCCTATTGAGGTAGTCAGAGCAAACACCATTAGCTGTATTTGTGCTCGTTAACTTTCTTCGTATCGAAAATTTCTCAAGCAAGCAAGTTTTCTCACAGACTTTTCCTGTTTTAGCAAGATATAATTAATACGCACTGATTATTTAACAAAATCTAACGTACAATTAAAAAAAAATTGTGTGACATAAATGGTATGTTATGTAAAATTATTTTTTCAACCCTGTCGTCCCCGGTTGGTCATAGGTGTACTTATGTACACCCACATTTTACTGGTATGTTTTTAAGTCCCAACATAATCAAACCCAAGACCTCTTGCTCTGTACTTACGCTCACTAGACCAACGAGGCATTTAATACATTTTATGAATAATAAACTTACAAAATTATATATTTTTTTCATCAATATCGTTGGTTCCCCTAATGGAGCCGCGCCGGGTCTGAAGTACCGCATTCAAAAATGATGAATTTGCAATTCTCACACAAACTCGGATGAAAATGATAAGTATTGATTTGGTGCGTCAAACATTATAACTGGTTATAATTTGTTATTTGGGAATACTAACAGCAAAAACTTGATGTTAAATATATATTTCAGTATTTTACTAGTGTATATATGTTAGCGGCAATCTGTATAATTCAGGTATAATTCATATTCTATACAATACCTAGGCAATATTTAAAATACCTGGGGCGTCTAGGCATTGCCTATTAATTGCCTATTCAATTTATTATAATTGATGTTATTTTTTAGACCGATTACAATCTGTTGTCTAACTATAGGATAGCAATTTCTTAGTCACATTTTTATGTAGCAAATAGTCTTGATCTAAAACTTTCCAAGTCAGTAATACCTCAAGCTTTATTCGACTTTATAGTAAGAAAATAAAATAAAAATTTTGCAAACAAGAATTCTCCATATTTTTAAGATATTTTTTATTAAATTCAATTTGTTCTGTTTGTAACGTTAATTCATACTCAAAATGACAGTTGGCACCTTCGTATTTTTTTATAATATTTCTTAAGCATCATGGGATATGATAAAAAGCAGGCAGGCAATACGGCTATAAATATTCATAATTTCAATTTAATTAGTTAAATTACAGCATCGTTGTTGAATAATGGCAAACCTTTTTGTGAGAACAAACGTGTCAAAGTCAATTTTAAATATTATTTTTTTCAATTAGATCTGTACTACATGTACTTTGGAATTTCAAAACTGAATAATGACGATGAACTCAAAAAAACATAGAAGTACGTCTTATAAAAAATTGCCGGCATAAACTCTAAAGATACTTGTGGGATGCGTATTTTGAATAAATAATAATACACATTGTACTGTCTATAATATGACTTTCAAGGGAATTGAATAATCCCCACTATTTGATATATAGAAAAAACTAATCATTGTACAATAATTGTGAACTCTTTACGAGGCAAGCCAAGATAATATTGTTTTGTTTAAGAAAAAACCGCACATCTAATTAGAATTAATTAAGTATGCAAAAACCGAAGCGTGGCTAGGCGCCAGAACACTTATTGCTTAAGTTGCAATGCTAATTCTTGGGCCAAGTATTTGTACTTGCAGTAGCCTTGGACTATAATAACGCAGCATTTACATAACAACATGTTGAAATCTTTGTTTTCATTCTCATCAAACATTTTTATATAGCTCTCGAATATTCGTTAGTTTCATGTCTGGATTACAAAAGAGTGTAAAATAAAACAGTTAAGTTTCCGTATTTCTGCTCATCAATCAAGAAACACCGGTCTGTTAGTAATTAAGACTGACTTGAAAACCATCTTGGAACTTTGCACAGAAATAAATATTATTTTATTTGATTTGTCAAAAACATGTTTGAACCACAAACAAATGAACATTGAGACGTGTTCAAAAAATTTTACGTTTATCGGCGATGTGACAGCTTATGATCAACAAAACATATGTAATATAATTATCTGGATATTATTAAGTACATAGCGCCATCTAGTTCTAAGCTAAGCAGCAAGGCTATGTTAGTAGATAGGTGTATACATATTATGCATATAATATTGAATGGCTCAGGCTCATGCGATGATGAGCATTTTGTAAGCACCTGAGCCAGCACAAAAATTTGGCCTAATTTGATTCGAACTTGAATCTTAATTTTTTTTAATTTTATGATGATAAGGGGGCTAACGAGCAGGTTGCTCACCTGATGGTAAGTGATGACCGCCGCCGATAGATATTTGCAATACCAGAAGCTTGCAAATGCGATGCCAAACACCTTAGAAACCGTTCAGGTTTCTTAAAATAGGGAGTCACTGAACTGACAGCAAACCGAATTCCCATGCCGTCAGAATAGTCACTCCCCCAATGAGCTCCGGTAACCTTACTCACTCGCAGAAAGACAACAGCAATTGTTGATTCACTGCGATCACGAATCACGGATTTTAAAAAGTTAGATGTTTATAAATTTTCATTCGCAGATAACAGCAAAGTTTTCCAATCTTTACATTCCATTACAGGTGAGTTAGATTGACTTATAATTACAACATACACCGTCTTAATCTTGGGTGAAAGTTAATGTCTAGACAGCGAGACTCATTTCGAACAAATTTTGGGTTCATTTAAGTAACATAATTATTGACATTCTGACTTAGTTTGACATTAAAAGGTCAGGAGTTTCTTTCACTGAACAAATTTTTTTGAATTAGAAACCTGGGTATACTTTAGTCGTCTATACTTATAATAGGCATTTAAAATAATACCTTCGGACGAAGAAAATCAATCGTTGATTCTATACACAAATCTAAAATAATCAGTAAATAATGTGTAAAATCTATAACATTGAATTGTAAAAATATCTACGACACACGTGTTATAATTTATTAAAATATTTACTCAATAATGCATCCATTCATGAAATTTTCAGGGTTCAGCGCTTTTTAATCTTTCAAAATGATGGATTCACAGAATTCTAATCTATTCAATATTCTCTTTAAAACATATAACAATACAAACCGAAATCATATATGAAGAAAAAATTCGTATTCATGACTACAATGTAATGTGAATTCTATGTCCATTACATAAATTCGTCTTCTGTTTAATGACCCGTAAAGAACGAATTTGTGTTAGAAAGTTTTAAGGTGACCTTCTCGTTGAAGGGGCATGGGAATATAATACTGCTCGTTAGCAGACGAGAGGTTAAAGAGCAAAAACTAAAAAGGGAGGGGCGTAAGGTCGTTTGATAATTTCGCTTCTATTATACAAACTGGCGCTTAAAGTTGAAGAATACGGTAATATAGACAATTCAGAAATATCTTCGGAGAGTGTGCAGGAGACCTCCACGGTCTAATTCCCCATTGCCTTTGCTAGTATTTGACGACCTCATGTCGTCAAATACTAGCAAAGGCAGTGGGGAATTAGACTCTCCTCATGACCCAACTGAAATCCTTTTTAGATTTCCGTACCCAAAGGGTAAAAATGAAACCCTATTTACTAAGACTTCGCTGTCTGTCCATCCGTCCGTCTGTCACCAGACTGTATCTCAAAAACTGCGATAGCTAGACAGTTGAAATTATGTATTTCTTTTGCCGCTATAACAACAAATACTAAAAACAGCCTCCATACAAAAAACGTAATTTTTTGCCTAATTTTGTACAGAACCCTTCGTGCGCGAGTCCGACTCGCACTTGGCCGGTTTTTTTTTTAATTTGTATTTTCAATAAAAACATGGGTAATATCGAAAGTAAGGAATTGTTGTTACCTTTTATTTGACTAAATAAAAGACAAATTTACCCGTGCAAAGCCGGGGTGAGTCGCTAGTTTGAAAGTTGGTTAGTATGAATGGAAACTAGTGAATAAAATACTGTCAAATTTGATTGATTAATCCAAAACAATATTATAGAAGATAATAATTATTTATGATGAAAAGCGCCTGAAGAAGATTGATATATTAGTGCTCTCTGACAACTTATTAAAATTATAGATAGGAACTTTAATATTTTATTGTTTTTAAGGTATATCTATACTAACGATTTTTTTTTTAAATAGGCAAGATTCTTTGCCTCATTATTCCTGATGAATATTTTAATTAAAAAACAGTTAGGTATACATATGAAAACAATGATGCAACCCAATTTAAAAAAATCCGTTAAAGCCCTTACCATGTCTTTTGAAGTATAAGTATTTTAATATTTATTAAATACCTATATATGCCCGTGGAAAGCAGTTCGCTAGTATTCATATCCTTACTAATATTATAAATGCGAAAATGTGTCCGTCTGTTACCTCTTACGTGAAAACCGCTGAACCGATTTTGATGAAATTTGATATAGAGATAGCTTGAGTTTCAGGGAAGGATATAGGATAGATTTCATCCCGGAAATCATTCCTTTAAAGGGGGGAATGGGGGGTAGAAATAAAATTACTATTTTAGAAGATTAGGAGTCGCGGGCAGAAGCTAATCTAAATTTATATAACTCAAAGGTGACTGACTGACTGACTGACTGACATAGTGATCTATCAACGCACAGCCCAAACCACTGGACGGATTGGGCTGATCGGTAGATGTTATGACGTAGGCATCCGCTAAGAAAGGATTTTTGAAAATTCACTCCCTAAGGGGGTAAAACGGGGGTGAAAAGTTAATATGAAACTTTTATTTTTTTAGTGAGAATGAGCTAGTATAATGTAAAGGGCTCAAGCCTAAGTTGTAATCACGGTAATTAATCAATCGAACACCTTAAATTGCATCTATTGTAGTCAATCGAAGAATGAGTGTTCATTCATAATTCATGGAACACACTGTTCATGAAACCTCACTAGTGGTGTGACCTGTGAAGTCGGAGATCCAAAGTTCGGTCGCAAGCCACACCCAACTCTAACTTTTCGAAGTTAGGTGTGTAGTAAGTGTGTATTTATCACATGCTCAAACAGTAAAACCTGCATGCCTGACAGATACTGCCAACCCGTTTTAGACTAGTATGGTGGGGCTCATATAATGCATAAAGTATTTTATCTCCTTTTGCTGATTCCAGGTAAATTAAAACTAAATACGTTTACCTATAAAGTTCTTAATAGTAGCTCGGATTTTGGATGGGTTCCAGGTCGAGACAATAGACTCACTCCTCTACGTCATAAGGTCTGCGGGACTGCTGGAGATAGGTCTCCCCCAAGGATCGCCACGACGACCGGTCATGCGCCGGCCGCATCCAGCGTATTCCAGCGACCTTTACCAGGTCGTCAGTCCACATTGCCAGGGGCCTGCCCACGCTGCGTCTTCCAGTGCGTGGCGTTGCGGGTAATTTTTTTGTTGTTTTTTTTTTTATGGTGATAATGTGCCAACGAGCAGGCGGCTCAACAGATAGTAAGTGATGACCGCCGCCCATGGACATTTGCAACACCAGAGGCTTGCAAATGCGTTGCCAAACCCCTTAGAAACCGTCCAGGTTTCTTAAAATAGAGAGTTACTCAACTGACAGCAAACGAAATTCCCATGCTGTCAGAATAGTCACTCCCCCAATGAGCTCTGGTAACCTTACTCACTCGTAGAAAGACAACTATTGTTGATTCACTGCGGTCTTCTGTAGGCGTGTAGGTGGAGGTACTACCCCAGTTACGTTTACGATGGCATATCAATAATAATAACATTGTATATCTCATTTATTTTCTCAACATCGCCGTGGTGTATATTACATCCAATTAGTCTTTACCTCGTACGAATACCTCCTAATTGATCAAACAATAGTTGATCGCGGCAATGAAACATTAATTAATTGATTTAATATGTAGTTGTTTATTAGGTACGGTTGTTATGGCAACCGATTCGGGAATGGTATTGAATTTCAGTACTTATAACCCGTTATCTCGGGATTACCGTTTGAGCCTTTTAAAGCCTTCGAAACCTCTCTAAATATAGACGAAATTCGACGTAAAGTTTTTGAGTTTTGGATACAAAACGACTATGAATAAAATAGAAATAGCTAGCGTACTTAACATAATTCTCATGACACATTTATATTTCTGAGAATAGACGTGAAAGTCAATTATGAGATTTTGTAATAATAATATATATGTATATAATAATATATGATTTTCTGAATAGCGTTAAAAGTATAAATATATTTGACGTATTTCAGAAAATAACAATTGTAATTATACCTACCATGTACAATATTACAGTAATGGCGTAATATTTCTGAATTACTTTTAAAGAATACTTAAAGATGTACTTACAAATAAGTATTATTTTTCATCACCATTTTTAAATTATGTATTTACTCTCCTACTTTGGCACGGGCACGTGACTTCTTTCAAAAAGTTGTTTTTAATCCACTAAGCTGACTTACTGAGTAAGCCGTTTTATACACGGTGTGTGTAGAGAACAGTGATACACTGTGGATAAAATCATTCAGAATTGAATCGTTTCCATTTCTGATCTATCAATTTCTCTGCTGGGCATTGGTCCCCATGTAAGAGGGATTTGGCTGTAGTCAACACACCATCGCGAAAATCTCTTAGGCGTTCCAGTTTCCTAATGACGCTTTTCTTTTTTTATGTGCTAATTATAAATAAATATTCCAGGACATTATGACACAGCGCCATCTTGTTCCGAGCTAAGCAACGAGGCTTGTGTTATGGATACTAGTCGGATGATATATTACATACCTATGCTTTTTTGTAAATACATACATTATTATACATAGATACATCCATGACTCGGATACAAATGTTTATGCTCATCACACAAACATTGGTCCCAACCGGGATTTGAACCCGGGACACATAGCACAGAAGAAACTTCGAAAAGTCAATAGTGCGTGACCTGAGATCGAATTCTGGACCTGATATGATATTTACATGATACATCATAATTACATAAATAATTTTGAACAGTCAGCGAATCAGTGCTTAGAGATCAAACTTAAGACTTTTGACTTTATAGTCATAAGGCTAAGCTTCAATATAAATAAATATACAGAATCTCATTTCTGTCTGTCATTGTTGTTTATAAGATTAATAATACTATTAAATCTTCGTTCATATTAAAATTTACGTCAACTTAGTTCAAAGCAGACAATTTGATTATGAAATATTAATAACGGAATTGTTTGCAAACCGCTTAGATAGCAATTTAATTAGTAGTTTAATGGAAATACTAAATACCCTACAATCTCAAATTATATTTTAGTGGAAATCTTTGATCGGCATTATGGGACAGAACAGGGACAGCTTTATACACAGAACGATTATCAGACTTTCAACCCGTTTATTCGATTGTGATTACAACATTATGTTTGACAGTTTAAGGGTTTTTGATCACCACTATTTATTCTAAGGTATAAAAACGACATCAGGTAGTCCTGTTCGACGAGCAAAGGGTTTTCGATGAGTTGTGAGTGGTCACCCATCTGGGCACTGACCTCGGTAGGTGCAGCTTAACTTTGAGAGATTAGGCAGATAAACAAGCTGGCGTAGTGTCGCTTATTAGTTATTTCTCATCCAAGAACCCCCTAATTAATCGACGTGCACTATAAGTACATAATAATAATAATATTTATTGTCATAAAATAAAGTACAGTATAAATATAACCTTGCAAGTACAGAAATGGAGATTAAACAATTTGACTGACGACGCTTGAGAGAGTAAATATATTATTTCAACAACTCAATTGAATAAAATATTCGCAATGTTCTCATCACGTCACGCGAATTGCAACATTTGACGAGACGATTCGTGTATTAATACTCTTAGCACGAACGCGTCGTGCGAAATATTCCTTCTTTTATTACAAAATTAGAATCGAAATATATAAGATGACGATATCGTGAGGCGGCAGGGTTCATAAAAAACAATTTAATAATAAATATTGTCTCGTCTGTTAGTCGTAAAAACGGAATGTACGAACACGATGCCGTATAAAATACCTACGTACGTATACGCGTACATATATTGATGTGCCTAACCGTGTCATAAAGTAGATAGTTCAAGGTTGCGCCCGTAATATGGAAATACACGACCGTATAAAATGCGGATATATGCCTTTTCTTGGGTCGGATACTGATCTGGCTGTTGAACTTCTGAAAAACGATGCTGGATATAAAAAAAAAGAAAAATATACTTTCTATCTTTCACCTGGTATGTCTTAGAAAAAATATACATTCTGTCGCAGAGTTATTCGAGACGATTTTGTATTCCAGAAACTTCTTGCAGGTTCTAAAAATGGTAATATTATAATGGTATTACAAGAAAACGGAATCTAGGCACCGAGAATAAGGTTGTCCGTTGCTATGTTAGTTAATAAGTATATCAGTTAGTCAGTTAGTCGTTCCGTAAGTTAGTCAATCAGGAAAATAATTATTAAGTTGGTTAATTAGACAGTCAGTCTGACAGTCATCAGGGACAGGGGTATTTATTCTGTATAGTCATTACATCTTTAGATTTCATAAACACACCTGCCGAGGTCGATCACGACGCTCAAAACCAGGTAAACAAAGTATTATTATATGTATATAATTATGTATTATATTATATGTATTTATATATATATATATGGGAACTTTTATATGATTTAGTTCCTAATACTAAACTAACAGCAATTTTTAGAACAACGAAAGTTTAAGTACCATATACCTGTATCAAAATCATAACTTCGGTTCGGTTCCATGTTATAGGAGGCAAGCCTCTTATAGTATTACATAATAGTAGAGTATTATACATTAAAAAATATACAATGTACTTACAATATCGGTTAGAAGGAAAAAAATAATCAATCACTCTAATAATTTTATTTGGTATAACGCGCAAACGCCTGAATTAAACAAAACACTCCAAAATATTGTTTGGGAGAATTATGTATGTCGGAGAAACATTATTTCTGTTGACATCGTCATTAGTGGCTAAGAATTTAGTGGGCATCATCAGAGTTAATTGCAAGGACAAACATAATGATCATTGTTTTGCACTACATATTATTTTAATTCGGATTAAATAATAATTTATCACCTCACTATAATATCGAGAGAAAATACACAGTTAAGACCGAGCAGCGAGTTCAGGGCACCGGTCTTACTTTTACCAACAATTAATACTCTTTCAGTCTCTCAGACTCTCAATCTCAATGATCCAACTCGACCATTCGCTATTTCTCAATAATGTCCAATACTGTTCGCGTCCCTCCAAAAGTAAAGATGGCGCCTCGACCACGCTCAAGCTAAATGCTCTGCTCTGATTGGTCTATAACTGATAACAATATTTTTTACTTTTTATTAGACTAAGGAGGTTTTAAGCTATGGAAAAATTTAATAAATCATTATGTGCTTTATTCTTGCAAACAATAATCAAACCGACTTATAGCTTCCTCCGACACGGCCGTCCTGACATACCACACGCCCTCGTGTGATGTTGAAGATTGCGCATCGTCTTTAACTGCAAAAAAGATATTGTTATCGTTCGGCCACTCCTGACCAAAGGAATCATTATTTTATCTCCTGCACACCGATGATAAGATATTATCTTACATTAGCTATACGCCTTTTGCTATCAAATCTGACTCCTAGTAGCCCACACGCTACACACGAAATCAAGTTCATAGTATCGAAACAGCCACCTCGCCGTTATACACGTTTCACATTTTAGATAATTGGCCACCTCGCCTTTTATCCAACAGATTTTAGGTACTTTTCAATGGCCACCTCGCCTTGCTACGGCCACCTCGCCTTGCTATGGCCACCTCGCCTTGCTATGGCCACCTCGCCCTACTACGGCCACCTCGCCGTACTACGGCCACCTCGCCTTGCTATGGCTACCTCATCTTGCTATGGCCACCTCGCCTTGTATCCGCCGCCTCGCCTCTCACAAAGTCTACCTAAACATTAACAACCACCATGCTGCTAGGGTATCTTATAGGCATGAGATATACCTTCAACATTACCGCGCAACATTACCATGCAACATTACCTTGCAACGTACCCGGGTTCAAAGGTATGGGTATGGCCGTATACCCAGTACCTAGGTACTAATATGTGTCCTCCACACCGTATCCGGTGACGACGACTACTAAATGATCAGTTGGTCATTGTGATGGGCTCTGATGTGACTTGCAAAGCCATACTTCACCACATCAGTGTAGACGGTATGACGCCATTCCGTACTCTTCATTCCGTCCTCCCAACCATCAGTAGATATGTTACAGGCCGCGAGATTGCGTTTCAACACGTATTTGTAACGCAGATATTGAACTCTTTGTTTGCGCTTTCCGCATGAGAGTTCGGAGTAGAAGAAAGACTTTGGCAATCGACAATCATCCATGTGTACGACGTGTCCGCTCCAGCGGACTCCAGTGTTTAGTACTTACTAAAACCCTATATCAAAATACCTATAGGTTTTCCAAACCTGGCCTTAGCGGTCATCATCATCATCATCACCTTTAGCGGTCGCCTTTTAGAAACTCGATTACTTTATACACAGACAAATAACAACACAACAATCAAAACAACAAAAACAATACAGAAACACGATAACAGTTAAATCCCGCCAAAAATTCCATCTGACTTCATAAAAATATTCACAGGCAAATAAACTGACGTAAAAAATGTTTAAAATTAAAATAATATTACTATTATTGTCGACCAATTCCAATATTTTAAAATAGTAGGTACTCTAAAATCACCTCTATCTTTATCAAACGTAAAGAACTCTTTTTAGTAATTCAAAATAAATACTCTAGCATTATTACGCAATTAACTTCTCAATTCAGATTAAAATAAGGAACAGATTTGTATCTCCGAATTATTTGTTAGAAAATGCTAAAATCTTACACGTACGCTTGTCGGGAATCGCCGTAACTATTCGGGTAACTTCGTATTCTCCGCGAGCGCGAGCATTATGAATGACCGCGCCGCCGTACTGGGTATGACGAGAGACCCGCGTAAGTCCGTACCGTCATACGATTTAGTTCGGCGTTTTACTCGATACCTAGTACAATAAAATTGTACTTATCGGGTACGGCCGGGTTTCTGCTATACATACCCAGTCTGCGTACTGGTAAGCTCATACTGGGTATTTATACCTGTACCAGTATATAGTACGTATCATCCCTAGTATCTTATAAAGAGACTAGTATTCGTCACACACGCACAAACTCCGATAATATAACATTTTTAAACAACATACAACAACAGTACAACAGCATCAACATACAACAACAGTAGGTACAACGATTTTGCCATCATCGTTATCCGTTTGATTCCGTTCGTAATTTTTTATTTAAACGTTATCACTTACTGAAAACGAAGTAACTTTTGACTCAATAAGTACTAGAATTAATTTACTTTCCTGTATACCACGATCCGCAAAAGCAAAAGTCCACCGTTACCAACCAGCGTCAGTATTTACATCACCAAGTTTTTCTCGATATTCTGTTTTTCTACAATGCCTTGTTATTGCGACTGCACCTCGCTTCCAGATTTATTCGAATTTCGAACCACGATTAACAGAGTCCAATCTGCTTTGTGTCCGTATAAATGAAAAATCTGAAATATAAATTGAAAAACGACAGAAAGCGAAGGTAGTTATCCCACTTCTGATGTCGGAGAAACATTATTTCTGTTGACATCGTCATTAGTGGCTAAGAATTTAGTGGGCATCATCAGAGTTAATTGCAAGGACAAACATAATGATCATTGTTTTGCACTACATATTATTTTAATTCGGATTAAATAATAATTTATCACCTCACTATAATATCGAGAGAAAATACACAGTTAAGACCGAGCAGCGAGTTCAGGGCACCGGTCTTACTTTTACCAACAATTAATACTCTTTCAGTCTCTCAGACTCTCAATCTCAATGATCCAACTCGACCATTCGCTATTTCTCAATAATGTCCAATACTGTTCGCGTCCCTCCAAAAGTAAAGATGGCGCCTCGACCACGCTCAAGCTAAATGCTCTGCTCTGATTGGTCTATAACTGATAACAATATTTTTTACTTTTTATTAGACTAAGGAGGTTTTAAGCTATGGAAAAATTTAATAAATCATTATGTGCTTTATTCTTGCAAACAATAATCAAACCGACTTATAGCTTCCTCCGACATGTATGTATGTTTTTCCCATACATAACTCTCCAGGGGTCACCAACATAACGGGTATTTCATGTTATGTTCTGACTCAAAAGAGATTAACGCCGTAAACCATTAAATATGTTTTCGAAAATGGAATTGAATGTTTTAATACACATTTTATGTAACCGTCGGCCATCTCTCCCGTGTATTACAAGACTGCATTCCTTTAAGATACTATATTTGTTCTATTGATAGTACTAGGATAGGTCGTGTTGTAACAGCTATTGTCTGTATTTAATTTATTGTATGTATTTCAATATTCGGGTCGAAACTGGACGAGATTGGCACAGGACCGCAGCAAATGGCATAAATTGAAAGAGCAGCAGTGGGATCAGGAAGGCTGTGGATGATGATGATGATGTATTTCATCATCATCATCATCATCATCATCATCATCATCATCATCAAGCTATTAACGTCCCACTGCTTGGCATGGGTCTCCTCTCATTTGAGAGGGATTAGGCTATAGTCTACCACGCTAGCCTACTGCGGGTTGGCAGACTTCACATGCCATCAAGTCAAATCTCTCAAGCATGCAGGTTTCCTCACGATGTTTTTCTTCACCAATTGAGCTTGTGATAAATACGCACTTAATTTCTGAAAAGTCAGTGGTGCGTGCCTTGGGTTCAAACTCGAGACCTTTGACGTCTCAGTCCACTGGTCACACCGCTAGGCTACCAAGGCTCCATGATGTATTTAAAAAGTAAAAAAATAAACAAATTTATTACCCGATTGCTTGATTTAAATATCAACAGTTTTTTACAAGGTCGATAGTGATCACCTACACACATAGTATCTATTTACATTATAATATAGGCATGTTTAGAAATGCTAGTTCCAGTCTATACAATAAATAACACATTTGAAACGCTCTCTCTACCTCAAAATTACCCTACCCACAAAGAATAAATAGCGTGATAATAAAAAACACCGTTATGAAATCTGACAGGAAGTTATTTTAAATTCAGTTAAATCTCCCCAATCCAGGTTTAATCCTTTTATTAAAAGTTTATAATCGATTTACGTAACGGTTAAAACGTGAACTTTATTCAGTTATTATAAGAATTTTCCGCTTTGTGAGGAGAAAAAATAAAAATAAACGGAAAACGGATTTACAAGAGGGATTATTATTATTAAAAAGTTTCATTATAATTATGATTTATGAAGTAAAGGTTTTGATTAATATGTTGGTTCACTGCTTGTGGACCCTTGCAGGCATTAAATTTTAATAGGTACTCTGCCAGAAAAAGTTTTAAGTAGATCTTCCTAATTAGCAGTTGCGTACATATTATTATGACGCCTGTATCTTTGGAGTGGTAGGTAGGTAGAGAGTACTGCATTTTATTGGGAGTGAGCTTATTACATACCTATCATTAATAATGTGGCACAAATCCAAAGTCAGAGTTGCCATTGAATTTTTTGTTTAAAAAATCTACTTACATCGTATTTATTTTTTTATTTGCTCGGCTTGGGCATCGGACCTCATGTAGGTACAGCAGTTATGTTTGAAATTATTACACCATTGAGGGAGTCAATTAATAAATTGGTTTTATAACTATTTTCGTTTTACATAAGCGTTTTAGCGACCGCTTTGGATTCTGATAAAAGTCTAAGCCAACAATACTTGAACTAAAATTTATTATAAGTTGAACAATTGACACGAAATAAGCAGACGATTGACATACAAACACGTTAACAGTGCGTAAAGCTGCCTATTCACTACAGCGTAGCGGAAAAGTGCCAACGAGCAATGCGGTACAGTGTATTGAAGCGCTTAGTTAAAACGGCGAGGCATAAACACGTAATATAACATCGACAAGATCCTTCAAAGTGAGAGACAGAAAGTTGAGCAGCTAGTCGTAGGGTGCAACTTTTGCAACCTTAAACATAGCAACATACTACCGCCATTTTGTTTGATAACAATACCTTTTTCCAATGTCAGGCTTCAATATAGAAAACTTAGCTTATTTAATCACATAAAATACATAAATTTGAACAAATACCTTCAAGTATACATGTATAAAACCATGAAACCAAAATAAATCGTTCTGAAGAAAATCCTTATTGATTAATTTTGGGCTAGTTTTGCACCGGTCTGCTGTTTTCCACTTTAGTGAATGGGTAGCTTAATAAAAATAAGCATACATAAGCGTGTGTGCATGAGTTTTAGTGGATGAAAATGGGTGGAGTCTCTTTTCGTCGACGAGACGCCGGACATTTGCGTCAAAACCCTTTGATCCATGCCACAAAAACAGACCAAATCGGATTCCAGACGGACGCATCTGCGCGCAAATTACTCTCTCTATACGTTGGCGGACGCATCCAATGATGACGTCAGCAGATGCATCTGTTGACGTGTAGAGGCTTAAGGCTTAAGATCAGTTGACGCTAAAAACAGCGGGCGGCAAAAGGCCTAAGGTTAAGAGAAAAAATATCTATTCACGTTATAGAAATACGATGTGAAACTTCGCTATTGCCGTATAAAAATAAGAATAATACTCCCGTGTGTTTAGCATACTTCGTTTAATGGGGTTGTAAATTTTATTTTTGCCCGACTTGTTGTGAATAAAGGAGGTTAATGTTCAGGATGTAACGTGTATGGGTACACTTATTTCTCGTGTTCTACCTAACTGTAATATCGTAGTATCACGCTTGTATATTTTTGAGGATAAGGTAGAGGAGTATGGATGACATAAGCAAGGTAGCGGGGATAGACTGGAAGGCAGAGGACAGAGTATTGTGGTGGTTTGGGAGAGGTCTTAGCCTATCGCAGTCCATGATTGAGAGAAGTATGTGGTGGTATCATCTCCTATTTAATAGGGCGTGACCTTGATGCAACTAAATTTAAACTCTTGGTTGCATCTTAAATTTTAAGGTCTGTCTGACGATTACGTTGTCTCTCGCTGTGGGTCCTCTAAAAGAAAAGTCATCATCATCATCATCAACCCATTATTGTCCCACTGCTGGGCACGGGTCTCTTCTCAATTGAGAGGGATTAGGCTATAGTCCACCACGCTAGCCTACTGCGGGTTGGCAGACTTCACACGCCATTGAGAAATTATCTCAAGCATGCAGGTTTCCTCACGATCTTTTCCTTCACCGTTTGAGCATAATATGATAAAGTCAAAAAGTACAAACACTAAACTAAGTACTACTACCAATTCGCTTAAATATACGCACATAACTTCAGAAAAAGCCAGTGGTGCGTGCCTTGGGTTCGAACTCGAGACCTCTGACATCTCAGTCCACTGATCACACCGCTAGGCTACCACAGCTCTCTAAAATAAAAGTATGAAAAATATTTATAAAACACCATGACCATAGAAGGGATATTCAGAAGAATACTGATGTACATCTTCCGTTCGCCTGTATGACCAATGTTATAGCAAACAGTTAAACAGAAACAGTATTGTATCAAAATATATAAAACGTCGGTAATACCAACTTTATAATCAACAAAATGTTTTAAATGGAGTTCAAAATAAACAATCTCCCAAAAACTCACCAACGTTAAAGTATACTTAAATTACAGGACCGCTAATATTTATTTAACTCGTCCCAAAATCCGTGACCGTTACGACCTTATTTCCCATTGAAGGTACCAATAACTGGTAGTAAAAGTCAATATTTGACGCTTTGGGACGTAATCCGGCGTAACAGTACTGCTACGAACGCATAAAGCCATCATTTTGTACTTAACCCCTGTTTGCGACTGTCCGTTTTTGCAGTTTTAATAAAACGACCCGCTGTAGAGACACGGGGTGACAGAGGCGGCTCGGGGGATTTCGCTTCGGACGTAACGCCAATTTAATTTAGTTGCCGCATGATGGATATTGATACCGCGAATCCACTTTTTCATGGCCTGTGGAAACGTCAAATCGAACGCTTCCTGCGTTTTTATAAGATTATATTGAGTGTCGCGATGTGAGATATGGACCGGGGTTTATAACCTTCCGTAATGGAGACACGCTTTATGAACTTGATGGGTTACTTTATATGGCATTTTGAGGTTGCTTTTACGTCGCTTTAGGGAAAATATTTTAGATGGTTCAGCTTCAGCCGTCACAGTAGCTCCAACCTTCCTACAGCCTGCTTATTGCAAATATTTTATAAATAAACTTTTTATGAATAAAATAGAAAAGAGAAAATTAACTAATACAACTTTTTATGGATTTTATCATAATTATCATTTAATTTAAAATAGTACGTACCTATAAGGTTTCTAGCCGGCTCTCTTGAACCGAGCAACTAGTCTTGACCATTTATTTGACCACTTTTTGACCATTTATTTGACCAACATTACAAGTCAAAATAAAGCGTTTTCGTTTGAGTTTTATCTTAGAAATTGTGAAGGATCTAAAATATGGGTTTTCAATAATATCGATACACCGCAATCAAGTATATTACACTGAAATAAAACTACTTTTTACGGATTTTATCGCGGTATATTGATATTATTTTAACCCGACGTTTCGGATCCTTTACAGCATCCATGGTCACGGGCCGACTGAGGTGTTGGTCGTCTTGAAGTTATAACTACTTACAGCTACCTTACATTTTCAATTATTATTGACAATCCGATTCACACAGAATGAGCTCACCGTGTCCTTCGGTCGATGGATGCTGTAAAGGATCCGAAACGTCGGGTTAAAATAATATCAATATACCGCGATAAAATCCGTAAAAAGTAGTTTTATTTCAATGTCCAATATTCGCGTAAGTGTAAGAAATCAATATATTACACTATTATTTCTAGGCCTTAGTAAATCGAGGACAATATTTACTCTTGTGCTATTGGAGGCAGTTTGACTCCATAAATTTAAAAACTAAAAACATGGCTTGTTCTATGTGAAATAGTACGAACGATCTATAAAACAACATTCCAGAAAAGAATGGCGTTGTCAGGACATAACTCATACGTACTTATTCATGTGAAATTACAATGTCTCTTTTAAATTCCGTAGGTTCAAAACCAGTTTGCCGACCAAAAATCTGTTGAACAATCAGTATTTTGAATTTACACGGTACAATTTAGCATTGAATGTATTCCGTGTGGATATTTTAATGAAATTCTATGCATTTTATATGCGCCATCAGAATAAATAAACAAAATGTAGAATGTGTATTTTGTTGTAAAATAAAATCATAATATTTGTATATTATGCGTCATTTTTATACTATACTATGTAGCACTTAGAGAGAGACACAAACACTGATGGCAAATCTGGTTTTCCAACAAAAGTAATTTAGTATCTTATATATTATAACTCTTAATCAATCAATGAATTTGTTCAATCATTTGAATTTGACTTCAGCGTAAATGTAGCTGAAATGAAATGAAAATACAGAAAACTTCAATATCGAATTGAATTCATAAATTACGAAATATAGGTATAAAATATTATAGATTTTGAACTAGCTCTTACTCGCGATATCGTCTACGAGAAATGAGTAATTTGGGTAGCTTATTTTCCACCCACCGTTTCACCCCCTTGAGGGATGATTTTCGGGATGATAAACTATCCTATGTTCTTTCGAGGGTCTCAAGCTATCTCCACACCAAGTTTTTACTACGACAGAGATACGTTCACATGTATAATATTAGTACGGCCTTGCATTGACCTTTTTCTCAATCATTTACCAAAAAAAAAATGTTAAGCAATAATATCGTAGATGGAATTATTGAAGCAGCCACATTGCTGCAGTGATATTAAAAATATATTTATGAAGGTACTCTCAAAGTTATTACGATCGAGTAAACTGACTTTGGCTTTGAACCAAAAAATTGGTTAGCGTTGAGTGCATTGCGGGGACAATAGAGTATCCTACTTAATTAGGTTAATACTTTGGTAAGCTAATTTATCGCAGAATTAAATGTCAAACTCGTCCAGTACCAGGCTGGCTTTTTTTAAAATGAAGTTCTTTTTTTATGTGAACTGGATTTTATGTTAACTTCAAGTATAATATATTATGCTGATTGTGGAAAGGAATGATGGCAAGCGTAGAGGTCATTAGCTGTTTGACAGTCAGCAAATGCATTGCAGTTAGTCTGATGCAATGCAGATAGTCAAACAATATGATGCTGAATTCAATTCAAATTCAAGGATTTGAATGCCTCTGACTTATCATTTTTATTCACATAGTAAAAAAAAAGGTGGGGCAATGTGCATGCTTTTTTCAGCGGCTTTTGATGTTTAGTCAGCACTATACAAGTATAACCTATTTAAAACTGAAATTAACGTGAAAGATTGATAAATACATAATTAATTCAGATAATTGACCTAAGATGTAAACATAGATACATGTAGTTCTGAATTTCTGTTACTTGTTTATATTGTATTTACATATAATATCACACGAGTGTTCTCATTAAACCGTACTATAAAAAAGGTTAAGCCAAAGGAAAAAACAACAAGTCCCAGTTGTGCGCCAAATTTGTTTTGGCGCCCAATCTGGGACTAAATTATACTGTGTCCATTAAATGTAAATATTATTTTTTTCAAATAAAACCAAATTGTATTCCTTTTATAATATTCATGCTTGTGGGTGGTTGAGGATAAGTACGTCTAGGAACGTTACGTTAATAAATCAAACTGCAAGGTTAAGCTGCGTCTGCCAGGGTCAGTCTACAAATGGGTTAGGTTAACATATAACTCCCCTGTGCCGGAGAGAGCACGATAGGTTGTCTTGGCAGGCTAAAATCAAAGTAGCCTGAAAAGCAGTTTATTCAAACAGTATCGGTGTTGCTAAGTAAACGAATTGCGGACATTTGTTTGCAGCCATTTTGTGTTAGAGTACTAATATCTACCCACATCTGCCTAGCCTGAATCGTGAAAGTTAAGCTATTTGTGACGTTTGTCATGTGAACGATAGTATAATAATAAAACTGTTAGCGGTAGTCAGAAAACGAATATCCTACTGACAATCCTTAGACTTCAATTTGTGAGGAAGAATCCAGTTTTCAAACGGCGGACATCTGATAGCAGTAATTGTGCGTTAAATTCAAATATCCAACCGCATTCGGGTAGACTAGAAGTCAACTCTAACTTAGTTGAGAAAGTTCTAGAATTCTAGTAACAATTTCCCAGTTTCATTTTATAGTGAACTGTCTTTTCTGTACTGTTTGTAAGACTTGTATCCGACATTGAAAGTGTAATCTGTGGGCACTGCGATATGAATGTTGGCTGTACGCTTCCGCTACAGAATGTTTTGCTGTTGCCAGCCTTTTGTATTATATATGATGAAACTTGACGCTTCTATGAATCTGTATTGCTTATTTCTGCTTTACACGGGTATTTAATTTCACATTTATACGCTGAAGTCGAATGTATGATAACATACATAAAATACCATCACGCCTGTCGTCCCCGAAGTGTTAGGCAGAAGTATACTAATGTGAAGCTACATTTTGCCGGTATGTTTAGGTCCTATGTAATAGAGGACAAGCCTATTGCAATCGTCCGGATAACGAATCCAAACTCCGAGCTGCTACTGACAATTTCATAGGCAAACTCAATAATGCTTTGCTCGACCTGGGTACTAAACCCAGGGCCAACTAACCCAGGATATTTATAAATAAATATTCCCGGACATTATGACACAGCGCCATCTAGTTCCGAGCTAAGCAACGAGGCTTGTGTTACGGATACTAGTTAAGTAAATACATACATATTATACACAGATACATCCATGACTCGGATACAAATGTTTATGCTCATCACACAAACATTTGTCCCTACCGGGATTCGAACCCGGGACCCATTCATAGCACAGAAGGCACTGTCAACTACCGCTGGACTAATTGGGTCGTCAAAATATTTGACTGTTTATTTGGTCTGTAGTTGCAAGTGCGGCTGTCGTCGTGAATCATTGGTTTCGATATTCAAGACAAGCAACGTGTAATTGGGTGTTTCTAGGAAATAATCAATATCAGTTTGGATTTGTACATGATTAACTAAAAAGTAGCGAAAGGTGGGTTTACACCTGTGCTAAACCCTTTGCAAACACATTCTTCATGATATTTTTACTAATAAAACCATTCGCCATTCAAATACCACCATAATAATAACTAACAAAAGGTATAATCTTTGTTAACATTACGCCAACGTTTTCAAAGGAAATTTTCCATATCATATCAATCTTGGCTTGTTGGACAGATTTTTTAATAACGGTCTTACTTTTCTTGGGGATTAGTTCCTTCAACATGCTTTTTCAATAACAATGTGAAGTGGGATGGGAATCTTGGGATTTACTTCTGACTTGTGAGTATTCGGCAATTCTTACTTACTAATATTATAAATGCGAAAGTGTGTCTGTCATTCTGTCTATTACCTTTTTACGGTAAAACCGCTGAACCAATTTAGATGAGTATAGATATATTTTGAAGGACATAGGATAGTTTTTGTCCCGAAAATCAGCCCTTGAAAGGGCAAAAGGGGTGTGGAAGTTAGTTATTTCTTAACGGAGGATAGCAATAAAAAAGGACATTGATTAAAAAGTTAAATGGGGTAAAATCAATATTTCACACAGACAAAGTTGCAGCAAAATCTAGTGTAAAATAAAGCAAATCCTCATTTGTAAGATCAAGCAGCTGCTGCCAAGGTAAGTATATAGATGGATGGCAATTTTAACTCGTCGTAACCCCTGCCTCTGAGACGTGCGTACACGTTAGGCAGTTGGTCCCGTTTATCAGACGAATAGAAATATAGTGATAACCTGAAAATCCTGCGGCTATTAAATCCTTAGGATATACCTCGTAGTAGTTAAAATAGATAATAAATACATAAATAATCCCGGACATTATTACACAGCGCCATCTAGTTCCGTGGTAAGCAACGAGGCTTGAGTTACGGATACTAGATGGTTGATATACTACATTTATACTTTTATTTTGTAAATACATACATATTATACATAGATGTTGAGTCATGGATTTACATGACTCGGATACAAAATATGTTGATACACATCACATAAACATTTGTCCCTACCGGGATTCGAACCCGGGACCCATTGCACAGCAGGCAGCGCTAACTACCGCTGAGCTAAACGGGTCGTCAATGGATATAGTTCCCAATTATAAACAGGTTTCGGAATTCTGATAGCAGTCACTTCGAATAAAATGCTAATATTCCGCTGTATCTTGGAAAACTGATCCCAATAGAGCATTACTATTCTTATATGGTCTATTAGACCGTTTAATCATTACAATTGTCATAATTGCTAGTTAGGACTTGCTTTCTTCATTGCTTACAATCGAAAAATTGAGCTGGGAACAGGATCCCAGGAGAATATTTCCACAGGGGTGGTAAACCAAGCTTACAGCCTGATAGAATCCAGTTATCATAGCCCATGGGCGTCCGCAACACTAGAGGTGATGATCGTGCGGAATGTTGATTATTATGTTTGTATAATGTCTAAGTCAAAATATAATTTATTCAAAGTAGGCCAAATTTAATTGGCTCTTTTTGAACGTCGACAATAAAGACAGCCCCCAAAAACGCCCGCCTTTCACTTCAATGCTGTTTAATAAACATTTTATTTTCTAAGCGTAAGTCTGTTGGTATTAAAAGCGGAAATGTATACATAATCTAGCTAACAACCATATTGTTTGGTTACACTCAATATTAAACTAGAGAAGCGCTTATGCATATTTGTATACACTGAAATGTTTCTCTGTAATCGTGCAGATATTTCCATTGGGCATTTGCAGTTTTAAGCTAAATTTTCTATATTTGCATTGGTTACCCTCAAGCAAATATACATTTAAACGTTACGGTGAGATTTTTATTATAAACGTTTTCAAAGAACAATTTATGTGCATGACATGAAAAAATAATTGTTCTATGGCAATCTATGATCAAAAAACCTTTGATATTTTTGTGGCCTCTCACTATCATTATCAGGGAAAGAAAATTGCCCTACTTTGGAATGTAGTGGCATTGTATGGCTTTGACTTCAATTGAAAGATTATGAGTTTTTAGGTTATGTGGAGACTCCATATTGGAACAACTGTTTCTCTGTCGCTGACAAAAAGAGCAGTAAGTTAATATAGATTTTATTGATAGTAACATGGCCATAAAAAAAATAAAACTATACGTTTTGAATCAAGGGCGCTATTTTTTTTTGAAGCTGTACGTAGACTGCATATTGGAGCAATTATTTCTCCGTCGCGAACAAAGAGAGAAGCAATCCAATACGGAGCCTAGTAAAATGGCCGAAGAATACCAAATTGCCACGAGTTTGAATGAAAGGTTATGAATTTTTAAAATAATATGTAGTCTCGCTTAAATTGTAAATGAAAACACCGTGAGGAAACTTACATGCCAAAAAATCCTCGACAATAGTTGAAGATATTTATGCAAACTAAAATAGTCTTTATTGGCAATGCTATTTTAGTACACGTTTTTGTCTTCGCTGATTTTTTTTTCTGAGAATGCGGAGGTATTAAATTCCCAGTCACGGAAAAGAAAGGAAAGTATACGATCAATAGAATAAAACACAGAATTTAGAACTTGTCGCTGTATTGAAAGAAATCTCATAGACGGCGGACAGGATATTAAAACGTTATAAAAAAAGTGTTTTAGAGCTAGATAGACTTTTGCGACGGTTCCGTATATTATTTATTAATATATTCATCAATTTATATCTGCTATACTTTGAATACTGCCATCATTATCATTATATCAGCCACAGAACAAACGCTGCTGAAAAAGGCCCCAATTCCTTATTAATTTGTTTTTTGGTAGTCGAATTTTGGAAATGAGGTGTTTATGTAATACTATTTTAAATATGCAATAATATCCCCAAAGTGAGCTCTTATAAACGAGAAAAATGATTTGCTTGGCCTATTTGGTTTATTAATAAAATATCCTCAAAGTTGTGTAGGTTAAAAAAACATTATCAAATACCGATGCAGTATTTCAAGTCGATGAGAACTGAAGCAACTGGATGAGAAGAGCCGAAGATCGAGCTCTGTGGCGTTCACTAGGGGAGGCCTACGTCCAGCAGTGGACGAATATGGGCTGATGATGATGATGATTTCAAGTCGATATATACCATGTTAGTGGGAAAAGATGGTGTGACATACATACACGGAATCTTGTTCATTATTCCGGTACGGAGCCCTAAAAATCTAGCCGTTTGTAGTTGTAAAAATAAAGCAATATCTGTGCCCGGAGCTCAAGTGTGGGCTCTCAGAGCGCGCCTCGAGATAGCTCGAGTGTTTCACAAACAAAACGGTGCTCTAAAACAATTTGCTGCCTGTGTTCATGTTAGGTGCTTTAGAAATCTTTGAAGCTTGACCACAGCGCCATTATTATATACCTGAACCACTCTCTATTATAATACGTGTTTAGTTTCTTTTAGAGAATAGAGAGCGTTGTTATTTAAGGTTTTATGTGTATTTTACTTTTAAACAATAATAAATAAAATTTTGCTGTGGTAGGTAGCCTAGTGGTGTGACCAGTGGACTGCGATGTCAAAGGTCTCGAGTTCAAACCCAAGGCACGCACCACTGACTTTTCGGAAGTTATGTGCCTATTTATCACAAGCTCAAACGGTCAAGGAAAACATTGTGAGGAAGCCTGCATGGTTGAGAAATCCGTCTCGATGGCATGTGAAGTCTGTCAATCCGGAGTAGGCTAGCGTGATGAACTATAGCCTAGTGCCTCTCAAATGAGAGGAGACCTGTGCCCAGCAGTGGGACGCTAATGGGTTGATGATGACGATGAAATAAAATGTTATAGGTGTTATGGAAATGTTGCAAAGAAGTTATATAACGTACCATCACGCCTGTGTCCCTAAACTGGTTTGTAGAAGTGTTCTGATATACGTCAAATCGTTGATAGCTCAGTGGCATGTTTTGACTCCCATATATCAGGGGCCGAGCCATTGAACATGTCAGAACGGGTGTCCTATTTTATTTGAGGATTTTTAAAATCGGCCCAGTAGTTTTTGAGTTTATTCGTTACAAACATACAAAAATACAAATCTTTCCTCTTTATGATATTAGTTTAAAATATGTACATAATATAGCAAACTTGGTCATGCACACGTTACTTCCATATTTTGGGGTTTCCATAAACTACTTATAATAATTATGACAATTTCTTTTTATTTGTTTTAATAAAAGCACTCAAAGTACCTACCCATGCAAAAAAAATAGTATAAATAATTCCTAGAACAAACTGTGGTTCATCAACCCCATTTATCTGCCAGAGTATTCCCAGTAAATACGATCAGTATCGAGGGTTTTATAAACAAAATGTGGGGTGCAAACAATATGCAGGCGAACGTGCATCTCGCATAAAATAGTGTATTCTGAATGTGTCGTGAATTCTATTTATTGGCATGTGCCGGCGTTGCCTCCCTGTGGGCACGAAGAGCGTTGAATAGTCCTGATGTTGGAGGTGAATTTGTGGTTCAGTAAATTGTTGAGCAAATTTGTTAGGTTATGATGTTACATTGAAGCTTATATAGAATAATGATTTACTGCATATGATACAACAGAATTGTTATTGTTTGTTACTATAGAACTATATAGCTCTGGTAGCCTAGTGGTGTGACCAGTGGACTGAGATGTCAAAGGTCTCGAGTTCAAACCCGGGCACGCACCACTGACTTTTCGAAGTCATGTGCGTAGTTATCACATGCTTAAACGGTGAAGGAAACCTGCATGCTTAAGAGATTTCTCGATAGCATGTGAAGTCTGCCAACCCGCAGTAGGTGGTTGACTATAGCCTACTACCTCTCAAATGTGAGGAGACTGCCCGTGCCCAGCAGTGGGACGTTAATGGGTTGATGATCATGATAGAGCATTTATATTATGTATAATGGTGCTTGAATAAAGTTTAGTTATAACAGTATTTGTTTCGTTTGAAATTTCAGAGGGTTTTTAGAGTGGTTCTGTAATGACGACATTCAAGAAAAGTTAATTAAGTTTGACTTGCTTATGCCAAATGTTATTTTGAGTTCAAGTTTATATTTTTAATAATGACGCCAATGAATGGCGTAGATAAACATATAGAATAGAACCCATAAATTAAATATTGATTTCGTTCCTTAGTATGAAACTACTGAACTTGATATTTTTTTAAATCAATGAGACAGTTCTACTACAGGATTTCGTAGCTGACTACGCGGATAGCAATCGTAGCTTAGTCGTAGCCAATGTGTAGCGTTGGTATATCGGTGCCATAAAAGTTGTTTGTTGTACGAATAGTTACGATTCAATGGAAAATAAATATACCTATATAGGGGTTTATGCACTGTACATCCAATAGTTCAGTCTATTTATCTAGTAGATAAATATACTTCAGTAGAATTAGTAGTTATAAAGTGCAATATAATTTCACGTATACATTTGCTGTAGTATATTTATAAAACCCAAACAAACCCTCTATTTGGAGGTATTCAAAGTCAGATACTAATGTAAACCTCGGGTTGTTACTTATCCTATTCACACAGTAGTCATAATTGCCACTAGACCAATGAAACAGTTCAAAATATCAACATTTTGTTAGCATTAAAAGAAACAAAGCGATAACTTGTAAGACAGAATCGCAATAGGAATCTTAATTAAGGAATATACAATTCCGTGTATTCTCCAGTGAACAATAATTTCTTGATAATTTATAGTCGCGGAGCAACGTTCCGACGTGACGTCAGATGTGGGGCGAATGACGTGAACAGAGAATATTGAACGTTATTGTTTCACTATCTATAATAAGAAAACTGGACAACTGTGTTTCGGAAAACACATAGTATAGAGTTCTGTGGTTGCCTGTTGATCAACTATTACTTGTTCAATTCTAAAGCTTATATAGACGTGATAGTAGCTGTCTTGATTTTTTTACGAATTCAAAACAGCAAGTTGGGGACGTGGCATACGTACACTTCATCTACATTTTTGTAAGTCTGAATTTAGAAGATGACTTCGCACTTTGGACTTACAAAAAATGAATTTAAAACCTCATTATTTTTGTAACAGATACGAGTATAATGATCTGTCTACTGACAATCTGCGATATGTGACAACTACAATTACCTAGAGGCTCGAAGTGGCAATCGCGTAGTGTAAGACTCCTGGCAAGGTGGATCGATGACCTGGTAAAGGTCACTGGAATCCATTGTATGCGGGTGGCACAGGAGTAGTCATGTTGGAAATCCTTACTGGAGGCATTTGTCCATCAATTGACGTCATTTAGCTGAAATGATGGTGATGATGACAATTACCTACTCAATGTAGGTACTTAAACGGATGAGTATCCTAAGTTGCAGAATCAAGTTGAATCCTAATCTACTTATAACACTGCAGAAATACGTGATAGCGTTGATATTGATAAAAACTTGGGTGATCAATCATTTTATTGCCTTTAATCTCGCGAAGTACGTGAGCATGAATATTCTCTCTTGGAAACGATAAAGTCAAACCAGTGTTACTCATTAAAAAAACATGCATTATACCTATATGTAGTTTACCTTTTTTTAAATGTCTTTTATAAGTGGAATCCAAAATTCATTCTTAAGAAAAAACGTTGCCCCATAAATAAGAATTTCTACTGTATCTTGGATGCGTTTATAAATGTAAATATTTACAATGCACAAACACCTAGACCGAGAACAATTAACTATAGGCCATATATATATTTACTCCATGTGGGTCATGATCGAACCCACGACACGCGCCGCATAAAGCGATCGCTCAAGCACTGCAACAGCCGTGCCGTCAAAACCATTATTTACCGTAACCTTTACCATTTTGTATTATCATCACAGTATTTCCCGTTACTTTATACAAACAAAGTACCGTGGTTACCGTTCCGTGGTTTTCCTATATTATTCGATATGATTCGATGAATCTATATGATAATAAATCGTTTTCATTTTCTCATAATAACTGTGTAAACAACAAATAGATTTGTTTATGGAATAATGACTGGCTTGGCGTCATATTCATATTCTTTATCAAATTTCCATAATGTAACGTAATAATATAGGCTGCTATAGTCCAGTCCAGCTGTGGTAGCCTAGTGGTGTGACCAGTGGACTGAGATGTCAAAGGTCTCGAGTTCGTACCCAAGGCACGCATCACTGACTTTTCGGAAGTTATGGGCGTATTTATCACATGCTCAAACGGTGAAGTAAGATATGCTTGAGAAATATTCTCGATGGCATGTGAAGTCTGCCAACCCAAACACACATACACCCACAACTTTTACCCATAGGCTTAGGTAGAAACTACAGAATGCCACGCGCTACGATCTCTGCATACCATTTTTGCCTCGTCCACATTCATACATCTTGTAATGTATGCGCGTCGGTTACGAGTACTGCGCACCTGAATTTTTTGAAGGAGATCACCAATCAGGACGGTGTATGTCCTACAATAAACAAATATTTTTATACCTTATATTTTGGTTAGTTACCTTTATTTAAATAATATATCTTTAATTAGGTGTATCTTTAATCATAAACGAAGTATAATTGCTAAGCGTAATTTAAAAGTAATGCGTAGATGATAACTCAATCATTCTTGTAATAAACCCACGCTTTTCTCCTAAACAACGCCACGCGTAAGATTTTGGCATGCCAGTTTTCCTTGTTCCACATTCATATGCAAGCTGAGTGCCAGTACTACGCACCTGACCTTTTGAAGATGTTCATCAACTAGGTCGATGTTTGTGTTTCTAGGCCGTCTTTCTATATTTAGGTACACTAGCCGCTGTATACATTTCTTTTCTTAATCCTATGTTATTGTCCCTTAAGACTACATGACTACTAAGATGGTTGGCCATCTTAGTACATAAAAAAAAATAACTTCTTTCAAACCACAAACTTTTCATATTCCTTAAATATTCAATCTCATGTCTCTTCTACCGTACTCCACTTTAATTAAATTGTTTTACTAAAAACCAAAAAGCATTACTTATCAATTTAAAATCAATATTGACAAACGCTGAAACCGGCACAATTACGACAACCTTTGAAGGCCCCAGGAAATAAATTTCAACGGAATAATCTATTAAGCAAAGTTGCCCACCAAGAAATTCAATTCAAGCGCCCACCACAGTTCCTTATTACCACGAATCATCGAAACTATATTCTCAAACCGAAACATTTTAAATACATTACAGTCTCTCTTCAAAACTCCTTATTCAACAGTAAAAGAAAATGCGCAATGGAAGGCAATGTAGGGTAACCATCTCAAGGTTTTCCGTATTCCTAATGAAGCCTTTGTACCGTCTCTTATCTCACCACAACAAAGGCGAAAATAAACATAGCGCAAGTTTGTGAGAAACCAGAAACTATGTTACGTATCAACGCGAGATAATAAAAACAAACTTATCGGGCTTGGGAGATAAACATAATTTAGTTTTGAAGGGAAATCTTGTATTGAAACCTTTTCGGACGTGACTCATGAGATGTTGATCCTTGAAGAACATTCTTCGCTTGGATTGCTCTGAATATTATGAACGATGGAATCTACGGCTGTACAGTTTCCATGCCGATGATGAAACACATACAGACAAAATAACATATACCAGTTAATTATAATATATTAAAAATTACTCGCCCTTAACGCACTTACCCTGCGAAATTTTCCAATTTCAAATTCCTTCAGCATCTGTAGTCTTCGTCTATAAAATAGTAAATTTTCCACAATCCAACACGAAAATAATTGTTTTTTTTTAAACACGTAGGTATTAAATAAAATGGTTACTTAATATTTGATAAACTAAATAAATTAAAAGCGTATCATTTTATCTTAGTGCTCCTAAACGTGACATATCAAGGCCCCTAGGCCTAACCTATAAAGATAAGAAACTTGACATTTTGCACAGGGGTTCATTTTACTTACGAGAGCATTTGAAAATTCAGTTCAAAGTAGTACCTATGAAACTTTACTTTTTCGTTTAATTATCTTAATAATTATTTTAATTAATAATCACGCGGATGAAGTCACGGCAACCAGCTAGTATTGTATAATTACGTATATATAAACTAAATACATATTTCTCAAAGATGAGTGACTGACTGACATAGTGATGTATCAACGCACAGCCCAAACTACTGGACGGATCGGGCTGAAATTTAGCATGCAAGTAGATGTTAAGACGTAGGCATCCGCTAAGAAAGGATTTTGATTAATTCTAAACCCAAAGGGATAAAATAGGGTATGAAAGTTTGTATGAAAACTATACCTAATTAATAATAATACTTCTTAACGCGAGCGAAGCCGCGGGCAAAATCTAGTTATAAAATAGTAATGTTAGAGGATTTTCCCGCTGTATGTTCGAAGTATATAGATATAGTTTAACATGAAAACCACAGTATATTCATTAGAGCGCGACAACTTCCTTGTTGGTTTAAAACATACGCTATAGACAATTCTATTACCAAAACATCAAGAGCAAGTTTACGGTGAAAGAGCAAGCAAACATTGTATAAACAGAAACAATAAACACGGTTATTTTATGTTTGAACACCATTACACCCTGTATTGACATTAGCTGGAATAGTTTCCAAACAGGCGGGACGCGGGTTAACTTGAGTGTGAAACTCGTATAGTGCTTTTATATAGTATAAATAAATAAATAATTAAATATTTCTGGACATTATTACACAGCGCCATCTAGTTCCGAGCTAAGCAACGAGGCTTGTGTTACGGATACTAGTTGGTTGATATACTACATATATACTTTTTTTTGTAAATACATACATATTATACATAGAAACATCCATGACTCGGATACAAATGTTCATGCTCATCACACAAACATTTGAAACATTGGACTCGAACCCGGAACCCATAGCACAGAAGGCAGTGTTGACGACCGTTGGACTAATTGGGAAAAATATAATTATTTTTCTTTTTATGACCTGTCGTAGCCTAGTGATGTGACCAGTGGACTGAAATGTCAAAGGTCTCTAGTTCAAACCCAAAGTACGTACCACTAACTTTTCCTAAGGTATATGCCTATTTATTAAAAGCTCGAACGGTGAAGGAAAATATTGTGATGAAACCTGCATACTTGAGAAATTTTCTCGATGGCGACGTGAAGTCTAGCTGACTATCCCTCTCAAATGAGAGGAGACCCCTGAGGACCATAATGGGTTTGATGATGATGATGATGAATTACTTTTCTATCTGCTACCTCTTCACGCTTTAACCGTTAAACCGGTTTAGATGAAATTTTGTAAGGAATAAGGGTTACGCCCCTGGGGAAGGACATAGGATAATTTCTTATAAGAGGGTCGAAATTAATAACCATATTAGATACAATTACTAATTCTATTTAGACGAGATCGCGGCCAATCACAAGGTATCCCATTTACATTATTTCTCTTCGCATCGCTTGAATTCGCACCAGTTTGTCTGGGACAGGGGTGTTATATTATACGGGAAATAATGCTTTAATTGATGACAGTCGTTAGGACACGCGTAGAGTGCTAGTGCCGTGATGTCATAAGCCAGAGGCCGATTATTTGTTTCGCTCTAATGGTACTATTTATCTTACTATCTCTTTCTTGACTTTGTGCTTATACTTTAAATAGCGTAGTTGGATTTATCTATCCATCATAAAACTTTGTATCCCTGTAGGAATATGCAACTAGCAGAGGTATCGCCTAAAATTTCTACATGTGACAAAAAATTAATTACCACTCCTTTTTGCGAAATAGGTAGCAAAACTAAATGAAAATTATTTTGTTGTGTGCTCAACAAACATTGGTTCGTTTTAATTAAAAATAATATGATAGTAACTACTATTGTTTTTAAATCACTGCGATATTTAGGATGCGAGTTATTAAATTGATATTAATGTTTTGCAAATGACTGCTTCTTGTGTCGTATTCTAGACCTATATCATATGTGTAAAACTTCAGCGAAAATACACATTGCAAAACTTTTAAAGTACAAACTTACCTGTTGAATGCAGTTCACTAAACAAATTGCGTTTAAACTTGGTAGTACTATGTATCTCATAGAAATCCTTCCTCAAGTTTCAAAGAAAAGACCTTAAAATTTTTGATACCTTTATAATCTTAGATAGATAGATTTCTTACACTGACGTAAATATTAGACACCGATATTTTTTTTTACGAATTCAACATTGTTTTTTATAATTTGAATGACGGCGTTTTTATTCACAGACTTTTTTATGGCGTATGAAGCTTGCCAATCCGCATTAAGGCTAGCGCGGTGGACTATAGCTTAATCCCTCTCAAATGAGAGAAAACGCCGAACCGAAGCAATGAGACACTAAATGGATCAATGATCAATATTTGTATAACAAGTTATATAAATCACGAGTCTAGTATTGTAATACGAGTAATTCACTTAAAAAAACCAATAGAATGTAGGTCGACCCAATAAGCCGTAGTGACTCATATCCGTCACACACGTCCCCAATACTTAATCAACGTTAAATTTATATAAAACAAAGGCACAAATGTATATTAACAACAGTATTTCCAAAACTAAAGAGCTCGGATTTCGGCTGTAAAGTCAAACAATTCCAATAATCTGCATTTAGCTAATCCCGCTATTCAACCTTTGGCGCGCCCCTTAATTTCCGTCCCTTACAGTACATTTTACACTATCCAGCGTAATTTGGAACAGCACCATACATAGTTTAACTGCTGTGCTCATGGATTGGCAAAGGTCTATATTAACTGGTTGATTTATATTTCTATATTAAGGACACCTGTTTCCATCTCTTTACGATGTATGGATATTGTGACGAACTAATATTAGATTTTGTTAATTCGGATTTTGTAAATTATTGGGGTATTGGGTTGCTATGTTTGATTGCATGCTGGTCTAGTCCATTGAGAGTATTGTTTAGTTTGAAGCAGTTGATGTTTAATATGATAAATACCACACTTATCGCTTAGGCTCGGTGATATTTACTTATGTAAAGAATGGAGCGGCGAGATTTCTAGCTGAAATTGAGCGCACTAGGGTAGTACCTCCGCTTTACAGAGAACCGCTGTGAAATTTCTTAGTGAGTGGCTCCCCTTTTTAAGAAACCTAAAATGGTTTAAATTTTGTCAGCAACGCGAGAAAGAGACCCCTGGTGTTGCAAACGTCCATGGGCTACGGGTACGGTTACCGTTACATGGCTGCCACTAAATGAGCCGCAAGCTTGTCTGCCATCCACTTGGTTAATAAAAAAATGGTCACCCATCCATAGCCTGACCTCGACAAACGCTGCTTAACTTTTCATATATTATTTTTAACATTGTGAGCCTATCGCCCATATTGTTACATACAGATTAGCTTCATTTCTGAACCTAACCCTAGTATCCCCTCTGTGTATGCCTTAAGCACGTCTCAAGCTTCCTTTACCGGTAGCTCGAAGGAAAACGTGACCGCAAGTTACCGACCCCCAAAGGAACGGTCATTAATTTACCTAGAAATTGATAAGACTAAGTAATGAATGAACTCAGTGCTTTTATTCAGAATTAAGTAAAAAGATAATATTCCGTTGAAGATTAAAACTGGCTTTTACTCGTAGTTCGTCCGGACTGTTTTTTTTCAGACGGTACTTTGTTTTACGGAAGGTACTCTACTGGCCGAAGTTAAATGGAAAATATTATGTGAAAATGAACGTTCATCAAATGTTTTTTTTTCCTTTACTTGAAATGATAATGTAGGTAAAAAATTCGATGCCCATTTAGTAGCCCTCAGTGCCTAAAAGATCTTTAAGCCGTCGGTCGCAGTTGCTTTACTTAAACAAGAACCAAAAGCAGTCGTTAATGGTGGTTAAAAATCTGAAATCGCTGACAACCAGTACGTATAGCGATATCACGTGATAATCTGGTTGCGGAAACCCGGTAGCAGATGTTTTGTTATATAATGGTATTCAGATATATCTGAGTTGACTGGAAGCTGACCCCGATTACTGTGATCGCACAGTAAGCGGTTGCTGACCTACCGCTACCTTAAAGGAAAACTTGATATCCATATACCAACCCAGTCTTTTGAATTATTATAGACAACGGGTCTGGATCGTGTATTTTATTGAGGTATAAATACCTTTTCTAACCCGACGTTTTGGCTGACTTGCAGCCGTGGGTCACGAGAAATTTATAAAAATCGTGAAACCTTATAAACATCAACCCAGTCTTGTATAACTGCTGGACACAATATGTCTCCTCTCATTTAAGCCTAATGCGGTTTAGCAGATTTCACAGGTCATCAAGAAAATATCTTAGTATGTAGGGTTGTTCTCAATGTTTTCGTTCACCGTTTGAGCATGTGTTCGCAGTCCACTTATCACATCACTAAACTATCATAACTATTAACCCATTTAGTAGGTACTACTTAAAAATGTTCTTTGAATGAAAACCAGGACTGACGGATCGTGCTCTTGAAGCAAAGAGCATTTTAAAAATGTATAGCAGTTAGGTAGAAATTATTATTTTGCTGACCTTTACCAGGGTTGTTTGAGGTCAATTTGTACATATATTCCCTTTATTATATTTTATTTTAAATGTCCTCTAAAGTATTTTATCAACATTGAACACGCAATGTGTGAGCCACATATGGCGTCGGGCAGTGCGTGCGTCGACGATTTTAGTTCAAAATAATTATATAATTATAACCTTTAATTCAAATTTTGTTACCACAAACTGACATTATGGTTTTGTTACTAACATAAATAATAGTAAGAAATGATATATGTTCGTGTTATTTGTCGGAAAATATAAAACGGTTTAATGTGTTACATGTCTGGCACCAGTTGTTGGTATGTTCTTGAATAAGGAATAATGATAACCAACCATGAAAATAAATGTTTGTCATTAGACCAACCTTTTGGAATCGTGCAGCCAGTTTTAACATTTCGAAAGTGCTATTACTAATATTTATCTGTTTTATATAAAACCAAGACATGACTAAAATATAATTTTAACATTAATCAGAATTGAAATTGAATGTACTGAATTGAATATCAGTTATCATCGTCATCATCAACCCATTATTGTCCCACTGCTGGGCGCGGGTCTCCTCTCATATGAGAGGGATTAGGCTGTAGTCCACCACGGTAGCCTACTGCGGGTTCGTAGACTTCACATGCTATCGAGAAAATCTCTCAAGCATGCAGGTTTCCTCACGATGTTTTCCTTCCCCGTTTGAGCGCGTGATATATACGCACATAACTTCCGAAAAGTCAGTGGTGCGTGCCCGGGTTTGAACTCGGGACCTTTGACATGTCAGTCTACTGGTCACACCACTAGGCCACCAAAGCTCATAATTCATATATCAGATAAACAATTTATTTATTTATCAAGTGATCTAAGGGCGTCTCTAAAATGTTTACTAATTTAATACAGTTTCTTTTGCCTCAACAATAGAAACTCTTAGAGTGGTTATCAGTCTATGTTTTTTTTCTTTTATCATGGGTGGGTTTACAAATAAAAATTAACACACACAAACGCCCAAATTACCTTGCAGAAACCAATCCACTTCATCAATTGAGTCGTCATATTTGTTGGCAGGATTTAAACCCATCTACACAATTCTCCTCTTACTTAGAAACAAAGATTTCTTCACAATATTTATCTTTACCATAATCGGGGATACCTCTAAAACTTTACATTAATATTGCCATGCAAATAAACTTAAAGAAGAAAATTATGTTTGTGCGTCTCTCTTTGATATTATTTATTTCACCAAAATGAAATCTTTCAAACAAAACAAAAACAGAAGACAGGCATAAACAAGGTAGAAAGTTATACGAATGTTTTTTGTTTTGAGACTTCCATGTGAGAAAAATGTGTTACACACTCTTAATATATTTTATTCAAACCGACCAAGCTATTTGTTACTTTCATTGGCATAATTATGCATTTTAGAATGATCCCCACTTCCCTTATCCCTAATAATATATAATTGGGTGTCTTACGGCTTTAATAATTTATTATTATTATTATTATTTTAGCCCGAACTGTCCCAAAATTGAGCAAAGGCCTCCCCGCTCTTCTTCCATGCCAGTCGGTTGCACGCGACTGTGGACCAGTCTGGCTATAATAATAAATAATATAATACAAATAAACACGCTTATAACGAAAAGTACTGATCTCTATAAAAAATTTGGCCGGCTTCAAATGGAATGCTTTCTCTTTCACTTGCCTGTAAAATGAGAGAGGCAGAAATTGAGTAGCGTTTGAGTAGTAGACCATTAGGCTTTTAGGCCCACATTTTGGGTGCATACTGTGTATAACACCAAAGCACTCTGTGGATCGATATAGCTTATGCGTAGACGTGACGGAATGGAATCAGCTGCCTAAGTCTGTATTTCCCGACGAAGACAATTTGTGTGTCTTCAAGTCACTAGTGCTATATTCTAGGTAAGCAAGCTTCATCTTAGAGCGCATCCTCATTGACCATCAGGTGATATTGGGGTCAAATGCTAATTTATCCGGTTAGACAAAAAAAACAATATTATACCTATAAAGGATCAACCGAAGGGTAAACGGCATTAAAGGGATTACATTAGGGGTTAAGTTTTTTCTTCATTCTAAGATCTTTGATGAAACTATCTTCCATATTATTTTTTTGTTATAATGTGATATAATTATGATGTTTAGATATATATATATATATAAAATAATGAAGGACAATTGAATTGATTAATTGTTAATGAAAGACTGATGAATGATTTTAGAAAATATTTGGTACTGTATTAAAACTTTACACCTAAAGGGTTATCGTTGTCAATTTTTTTTGTCGTCGTATTCTTTTTTAAATTGCCGTTTCAAAAAGTTCAGGTCTTTGTTTGCTTCTTTTTAAGCTACAATAGAAGTTTACAAACCGTAATTTTGCAACATTTTAATCCCTTTTAAGACAAACGTCGTAAAGTTGTCCTCGAGACAATAAAGTAAAACAATCCGTTTAGTTTATTGTGTTTTCTTGAGCACTGTTATTATAGTCCTATAAAAGTACAAGAAGTCCCGGAAAATTTACTTAGTGTTGTACCTTAGCGTTACCAGAAGTTACTTTGAGTTTATAACCAGAGAAATCACTAAAATAACATTGATATCTATACAATATTTTAAGATCCCAAATAACTGGGATGAATTTATTGCTCACTGGGCACAATCTGCTTCAATGGCATCCTTATTACAAAACTTACTCAAGAACCCTAATTTCTGAGTTATATATAACACTAATATTAGCTTAAGAATAATTCGCGTCTGTTTTCCTTTCTGATAGAATTTTAGTATTCAAGGATTTGAGGTATTGAAATTATAAACCGTAAGAAACAACCACAAGACCTTGCCAAAATAAATTCATTACAGCCTCGGATTATTGGTGAGGTTATTGACATTAAGAAACACTTTAAATTCAAAAGAGAAAATACCCGTGTCTTACCACCTGCTTAAGATTACATCATAGATTAAACTACCTATATATATCTTATTCCTAACATAAGACCAAAGGATTTGGTGAGACAATTCTGAACAAATCTGTTGATAAAAATATAGAAAAGCTGTTGATAATCATAATCCTCCTCATAATCCCGGATGCTATAAAAGAACAATACGTTGGGATTAAAAAAAATGCGTACAAATAAACATCATTATCATCATCGTCCCATATTCGTCCACTGCTAGACCTAGGTCTCCCCTAATGAATTAGACTAGGCCTCTAGTTCATTAGGGGAGGCCCAGGTCCAGCAGTGGATCTCACAGAGCTGGACGCCACAGAGCTCGGTACAAATAATACCGCGATAAAATCCATAAAACCTAGTTATATTTAAGCTACTGTACTGTATTACTTCTAAGCTGAATATAGTTCAATTCTTTCAGACTTCAGGGATCCTCGTTCTAGTCTAGTAGAGTGCTTTAGCATGTTATTGAGAATTTATGTTGTTCGCACATTCTGTCATACAAAACAGCTCTATACCAAAAAGTCCTAACGGTCATTCGTTCTTAAAGACTTTTTGACCTTATTATTATGGAAGAGAGTTTCATGGTCTTTCTGTAATGATAGTTCTGAGTGATACAAATATTAATAAAACAAAAGTACGTACTTCAAATACTTCATCTTGTTAAGGGCCTACTTTTTGGACTGAATAATAAGAAGTGTGTGACATCAGAGGTGATAATAAACAGCTTAGGCGTAAAATATAGTCTCAAGACAGTAAAATATTAATCTACTGACTGGCTCGTCACGTGAAAGGTGGAAATCAAGATGAGAACGAATAAGCATAAAACCTACCTGATTTTAAGTACGTACAGTCAACAGCAAAAGTAGATGATCAAAATCAGAAATTCAAAACTAATGAACGGAGTTCGCGCCAGAACTGTGTGACGTAGAATTGATTCAAAAGTATGTGATTGTAAATTATACCAAACATTTACTATTAGTACAGCTGCCAATATTCGTGATCAGTTTTGACTGCAAAAGTTATAAACTCAATTCGCGTCAGAAATAAGAAGTGTTTTTTTTTTCAAAACTAGTGAACAGTTAAATCCAAAATTAAATGATGAAACTGAGGCCACGTAATCATGACTTAACATGATAATTCTTCATCAATACTTATTATTAAACTATCCCAGTCATTTAATTTGTTATGCTCACGGAAAAGCAGCCGAATGGGATAAAAACAATTGCATATTGAATATTATTATGCCGAACTTCCACGTCACACAGATCTGGTGCGAACTCCGTTCATTAGTATTGAATTTCTGATTTTGATCATCTACTTTTGCTGTTGACTGTACCACCCATGGATCTTAGCAAATACTATCGGTATGGTTTGTGCGGAGCCATCTTGAGAAAAAATGAATAAAATAAACAAATTCTCATTATTAAATAATATCACCTGTCTTGTGTTTTTGCAATCAAGGTATCTACATCAGAACTGTTACTGTAATTTTATTAATCTTCAATTCAATAATATATAATATAGTATATCAGTATAAAATTTCCAATCATTATATTCAAAAGGAATTTTAGACATTCATATTATGCCATAAATATTAAAATACTGTGATAGTTTGCGTGTTTTATATTCATTCATGCAACAATAATGTTTTATATTAAAGTTGGCCAGTTCCAGTTCAAATAGATGCTATGACGTAACATAATCCAATTTATTGTTCCACATTTGGCCTTGTCTACTCTAAGGATGAGGGGGTTTAGGGTAGTGAACTAAAGCCAGCGGGGCGGGGCTGGCCCATTGGTTAGGCAACTTCAAAAGCTATTAAAAAATCTTGAATTCAGTCGTCAAGCTCGCGTTTTGCTAACAATGTTTTATCACATTTTAATAAGTGATAAATACGCACATGATTCTCAAAGTCAGAGATGTAAAGCGTGGATTTAAAATTAAAACCTGTTACTTTGAAGTTCGTGGTTCTATTAAATATACTTTTACTGCGTTTTACATAAAAAATATATTTATTAAAGTACGTATATAAATGCAGTGCAAAAATAAAACGGCGCTGCCACAACGAGTAAGTAGAGTTTTGAATTTTTTGATATTCGTTACGACTGTATTACAAAGCAGAAACGATAAATTAAATATTTTATACTTTGTCGTCTGGGACTTATAACTTCTTAACCTAACTCTTTGATTTTCAGTCGTGATAGTATATTCATACAACAAATAATCACAAAAAAAACTATACCTATGTATATACCTATATAAGTATCGATTGAACAAAATTCAAGCATAAGATTGCCATTAATAAGGGATTGCCATTTAAACCAACAAACGAGCAAAGTTAGTTCTAGAACTTTCCGCAGATTTTCCTGCGCGACCAAAATTTAGGGCACCAAAACCGCTAATAGGGGAATGTTTACGAAAGTTAAACTATTTTAGTACGCACAATGGAAACAGGAGCAATAGATTTTAAGGAAAGAAAATGTACGAGTGTACGTCAGGGCATATGTGTGGTAGCGTCACTCACAGTGACTGACTGCATTTACCAGATTCGCAGTATACGGTCCGAAAAACTAGCTCTAAAATTTTTGAGTGCGTTTGTTTTGATGGAACTTCAGTTCTTTCTATAGTGTGTAGGTTTTATTTGGAAACATTTATTAATATTTTATTATTATTGTAAATTAATTTACTATAGAAATTATTTTTTTTCTCGTCTGCTTACTGTAAAGTCATAGGTCTCAAAGTCTGCCCACCCACATCAGGATATGAAGGTGGACTAAGTTTAATAGTAAATTGGTTAGTGATGATGAGGATGACACACCATTTTAACGATGGTCAAACTAGAGTAAGTAAAAATAACTCACTTAATATCAACTATGACAGTGCAATTATGTATTGTCTTTTTAATAAGGTACACAGACACAAATGATTATCCAACTTCCATTATATTTTAACCAATTCTTAAAGTGTCACAAGGGCAAGAAAATATATCATCATTCATAAAAACGTAATCACAAAAGTATCCTATGCTTATAAATAAATTAACGCTGCAAACACCTATCAAAAGTCAGTTACACGTAAAATATTGTTCCTTTAACCCAAGTTTCCCCGAACAAACAGTTAAACCATTCGCCCTATTTCTTTATTCAGGCCATTACTGATTCCCTGAATCTCAATTGTTTGCCTATTCATACCGAAACGCCGAATTATTCCGCTCGCTTTTTAGTGTTTGGGTCAATGAGGGTTCCAAATAACATATATACAAATGTATGTATTTATATGTTGAACAGCTATATCAGCACCTTGATATTGCTTAAAGAGCTGTGGTAGCCTAGCGGTGTGACCAGTGGACTGAGATGTCAGAGGTCTCGAGTTCGAACCTAAGGCACGCACCACTGACTTTTCGGAAGTTATGTGCGTATTATCACATGCTCAAACGGTGAAGGAAAACATCGTGAGGAAACCTGCATGCTTGAGAGAATTCTCGATGGCATGTGAAGTCTGCCAACCCGCAGTAGGCTAGCGTGGTGGACTATAGCCTAATCCCTCTCAATTGAGAGGAGACCCGTGCCCAGCAGTGGGACAATAATGGGTTGGTGATGATGATGATATTGCTACTAATTGTAGTATTAGTACAAAGACGTTTGTAAAATAATATCGATTTAAATGATTTATTATTGAGTGGGCAAAGTGGGCTGACGACCTTGTTAAGGTCGGTGGCGTTAAATCGGTCGTCGAGGCGATCCTTGGGGAAGATCTATGTCCAGCAGTAGTGTCTAACGGTTGATATAATGATGATGATATATGGTTGAGAGTGATTATATAGGGAAAAAAAGTATTTTTTTATTATCATAAAATAAAAGGAATATTATTAAATCTTTATAATATTAAATGGTTTTTTTTTTGTAAAAATTAAACAACTTACATGTTTGTGAAGATAAGTTTAAAAGCAAATAAAATGTTACTACATAATGTACATACGCAATTCTTCTGGTAAAAAAGAATAACGACAAAATATATAATATCAACTCAAACGTACCTTTTTCTATTTAAAAAAGTATAATTATTGTATTTGTGCTTAATATTGAGCCAACAAATATCCCTGCTAAGAAATACATGCTAAGCAGCAATTAATTATACACCAAATTTTAATTAAAATCTTATTAGTATTAGGTACACACGGAAAAAGAAAATAAATCTATTTACGGTACAATCTTTGATCAGTAGAAGTAACAAAGTTGTATTTTAACACGAATAAACGTGTAATTGGTAGTGTATAGGCACGCAGGGCGTGTTCTTATATGACCTTATATTGTGACACGAAAAACGTGTAAATGTTAAGAATGAGAAACGATCATTCGACGTGTGATACTTTAATTTATGAAACAACACCATCTAGTTTCTAGCTCCGCAAAAAGGCTTGTGTTGCGGATACCAGATGGTTTATACGCTACATAGTTATTTGGAAATACATACATACATCTTATGCGTAGAAACATCCATGATTCAGGCACAAATGTCCATGTTCATTACAGAAACCTTTGCCCCTACCGGGGTTTGAACGCGGGACCCTTACCTCCTGAACATTTATACTGGAGTATCCAAAACGTCGGGATTAAAATAAAATCCGTTAAAAGTCGGTTTATCTAAAAATAAATTTATAGTACCAGGATAACATGTTTTGTTAAACAAAAAACAAGAAAGTGAACTAAGTTTAAAATGCTATATAGAAAGGGAACGTAGAGCTTTGGCAGTCAGGTGTAATATGCTGGCTCGTAGGTTTGCGCGTTGCACGCGAGAAGTGAAAATAACACTTTTTAAGGCGTACTGCCAGTCACTGTATACGTGCGCCCTGTGGGTCAGTTACACACTAGGCTCGTACGGGGCTTTGCGAGTCCAATATAATAATGCCTTCCGGGTTACGTTGGGGTTGCCGCGCTTCTGTAGCGCGTCGGGGATGTTCGCGGAAGCACGCGTCCCGGATTTCGGCTCGTTGTTGCGTGCGCGAATCGCGTCACTAGCGCGTCGGGTGCGCGACAGCCCCAACAGTCTCGTGGCTTCTGTAGCCGGCAGAGTAGATGGTCAAATAATGTGTCACTGGATAGCGGCACACAGACCGTCACTCAGATATATTATGTAATTAATTATTATTATTATTATTTTTTTTTATTACGTGTTTTAGTCCTAGGAATTAATGTTACTATATTATGGATCTCTGGTCTGAAAATAAAGATTTATTATTATTATTATTATTATTATATAATACGTAGATAGTAGTAGGGATAGTAGCAATATAGCGTATAGCGTTAAGGCAAAAACCTTTCACGTGCACTTCGAATTTCAAGTTCTAGTGAAATGATACAGTCGGTTTTTTTTTGTTGATCAAGTTAAGATAATTCAAGTTGCAGAGTTTTTTCACAACAGGACCAACAAATAATATCAGCTCATAAGTGATTAATTACATTTTTTTTATTTTTATAGTATGATTTGGGAAGCTATATTATAAATAAGTAAAAACAAATACCCATAGAGAAGATAGGTAGGTACCGACGGGTTAGAATCCCATGAGATACAGGTAGGGTAGGTAGGTAGTTGAAATAGTACAACATCAAGCCCCCTAACATCTCAGTCTGTGACTATGGATGACATTATTTTAATCCCGATTTTTCAAATTCTTAAAAGTCGGAATCAAATAATATTAAATCAATGAAATAAATAAATAAATATTCCTGGACATTATGACACAGCGCCATCTAGTTCCGTGGTAAGCAACGAGGCTTGTGTTACGGATACTAGTTGGTTGATATACTACATATATACTTTTTTTGTTGTAAATATATATGTATAATATTATACATAAATACATCCATTTTATTTTTATTTTTTATTTTATTTTATTTTATTTAATAAAATAAAATAAAAAATAAAAATAATCATCCCAAGCCATTCTCCCATCCATGACTCGGAAACAAATGTTTATGCTCATCACACAAACAAACCCTACCGGGATTCGAACCCAGGACCATAGAACAGAAGGCAGCGCTAACTACCGCTGGACTAATTGGGTCGTCAACCAAAAATATTAAAAATAGTTTTGTTTCCATTGTACCACACCTTTTACAATCATTCTGTGATAAGCATATATTTATATAATTATGTACACACATGTGATATACACACTATGTTAGCATAGCGGCATGTCTCTCCTGTTGAGTTCGTCTACGGAATAAATTAGTATTCTAACGTTAACTAATATTACTATAGATTTACTCTATTCCAGTTTGAAGCTTAATTTCACTGGCTATAAATAACAATGTCAGTAAAATTATCAGGAAAATTAGAATTAACAAAACTGAGTATTTTGGTATATAGTTTATTTTACCAATTGATTGCCTTGTTGGTCTGAAGAGTGACTGCTGAGCTAGACCTGAAAATGGAACCCAAGACCTTCATTGGTTTCGACATTTCAACCTCATCTTGGGTTCGATTTGCAAGTCGGGCACAGCGTAATTGGGTTTTTCTATGAAAATCTCAGAAGCTCGGAGTTTTGTTTTCGTGTTTGGTTGATGACAATTGGCTCGATTTCATGGGACCTTAAATATATCAGCGAGAGATGTGGATGTTAATCAGTGCAACTCTGCCTAACCTTTCGGGAATTACAGGCATCATAGTATGTTAGGTTGATTTACTCCTAATTGTACGTGTAAAATGGTTACCGCACCTGTCGGGTCCTATAATTCTCTTTCATACATCTTTACCATCCATCATTTAATATGTTGTTTTTTTTCTAGCCATGAGTATCATCTTTCAAATAATCAATTGATATTTTATTTAGCCTTCTCGTATATCTATGGATATGGATATCTCGTAGATCTATCAGAGCTGTGGTAGCCTAGCGGTGTGACCAGTGGACTGAGACGACAAAGGTTTCGAGTTCGAACCCAAGGCACGCACCACTGACTTTTCGGAAGTTATGTGCGTATTTATCACAAGCTCAAACGGTGAAGGAAAACTACGTGAGGAAACCTGCATGATTGAGAGATTTGTCTCGATGCCATGTGAAGTCTGCCAACCCGCAGTGGGCTAGCGTGGTGGACTATAGCCTAATCCCTCTCAAATGAGAAGAGACCCGTGCCCAGCAGTGGGACGTTAATGGGTTAATGGGTTGATGATGATATCTATGGAATATATTATACAAGTCTTACTAGTGACAAGGTCATAAATTTTACGTAATAAATGTCGTTCTTTCTGTTTACCAAGTGATGTAAAAAAATCAAGAAAAATAAATATGGAAATATCTAAATTTGGCGGCATCAAACGCCTTATGGGATGTTTAATAAAATGATGTATGACGTCACGGCTGTCAAACAATTTTATGAAACACAAGGGTGTGTGTTTTGCAATATATTACGTCACAACACGTGTCTTACGATGAAGGGGTATTTATAGTCTATACGAAATTGGACGCTGATTTTTTTTAATTTACGTAATTGTTTACCTATATTTTGTTTTGGGGAAAATCAAGATGAAAATTTATATTTTATGATGCATGTTTTTTGGAGTTTATCAAGTAATATCGATTGAAAATACTTGCGTTATTAGTGAGAATTACAACGTACGTTAATTATACAATAAATATATTGGATACATTTGTTACACAGCGCCATCTAGTTTTGAGCTAAGAAACGGAAGGATAGTGTTCCGTTTAACAATACACTTTAATTTTTTATCACACTACACAACTTACTGCTCTCGCTACTTTGGTAGAGTAAATTCGTAGCTTGTTATGACGTTACGCGTTCCGTGTCTAGTGCGAACGCAAAACGGATTTCACTTAGAAGTTAGCAAAGAGTCTCTATTAAATCACTTGAACATTGAACATCCTTAGAAGTGCTAGTTTTCTCACAACCAGAAGTATTTAGATAAGCCACAATTTATAGATTTAATACAAAGCGTCTCTCTCAAACCAGTTGAAGGTAAGATACCCATAGAAGTTAAGTTTTCTCACATAAAGAAGCACTGAGATAAACAACTACCTCCATATTAACACAAAACTGAGGTTATGTAGAATTTAGAAATGAGAAAATAATCTATATATTAAAACAACTGAAGGATGTCCCTAAAAGTACTCATTTTCTCACAAAAAAAAAGCTCACACAACATATAATTGTTACGAGTGAGAGACGAGATCTTCTAACTCCTATCGTAATTAATATCAGCTGTACAGTCATATTTCATCTCAATTAATCAGCTCATTCTCGCACACAAGATTTCAATAACCTTATGCATGTAGTATGCACGAATAAATTTCACAAATTCAACATGCATCAAAGCAACTGAATTCCTCAACAAGTTCTAACTGTTCAAAATAATATCATAATGAACAGGGCAAACGTTTAGTTAGGGGAATCACAAACTGTCCCTTCACTTGAAGTTGTGCAGTAAATATTATTCTCATGTAATGACACAGGCAGGAGTTCTAAAGAGGATTGCGATTGTCTTTGATAGGGCAAATTTTAATGACTATTTCCTCGAACAATCAAAGTCAACTGTGTCATGTATTTGTAACCTAGTTATTTGTGACATATACTATATGTATGTACATTTCATACATAATTATGTATCATCACTATTATATGAATATATGTACTTATCACGTATGTTTTCTCAAATAGAATAGACAAATGTGTACCATAATCAACTTTTTAGGACGTAGATCTTAACATTTAATGAAGGTTTGTGAAAATTTATTTATATAAATGTATGTTTCTATGTTTGTCTTATATGTTAATTAATCAATTAATCAACCAGCTTAAATATGTGACTTGTAACTGGAACCTTGTAGGAATCTGTTGATCTGGTGAGGAAGACTATCCGCTCGTGTTACAGTTTTATACTAGTACGAGGGGATAGGGCGAATCAGCCCAAAGACAACCAAACCAAACCATTTTTACAAATCATTTACATTCTCCAACTGTTGACTTGTCTAAATTTTATTGTCAAAATAACTTTAAACGATTTTTGTCTCTCTTATGGTTATTATTAAGTTGCTCTGTATTTTTATCTCATATTCATGAATAAAGATTTATTATTATTATTTATTATGTGTTCCTGAACTATTGATCTGATTGTGATGAAACTTTGTTGGGTTGTTCAGTGTAACCTCCAGATAATCCCTTGCACAACCAAGTAATAGGTAAGTTAGGTAATGTAGGTGGGGGTTAGGTCGGGAATGTATTTAAGGTAAGTACCTAAATTCAGGTAAAGCTAATTTAAAATACTAACCTGATCAACAGGTTTACTTGATAAATCTAGTGTACAAATAATTTTACTGACGACCCGATTAGTCCAGCGGTAGTTAACGATGTCTTCAGTGCTACGGGTCCTGGGTTCGAATCCCGGTATGGACAAATGTTTGTCTGATGAGCATCAACATAAAATTGGTTTCCAAATCATAGATGTATCTATGTACTGTATCAACTATCCAGTATCCGTAACACAAGCCTCGTTGCTTAGCTCAGAACTAGATGGCGCCGTGTCATATTGTCCGGGTATATTATTATTATTAACAATTTATCAGTAAATTCTAGGTCTAAAGTAATAGTACAGGGCGGGCCATATGCATAAACTGGACATGATTTCTGGGTTGTCCACTGCTGGACAAAGGCCTCGCCTATAGATTTCCATAAGGACCAGTTATATGCTACCCGCATCGGACTTCCAGCAACGTTAATCGGGTTACTCGTCTATATGGATGTAGGCTATCCCCTGATGCGTTCTCCGCTACGTGATCTCCGCTCATGAACATATCTTTCCCTGCGGGCACTAATTCTATGTACAACCTGTATATGTGTGTGCCCGTGTGTAATTATGAAAGAAAGGTTGGTCACTACAAAGTTCTATCTTTGTAAAAATTGCCAGGCAGCTGGCAGCGACTGGAGGAGAAGAGGCGAAGATCGAGCTTATTGGCGTTCACTAGGGGGGGCATGCGTCCAGTAGACGAATTAGCTGATGATTATAATATAAAAATCGGTTGTCTGCGATGAACTTTTCAACCAATGAAGTGATTATGAAAATTTGCTCAGTATAAGTAGTTGGGTATATTGAAAGCTATAGGATAGTTCTTCTCTCAATTTATAATCGCAATATTGTTTGGAAACCAACTAACAACTTAGGTCTGCTAAAAATAATATTTACAGATGTTATGTCTGTTTAGCACTGGTGTAAGTGTAGATTTTAGATTTAGCATTTTGAAATAAAATACTATAAAAGGAGACAGTCATTGTCATGACCATTTTTTCTCACTTAAATTTAGCTGACCGACTCCCCAGTCAAACAGTTTAATTTAAACATTTCCCCAAGTACCTCCGCCTTACAGAAGACCTCAGTGAAACAATAATAGTTGTTTTTCTTCGAGTAAGATTGCCAGAGCTCCAAGGGAGTGAGTATTCTGACAGCATAAGAATTCCGCTTGCTGTCAGTGATTTAGGAAACCTAAAATGGTTTTTACAGGGTTAGTAACGCGCAAGCGACACCTTTGATGTTGCACACATCAATTAGCTACGGTTACTGCTTACAATTAGGGCCGTAAGCCTTGCTTGACCCTCGTGGTAATAACAAAAAAAGTCATTTTAACTTCAACAAAAGATGACAATTTCCATTATCATTTCTGCTTCCCTTAATAAAAAACAGTCTGGCCAACCTGACTGTACATCAAATCGTGCGGTTAGCACATGTCAACAATACCCCAAGAACATTCCAAACATTTATCAAGTGAAACCCAACTAACACCAAAATTTGGGATTCCTACACCACCCTCCTTATTTAACATCGTGCAATTTTGCGGCGTAATTTCAAAATACCCCAGCATAGATAACTAGTAAGGGCTCAGATATCTTCATAAATAATGTACGACGATAATTATGTGGATGTCAATCGTACGTATGTTTCATTATGAATTCAGTGCGGATCGTGCTGATCATGCAAAACTTGTGGCTTTTCAACATCAAGTTTAATTAAGCTTGCTGTATTAATCCGTCGTTTCTCGTTAAAAGATTGTTTTTCTGTATTCTCACTGTGTTCGAAATGCGAATATTGGAAAATGTAAAATGGCTGCTTTTGTTTTTTTTCTGATTGGTGTTTAATTAGTCTGTTTCAATTTAAATTCTGGTTAATATTAGTTTTTGTTTGTTCTTGTAACATACTCCAAATTTGGACTCGTTATTGGTTTTAGGTTCCTTTTGCATTAGAGTAGGTATGTTTAGTCTATATTGCGTCATTTAGGCAGATTCTAGGTAAACTATCTTTTTAGGGTTCCGCACCTCAAGAGGAAAAAACGGAACCCTTATAATATCACTTTGTTGTCCGTCTGTCTGTCTGTCCGTCTGTCTGTCAAGACCTTTTATTTCGGAAATACGTGTAGGTATCGAGTTGAAATTTAAACAGTATATTTAGGTCCACGGTCCCATCAAGTTGTGAAAGAATCAAGCTTCTAAGTTTACGCAAAAAAAAGATACGGCCGTTTAATCAGCAAAAAACGCATTTTTCGACACGCTCAAGGGAATCAAAACTCATAGGGTACTTCCCGTTGACCTAGACCTATGAAATTTGGCATTTAACATCGTTATAGACCAACAATACAAGGAAAAATCTCAAAACTGTACATTTGTAATTGGATCTTAAAATATAGGGGGTCTGAATATTGTTATAGGAATCTGAATTTCAAATTGAAGCTACTAGTTCAAATGGGGTATCACATGCAAGGGCTTGATTTGCGCATTGCAAAATAAATATAATTTATTTTTTTCGTCGCATTATTAATATATTTATCAATCTGATTGATAAATATATTTATTAAAATAAAACTACGAAATACAGCAATCCGCCATGATAAGTCAAATAGTGTCAGTTTTCATACACCTACGTCGAGTACTGATTGTTCGATTTTTACTTCCGTTTAGGGATAAGGCAAAGGAATTTAGGCAATACAGCCAAGTATTGTATTCCAGTAATTTTATAATTTATTTATGATAATGTTTTTTTTTGTGTGGAACGTAAATATATAATTTGTTGAGAGTTGTAATTGATGTATTATTACCTATTGCATTGGGGGGCCGCGTGCCACTTATATAATTTAGAGTTCATATTTAACACGCAAAATATATAAGCACCTAATGTTTAGTGTTGACATGCATAGAAATGACTTCAAAGGCAGACGCCATGACATCAGCGAGCGTTTTGGCGTGAATTTTGAACATAAAAATAAAATGTCAATTTCTTTAATATTAAAAATATCAAATAAGATGATTCGATTGTTTAAAATCTTAATCAGTACGGGTACAACGTCCTGGTAAAGATTTTAATACGATTTCCGTATAAAATGTAGGTGTAATAAGACGTTTATAACCAAACAATACCGATTATGATATCAAAAATAAATAAAAATAAAACAAATAACAATATCATTGTTCATCATCTTTTCAATGAAAATAAGATAGGTAAATGAAACAATCAATAGTTAATCTACATATTTCATTATATTGTATGTTGGTCGGTAGTCCCATTATACACATAAAAAAAATGGGCATCCCTAGTATTGACAGGTGATAACAAAAAAATGGCGTACTTTTAATCGGAAACTTCATCATCATCATCATCCACAGCCTTTCTGATCCCACTGCTGGGTATAGGCCTCTTTCAATGCATGCCATTCGCTTCGGTCCTGTGCCAATCAATCGGAAACTTAAAAGTACTAATTTGTTCGCGACGACGCGTCACCAACCTTATTCAGTGAATTGTGTGATGTGTACATAATGTCGATTCCGATAAACAGTTTCATGTTGTATATAAGACAGTAAATAGTGATTTATATAGTGTTCAATAATAGTTAAATAGTGTAAACAATCTAATTTCGTCTTGTGAACGTACATATTGCGAACCGTAAGTACAAACTCAGGTCTTTAATAGTAATAAATTCTAATAATATATAGTAAATAGTGTTAATTCAGATGACCTGAGTCTGTGCCTATGTATTCGCACTCTGTTCGTAATCGGTTCATAAAGTATTGTGAAAATAAAGTGTTTTTAAGTTAGAGTTTATATAAGATTTTTTACAATGTAGCACATATAGGCATGTAAACAATAGGTAACTCGTGTAAATAAAGAATATTTGTTATCCCCTGGGTAGCCTAGGTAACGCCCTAGCTATAGACAGTTGTATCATTCATATAAACCCAATAGGTAAAAAGTTATAGACTTAGGAAACCTAAAAGTAGTCCTAAAAATAAGCATATCTTAACTTCATACTAAAATTACATTGATATATAAGATTGTAAATAGAACCTTCTTTACATAGTTGGATAGGTAATTTCATTGGCTTTCTAGTGATGTATAATATAGCATACTTCACGACCGATAACCTTTGTTAATATGCAGAAATGTAACAAATAGAAAGTAAAAAATTGTAAATAAAAAAGTCGTAAACGGTGAGCGGTTTTGCGGTCCTCGTAGAGGTAAAGATCAGCAGTACATTAGTAACCGCGATTTTATCGACATTCGTAGTCATCGGTGCTCCCGGAATTAGCAGAAAACAGGAAAACAGGAACAGAACCGCTCACCCGGAACGCCCTGAAGAATTATGTAGTGTTTTATTTACTGCGGCTGCTGAAACCGAACCCCTGAAGCCTTGCGTTATTCCCTCGTCGACACCCGGAACCTACAGGTGGAGGACGTCAGCGTCTCGCCGGCCACACCGTATAGACATACTCCCGTATCGGTGTGCCGGGAGGTTAACGCCCGTCTGCCACATAATTGTTATTCAAAAAAATATCTCACGACAAAAAGTTAATGGTCTGTTTCATAAAATATATTTTTAATTTAGATATTTCATGCCATTTGTCAAGGTACTGTCCTTTATAAGATAAATAAAGGTACTATTTATTTATCTAATTTACTATTTATTTATTTTTATAAACTATTTATTTAATTCTGTAACTAAACACAATCCTAAATAGGTACTAACAAATAAAAGATGGAAATTAATCATCTTTACATAAAGAATATATTTTTATAATGACAAGCTGCAAAATTAACAACGTTGCTCGGCAACGGTGTCAAGGAGTATGCATCAGGTACCTACCAACTGAAGTGTCTTGAACTTATTAATAAATAAATAATATCTGTGGACTATATGACACAGCGCCATCTAGTTCCGAGCTAAGCAACGAGGCTTGTATTACGGATACTAGTTGGTTGATATATTACATATAGGTATACGTGTTTTTGTAAATACATACATATTATAAATAGATATATCCATGAATCGGATACAAATGTTTATACTCATCCCACAAACATTTGTTCCTACCGGGATTCGAACCCGGGACGCATAGCACAGAAGGCAGTGTTAACTACCGCTGGACTAAGTGGTTGAAATGGTGCCGTCTTTTTTTGCAGGATCCAACGATTTCAATCCAAGTTTCCTCCAAAACTTGCTATGTTAAGATTTTAGCGTCCTTTTAAAAACAGTTACAACATAAATCTATTTTAAAAATGTCAACTTGATGATAAATAATTCATTAAAATAAACAGCTTATGGGCATGTGCTCGTTTTTCGTTTAAGATATCCTCTGCGTCCACTTTGATGATCTTGTATTTACATTAGGTACGGAACCCTCGGTGAGCGAGTCCGACTCGCACTTGTCCGGTTTTTTTTAATTTCATATTTTGTTACCATTGTTACCAATTGTTTTGAATAATTTGAAAATGTATTTGACATTGAAATTTGGCATAAAAAGCTTAATTTAATGTCTCGAATCTGAACCATGGTTTCAATATAAATGAACCACGTTATGATGGTCCCCATCTTGAGAAATATCGTAACGTGGTTCATTCCCTATTTCATATTCTGACGACTTGATTGGTGCCGTGGCTGAGGGATCGGCTTGTGCGTCACGAGTTGTGGGTTTGATCCCCGCACGAAAAAAATATGTATTTGTATGATCTAACATGTATGTGGAAAATTGTATTTGTAAACGCACCCGCGATATAGGAGAAATCCTAGGGTGTGGCAACGTTTAAAACAAAAGTAAAGGTATTTATACCTCTTCAAATGCATTTATATTATTATTTTTATATCAAAATAGCACATGGAGTGTATTTTGAAGCGCAACAAATGAGACAACGTACACGGACAGAAAAAACACTCGTAAAATAACAATAATTTAACCTTGGTTGTGTCTCTTACTTCTAATATAACAACCAATTAGCACTCGATCACTTGATATCGTTGATACAGCTCCAATTTCAACGAAGCATATACAATTATGATATTGAAGCGCAGTTACTAAGAAAGCCGTTTTAAGAAGAAGTTAGATAATGATTGCTAAACAATGACTGCTGTACACGTGTTATGGGATGGGTCACCTTAAAGCTATTGTGATTTCTCCAAAATTATCTCTTTGACAAACTCGATCACTTTATCTCAGAATTCGGTCATTGATTTAGTAAAACCAAAAGTAAGTATAAAGCCAAATAATCTATTATTTTTCCGGCACATAATTTATATTTTATGTATAAATAAATAATAATAAATATCTCCGGGTATTATAACACTGCCATCTAGTTCCGAGCTAAGCAACGAGGCTTGTGTTACGAGTATTAAATTAGAAGGTTGATATTTTACATTTGTGTTCCTACTTTTTTTTTCAAAAAACACCGTTTACTAACTACTACTATTTATTACATCGATTCGGACTTTAGTACAATCAGTATAATCCCACCAAATTTTGCAAGCCTTTTGTCACGGCTACGAGACAATATGTACATATAGTCAGTATATACTAATGAATTATAATGCGTAGAACATTTTTGTACCCTAGCTTTCTTGTATATAGAGTACATATTGGCTAAGCACTAATCAGACTGATTAGGTCTGTTGCGTTTGACAGGTCGGTTTCAGAATGAATGACCAAGACCTTGAATATACGAGTACCTACTGCTCTATTCGTTTTATTATACTTATGTAAAGAAAATCATATATATAAATATTTTATTTAAAAGAGTTTCAAAAGAGTTTCAAAAGAGTTTCAGCTCTTCACCACTAGACCTACTTTTTTAAACGATGCATCAGTCACAGTGAAGGTAAAATAGAGTTCAACAAAATACATACAAACCAAAAACAAGATTATACAGGGAACTGATTCCGCAGACATTAATGTACGTACTCAACCGTACTCAACTGGCAAATATATTTCTAAGTGCTCAAGTAAGTGCTCAGCTAGAGTATTAGTCCGTTGAGTTAAAAGTTGTGCCATTTCTCCCAGGCGACTTCTCGGCGACCACTAATGCACTCAGTAAAAAACCTTATCAGACAGAAATGCTGGTTGACAAGATTGCAAAATTTATATCGATAATTTGTTCTCAATTCTAAAGCTCATAGGTGCCAAGAGACCTTTTAGATTGTCGAGTGTGGGTCTTGGCAATGGTATCCGAAAATAAAACTATAAAGGCAGAGAGATGAAAGAAATGTTCGTTAACCACTGCCGTCCCGTGCTAGTTAAAAAAATACATCTCATAAGTAATTTATTTATTTATTTAGTTATTACCACGGTTTTGCACCAATTACAGTAATTAACATAAAGTAAGTATACATAGGTAGGTATATAAACAATTCAATAATTTATTCACATTCATACACAATTGGTTTCACAAAACTTCAAACATACTGACATAATAACCTTCCATTCATCCACAAACACATCAAAATTCGGAGCACCATCAAGAAGTATATTGATTGCACCGTGCATGCGACACAGTGGGGAATGAGCACGTGATACTGTACGACATTGTGCTACCGCGAATAATCTGTGCCGGTGAGATGGCCTATGTCGCAAAATATTTCTTAATTTATTGTAGTTGAACTACCAATTTGTTACAATAATCTAATTGTTGAGCAATGTATGGCTAAGATAATTATGATTAAATGCTGGCATATTTTTAAAACGCTCACATTTCGCAGCCTTACAGTATTCAAAGATGATGACTTTTCAAACTGCCTCGTTGGTCTAGCTGTCGGACAGTGCGACTGCCGAGCAAGAGTTCTTGGGTTCGATTCCTAGGTCGAGCAAAGTGTTATTGAGTTTTTTTATGAAATTCTCAGTAGCAGCTTGGAGTTTTGATTTGTGCCCGGTTAATGGCAATAGGCTCGCCCCCTATTTCATGGGACCTAAAACATATCAGTGCACATTAGTGCACGCACCTCTGCCTAATCCATCGGGGACGACAGGCGTAATGGTATGTATGTATGTAATGATTTTTCAAATAAAAAACGAAATCGGTCTTTTCATTTAGGCCACTATAATGCTTCTTTAATTTGGAATTTATGATATACATTATACTATTATATCCATCCATTATATAATTTTAGATCATTATACTACCATGCTTGTATCCCCAAGGGGTAGACAGAGGAGTCCTCATATAGGTACTTTTACATTTTGGCTGTTGGTTTTAAGTATATCCCATTGAGTACGGTGGCGATCTTAGTATCTATCCTAACCGGGCATTAATCAAAACTGAGCTATTTAACAGTTTTTAGAAAAAAAAGCAATACCTCTGCTCGACTTAGTAACCAATCCCAGGACCTTCTACTCTGTAATTGCACTTTTGACTACTTGACTAACGAAATAGTTAAGCCTACTTGTGCAGTTTTAATTATTGAATTAAACCACTCAAGGTCATTCAGTATATACCGAATTATAATATCTTATTTCAAGGTTGAAGATTTTAATTACGATGAATGTTATTACAAAATTAATTAGAAATGCTAATTTCTACTCATCTTTACGCTTTCAGACATAATTATGATCCGTTCAAAATTCCACCTTTATTTGATTTTATTCATCTGTTTACGCAATATTATAATACATACATACTATCACGCCTGTCGTCCCCGAAAGGTTAGGCAGAAGTGTACTAATGTACACCCACGTTTCGCCGGTATGTTTTAGGTCCCATGTAATAGGGGGCGAGCCTATTGCCATTAACCGGGCACGAATCCAAACTCTGAGCTGCTACTGGGAATTTCATAGAAAAACCCAACAACACTTTGCACGACCTGGGAATCGAACCCAAGACCTCTTGCTCGGCAGTCGCACTGTGCGACCACTAGACCAATGAGGCAGTTATCCAATAAAATTATATTTCGTTTAATTTTAAGATAATTATGAGCCCAAGAAGAAAGAAAGAAAGAAAGAAGAAGAAAATAAAATTTATTCGGAACAACAACAATGAGACACAACACTACAATCACTTGCAAAAAATAATTAACTTAAATATAAATAATAAATAAAAAAAACAGCAGTGACATAATATACAAAAAAAAAAAAGAATACTTAACAATAATTTGTAGGTAATACAGCATTTATAAAATCTTAACAAATGTTTCTCACGGCCGGACCAAATGGGTCCCAACGAGTTTAAATTCCGGTAAAAGTAAATGTTTGTTCGAGTCATGCATGTTTCTATGTATAATAACTTACATTATTTATTCATACATATTATTCATACACTGCACTAATCGCATCTTGAATAATAATGACTAAAACTCACCGCGAACTGTGAGTGCAAAGTGCACCAGTAAATCTCTACCTAACCCCTTGGTATATAGGCGTGATGGTATATACGCAGGGATCAAGGAAGCTAATACAGGACCCCTCCCAAAGCCTCTACCATGTGAGGACATGTCGGAAAGTTTTTACAAGCCCCAAAGGGCGTAACTTTAGCATTGTTCTAATTAGTTGGGAGTCATTTGGACATAAAATGTAGGTGAGTTCTCATCACAGTTGCAGAATGTACTTTATCTTCATGCCGGAGTAGTTTTGTGTACGTGTTGTTAGACTTTATATATAACTAGCTGATTCCCGCGGCTTCGTCCGCGAGCAATTTAACTAAAAAAATTTAAGTTTTCATATTAATTTTGCACCCCTGTTTTACCCCCTCAGGGGGTGAATTTTCAAAAATCCTTTCGTAGCGGATGCCTACGTTATAACATCTACCTGCGTGCCAAATTTCAGCCCGATCCGTTTAGTGGTTTGGGCTATGCGTTGATAGATCACTATGTCAGTCAATCAGTCAGTCACCTTTGAGTTATACATATTTAGACTAGAAAGTGTGGTAGCCTGGTGGTGAGACCAGTGGACTGAGATGTCAAAGCACCACTGACTTTTCGGAAGTTATGTGCGTTCTAATCATCACATGCTCAAACGGTGAAGAAAAACGTAGTGAGGAAACCTGCATGCTTGAGAGATTTTTGGCATGTGAAGATTGTTAAGTCTGCCAACCCGCAGTAGGCTAGCGCGCCTAATAGGCGCTTGGTCCTAGAGTGCGACTGCTAAGCTAGACGTCTTGGGTTCGATTCTTAAGTCGAGCAAAGTGTTATCGGGTTTTTCTATGAAATTCTCAGTAGCAGCTCGGAGTTTGGATTCGTGTCCGGTTGATGGCAATAGGCTCGCCCCTTATTACATGGCACCTAGAAACATACCGGCAAAATGTGGGTTTACATTAGTAAACCTCTGCCTAACCCTTGGGGGACAACAGGCGTGATGTTATGTTATAAAACTACTTTATACAGACTTTATCGCGGTGTATTGACATTCTTCATTCCCGTTGTTTCCGATCCTCAAGGGCAGACTAAGAAAGTTGAGTGTCTTCATATTATAACAAAAAACAGCTTACCCATATTTTGTTAATGATTGCCAATCCAATTTACACAGAAGGAGCTCACCTTCGCTTTTGGTCGTGCCGTTTTTTGCTTGGACTTAGATTTATTAGAACAATGTAGTATATTAATCAATAGATATAAATATTCTTCATTAATCATTAGGTATATAATATCATCATCATCATCATCAGCCTATATTCGTCCATTGCTGCACGTAGGCCTCCCCTAGTGAACGCCACAGAGCTCGATCATCAGCTCTTTTCATCCAGTTGCTGCCAGCTGCCTCCTGGCCAGCGGCCGTCCTACACGTAGTGATATTAATCATTATGATTGTACTTTATTTATATGCCATATTGTTGTCTTTTTGGTATTCTACAATAAAGAACACTCTATGTATCTATATCATACATTCTTGTAACAATAAATAATTATTTACATACTGTTCACAATTATTATTATATTACAAAAAAGATGATTACAAAAAGTCTGAAGTGTAACTGGGAGAATTTGAGAACGTACGACTTGTCATTAAGGATCATATTGCTAGGCAACCGAGTGTGTTGTGAATATTGTGTGAAAATCATTTTCAAAGGAAGAACTATGAAATTCAATACTGAAGGCTAAAAATAAATACATATATACGTGTTTTAAATGGGAGTAAGAGAGTGGAAATATTTCTATAGAAATACATTTCTTTGTGTAACGTAAATAAAATAATTTGATATTATGTGAATGTCAAAGCGACCCCACATTCGATCATTGCACCTGTGTAAAGCCGGGACTGGCTGCTGGTATCTATATAATTCTAATGTTTGGACGACTGTCGACTAGTCGTACAGTACAACTGTATATCATAGAATTCCTCTGTACCTACTACTATTATAATGTTATAACCATACATTAGCTGCATTCAGTTTTCATTTTGGTGCACTGGTATATTACATAATCTAATACCTCGGGTATAATTTCTTTGCATGTAACCAATTTTAGTTCCTCAAGTTACCACTAGAGGCGTTGCGTTGTACATATTTTCATAAATACCAATGTATTCGTTTATTGTTCTTCGAGCGAGCTATTTGTAAGTGTGGGGTTCTTATTTTGCCTCAAAGTTGTCTGGAACTGGTCAAATAATAATAATAATAAATATTCCTGGACATTATGACACAGCGCCATCTAGTTCCGAACCAAGCAACGAGGCTTGTGTTACGGATACTAGTTGGTTGATATACTACATATATACTTTTTTTTGTAAATACTTACATATTATACATAGATACATCCATGACTCGGATACAAATGTTTATGCTCATCACAGAAAAATTTGTCCCTACCGGGATTCGAACCCGGGACCCATAGCCTAGAAGGCAGTGTTAACTACCGCTGGACTAACTGGATCGTCAAAAAATTTTTATTTAAAAAATAACTAGTTTATTAATTCAGGTTTTGGTGCCTTTTTTCTGTGTGCTTATAGGTTAGGTGCAAGGAAAAAAAAACACAAACAATTCCAACATCAACCTTTATTGAAATTATTTCAAATTAATAAATTACTTTACATAGAATTTTGTACAATCAATAACCTAGTTTTAACTTAAGTGTGAAAATATAATACACAAGTAATGTAATTTGTAGACTTACGCGGTTGACATGTTGAATTCATTAAAAATATTTATTGAGTGCTAATTTTACCACATATCAAGTTAAATTAACCGCTCATATTACATAAATAGATAAAGAAATATGACAAACCAACAGTTTTATTATCCTTTTGGCCCAAAAATATATTTTATTTAATTATATAGTAAGCCAGTAAACTCGTTATGTAAGTGATTAATATGAATTGTTCTAAATTATTATTAACGTTCTTGTTCAATTTATTGATCTTCAAGAAACGGAGCAGAACAAATGGTATTTTTTCTTATATTGAATATTATTACCAGCCTAAAAATGGCCACAGTCCTACGCCAACCCATTCAGTGGATTCCAGCTATCATTACCAGGTCGACGATATACATTACAGCGTGCAGCGTGGGTAGGCCGCCTACCCACGCTGCGTCTACCGCCCCGCGGTCGCCGCTAAGAACCTTCAAGCCTCACCTTTCTTCCCCAATTGATGCGGAAAATATTTTTATTCTTGCCATTTATTCAGGTTCAGTTTTTATTCGGTGTAATTTTTGGATGATGCAAAAGAGACCTTTTTTCTGATTACACAAACGAAGGAAAATATTTGTACAAATTTATGAGCAAACATGTTCAAGGAAATAATATTTATACAACATAAATATATGTATATTATTTGTATCGGTAGGTATTATTTATGTTTTACCTTCTTCCCCCCGGACCACCGTACGGTGTAGAAGTGCAAGAGACCATTATTAATTTTGTTTACTAATTTAAATATTAAAATTGTGCCAAATTAAATCCAATGCTAAAATAGGAAAGCAGAAGCGCTGAGGAGGTGTTGTAGCAAGGCGACCCGTGAGTACGAAACGCACACATAAACACAACGCTACTTACCGCGCGCATACACATCGGTCATTGCAGAGTGACATGGACAATCCTACGCGCTAATTACTTCTGTAGTCCTAGTAGCTACCGCCGACTATTAACCAATCAGCGCACACGCATCCTGTCATCACTGCCAAGGCCACACCCACAGTGTATAGCTCCACCTTTCACCTGCGTGATTTGACCGCTGACCGAAGGACGCGCCCCCGAGAGACCCATATCCACACCTACTATATTATTATTGGAGAATCTCGACTCAAGCGCATCCTATTTAGCAAATTAACTTTGAAACTGTGAATATTGTCAGTGTTTACCTACGAGATCTACAGAATTTACCGAATACCATGTCTACCTCACAACTAAATAAATCTTTGTCGGACACAAGTATTAGCGAAAAAGTTAAGGCTGCGGATAACACACCTCCAAGCTATATTTCATTCCGCAGCAAAAGGGTGAGAGAAGAGGACCTTCCCTCAGAATTTAACAAATTTAAAGAGGATATCAAAGAGATACTGAATTCATTTATGAATGCGCAAAAGACTGAAATGAAAGTAATCACTGATAATCTAAAAGAGATCCAGCAAACAAACTTCAACATAGAAGCCTCCATAACGCGCTTATTCAGCCAAAATGAGGAATTCCAAAAAAAGATAGAAAATCTGGAGTTAAAGTCAAAGAAAGACCAAGAGTATATTGCTATTTTAGAAGATAAATTGGAAGATTTACAAAGATTCACTCGAAAATGTAGTATAGAATTAAAGAATGTTCCTAAGAAGTCTCAAGAATCCAGACAAGATCTAATTAACATGGTGCTGTGTCTTTCGAAGACTACCAGTTTAGACTTGGTTGAGAAAGATATTAGGGATATTTACAGAATCCAGGGAAAAAAACAAGGTGTAAATAATCCCCCTATTATAATTGAGCTCGGTTCGTCTATACTAAAATCACAAGTTCTTCAAAAAGCCAAATCCTACAACATAAAAAATAAAATAAAACTTCAGGCAAAACATCTTGGGTTCACTACCAACGAGGATACTCCGATTTTCATATCTGAACAACTGACTGCTAAAGGAGCCCGCTTGTTCTTCTTGGCCAGGGACTTAGCAAAAACAAAGGATTATAAATACTGCTGGACTAGTTTTGGTCGAGTTTTCGTGAAGCAAGATGAAAATTCTAGAGGAGTTCTCATAAAGAGTGAACAACAAATCCATCACCTACTTAGAGATTTGTGACTAATCTCCTTAGCAATACTAGTTGTTTTCTCAGTTTTACATATCACCTTTGCATGCTCATTCTTAAAAATAATAATTTACTTTATAAAACATCAATATATACAGCTCAATTACATTGTAACAGTAAACAATACTTATTCTAACTATACACAATATTACATAACTTTCACGCATCCACTTTCACATAACTACAACTCACACTCACCCACACAAAACCCCTGTTTACTCATGTCTATCCAAAATCTCACAGTCACTCATATATCAATATTATACGGATATAAAAAAGCTACCCAGCATCCTAACAGAACTTATAAGATGCACCTAATACCTCTTATAAACAAAAATGGATAGTAATCTGAATACTCTGCATGAACTGGACGACACTGAGATTGCTAATTCAGTTTTAACTGACGTCCAACAGTTACACAACTACTTAACACCCGGCGATTCAAACCTGACAGTGGTAACGCAAAACATTAGAAGTATCTACAGCAATTTTGATGACTTACAGATAAACTTGTCACAAATAAAACATAACATCGAAGTGCTAATTCTAACTGAGTGCAGATTAAACTGCAATAGACAATTACCCTTATTAAATAATTACACTTCTCATTTCACGACAAACCAACTAAACCAAAACGATGGAGTTGTGGCTTACATTAATAATAATCACGTATCCCGGGTTAAAGAAATAAAACTGACACATGCCTCAGCTATCCAAATATCTATATCTAACTATACCATCATAGGAATATATCGCTCCCCGTCGAATGTATGTGCTGATGGCTTTATAAATTCACTAAACCTTCATCTTGAAACAATTAAAACACATAAAAACATTCTAATTATAGGGGACATAAACATAAACCTAATAGTAAAATCAACAGAATCTTCCCAGCACCGTAATAATAGATTAAACTATCTAAATATGCTAGCGTTACATGGCCTTCTTCCTGGACATTATTTTCCAACCCGGGAACATACCTGCCTGGATCACACTATTTTAAAAATTGATAAATGCAATAGCTCAGCTTTTGTAGCGATTTTGAACACGTCTATCACAGATCATGTTATGGTATTAGTAAATATATCACACACTTATAAAAATAAAAACCGCACCAAATATAAAACAATCGTAAACTTTGAGAATGCGTACAACAGTTTAATAAACTCAGATTTATCTTTTTTTAATATGAGTGATGACCCAGAGCTCATAGCTTTAAAATTGATAGACGTGATGAAACAGGCACTTCTATTAAACACAAGAACTGAATCGGTTTGTAGCAGTGGACGGTTACTGAAGCCCTGGATAACTGCGGGAGCGCTAAGATGTATCAAACTCCGAAATAAAATGCAACTAAGAATAAGAAAAGATCCTTTTAACATTATATTAAAAATTACATTTAGACGTTTCCGTAATTTCTGTGCAAATCTTATAAAGAGACTGAAACGACAATTCCATAGAAAACAATTAGTTGACTCTCTAAAAAATCCGAAACGACTATGGTCAAAAGTAAATGATATAACTCAATTTAAATCCACCAAATCCACAAATGCGCTTCTTCTAAACATTACTCCACACCCCATCAATTCCATAAACCGTGTTAATCAGTTTTTTGTTACTGTTGGCAAAACCCTCGCTGAAGATATAATAAGCAAATTTGGCCGTCTAATTGAGAAATCTAATTTAATTCGTCAGGACACCTCGTTCGTTCTTCTCGAGACTGATCCATTGGAAGTGGACAGCATACTCATGGGTCTCGGTTCTGATAGTTCGCCTGGCTGGGATGGCATACCCACAAAATTTCTAAAAACATCCAGAGATTTTCTTGTACCTCTCATAAGCCAGTTGGCCAACTTATGTTTTAAAATCGGAATATTTCCCTCAGTCTTTAAGCGATCTTTAGTCACTCCTGTGTACAAGGCGGGGGATGGAGGCGATGTCAATAACTATCGACCTATATCTGTCTTACCTAGTATTTCAAAAATTTTCGAAAGATTGTTAAATACGCGACTAACTAATTATTTAAGTAAATATAACATCTTATCAGACTCACAATATGGATTCAGGAAAGGTCTATCAACACAAGATGCTGTTTTAGCACTAACATCTGAAATTGTAACAAATGTAGATAAAGGAGACAAATGCCTGACAGTGTTTTTAGACCTTAAAAAAGCGTTTGACACCGTTTCCGTCCCCATCCTTCTGCACAGGCTCGAAGCTATAGGCATTCGAGGAACACCACTCTGCCTCTTCAAGAGCTACCTATGTGATCGAAAACAGCAAGTTAAAATTAATGACTTAGTTAGTTGTGAAGAAAATGTGACATTCGGTGTGCCACAGGGAAGTGTTCTTGGCCCGACACTTTTCCTTGTTTACATAAATGAGCTATGTAACATCGGGAATGGTGGCGGGCGAATCTTCTCTTATGCGGATGACACAGCGGTGGTGTTTAGTGGAAAGTCATGGAGTGCTGTTAGAGCTAAAGCTGAAAATGGTTTGGCCAAAATAGTTCATTGGCTAAATTCAAATCTATTAACCCTGAATCTGTCTAAAACTTACTTCATTTGTTTCACCCCAACTCAGAGATCACAGCCGGGCCTCGACTTTCGAATCGTCATTCATGGGTGTGCTGGCCCCTTGGGCGATAACTGTTGTTGTACTGGTGTCCAAAAAGTAGAATTCATAAGATATCTTGGTGTAATAGTTGACCAGAGGTTATCGTGGCACTCCCACACTGAAACCATCCTATCTAGGATCCGAAAATTTGTTTGGATGTTTAAAACATTGCGCCACGTTATGCCAGTACCACTCCTTCATAAAATTTATACTGCCTTGGTACAGTCAATAATAACGTACTGTATTCCGGTGTGGGGTGGTGCCACGAAAATGAAATTTCTACAATTGGAAAGAGCTCAAAGGTTGTTAATTAAGGTCATGTATTTTAAACCCTATAGATACTCAACCGAAATTCTGTACAGTACCAGTGGGTTGTTGTCGGTTAGAAAACTGTATCTTGTAAACCTAATTCTAAGTCTACATAAGACTTTGCCGTTTGATAAAACTCACATGGACAGGAGACGAAATGACATTGTGGCTCACTCTCATAGAGTTCACACTACGTTTGCTAGACGCCAGTACGCGACACAATCTGCATATATATATAATAAATTAAATAAAAAGCACAAAATTTACCCTATGTTACAATACGAGTGTAAAAAAACGCTAATAGAATGGCTAAAGACACTAAGCTACGAGGAAACAGAAGTTATCCTTGAAAGAATTACCTAAAAAGTAAAAAGTAAATAAGATATCTACAGACATGGACTCACACACACACACCCACCCATACACACACCCACACGCACACACCCACACACACAGAACACACACACACAAACACACACTATACTGACACATGCACAGGTACTCACACTGAATACTCGAGCTGCGTATAGACTCTAATTGTTACCATTTTATTTCATTTCATTCCATTTTATTGTAAATGTTACAGATGCTAAGAATTTAATTGGTCTAACATTGTTAAGTTAAATTCATGGAAGTTGCGAGGCAACCCCAATACAAGTATACTAATAACTTACAGGGGCTGTCTCAATTTTTGTAATGAACAACAATGTATTAGATACAATAAAACATTTTTAATTTAATTTTAATTTTAATGTTTACGCTTTGATGTCTAATTTACAATGTGTTTAAACTAGTCAAATAAGGACTGTTTTTGTCGGATTGGAATGTATAGTCAACGCTAGAGCAATGACTCTGCGGTGATCGTTTGCGTTGATAGTACCGTGCCAAATATTGACTAAGCACTAGTTTACTTTTATTATTAATTCAGTTTGTAAAATATTTAGCTAGAAAAAATGCCGGGGACATTATATTAACAATGAACGTTTCAGGCTGGCAACATGTGAGTAATACCACTGTTGTTGGTGTTGCTAGCTGTGCGTAGATAGACTGTTGTATTTTATTTGAGAATTGCTGATTATCATCAAGCAAACCATAAGAATTGTTAGTAATATTTCTATATTATATTATTATATATTATATATATTATATTATTATTTCTATATATATATATATTGACGACCAAGTTAGTCCAGCGGTAGTTAACACTGCCTTCTGTGCTATGGGTCCCGGGTTCGAATCCCGGTAGGGACAAATGTTTGTGTGATGAGCATGAACATTTGTATCCGAGTCATGGATGTATCTATCTATAATATGTATGTATTTACAAAAAAAAAAAAAGTATATATGTACTATATCAACCAGCTAGTATCCGTAACACAAGCCTCGTTGCTTAGCACGGAACTAGATGGCGCTGTGTGCCATAATGTCCAGGAATATTTAATGTCCAGGAATATTTATATATTTTTCAAGAAAATTATCTTCCTTTTTAGTAAAGGTTGGTATAAAATCCTACTCGAGCAATAAAGTTTTAAAAATCCACCTTCCATTTTTAAACAAAATGTATCAGCGGAATTCTTGAAGGCAGTTATTTTTCACTTACTCGATACTATCTTGATCCGATTGGCAAACTTCCAACAGCCCGAACTGTTTCAATGAATGTTATTTAACCGTATCTTAGTTTTTATATTTTATGAGGGTTGCTTAAAAGCTTTCCCAGTCACATGTCTGGAAAACAAAATATATTCCGCGTGATATTTTTATTTGTAGCTTTTCTGCTTTTGTTTAATTTAAAATCATTACAATGTTTCATTTCTTTCACTGAAAAAAGAAATCAGATAAAATAAAACTCATAAGTACACAAACATATTTTTGCGAGAACGCTGGTACCCTAAACACAAGTTTAATCTTACACTGGGTACCAGAGTTTCATCGTAACCACTTTTTCTTGTTGTTGTAATGATCCAATGTCCAAAGTAGTGTTTATATGTACAACAATTATGTAATAAAGAATTTATTTTATTATTTTTATTTTTAAAGCCTGATTTCATAACATACTCGTAAATAGATTCAAATTCAATGTTAACTTTATCAATATTCAATTTCCAAAACCTAAAATGAATTTTCCACATACATTAGTTACATAATTATGTATATAATTGCAAAGTTTAAATGAACCATTATCAATTTAACAAGCAAATGAACAAACATACATAATCGAAATTAGATATGAGTGGTAAAATTAGCACAGTGTTTATTTTAAATTTACTTCTAAACGTTGTGATTGAAACATTAGCATACGGGAATGTTTGTGATATTACCAGAATATCTAAAATTAACACAACCTCAGAGTTGTATGTAACTATTCAATTAAATAGAAGCGCTTGCGGTTAGCGCATTTATGTTTACCGGCAAGGCTTTAAATAAAATAGCTTTGTTTACAGGAAATTAAGCTTTAGTTGGTAATGAACGAGATATTTCACATTGATTTATCTGCCGTTTTATTAACATTGAAATAAAATTGCTTTTTAAGGTTTCTAACACAACGTTTCCGATCCTTTACAGCGTCCATGGACAAGGGATGACTGTAGTAAAAGTAGTTTTATCTCAATGTTACTAAGACGGCATTTTCCAATTTTCCGTTCGAAGATACTTGGGTTAAAACATGGGGCAATAATTGGTAAGCTATTACTTATAGTTGATGTTTTGTAAGTAAAGGAATAAGTAGGTTAAAAAATAGCTGCACTGGCCAAGTATTGCCCATTGTTGAAGTTCAGACCTTTTACGCTGTATGTAAACTTATGACTATAAGTTGGTAGAGACTTCTACCAGCCACAAAAGGAAATAAGTGTCATAGTAAATAGGCATAGTTTCTCATCCTTTAAATGTTGCTAGGATTATTGTAAACAGTCTATTTATTTCAATATTGATCTATATTGTACATTTACATATCTTGTTACACTTTGCTCTGCGCTGTACAATATATATAGTATAGCTATATTGTTCTACAAAGTTATGATGTCTTGGTGGTTGGAACACTATATTTTAATCTCCGAGCAACTACGGCGTAATAGTTATGGAAAAATCTTTCTTTATGTTTATATATGAGTCGTTGGTTTTCTATGAATAGAACAATTGAAGTGTGATGATAATTTACATTTTTATTCACGTAGTTTCATGAATTCCGTTATTACATGAATATATCAACTAAAACAAGAATATATTGTATGAAAGCAAAACTATCAAATAATATTTTGAAAATAATAAAACAAAATCAAATATTGGAGCTGTCTCGTCCATTTCCAATAAATAAATTCTTATCTTAACATCATGAGCAAAAGAATTTATATTAATATTTTACAGAATACATTCAAATATCTCATTTCCTTTTATTACTAGGTAGTTGTATTATATACAATTGATTCCATTTAATATATCAAATATTTACATCATAAAGTTTCTCAATAGATTTGCAACATTACAAATTAAATTCCACGATGAGAAAAAATTCAAGGTTTCTTTTAGAAAATTATCCTAAGATAAAAATTATTTACTTGAGACAATGTCTATCATAATTATACTTATACTTTATATCACATTTTTTACATAGAACTATATTAATATTTACAATTTCATAAGGTTTTTGAAATTCAAAAGCAAAAGTTTTTCTACATTATAATGTTCATTTTCAGTTCTATCTGAGAATACCTACACATTTCCAGTGAGTATACATGTAATGTTCTATGAAAACTATAGAGCTTAGTAAACAAAAAGATTTTAATATTCCTTCAAAGAAGAACGAAGTAAATACGACGATTCAATTTCTGTTACTATTTACATTCGCATGGTCCATAATATCATAAACGCGCACAGGAAAATGTTCGAGTCGATCGATGTCGTTGTTGAAGATTGGATTAAGTTCCTGTAATCTTTGGCCTCATTTTGCGACGGGTAAGTATACGTTCTATCCGTCACACTTTTAACATCCTGAGGGCACGGCAATGTCTCCACTGGGATCTGAAGTAATGTCCTTTCATTTTCGCCCTTAACGACTTTGGGTTCATCAACGTAAGCGTCGTCTGTTTCGTCTTGAAAAAAATCATCCGGGTTATCCGAATAATCCCTTATTTGACTTTTGTCATCGCTATCGTACAAATTGTTTGATCCGATAACGCTCCTTTCGAAATAAGTAAAGTGTGAATTTAACGAAGGCTCCGCGTTGAATTTGCAAATGAAATTTTCGAGAGACGTTCGCACTTTGACGCTTTTCGCCTCGTGACGGAGCTTATGCATCCATGCGAGATGACAGTCGCACGGGAATTCGTTCCCTGTAACAATTGACGCATTAATTAATTTCCTAATTGGAGCAATGATGAGTTCTGAGAGCACCGCTTTTGCAAACTAATTGATTTTTATACGATAATTAAATTTCACCTCATCAGCGTGAGAATAACTTTCAAATTGACTGGGGATAATTAATCTTAGGACGTTTATAGCAGATTAAAAAGCTTTGAAGATTAATTAACTGTACGTACCTTCTAAATATATGTAGCTGTTCTGGTTCTTCATGTTGTCGTAGATCGGATGGAGGTTTTCGAATGTGAACCTCTTTAATTTATTATGTCTTAAATCCAAAGCGGCCAGTCCTCTGACCCCTTCGAATAGGCTGCTACCCAAAGTTACAAGTTTGTTGTGGCTTAAACTCAACTTCCTTAATTGCGATAATCCATCAAACGTCCGCTGGGCCAAAACATAAATTTCATTATAATCTAATAACAATGACTGGAGGTTCCACAACTCGGTAAATGTAAACGAGTTTAGTTTGGATAATTTGTTTCTCCTTAAATCTAGACGCTTTAGATTTGCGAGTCCATAGAAACACTCTTTCTTGAGTTCGCTTATATTATTTCTATCGAGTTCTAAGTCAATTAAGTTGACGAGGTGTTTGAATGCTCCGTCGTGGATAACGCTAACGTTATTACTAGTAAGATATAATTTCTGGAGCGCCGGCAGTTCGTAAAACACTTCAGTCTCAAGTTCAAATATTCTGTTCTCATCTAATGTAAGTATAGTTAAATTTGGCAAGTTATAAAATGAATGTTTCCCAAGATAGACGATCTGATTCTTCGTCAGTGTCATTTCTTGGACAGATGTTACGTTAACAAACGTGTAGCTTTCTATCTTGTGAATCGAGCTGTATTTTATGCTGAAGTGTTTTACCTTCCTTAAGTATCTGAAGACTTTTGATGGTACAAAGTCTAGACCGCCGTCTGCTCTTACATTGAAGGCCAATGTTTCTATGTTTAGTTGGGATGTGAAGCTTGACCATAGAGGGTCTGTTTTTTCTATTCCTCCGTTAAAGACCCAACATTCTGTTTTTACAGCTTCGTTGACTTCCTGACTGAACTCGCAGTAGCAATGGACTTTGGAATCTCTATCGCTGATGTCACATATATTTATCGCTGCTGGTGTTATCTTTTCCTTCTGTTTTCTTCTGTTAGCATCTAGAGCTTCTATTGCGAATAGCAACAGTAGCAAGGTAGCGGGTACCTTCTGAGCCCGCATACCTCCTACCTGTAACAAAGGACAAAGAGAATTAAGCAATTTAATTTTGCCTTGAACATCAAAAGCTGGCTTGAAGATTATTATGATACATTTTTTTATTATTTGGAAGACAATTTCTGTGGAATGTTGCTGAAATTTGTTATGAAGCATAAAGGGCCTACAGATTTAATATGTGGGACATTGAAGTGTTTTCTTAAAAATGTATTTTATATTTAGGCTGTAAAAATATGTTGGATTTATTTTCACTTAAATTACCTAACATTGTGAGTTTTCGAAGAACACTAAGCAAAAAAACCGAAATAAATTGTAGTCTATATCTTATTCCTACAAAATTTACCTTGTTTTTTGTAGGTTTTGTAAATCTGATTAATTAAATAGTAAGTATTTCAATCAATGAACTTAATTAAATCTATTATCTAACACCTACAGTAAACCACAATTAATAAATCTGGCCAAAATTACAGAACAAATTTTAAAATTTCGGAGCGGTAGCAACATAAAATAATTTTACTGTTCCATTCCACGTAATAAGACCCAAATACCTACGAATAAAAATAAGTAGCTCCTAAAACGTAATCTTAGTATTAAATTCGTAAACGAACCTCACAAATGAGTAAGCAGCTTAAAAGGCGATGTTATGAAAAAAGAAACCGACTTTTTGAGATTCCAAATTACAAATACCGGATTTCAGTAGGCACAGTGGTTATTTATGTAAGAGAGTATTAAATGAAAATTTAATACAGTTTTAAATTATTTATTTTTGTAATAGACTTTTATTTTAAATGTAAAGTGGTATTTGCGACTGCTGGACGTAACAGTAGTGATTCTGCAGCCGGATCTTATGCTATGATAATGTTAAGATCCGAGACTGCAGAATGCCTTCATCAAAATTTATGTTTTTGGTATAATTAAGACTGAGGTAATCTTGTACTATCACAATTTGATTTAATTCACAAACAACACGTTACTGTGCAGTTGTTTCCCATTATTAGATACATACATGAATTCATACATCACAATTGTTTGAGCAAAAAATCTAAACTGAAAACACGAAAATATTTTTCCGTGTACACGCTGTGTGCACTTTTGTGAATGAGTTATCAGACCAATTTGGTACAACACACAGCGCGCAGTTAGCGACCGAATGAAACACTGACAACTATATTTTGTCTTTTATTTTTTATTTATTGAAACTATTGTGCCGGTGATAAAATAAAACGTCAATAACTATACAATTTATTGATTTTGTTTTTAGAATTATCGATTTACATGTTGTTTTGAATGCTTTTAAGCGGATTAAGCGTAGATTGAATATTCATTTGTGTTATTCAAAAGTATTTACTATAAAAATGGCTTAAAGAGTTCATTTTAAGTTTGGTGTTAGTATTAAGTCAACCAAACCAATATATATTACCAAATATATTATGAAAGAAGCCTTATAGTTTGCTCAAATCTCTGAAGGATCTTAGTTAAGATATCACGCACAAGACAATTAATTATAATAATATATAATTATCGCTCCCCTCAGTATTACACACGTAGTACATAAAATATTAGGTACAATCAACTTCTAAACCTTATTTACACTATGGTAGGGTCGACCTTCAAAGTACTGAAATGAAAATGAAAATCAGTATTACACACAAAGCGACTGCCATCAGACGCAACCCAATTACATTGAACATATTCATAGTCAATTCATTCCCTGTCCTACTGCTGGGCAAAGCTCTCTTATATATTATTACCCTAGTACCTACGGGTCAATAAACTTCACGGGCCATCAAAGTCTCTCAGGCATGCAGGTTCCATCAATTTGTTTTCCTTCACCGTTTGAGCATCTGTATGTGATAAATGCGCACGTAACTTCGAGGGTCATTGGTGCGTGCTTTGGGATTGCAGTCAAGACCTTTGACGTGACAATCAAGTGATCACACAACTAGGGTATCAGAGTTTTTTAAATAACATTGTCTGTGGTAATCGTGTGACAAGGGGTCTAACACCCGTTCAAAACGATTGATCAACTCCAGTCAAAACCTAAACAGACAGAACTGAGTTACTGGGGAGTTTGTTGCGCCGCTTCTTCTTCCCAGATTAAATACTAGGAAGCGGTGAAGGGCGGGCGTTTTTGGGGCTGTCTCTATTGTCGACGATCAAAAAGAGCCAATAAAATTTGGCCTAATTTGAATAAATGATATTTTGATTCTGATTTTAAATGCTTATATGTAGTATTATTGTCACAAATACGTTTTTATTCCCAAATCGGTATTAAAGTGGAACACATGTTTTAATTACAATTTAGTTCGTATGTCATCATGGCTGGGGATTGGAGCCACAGACTTTGTTAATTAACTCGCACTCATAAAGTTACACATAGTTGAAGCTGATGAATATATTTTGAAAAGTATGACATTACTTTTTCGTGAATCATGCTTTTGAGGATTGGAGAATTATACATGCTATTTTATATTAATAGTGGTAAGTAGTTAATAAAATTCCGGGGGTTGCTTAATTTTTGCTATCGTTGATCATAGCTAGGCGACTTTTGTTAATAGGTACATAAGTATTATGTACCAACTTGCATTTCCTCCTGTGTGCCTGGGTGCAGACAAGACTTTTGAGAGGAGTTTTGGAAATTGGTAGGTAGTCGTTTTTTATTACGGAGTTTCAAAGACCTCATTACAGTAGTACAACACACAAAGGTAGACTTATTTTACATTTAATAACTGTATAATATTTCTACGTGTGTATGTGTCTGTGTGCGTGTGTGTGTTGTAGAATTATATAACGTTATTATTGTAGTAATTTCAAATACTTAGCAGTAAAGTACTTAATATTAAAGTAGAACTACATTTTACGATTTTTATTGCGGTATAAAAATCATAAACGGTAAATATTAATTTAATACTAATGTTTTGAAATCCATAACAGCATCTAACAATCCGCCCGCGACCATGTATGCTGTAAAGCATCCGAAACTTATGATATTATACTGCGGTAAAATCAGTAAAAAGAAGTATTTATTTCAATGTTTTAGTTGACCAAAATACAGTACCTTTCTAGTAGAGAAGACTATCCGAGTATCTGAGTTATTTGGTGACTAATAAACTTATTTATTGTTATTATTCTGGATAAGAACTCTGCAGATACGGCGTGGCTGGTATTTATCAAATTTATCACCTTCCTTATCCTCGTTTATGATTAAATGCCTCAGCCGTTAATTCCCGGATTTAAGTACAACGAATTAATCAGCACTATGAGGATTTGAATTTATGGACTGTTTTGCTATTTAGTACCTTGTTTATGATGTCTCATTTAAGACTTTTGATAACGATACCGTATTTTACTGTAAAGTTGCTTTTTCTATTGTGTTGGAAAGAGTTAAACAAATATGATTATTTTATGAATAATAATATAATATTATTAATGTAATTCTTTTTTGGTGTACAATAAAGTATATTCTATCTATCTATCAATAATTATAACTTGCTGTCAAAATCTGTAAGTCAGTTTACATTTTTTAAAGCTTAGGATAAAAATGACAGATTATTTCAAATCAACAATGGTGGAGGGTTCTTTAACTTATAAAAACATTTGTATTACAAAGTCAATGTTTTTTTAACTAGATGACCTCAGAATTTCGTACAACGCGCTTTTTGAAAAGGATTTTTAAAACAAATTGAATAGAACTAATCTTTGATTGTGTATCACCATTTTTTTTCTGCCTTTCTCTTCAAGCAGTGTGAACGTTGGAAGAGGGAAAATTTTGATAATAATGTTACTTAAAGTCTAATCAATCTAAGGCATAAATTGGAATATCTATCTAATAAATATTGCTTCGTTGGTCTCGTGGTCGTAAGTACAACTGCTGAGTAAGAGGTCTTGGGTTCGAATCCCAGATCTAGCAAACTGTTATTAGGGTTTTCTATGAAATTGTCAGTAGAAGCTGAAATTGGGATTCGTGCCCGGTTGATGGCAATAGGCTTACCCCTTATTACATGGGACCTAAAATATACCAGTGAAATGTTGGTGTACACTAGTACACCTCTGTCTAACCCTTTGGAGAAGACAGGTGTGGTGGTATGTTTTATGTTATGACTTATCACCTTTGAAAAGACTATATATAACATTGAACGTGTTGTTGGATAATCTACCATAACAATTATATGTATAAAATACAATTTTCATCCTTCACAATTTACTTCTCATAGAAATTCATTTTGAAATCCAAATCTGTTCCAAGATTATCCCCCGCTTTATACAAGTCGACGTTCTTATTATTCCCGTTTTCGTATCACATGACAGACCTCGACGCGATTCCACACATCGTTAGAAACGTGAGTGGATGTTGTACATACATAAATTTTAATATTTCCTCACTTTATTCGTTTGGATGGCGAAGTGTTCGTCTTATAATACATCCATCATACGCCAGTGTGTGTCGACGTTCGACCCAATTCGATTTTTATGCGCTAGTGAGAACTTCGCAACCTAGTGGTCAAATTATTGCATGGAATATGCTGCTTATTGCTTGCAGCCATACTACACTAATACCCTTTACTTACTGTGTCTGTCTTTTTTTTGGGACGTGCCCACGTGAACCAAGAGGAATGATTTTAACTGACTTGGAACCCGCAGCGAAATTAATCATGAAATTCATTAGAAGTAAGAAAAATAACAGTTTTCCACTTCCCTCCTTATCAAGCGAGAGACAGAAAAGAGTTTACATATCATTGACTTATGAACAAATGTCTACAACTGGGTTAAGCCCAATTGCCAGGCATTATGGTGCCTAATAATGTGAGCTATTATATCTGATTCCAATAATAGGTATGGCAAAAACTTGAAACTTAAACGCACGGAAATGAATACTGTGCCTGTGTTTATCCGACTGACGTTATAAAATTCAGTTCTTCAATAATTGTAATTGGTGTAATACCGTTTTTTGAAGTAAATAAATAAATAAATAGTTGTGGTAGCCTAGTGGTGTGACCAGTGGACTAAGATGTCAAAGGTCTCGAGTTCAAACCCGGGCACGCACCACTGACTTTTCGTAAGTTATGTGCGTATTTATAACATGCTCAAACGGTGAAGGAAAACATCGTGAGGAAACCTGCATGCTTGAGAGATTTTCTCGATGGCATGTGAAGTCTGCCAATCCGCTGTAGGCTAGCGTGGTAGATTATAGCCTAATCCCTCTCAAAATGAGAGTAGACCCGTGCCCAGCAGTGGCACAATAATGGGTTAATGATGATGATGATGATGTCAAAGAAATAAATAAAATAAATAACCGATGAACCTATAACCGATATGGAGATAGTTTTTATTGAAGGATATAGGATAGTTTTTATCCTGAATCTCATCCCTTAAAAGACCGAATAGGGGATGGAAGTTTGTATGCGGAATCAATAATTTGATAGATAATAAGGGCAAAAACTTATATAGAACTATAAAAATAATCATTGATAGTTAAAACTTCTGCGGATTACTTAATCATGCTTGAAAACTGTTGAGATGGTGTTGGGACCTAATCGCAGTTTAGCTAGATGCTATGATTACGTAAACAGCGTTAGTGCTAATAATTTGATGATAGATGTGCATGCGAGCCTTCGTGCCGGTACGAACATTAGCCAGTTAAGCTCGATAGATTTTGGTAGCTGCCATGTTGATGTGTTGCTACCTACCTCTATGGTTATAGTGCCGGTTTTAGGTCATGGAAGATTATGCTAAGTTGCTTTAACTTTCAACGCTGAAGCTATAGTAATATTGTAATGTGGAAAAGTTTGTTTGTATGAACGCGGTAATCTCAAGAATTACCGGTCTGATTTGAAAAATTATATTTTTTTATGAAATTTTCGGCTATTTAAAATCATGCTACGGCCTATATGAGTAGAGCAGCTAGTAATTAATAATACTACAAATAAAACAGTCGCTATTTTCCTTTATCTAACATAAGGTACCGCGTGGTTTCATAATAATGTGGTTGTTTTTATAACTTTAAATAAAATTTAATAACGCTACGATTGAGCTGATGGTCTTCAGGCGTGAACAAATATTCTATAGGCGCAGCTAAGAACTCTCTCGATCAAGTCAAAAAAAAGAGAAGCAATGATGGTCTAAAATTTGCATTTTTTTTTATAAACTCCTCCTCAATACTTTAAATTACCTTCAAAATTTTGCTGTCTATTTCATATAGCGCTATATTTCAGAACTCTTTGGCGTCGTCAACTATAGCTGAGGGTGACTTTTTTGGTATGGTATGCAACATCACATGATTCTTATGCTTGTTTATATAAAAACAATATTAATCTTAACAAAATCACAACTATAAAGTGATCTAAGCTGATAAAGTTTCCACAAACCACACAATAAAGATACGCAAAGTCCCAAAAAATTACAAAAAAATAGACCAACTTTCGCAAAAGCTCAACAAAATAAATAATAAACTATACTAAAGTTAATTACGCGGACTCGATTGCTCGCCCATTACTTCGGCTGGCGATAAATTTTCGAAAAGATCCGAAATATAATGATCCTGAATTTTCGTAAATAAAGGGTTAATACATACATACATACTATCACGCCTGTCGTCCCCAAAGGGTTAGGCAGAAGTGTTATACTAATACACCCAAATTTCGCCGGTATGTTTTAGATCCCATGTAAAAGGGGGCGAGCCTATTGCCATCAACCGGGCACGAATCCAAACTCCGAGCTGCTACTGAGAATTTCATTGAAAAACCCAATAACACTTTGCTCGACCTGGGAATCGAACCCAGGACCTCTTGCTCGGCAGTTGCACTGTACGACCACTCGACCAACAAGGCAGTTTATAAAGGGTTTATAAAGGATTGTAAATTTTATTCTGTTCATGTTTGACCAATAATTATAATTGTTGTTATATCATGAAATTATTTCAATAAATGAATATGCAAGTATTTATAACATTGGTCCTTCAGGTAGGTGTTTTTTTATCGTGGTTTGATGGTAGTAACTTATCCTGATTTATTACATGAATAATTAGACATTAAATTAAAACTACCTTTTTGCATTTTTTCGCTGTATATCGATGTGATTTAGTTCTGACGTTTCAGTATCAGCAATTATGGTATACAATAAACTAAATAATATCAATATACTGCTATAAAATCCGTAAAACTCATTATAAATATAATTCATTATAATGTAGTTACTATATAGAAATAAAATTATAAATACTAGGTACAGGCAATTAAATTTTATAATCACTGTGAATTAATGTTTCAAGAATCTACTGCCAAGTGTTTTCATAAGCCTTCAATGTTTACTTAAAATAAGATTAAAATCCGTACTTTCGTGAAAATAAATTAGGACCCAAGTGTACCGTACTCTTTGATTACCTAACAATGGTTCTTTTATGAAGGTTATAATCAATTCCAAGCAGGTAGTAGGACCCAGCCGATTTTTTTTTATTATATTAAATTGTGCTACACAGAAAACTTCTCTATCTTTGCTCACTATTAAATGTTCCTCGTTGCCTAACAAATCAGGCTAAAGAAAGGTGAGTAACTCACTTAATCATCCTAGAGAGGAATCAGTTGTCTGCTGTAAGGAGTTTTGATATTTGGTAGTTGACCACCCGTTTAGCTCAGCGGTAGTTAACGCTGCCTGCTGTGCTATAGGTCCCGGGTACGAATCCCGGTAGGTACAAATGTTAATTTGATGAGCATCAACATTTGTATCCAAGTCATGGATGTATCTATGCATAATATGTATGTATTTACAAAAAAGGTAGGTATATATTATGTAGTATATCAACCATCTAGTGTCCGTAACACAAGCCTCGTTGCTTACCACGGAACTGAATGGCGCTGTGTAATAATGTCCGGAAATATTTATTTATTATTAATTATTTATTTATATACTGTTTCACTTCTTGGAATAGTAATCTTAAACATCGGCGATGTGTTATTATACGCGAGTCCCTACACTGCTATTTAATTAGCTATTTTTAATAAGCGACTATTTTGTCTATCTATATCAGTTTTCCGTTTTTTTCTAAGTATTTTATTGTTAATTGTCTTTGTGTTTATTTGTTTTAACGATAGCTTTAGCCGGCCGGCTTCGCAAATTGTTGAAAAATGTGTATGAATTCAATATGTTATTTTTTTAGTTATGGTATATTTTAATTTTAAAGAGATTTAAACTGTAGGCTCATTAGAAATATAGTTTAGAATATAATTAAGCTTAGGCTCCTTGTGTTACCTATATGGTTCCGTAAATATATATTCGGATAAAGTTGATCGTCCTAAGAAGATATAAATAGATTTATGACCGAAATCCGGGTCATTAGTTTTTGCAACTATGATAAAATCCTTTCACCCCGGGTGTTTGTCTGCGCTAATAATAGTAAAAAGTGATGACTAACCAAATCGGCTCAGATAACGGAAATTAATTACTGCCCCTTTTTGTTGGATCTCATATATATATTATGTGCGATAAGATTCTAGGCTTCCAATCTATGGCTTCTTTAAATAGAAGTTATTGCTCTTTGTTAATGTGGGTTGTGGCTGAAATTTCATCATCATCATCATTAACCTATTAACGTCCCACTGCTGGGCACGGATTTCCTCTCATTTGAGAGGGATTAGGCTATAGTCCACCACGCTAGCCTACTGCGGGTTGGCAGACTTCACATGCCATCGAGACAAATCTCTCAAGTATGCAGGTTTCCTCACGATAAGTGTATGACGCACATAACTTCCGAAAAGTCAGTGGTGTCTGCCTTGGGTTCGAACTTGAGACCTTTGACATCTCAGTCCATTGGTCACACCACTAGGCTACCACAGCTCAATTGAAATGTACGCTGAAATAATTTTATAGCTGCTGTAAAGGATCCAGAACATTGGGATTAAATAATATCAGCAGGTATACCGCGATAAAATCCACCAAGAGTATTTTTGCTTTAATGCCTAATGCTGTTGTAAGTTAAATATATCAGTACATAACTACTACGCCATTGAGATGGCCGCTTCTTTTATGGAAATAAGGGGGCAAACGAGCAGGATGCTCACCTGATGGTAAGTGATCACCGCTGCCCATGGACATCTGCATCTTTTTGCTCAGACATGGTTTAGCCATTGACACGATAAAGAGAAGAAATACATAACTACGCTGATTGATCAATTAAAAAGTCCATTTCTTAGATAGGTGATTAAAGTAAACCTTTTTGAAATTAGGCAAATAAGCACTTATATAAACTACGCTTTCTTGACAGCAGCGTCAAGTTTCACAAAATTTCAAATAAATATTTTCAAACTTAGAAGGAAAATACCGTCAGGAAATGCTTTCCTGAGAAATGTTTGTGTTCACATGTATAGACTAATTCCTCTTGAAAGAGCAGAAACCCATCAAAATTATACTAAAAATATAAATAAAATTGAAGATATATTATCCCAACCTTTAATAAATAAGTGAATTTCTATTACATTTGGACGGTAAGAATATAAATTAATTTATTTTGATACATGGACATATAGCTATTTAAGTTGATAGAAAGATTTAAAATAGCGACTCAAATGAGAGGAAAGAGTAAGACATAAGAAAATAAATAAATGAGTTCATAAAATAACATACACGCTTACGAAAAGCGATATTAGTAAAACATCTTAAAGCAAGAACCATTTAATTTTCATAACAAATCAAATTGAACTGCGTCTTTTATTAGACGCACGGCATTCAAAGCTTTAAAGTTAAAATCTCCAACGAGCATTAAAAGAAAAATATTTAACTCATATTTTTCACTTGTACTTTGCTTTTTTAATACCACTCACGGAGATTGCAACGGAAAGAAAGAAAGAAAAAAAGGACAGGAACAGGTCGACTGTGACCTAAGATTTATGTATTTACTAGGAGAATTTCGAGAACATTCAGAAGAACAAAAACAAATGAAAAAGGGTAAAGTCTTCGCCCGGCCTTGTGTTTTCAACTGAATGCTAGATGACATATATTTATTTAGGCTCTATATTATGTTAATATAAACGTAGAATATAGACGTAAGAATGTCTATTGTTTTAATGTAACAAAAAATGGTCATAAAGAATGATATTATTCCAGAAGTATGATTTTGAAAAACATGTATTTAATTATCTTAATGAAAATAAAACGAAGAGTTTCTCATATTTGAATTATATTATATTTATTTTAATGTCTCCTTATAAAATCTTATAAACAGTAACGGTTTATAGTGTAATAAATTTAAAATCTTACCAGAAACAAGTGAGTGAGTTAAAAGAATTACAGCATGGTTGGCGCTGTGGTCAGCGATCGGCTTCTGTACTGCGTCTCGCGCGATCACCGCACAGAACAAAATATAGTACCTACTTATGGTTGATAGTTTGGTATCCGGGTGTGCATTGTGACACAGGAGAAATACTTTATGAGGAGCCACGTTTTTTTTAATATGGCAGCCTTCATAGGTTTTCGATGGTATTTTTTGTTTGCGAAATTTCGTTTGAAGCTTGTAGTATTGTTTTGTCTTCTACTTTTATACATTACTAGCTTCCATCGGGAACTTCTCTTCTTGATAAATTGTAGCCTATTTGTTAGTCTGATGTATTTGATATATCACTGTAAAGATCAGTAAAAAAACCTTTAATGACTCCACTTGAACTTAAAGAACAATATTTCATTTTCCCAAATTCAATCGTTATTTTATTTTTTATAAAGTAATAAATAAAACATAAATGTAATTCATTTTCATTGAATTTTCCCCGAAAGTCCCCCGAAATGTATGCAGGAACAGTAATTAAATTGAATCTTTAAACACACTTCATTCGCATCGACAATAAAAATCGATTACGAAATCGGAATCGGAATACACTTGTCAGGATATTCGAATAGCATTATCGATTCTTGAAATCCAACAACAAAACAAAAACAACACTGTAATCGGTTTGGTTGATTGGAAACACTTTTATGTTTCTACGTTATTGATTTAAGTTGTTTTGTTGCAAAATAACCGGCTATTTTGGAAATGGTAAACAAGCATTTTTTTGCCATCCAATCATCCGGAAATGTTTGGTATTTGCTGTGTACTTTTGCATGATAGAGTAACTATGAGCTTTGTTTTATAACTTAAATGATTTGAATAGGCTTCTTTTATTTAAAGGGATCAGACTGTAGTGTAGTAACTTTCTTTAATACTAGGTATTTCTTTTACAGCATATGGTCACGGGCAGACCGAAGTCTTCATGCATGCTGTAAAATCACGCCTATCATCCCCGAAGGGTTAGGAAGAGGTGTACTAATGTACACCCCCGTTTCGCCGGTATGTTTTTTTAGGTCCCATGTAATAGGGGACGAACCTATTGCCATTAACCGGGCACAAATCTAAACTCCGAGCTGCTACTGAGAATTTCATAGAAAAACCCAATGACACTGCTCGACCTGGGACTCGAACCCAAGACCTCTTGCTTGGCAGTCGCACTGTACGACCACTAGACCAACGAGGCAGATTCAATTTTCTTTTTATTCATGGCGTTTCAATAAGACGGGAAATCTTTACCGTTTATTGTTCGATAAATATTTTGTACTATCTCTGTGAGCGGTAGTTGTAATCTTTCTCTAGAGGCGGCAGAAGTGTGTACTTGTAGAGCTTAGTCTCCACAACCAACTACGTAGTAGTCGTTAATAATAATTTATTTTTCTTATTTTCCTGTTATTGTGCTATTATTTTTCTCTCCGTGCTTGTGCTGGGAAATATGAGCTCAAGTACTACGCTGGAGTGTAATTGTGTTAAGGATTTTTAAATCCATTTTGTTGGGAGCTGTATTTTGAATCCATTCGTTTTATTTATAACTGACTAGCTGCGAATGTGATGGTTATAAAATATATAAACTATTTTTATGGTGATAAGGGGGCAAACGAGCAGGCGGCTCACCTGACGGTAAGTGATCACCGCCGCCCATGGACATTTGCAATACCAGAAGGCTTGCATATGTGTTGCCAACCCCTGCAGAAACCGTTAAGGTTTCTAAAAATAGGGAATTACTAAACTGACAGCAAACGGAATGCCTATACTGTCAGAATAGTCACTCCCTCAACGAGTTTTGGTAACCTTACTCACTCACAGAAATACAACTATTGTTGATTCACTGCGGTCTTCTGTAAGGCGGAGGTACTTCGCCAGTCGGGCAGCTCAGTTTGAGTGAGGAATCTCACTATGCCCTACCTCTCAAAAAACTTCATCTTTTTAGAGAAAATTACCTATTAGTCAAGAGCTTTCATACTCATCTCCTTTATGAACTTAATTTCCAAGGTAGCCTAAATAGTTGTTGACCTAATTGAACATGTAAAAACACACAAAATATTCTTCCATGTAAGAAAGTGTACTGCCAAAAAACTAGCACAGTCACTGTCATCCATGCCATAAATCTTAACAAGGCAAAGAGAATAGTGTTTGAATCGTGGAGAAATGAAATCCACTTTTTATCGCACATAATGTAACGTAGGGATCTTCATCAATGTTAGGAATTTGCAGATTCAGCCAATATCTAATTAATTATGGTGTCAATGAGCTTGAAGATCAATTGATTCACCACTTAGCAACGAGTCTCTTAATAATATTAGGCGAAATAAATGGTTTGGGTCATCCTCAAATTTATATACGTATGTATTTTAGTGTTTATCATGTTACAGCATTGTTTTAATAAATTATAATCATTCTAGTTTGCAAACAACCAAAGCAATTAAATTTGTACAGGTAATATTATATCCTATAACATATGCATTGTGACGAGCTCTTCTGCCTCTAATAATATAATAACTAATATACTAGTTATTCACTCGAAGCATACAAGAACATAATTCAAAGCTACATTATTATACAGCTGTTAACAGGAACACACATTGTTGCTTGAAATTTCTGCAATAAATGCTATACAGCGTGTTTACTAGGTTCGCATTAAATTCAGAGTTTGTCGGATAAAATATTTTATTAATATACATCCCTTAGTTCGTGACATATTACTATGAGCTCACCGTATTTCTTTGTGATTTATTTGTTTATCGTCTGCATTGTCGTTTAAATAAGTATTTATTACTTTAATCTGTAAGTCACCACACCTTATTCTGATTTATCTTTGGGCCCATAAATCTTTATGTTGTCTTGTTTATTTTGGCGGTAGGTTTTTTGCGTAGTAAACAAAGATGGCGTTTTGATTATTACAAATTTTATTTATCGTCACGTTTTTGTTGTTAATTTGTTGGCGAATGTCGTTTTATTAATTTTGTTGGGACGAGAAAAAAATGTTTTTTTTATACTTTTTATTTCACATTTCTATTTTGTTAAAATTTTGTCCGTTTACTTGCATTATAATTATGTGCGAAAACTATCCAAATACGTATAATTTTAGCCTTAAGTTTGCGAGACACTGCTAAAATATTCGTTAATATATTTCTACACTGAGTAATAACAGCGGAAATGAGACCCAAGAGTCATTGTAAAAGCCACATTACAAAACCCTTCCATTTATTTAAATTAACCCACAAGTTTTAAGAGAAAATTACCCGTAAAAGTAATACATATTACCATGCGGCCGAAAATGGCGGAAAAGGTCTTCCTATTTGCCTAGATTGTGGTCAACATAGCGACGATGTTATCTAGGGTTGAGGGCGAACATTCTATCTTGATAATTCAGAATACTTGAATAATCTAAATTACAATGTTATATTATTTAGTACAACTAAAAATATTGCATTCCAAAAAATATATTTAAGAAGTTGTTTTAGCTGGTTTTGTATAATGTGACAGAACGAAATGAAATCTTACCATACATTATCATCAAAACATTTACTTTTTCAGTATTAGGAATCTTTAATTCGGAGAAACAAGTCAATAGTCGACCATACTAGCGTATTGTGGGTTGGCAGACTTCATACGCCATCGAGATCTCAGGCATACAGGTCTCGTCCAATGTTTGCGCATTTGATAAAATCGCACGTTACTTCGAAATTCTGTGGCCTTGGGATTGAAATGGAGACTTTTGACTTTATAGCCCACTGGTCGTGCTATTAAGCAATCACATTTTTTTTATGGTGATAAGGGGGCAAACGAGCAGGCGGCTCACCTGATGGTAAGTGATGACCGCCGCCCATGGACATTTGCAACACCAGAGGCTTGCAAATGCGTTGCCAAACCCCTTAGACACCGTTCAGGTGTCTTAAAATAGGGAGTTACTGAACTGACAGCAAACGGAATTCCCAAGCTGTCAGAATAATCACTCCCCCAATGAGCTCTGGTGACCTTACTCACTCGCAGAAAGATAACTATTGTTGATTTACTGCGGTCTTCTGTAAGGCGGAGGTACTTCCCCAGTCGGGCAGCTCAATTTGAGGGCAAAATCTCGCTATGCCCTACCTCCTAAAAAATCAAAATTTATATTTTAACTTTAAAAATACTTGCAAGTCATAAATAATATAAGAAATTTATTTAACTATTTATTTAATTCGCCATGACAAAAGAAAATAACCCTTTTCACCATAATTATAAAGGTTAAGTTTATTTAATATGGTACAAGAGTCGTACCAAAAACAGGACAAAAAATAATATGCTGTAATAATGCACGGTATTTTCGGTAGGAAAGTAAAATTTTAATTGTTTTTCAAAGTTATTTCATATGGGGCTCTAGATATGATGGGTATTTCTTGAATGGGGCGGATGGGGAGAGGGTTGAACGTAATATTTGTAATACCGATCGGGAAATGAAAGGATAACATACCGAGTTTGTCGTTTTGGGAAATTGGTTGAATTTAAATTTGTTGTTATGATAGGTACAGGATATGTGTTGTACCTTTATATGTAGATTCTGTGAAGGACCCGAAACGTTAGGATTAAAATAACATTATTTTATGGAGGTAGGGCATAGCGAGATTTCTCGCTCAAATTGAGCTGCCCGACTGGGGAAGTACCTCCGCCTTACAGAAGACCGCAGTGAATCAACAATAGTTGTCTTTCTGCGAGTGAGTAAGGTTTAGAGCTCATTGGGGGAGTGACTATTCTGACAGCATGGGAATTCCGTTTGCTGTCAGTTCAGTTTCTAAAGGGTTTGGCAACGCATTTGCAAGCCTCTGGTGTTGCAAATGTCTATGGGCGGCGGTCATCACTTACCATCAGGTGAGCCACCTGCTCGTTTGCCCCCTTATCACCATAAAAAAAAACATGAATATACTCGTACCACGATAAAACCCGAAATATGTAGTTAGGTATATGTTATAGTCTAATAGTTGTATTGACAAAAGTGGCAATCCTTGGGGGAGACCTATGTCCATCACTAAATATAAATATAAATAATCTGTGACATTTTTACATAGAACCATCTAGTCCCAAACTAAGCAGAGCTTGTACTATGGGTAATAGACAATGGATATAATACTTAAATACTTATTTTTCGTAAATACATACTTATAATACATAGGAAATACTCAGACGAACACAAACACTAATTCATCACATAAATATTTGTGTCCCGTGGGAATCGAGCCCACTACCTCGTTATCAGCAGTGCGGTACTCGAACCACTAGACCACAGAGGTCGTCAGGGGACGTCTAACGGTTGATATGATGATGATGATGACGATGATGAAATCAAAAATTCAAATAAGTTATTTAATTTTTATTTATGACGGCAGCCATCTTGGATCAATTTTCACAAACAAAGAATAGCATTTGTCATACATTCTTGCTGACAATACGACTGTATTCATTGTTCTAGACTTAAATCTCTTAATTACTTCACTAACACACAAAGCGTTTACTTGCCCTAGAAAGCTAATCCCTTGGTAAGCAGAAAAAAGCCGAGAGATTAAGAAAACACTATCGCTACTTGCTATCTTTAATAGTGTAAGCAGAAATGTTCACCGCCTTGATCATAGATTAGAACAACTCGTATTAGTTTTCTTATGTACTGTCTTGAGGTGGATTGTTTGTATATACAGTAAAAGAATTCTACTCTAAGAATAATGTTTTTTTAAACTGTCTTATTATTTCAAATGCTTGAATATTATGCATCAGCAAGATTGTGTAACTAATCATATCTCAACATGATTTGAAATAAAACTTCGATCATAAACCATTTTGTAATTTTATTTCAATTTCTCACCCTACATGGGACCTAAAATATACCGGCGTGTACATTAGAACACCTCTGCCTAACCATTTGGGAAATACAGGCGTACAGAAGTGCTTGTGATTATTGAACAAAACCCGATAAAGAAAATGTATGGATTAAAATGATTGTTTTTTAATGCTTTAACATTATTCAACTAAGAATTTTCTACTAAAAATTTATAAAATCGAACGTGGCAAAGATTCAGTATCAACAGACAGCGTTCCTTCGCGACTTCAGTGTCGCTTCATCGTAGGTTATAAACCAGGTGTACAACGCTACTATCATCAGGACATTCAAGTTAGTCAGTATACAGTACATTTTATTTAGTCGTTCCACAAAAATACCGATTTAGTCAAAATCTAGTTCCAACTTCTAACTACTTATCTTTATTATCGATTGAAAGCTCCTAAAAGATAAAAACCCATTCAGTACTATAATGTCCTCTCTGGCCGTAATTCAAAGATAGGAATCAGTCCTTTCAGAATGTAGAATCCTAAAATCCACATTCATGACATGACTTCAATGAAACTAATCCGGCACTGAAAGGGTTGGCTAGATCAAAAGATTTTGTCCTGTTATTTTTTATGACAAAAAGAAAAAAGAAATATTCGAATATTTTATGAGTAAAATTTTGTGTTATACTAGAAATTAATCCTGAATATACTTTAAGAAGTTAAACTTTGAAAAACGTGAAGGTTTTAAAATTCAGACAAGGAAACGAGACCAGAACAAAATCCCTGAGAAGTAGTTTTATTTCAATGTCTAGTATTTACATAAATGTTAGAAATCAGTATAATAAAACATAGGCATTTTATAAATTGTTCAATAGAAAAATGCTAAAGTACTCATTTCCTCATATGCACAAACATACAAACACACGTAAGTCCTTTCAGCAGGCCTGAAGCTCCTGTAGGCTTAACAAATTTCATTTATTTAGTTGTTCCGTATAGGACTTGACTTTTTGTTATAAAAGCCAATTGCCCGCGCTCCGCATCAATCAGCATCGCTAAACAGTGGCACACCAAGCCCCTTAAAAAATAAACAATCCAACAAAAACGAGAGCTTTGCCGCTATCGGAAGCCTTTAGCCACGAAAAAAAGCCATAAAAAAATAAAAATGCTTTTATTCCGTGAATTTTTTTTCCTCCTCTTTTGTGGCAACAGAAATAATATCGCTAAATTCGTCAAGCGTTACGGAGCTTAGCATAGACGTGACGTGAATCGTTTCTGCTTTTTGATCATTGTACGGTCAATCAACACGTAGAAGGATATGCTTGTGTGTGTACACGTTCAGTACATACATTTATATAGTCATGCTTGGGTTGGTGTGTGTGTAGGAAGTGTTTTTTATAAAAAAAAATCTCTAAAGAATCCTATGGAACTTGGATCAGGACATAATTATGACTTGTTTTTTGCTTTAGCAAACGATCGTGAAAATACGACATACGAGATTATTTAAAGCTTCAGTGATGAAGAGAAAGTATGTGATAAATCTGATTATTGGTAAATTATTTGTATCAGATGCTATATATTATGTACTAGTATATTTTTGTTTACAGGTCGACCATTGTTAAATTGGTCAACCGTTGTATACAACAATTGAATGTGTATATGTGGTATTATGTTTGCAGTGTGTGTGTGTGAAGGTTGGGTAAGCAGAACACCTGTTGCTCAACAAAAACGTTGGAATGATTGAAGACGCCGCTTGTTTGTTAAATCGTACACTTTTTATCATACTCCACTTACAGTTTCAACAATTTCGTTTAGGACGCATTTCGTGTTGAGCGTTTCGTATTCATTGCAACAGCGGTTTAAAATTAAGTTAGTTGAAATGTCTGCTCGGAATTTTATACTGCAGAATTCAGTGCTATTTTGGAATAAAATATACTGGGAGTGATTTAAACGTAGTCAGTGGAGGATTTTCTTTAATCTGTTGTATAAAAAATTGTAACTTATGTTATCTCGTCGTGAACCTAATGTAGCGTACTTTTTTCTACTTATATAATTACAAGTATGTTACTTATGCTAATCAAATTTGATCATGAATATGATATTGAAGATCAGTACATTCACTATATAGGCCGGATTACTTACTATTCGTGGTCTTTAACTCTTAAATCCTCGTACAATTCCATCTACACAGGTACCAAACTAATTTCGTCATTGCGATGGAGTTATTAAATGTTACCACAGATTGCGTTTTACTTTTCAGTGGTAGAAAATTTTACTAGTTTTTACGGATGTTATTTTAATATTTTCGCATGATTTTTACCTCCATGTTTAAGATAATTTCATCATCCGTCTATATTATAAAACGTATTTGTGATTCACAACCCTTAAATGATGCTTGAGGATTAAATACTAAAATCCGAAGAAGACGAATCTTTTATGATGACAGTATTTACAAAACTAATTAATGTATTAAAGATACACGTAAATAAATATCATTAACTAGACTACAATTCGTTGAATAAAGAATACGGCTAAAACACAAACCAGAAACTAAGGTATACCCTCAAAATTAAATATTATAAAAATTTTTCACCTGTTGTAAATTCCCGTCTGAATGCTTTGTGAGTCCAGTTCGCGGACTGGACACACAAATTTAATTACAAATAAAAAGTGGATGATTTTCTCAGGAATGCAAGCGCCATGTCCATATTAATTTATTCTCTGTTACATTACTTTTTTGACAGCTGATTGCTGTCAACTGTCAAGCGTATTCAATTGTCAATGTTACTGTTACTATAATAAATCCAAAGTTTTACTTCTACTTTTAGTCTTACATTTTAAGTGAATACAAAATATAAAAATAGAATCTTTTTTCGGATTTTATTGCAATGAGCAGCCGAAACATTGGAATTAAATAATTCGAATTCTTTACATTGCATCCGTGGTCACAGGCAGCCGAGCAGCCTACATTGTGGTAGTTATTATTGACAATATGATTTACACAGAACAAACTGACTGTTGAAAAATATTTGTCACTCCATTCAATAGAACACTTTCAATGAGACGTTTCACAATATTATGGCGTTAGAAAGTTGAAACCAGAAATATTGACGCGATTACGCTAGAGATTTGGAATAAGATTTCGTCTAGGTTTCAAATCCTATACGTGACATACATATGTTTTGATTAAGGAAACACGACACAGGCCCGATCATGTCGCATGAAAATGTGCTGTCTTGGGAATTTTGAATTTATAGATACATTTGGATAATTTATAGTGCATAGGTTGGTTTATTTATGTGAGCCTACTACAATTTTTTGCCGAAAATTCGGAGGAAAAATTCAGAGTTTCCGTACGTTGAGAACGTTGCAAAAAGCTGACTGCCAACTTTTAGTGATAGATGGATGGATAAATAAAAATACTTTTTAAGGGTTTTTTGTGGTATAGTTTTGTTACAATCCGATGGACAGATTGTGCTTGGATTGGGTACCATGGATGCTCTCAAGAATTCAAAATATCTGGATAAAAACAATATCATATAATAATGTACGATAAAATCCGTAAAAATAGTTTCATTTCGTGGTAAAATATGTTTTTCCGGTAAATTTTGTATTTTTTACTTGTTATAAATAACTAGTTTATACTTCTAAAATAAAAAGATTATTAATAACACTGTCTTATTGAACAGTATTAAATTACGTATAAATTTCAGTTCGAGATTCAATGACTTGACAAAAAAAAATACTAAACATAACACTACTACAAAAATACCTACACAACTAACCTCAACCCTGTCTGTGCCCAGTCATGTAAAAAAAACAACTGTTTATTTTATTACGCACTTGTAAAAGTTTACTTAAGCAAATGGAGTACTATAATTCTTCTCCAGATTTTTTCGCGTTATTTACAGTGTTCATTGTCACAGCCCGTTTGACTAAGGAACCAGGGTTTTTTGAAAAAAAAAAAGGACGACGGTAATAAATAAACTTTTAGATGGAAACACCTGTGCCAGAAAATTTAGTTTTATTATTATTATCAGAAAGTGTATTTTTCTTTTTTACCTAATTGAATAGTTTTATTCATATTTACGGGTTAGGTCGAGTGAATGTTGTGTGTAGTGTTAAGTTTGAGACGTGATTTTATGCTCATTAAGTTGCAAAAAATAGTAGAATAGGTTGTATTAAAGGTCGAGTATTTCAAGGCTGGATCAACTTTATCATCACCCCGTTATTGGCCCACTGTTGGGTCTTATTTACAGTCACTAAGAAAAACGCCAAGAATTATTTATGTTGGTGATTGTTAGGTGAATTATTCATTTATTGATTGTTATCGTTTTTATTTATTTGAGTAAGTCCATAGTCAATATCGCGAGGTAAATAACTTCACTTACACCTTATTAATAAAATTAACGATATTCAAACTATTACGTAAGTCAAACAACGTGATAGTTGAATGTCGAATGAATGCGGCCAACCATTAAACAAAAAAAAAAAAAAAAGAATTTTAGTAAATTTTTGTGATGATCGGTCTTAGAAACCGGTAATTCCCGTTTTAATGTTAAGTTTGGCCAAAATACGTTGAAAATTAATTTCAACGTATTTCGGATAAATTCTGCTTGCTTTGTAAGGAAAACATAATTCTCAAACAACTCTAAATGCTAGCTCCACGACAACTTAAACAAAATATACCTAGGTATCATATACATGTATATAAGTATAATTACGAATCTTAACTTAATCTCCACATAATAAGGCTTTGTTTGCTAACCATTGTTCGACTTTCCACTCTCTTACTCCATGTCTTTATCAGAACAACGAGGTATTCCTTCAGCATGGATTATTTTGGAAATTATTATTCCAAAGCATTAAATGGAATATGTTTGTAAAGTCGGATTTACGGTTCTGTGTATCTATATATAGAAATGATTCGGTCGTACTTAGCTTTTTGCTTTATAAATATTTCCGGACATTATTACACAGCGCCATCTAGGTCCGTGGTAAACAACGAGGCTTGTGTTACGGATACTAGATGGTTGATATACTACATATATATACTTTTTTGTAAATACATACCTACATATTATACATAGATACATCCATGACTCGGATACAAATGTTGATGCTCATCACACAAGCATTCGAACCCGGGACCCATAGCACAGCAGGCAGCGTATTACCGCTGAGCTAAACGGGTCGTCGTCGTTTGCTTGATATTAAATGCTTTAATTACATACATTTTGAGAGCCAGGGCGAGATTTCTCGATCCTCTCTTCAATGCATCCACTAAATAGCCCCAAACGCTTAGCGGTTGGTTTTGGATGTCAAACAAATAAATGTCTTTAGTGGTAGACAAAAAGCTGTTTTACTCTCAGGATAGTATTGCCCAGTAAACGGGGTCTGAAGGTAAAATACTGATATCGATAAAATACGTAAAATACTGATATCCAGCGAGGAAATTAAAAAAAAAATGTTTATGGTGATAAGAGGGCAAACGTGCAGGCGGCTCACCTGATGGTATGTGTAACCGTCGCCCATGGACATTTGCAACACCCCAGAGGCTTGCAAATGCGTTGCCTAACCCCATTGAAACCGTTCAGGTTTCTTAAAATAGGGAGTTACTGAACTGACAGCAAACGGAATTCCCATGCTGTCAGAATAGTCACTCCCCCAATGAGCTCTGGTAACCTTACTCACTTGCAGAAAGACAACTATAGTTGATTCACTGCAGTCTTCTGTAAGGCGGAGTTACTTACCCAGTGGGGCAGCTCAATTTGAGCGAGAAATCGCGCTATGCCCTACCTCCTGTTAAGCTTGGTTGGCTAATTACCACAGTGAAGAACTGCTGTCGAAACGTTTCACAATATTCTGTCGTTCGTATGTGATAGACCAGGAGTTTACCTACCATATTCCTCCAACTGTTATACCATTTAGTAGCCTTATGGGAATGAAATTCAATACCAACCTGAAACAATAAATAAAACATCTTAATAAAAAAAAACGTACAATAGGCAATATTTTAGGAAACACATAATTATACATTTATAATTCGTGTACTTTTTAGTTCCATGTATTAGTTAATACGTTTGATCGATTCCGTGTGAAGCAGCAATACCTTATAATATTTTTTAATCTATTTACTTTTTTAAAGATATTCTCAGCAACAGCTCGTAGTATGAAATTGTTTATTGTTTTAGTTGCGTTACATAGTACTTAAAAACTTACTAGCAAAATGTAGTTACATCAGTCAAGTGGGAGTGAGTGAGTACAGCAGTCATCTGCCTACCCCTGAGAGAATCATCATCATCATCAACCCATTAATGTCCCACTGCTGGGCACGGGTCTCCTCTAAATTGAGAGGGAATTGGCTTTAGTCCGCATTCCTGAGAGAATACAGGCGTGATATGTTATGTCCAAAAAGATGATATTTTATTGCTCTTAAGTCCTATTACGTGACCACACAGCTCGGAGTTAAGATGTAGATAGCGTTTCTAGTTAAGTTAGTGACAGTTGGCCTGCGGACACACGCAGAATAAAAGCTTACTAAGTCACGTAACTAACTATGAGTGCCAGGACGTGCAATAATACATACTAATATTATAAAAATTTGACGACCCGTTTAGCGCAGCGGTAGTTAACGCTGCCTGCTGTGCTATGGGTGCGGGGTTCGAATCCCCGTAGGGACAAATATTTGTGTGATGAGCAACAATATTTATTTCCGAGTCATGGATGTGTCTATGTATAATATGTATGTATTTACAAGAAAAAAAACTATTATCCGTAACACAAGCTTCGTTGCTTACCACGGAACTAGATGGCGCTGTGTAATAATGTCCGGAAATATTATTATTATTAAAACAAAAGTATGTCTGCCTGTATTGTACTTCTTCACGCTTTAACCGCTGAACCGATTTAGATGAAATTTGGTATGGAGATATTTTGAGTCCTGTTCTTCCGATAATAAATTAGTAAGTAAGTACAGTAACTATTAGTAAGTATGGAGTATGAGTGAGTAAATTCTAGTGAGGGTAAATTTTTCTTTGAAGGTATTGGATAAGCAAGCGAGCGATCACGAAGTGAACTCGCATTTTATAATATAGATGAACTAAATGCAGCGATGTGTACACTGTGTTGCTAGAAACACAGTGTACCTTAAAAAACATTAACAAAAAAAAATCCCAACAAAAAGGACAATGACGTCAAAAAATAATATCCGACAACGATTGGTGTTTTTATTCTCTCATTGTATTACTTTTGTTTCATTTAAATTTATGTGTAGACTTAATATCTTTTTTAAGCATTCATGGCTGTCAAGCTCAATGCGTAAACCCTTCAAATGCTAAAAAGGGGACCAAGAGCGGCACAGCGTTTAACGGGTCACAGGGGCCCCATAACGATCGCTCCACATCTAACTCTACTAATGTTTCGTCCGCATTTCTGGCGGCTGCGGGTTAAATGAAAAATACCGGGCCCTTTTAACACCAGAGATGGCTTATGAAAACAAAAACCCTTTTGCGAATTTTGATATCTAACCGCCGTGTAAAAGGATTTTTTGACGCTTTGTGAATGCTGTGATTTAAATATTTTTTTCAGGGGTGTTGTTTGAAAATATGTTTTAATACCTAGGGGTATTAAAACATATTATATACATAGAGTTTAGTTCTGAAATATTTTTGATATTTTTCGTTCTGAGTAAAGAGAAACGCAAATCTTTTTCTAGATATTTGTCTTAATTAGTTTTTTCCCCTTTTTTGTATCGAATGGCTTAACATTTGAGGCGTGTTCAAATATTTATTAGTAGTTTTCATCGTAGCCCACTGTGTGTTGTTTGGTCAAACTTATGAGATTTAATCTCAATTTATAACTAAAATATTATTTTTAAAAGTCGACAATCTTTTACGTTCCTGTTGCCTGGAAAAATAATTGATTAAGTTGGAGCCTTTCCGTCTAAACCCACACTATGAACCCTAAGCCAGGGTCCATTAAATTCAAACGATCTCTTTATTTTTACTCTTATCACTGGCTAGTTAGATAGGTACATATCCTTTTAAATATACGTTTGGTCATAGGACTTATCCATTTTTCGTTCTGAACGTGTTTATAATCGGATGGCTAATTTATACGCGCCGACGGTAGAGACAGGTTAAGTCAAAAGTACTTTATCGCTATTCCAGCGTTGACCTACATTGTTAAACTCACATATTGTAAAATAAATATCTGGAGATTAGAAAATACCATTATTTTCTGAATAATTCTCACTATAGCCTAATCCCTTTCAAATGAAAGGAGACCAGTACCCAGCAGTAAGACAATAATGGGATGATGATGATGATGATAATTCTCTGAAATCATTTTGTTATTTCCAGAGGCCGTCAAATATTTAGTTCCTAAACATATCTGAAATAATATGAATGATAAAAGTTTCATAACAAGGTTTATTTACAGAAATAAATATAATTTACAGTTTTGCAGCATCATATGACGTTTGTAGTCGATTCATGAGTGAACGAATGAGTTTGTTCGATAATAATCGGTTGGACCTAGCGTATGATTGCTTACGCTCATTTGCTGTTCCATTGAAATATGAGCAAGCCGCCAGGTTGCTCTCTAAATTTGCTCGGCGTTTTGCTTTGAGCTTGATTTAGGACCAGCACTTAACACATAATTAGCTTGTGGCTTCCCCTTTTTTAACCGTCTTAAAAAATGGAGGAGGTTTTCAATTCGACTGCATATTTTATTGTTTGTTAACTTTCGCCTGGGTGTACCGATTTCGATGATTCTTTTTTTATCCGAAAGCTGCCTCCCTTGTAGTCTGAAAACTTAAAAAAATCACCCTGGCTCCTGAGGAAGATTCCAGGGAGACTAGGATTTTTACCTCACTTAAACCACCGATTGCCACTATCAGTACATGCATCTCAAGTCCCGGATCTTCTTAAGAGACCATCTCCTGTAAGCCTATGGCCCCTAGCTATCTCGGGAAACTCGGTCTTTGGCTCTTGCCTAAATATGTTATAACATGCCATCGTTTATATCCATCCAGTTACTACCTAAACTTTCACAAGTTTTCCTCCCACCTAACCGCCCTACATTATATTACAATGATTACATTGTTCACTGATCATATTATTACAACGTGTATAAGTTGTATTATTCAGTTGGTAAGAAAGAGATGGCTCTATTCAACCTGTAAAGCACCATCCCTCTCTTAACCTTAATAAGAATTGCGTAAACACGTTGTGGTACGGCCCCAAAACTAGCTACTACGACCAATTAATGTGTATATTTTAACCAGTCACTATTGAACAGTTCAGGACAAAAATTTTGCGTCGAACTATGAACTAGTGTGTACGTTGTCACATTGAAAAAAAGTAGTGAAAAAAGATTTACTTGAAATAGACACAAACATTTATTCAAATCAAAATGTTTGCTTCACAGGATACTGAAAACGTGAGAGAATCATTATCATCAACCTAATTGATGTCATACTGCTGGGCACTGGTCTCCTCTCATTTGAGAGAGATTAGACTCACCAATATACTATATTGCGGGTTGCCGGACTTTACATGCTACCGAGAGAGTTAACCTGAGTCTGAGAGACCCCTCAGGCATGCTGGTTCCATCATTTGAGCATCTGATAAATACACACGTAACTTCAAAAAGTTAGTAGTGCCTGTCTTGTGGTCGAACCAAAACGTTGACTGCACAGTCATTTGGTCTCACCACTTGGATATTACACCTTTCATGGCATAATACATAGCTTTTTATCTGATCAACGATTAAAGGAGAAATTTATCGTTTCTGCTTATATTTCCAAGCGCGTTCAACCGAAGAAAGGAATAACTTAGCTGGAAAAGAGGGATAGCTTCTGGTGGTGAGAATTTGTGAATTATTGCTACCTTAAATGTAACCAGATTTCTTTAAAATGAAATGTGATCATAATCTGGTCTTTATTGCATTGTAGTCCCATATGATAAAAATGTATATTGGTGAAGTATTCCTATTATACATACATATATATTATAGTCCTAAATGAGCTCATTTGTGTATTCTTTACTTTCAATATTCTTACGTTATAAAAATACTATTTCATTTTTTATAAATTATCTAAAACTTTGGGTCAACACAATAAAAAAACTCTTAACTGTTAACTACACATAAGTCGGTATAAACTCTACTTAAATTTTAAATTTTATAAATTTATAAACATTTTATTTTAAAACACGAAACCTTTAAAAAGGAAGCATAATGGTCTTAGGTATTTACTTTCACTTGATCATTGTTTACGTTAAGCCCTAAGTAAAGAAATCCTAAACAATACCTTTTGTCCTCTGCCCTTTTCCTAAATTAGAATTAATGTGTCGTCCACAAACACCAATTTGAAGGTGCTTATTAGACACGAAAGTAAAATATTGGTTGCATATACGGGACTTTTTTCCTTGTAACCTAAAACATACGTACTATTGAGAGAAATAAGCAAGTTATTAAAGATCAAAAAGTAATGCAATAATGAAGGCTTGAAAAACTTAATTGCTACTGGTAATTGTAATATTATTGTTCCTATTTTTGGCAAATGCCAAAATTAACTTTAAATATTGAAAGTTACAGTTTTGAATTATTTCGCAAAAACGTCGGGTTGAAATTTGAGGACGGGTTAATAGTCATAATTGTTTTATTTTCTTACTAATTCTGTAAAGAGTCATCCCTTTCTTATGACTGAAATAAGGCAGCTTAAACAAGTTGTTATCCAGTCTTGAAAAAAAAACAGATAATAGAACGTAATTGTCGTTTGAAAAGGCGTCAAACTAAATTGAAAACCTACAGGGATTACATTTGTTTTCATTTTACGAATAACAGGAAAAATGCGATCTGCTGAAGTAATTGAGGTAATAACTTGTTCTCAGAAAAAACTCTTTGGTTAGAAATATAAAGTTATATTCTTATAACGTGGTAGAATAATATAGACGGCATTGAATAACTACTTAATGACATATATAACATTCTCCTAAGGAGATAGCTGTGATCATTATAGCACTACTATAAATAACAGCCAAATTAATTTATTGGACGTTAATGAATGTCTTTATGTCTTGTTTATTAGGTCATTATCTTTAATTTTATCGCCATTTCAGAAGAGAATGAGTTCGTAAATATAATTAACATCGCTATGGCCGTATTCCATAGTATTTTGATCTTTTTAAAAAGTTTTTGAACACCATTGGTGAGATCGCCGTAGAAGATTTGTGACCCTTTCTGACTGACAAAATAATTCACCACACAATTAATACGGGTTTTTGAATTTTTGGGTTCATATTTAGACTCGACCACCGGAATCTGCCATTTATCTTTATTTCCGAGGACTATTGAAGATATAAATTTTTAATAGTCAACGTACTCCATCGAATACACATGCAGTTTTAGAATTATCCTCAAAATCTGACCTACTCTTTTAAAACTTGTTACGACCTATATATTGATCCGTCGTATCGTAAAAATCCTTTAAGCCTGTGTCTGGCTTTACTATCTACAAAATAAAGTTAAAATTCGTGTTCCGTTACTTTTTCCGTAAAAGTTTTAACAAATTTAAAATGAGAGATACTGTACTGTACTAGGCATGTTTTAAGTGAGTAATAAATTATGCTTGTTAAGAAATATAAATCATATAACTAACTAGTTGCTTTATTCGCAACTCCGACTGTGTCAAGCCTAAATTGAAAACAATCCTATCTGTTATTGTTTTCCTACACTTACGCAAATATTAGACATTGAAATAAAACTACTTTTTACGGCTAAAATAATATCATTATACCGCGATAAAATCCGTAAAAAGTAGTTTTATTTCAATCCTATCTTTTGTTGGACCAAAATACACACAGTGCGCAAAGTTTATTTATTTAGAAGTAACCAACTAGATACTAAAATAATATCTTACATGACTTGTAAAAGTGTCTTTAAAAAGATCTATTTACAAAAATAAACAATCATTCAAGTACATCAAGTACAAACAACGTGACACGAAATTGTAATATATACCTAGATACATTTTTTTATTTTGTTTGTGAATTAATGGTTTTTGCAAGAAGAGAAACGTATGTTTATAAATTTAATTGCTCTAAAACTTTGCCTTCACATTTGGAAGTTCAACCTCTAGTTATAAAATCCAGCAAAACTAACTACATGCATATGGAGCTACAATTATTGCTCGCGAGGCGAGTTTTAACTCTGAGTGTCGCAAGCTTTTCTGCAAAGGACAGTGACCCAATTCTCTTAGTTGTCTCTGCTAGTGACATGGCAAGATAAACACTGCATTATTACTTTCTTTTAGTGTCTGTAAATGCAGATGGCATTGTTAATGACATTTTAACTGACTCTGTTTTTGCTCCTCTAAAAGTTTTTGGTGTTTATTATTTTGTAAACACTTTATTCTCTACCCAAAAACTTAACATAAAATGTACTATCACGCCTCGCGTTGTCCACGAAAGCCTAGCAGAGATTTTCTAATCGATACCCATATTTCCAAATGAACTGTGGTAGCCTAGCGGTGTGACCAGTGGACTGAGATGTCAGAGGTCTCGAGTTCGAACCCAAGGCACGCACCACTGACTTTTCGGAAGTTATGTGCGTATTTATCACAAGCTCAAACAGTGAAGGAAAACATCGTGAGGAATCCTGCATGCTTGAGAGATTTGTCTTGATTTCATGTTTAGTCTGCCAACCCGCAGTAGGCTAGCGTGGTGGACTATAGCCTAATCCCTCTCAAATGAGAGGAGACCCGTGCGCAGCAGTGGGACGTTAATGGGTTGATGATGACCCATATTTCCCAGCCTATTGCTATTAACCGGGCACACACCCAAACTCCGAGCTCAGAATTTTATTAAAAAAATAGTATTACGTTGTACCTGGAAATCGAACACCAGTCTCCTTGCTCAATAGTCTCATTTACGACAACTGGACCAACGAGGCAGTTATGTATCCAAACTAGACTACAAATTAATAAATGCAACTAGAGTCATAACGTTTTATAAATGCTTGAAAAAGTTCATATGAAACAAAAACCTTTTGATTTTTATTTTGATTTTAAAGTTTATATTTATTATTTCAATTAAATTTACTCAATAAACAATATACACCAATTTTAAAACGCCACTGAAAACAAAATAAAATTGTAATAAGCGGTACCACCATTTATTTAAATATTAAAACCCCTCTTAAAAGTAAGCACAATCCCTCTCAAACACCTTGTTTGCCAAAGGTCGTCGGGGCAAGGTAACCTCATTGATTGCCACAGGTACCCAGTTTCGTACAGAATCATTAAAAGCTTTTCGGGCATGGAAAGGATTCGGTAAATGGCCATCGAAATGGCATTATGCGCTGACAGATTTATGGCACACAATGTTAAAAGACTGTTTCAGTTACCTGCCCAATCAATGCGTTGTGGGCACCGGAATGTGAACTAGGATTTAATTTGTGGCCTGTGTGTGGTCGACATGGATACGGAATGTTTTATTGGGACATTGAATTTGTGTTAATAATGGATATTTATTCTGTGACCTGAAATGGGTTTAAAAGGCCGATTTGTTTGTGACTAACTTTATACAATTATCCGGACATTATGAGACAGCGCCATCTAGGTTCGAGCTAAGCAACGAGGTTTCTGTTACGGATATAAGATGGTTATTTGAATGCCAAGCTCCAGATGTGTCGCTGGGGGTCTCGGTTCATAATAAAAGACTTCGATAAGACTGTAATTTAATTGTAGGCGCTAAGTGCAAAAAGGTTAAGACGACCGTATGCGTGTGCGCGGTGCGTTCGCGGCGAAGCGAGTCTTCTGAGTGACCCGAAGGTGGGGGGTCTCGGTTGATTCTGTTGGTAGGGGTCAGTCCCCGTCGACGCGTTGGCTCGATGTGACGTCAGGAACACTAGTACTTAGAGATTTTATTGTTTGTTAATACATAAACATCTTTGACTTAGGTACAAATGTCCATGCTACATTTGTCTCTACCACCTGATACCCTTTGTAGGAGATCCGTACCATAGATAGCCGTCTTTAACACCGTTATGGTAATCAGGTCATCAATATGTCGTGTTTATAAAAGTTTTCTTCGAATTCTAAACCTGTAAATTAAGTCTAACTTCAAAATAGTATTCAAAGAAGTTTTTGTTAAGGCAATTTCAACTTTAAGCTCCAAGTTTTGTTTGAAATATAAACTATTTATATTGATCAACTTTTCTCTCGAACTATAAGGTTAATTACTTGATAATTATTCTTAGATACTTTGAATGTTCATTAAACAGCAATAATAACTTAACTGGATTTAGTTTGGTCATTATTTCAAGACATACTGTGTAAAAGTATTACAAGATAATTTAAACTTAATAAAACTTATAATTTCTTTTGGAATTTGTATTAATTAGTTTTATATTAAAATATTTCACTATCATAGTATGTGTATTTTTTTTAAATGTGTCCCAAACTTGAATTTTATCCTGTGTCGTGAGTGCGTTTACAAACACGAATTTGAGACGCAGGGCATAGCGAGATTCCTCACTCAAATTGAGCTGCCCGACTAGGGAAGTTTCTCCGCTTTACATAATAAATATGTTTCTGAGAGTGAGTAAGGTTACCAGAGCTTATTGGGGGAGTGACTATTCTGACTCATTAAGCATGAAAAATTATGTTTGCTGTTAGTTTAGAAACTCCTAAACAGTTTCTACAAGGTTGGCAACGCGCGAGCGATACGTCCGTTGTTGCAAACGTCTCTAGAGTAACCGTTTTCCATTTCAGACAGGGCGTAAGTATCATAATGTTTGCCACCATGTTAATATAAAAAAAAATACGACATCGCTCTTGCTGCATGTAGAGTTTACCTATAAGTGATTGTTACACTTTATTCTGACTTGTTTTCTTGTGTTTCCGTTACTTATTCCGTAACACAAAATTTCTTGCCCTTATTCGGATCAAGATAGCGCTGTGTAATAATATATTTAGTTATTTAAATTTCTTCAAGTGCCTATTTAAATAAAAAAAAACGCGAGCAACTAATGTCTTTATGTTGCTTACGGTTAAGTTATGGAACATTTTACGATACTTCTCACAATGTTACATCCATAACGATTACTTTACTAGAACAGATAACTGAACGAGACAGCTATTGTGGGACATTAACACGCCATTAGTTTTATCTGCAGCTGCAATCATTACTCAGTGTGAACGTTTCAGACTCATTAGAGAGGTGTGCCGAAGAGTTTAAGACTGATATTTTTTTTGTAAATCCTCTAAAAGGCTTGATACTTGGCTTATCATTTTTGTATATTCTAGAAAGTTCACTGAAAACTTCTAATGTATTCGTATTTAGGTAGACTGGATATCGTTTAACAGTTTTTGTTGACAAGTTGTTGCTCTTTCAAGTGTCACGTTGAAATCTCTGTCCTATAGGTTGAAATTGACAACAATCTTTCCTGAGAATTTTTTTGTTTATTTATACATACCATCACGCCTGTCGTCCCCGAAGGGTTAGGTAGAGGTGTACTAATATACACCCACATTTCGCCGGTATGTTTTAGGTCCCATGCAATAGGGTACAAGCCTATTGAAATTAACTGGACACAAATCCAAACTCCAAGCTGGTACTGAGAATTTTATAGGAAAACCCAATAACAATTTGCTTGACCTGAGAATCGAACCCAGGACGCTCTGTACGACCACTCGACCAACGAGGCAGTCATTTTTTGTTTATATTTATTATTATTCGCGATCATATTAGTTTCAAGTAATTCGCTGCCGATAGCGTGTGCAAAACCAACTAGACTATTATAAAGTATTTCGCCACTGTAAAAACATATATCAAATTACATTACAACCCAACGTCATCTAGTTCTTAGCTGAGCTGAGGAGGCTTGTGTTGCGGATACATAATAATATAGGTATTTGTAAATACTGACATGACCTATAGAAACATTGCTACACAAACATTTGCCCCTACTAGGTATAGCACAGAAGGCAGCATAATCGGATCGTCAAATGTCAATGTTCTAGCACTATTGTGTTTCTGAACATAAGACAGACGTCAGCGTCCATCTTTAGGTGCTAGCAAGTAATATACCTGGTATGAACATGCAGCTGAATTTTAGCTCTCTCTCACAAATTACGTACACACATATATAGTAAGTTTGTTTGACTTAAATGTGTATTTGACAATATGTTAATCAAGGTACGCGCCACGACGTGTAAGCAGTTGTTGAAGAAAGATGGCGCATATAGATTACATAGCGCCATCTCTCTTTGAACTTGAATAGCACTGCTTGATTACCCACAGGGCAGTGTCCTCGGCCCTACGCTCTTTATTATTTACATAAATGGTTTATGTGCCTTGGACCTGCCTCATGCGAAAATATTTACATATGCGGATGACACTGCAATAGTCTTCTTTGGCAAAATCTGGAACTATGTTCTGTCTAGCGTAGAAAGTGGTCTGCAAAGGGTTGCTAATTGGCTCCAGTGGAATCTGTTGACCCTCAATATAGAAAAGACCAAAGCTGTCTATTTTTATGTTTCCAAACGTTCCTCTCCAAGGTGCACAATGTCCCTAAGACTGCACTCTTGCTCTCTGTTCAGCAGCTGTAATTGTCCTCAAATTGACCAAATCAACTCAATTAAATACCTTGGGGTCTATCTTGATAACCAATTATCATGGACTAGTCATCTTGATGCACTAACCAGTAGGACTAGAATGCTTATGCGGACTTTTAAGTCTTTAGGTAAAGTCGCGCTAGAAAAAACCCTAAAAATGGTATACTTTTCCCTCTGCCAGTCATCTCTTAATTACTGCATTACTGCGTGGGGTGCAATGGGAAAATCGCATATGTTAACCATACCATATAGATATAGACCATATAGATACTCCACAAATCTACTCTACGCAGAAATAGGAGTGCTCAGTGTCCGTCAACTTTATATACTCTCTATCACTATGCGATTTCATAAAACCACCCTGAGTAGTGCCTTGAGCAGTCACTCCGGTCGTAGACTGGTCTGGGAATCGGTAAAGTGCAGGAAAGCAATTGGTAGTAGATCATACCTCTTCATGGGACCTTATATATATAAAAAACTTAATACTAAACTCAGGATAGTTCAATTGACAAAGAATAAATGTAAAAGACAAATATATGAATGGCTTCTTAGATTAAATTATGAAAACACTGAAGATATATTGAAAATCATACAGTAACAAACATTAAACGCACGCAAACACACACTACACTCAAGTCGACACACACACACACACAACAAACACACACACACACACACCAAACACACACATACACACACCTTTTGTGTTGTTATTATTGCTCTTATTTTGTTTTACTTGTTTTTATTTTATTTTTTATTGTTTCAAGTATATCTAATTGAACGAAAGAGACTAGACCCCACGACACAGGGAATCCTAGTGTGGGGTCTTTTTTTTTTTTTTAAGTGCGGAAAAATCCTTTACGGACCGTTCCATCGCCTGGGGAGGCGACGGGGTGTGTCGGACTCCGCTTAAGCGTTTACCGACTAAAAAACCGCACCCGTCAACGCCACTAACCCTATTGCCGGGGCCATGGGATTCGCAAAAGCATGCACCACAACCACGGCGGGCTTCGGTCCAGCTCTGGTCGCTGGACCCCGGCTAGGAGCGAGCCATAGCTCGCCTCGCATCCTCCGCGCAGGCGCACGTGTGACAAACACGCGCGCCGCCTACTTGGGGCCATTACCAGTTCGGGCGGCGGACTCCCCTAGTCGCGCCCACCCGCTGGCCACAGCTTATGGAGGCCGGAGGTCTGTTTGCGCCCTCCGGCGCCCGGTGCGTCTACTGCGGATCGGGAGAGAGGTTGTGATTTCTCTCTCCCTTTCCGCCGCCTCTTTTGCGCGCATAACTTGCTCGCAGTAAAAGTCGGCGGCATCCCACGCGTTCTCGCTCCCGACCATGGATAGGATCACGGCCGGAAGCGAAAGGTCACCGCCGACTGCCGCTATGAGTTCACGGCGCTGCTCTGTCCAGGCCGGGCAGGCCTGAAGTGTGTGCTGCGCCGTGTCCTCGGGGCAACCTACGCAATGGTGACAACCGGGCGATGGCTCCCGGCCTATGCGACACAGGTACTTGCCGAAGCGTCTGCCGGAAGCTGAGGGCGCCGTGACGCCTCTAAAGCCAATCCTCCATGATGGGTCTTACCGTAGTAGGGGGGGTCTAGGGAATAACCAACATAACTTGTGATTTTTTGAACAATAAAGAAATTATTATTATTATTACGTTCTAAAAATGCCGCGGATATATAATAATTAGACGCTAATATAAAACATGACACAAACACACACAACAACATCGCCAAACTCAAGTGGCAGTGGGCAGGGCACATCGCTCGAAAAACGGATGGCCGATGGGGCTTGAAGGTTCTCGAGTGGCAACCACGTACAGGAAGATGCAGCGTGGGTAGGCCCCCGGTAAGGTGGACCGACGACCTGGTTAAGGTCGCTGGAATTTGCTGGAAGCAGGTGGCGCAGGACCGATCGTCGTGGTTATCCTTGGGGGAGACCTATGTGCAGCAGTGGACGTCTAACGGTTGATATGATGATGATGATGATGATAAAATATATGGTTTGCTTATATGCTCTATTGCATAGAAAGAAAGTATGAAGAGAGAGACAGAAAAGAAATTATTGTATTCTTTTCTCTTTCTCACCCTTTCCCTATTCAAGTGACGCCAATACCATTTAGATACGAAACCCTTATAATACCACTTCACTATGTCAACAAAATAATACACAAAGAAATTATTTCAAGCGTAACTTTCGACAAAAAACGAAACGAGAACGTATCAAATAAAACAACCTGAGTTACATACCACACACTGTGCGTGTGTGAGTGTATATATTTTTTCTCAACATTTACACACTAAGATACAGTGCCCGAAAAAAAGCTGAACCTAAAAGAAACACTCTTAGTGAAGGGAAACATTTTTATTGTACTAGATAACACGAGCAACGCCCATTTGTCTTTGTTTACACAAAGTTATCTGTGGTAGAACAAAAGCCAAACTATTTTCGTACAAAACAAAAGGGAATACATTAATAAAAAATCTCATGTTTTTAGAGATGGCGCTGTAATGTTTTCTTTAATCTTTTAATGGAGAGTAAGACAGGTGCTCTGTTTTTGTTGAAAGTGCTTCTTTATTTGAAGTCAAGTGGATTGGAAGTGACTTGTAACTTTAATATCAACGTTACAAACAAAATATGTTGTCATGATCAAATCTTTTATATTACGAACTAAATTTAAATCGGGTAGTAATTTATCTACGGCGTACCGTTAGTTAACTAACTAATACTTAATATTAACTAATTCTTTCAAATCATCATCATCATCATATTCATATAAATATTCACATAACTGTCAGGTAAATTCTGACAAAATTATTATCTAAAAGGTTAGTTTCGTATACCATGATATATTATAATTATGTATAGATGGCTATACATATTTTAACGTATAAACATCCATGAATGATTGTATACATTTAAAGGCGGAAATGATAGACAAGTTTGCCAGAAAATAAACTATTATATAAATAAGATTAAAATTTAAAGTAAGCGATAAAATAGTACCTATAATAACATTATGCATACTGTATACGTTTAAGTGTGTGTGTGTTGGTCAGTTTGACCCACATTTAGCAGTAATGTATTGGGTTTAAAGATGTTTAAGTACGGACGATTTCATGGCCGACCCACGGGCTTTCATTAAAAACCCCATTCAATTAACTTTCACAACTTTTCGAGCTACCGAAAGATACTTGAAAAACTATATTGGGTTTTATGAAATTTATTTTCTAGCGTGAATATTTTTCTCGTTTTAATTTGTTCTCTATTTCTTTGTATATTATAGAAGTAATGAATCAGATAACTCTAAAGTTAAAGGTTTTGAGTACGAATTACAAACACTAAACTTAAAATTTTCTGAATCATTTGAGGATTAATTAATTATCACTCGCTGCAACGGTGAAGGAAAACAGTATTAGAAAACCAGCATGTGTGAGAGATTTTCTCAGCGGTATATTAAGGTCACCAACGACGTGGACTATAGTATAACACCTCCCGAGTTGATAAGGAATCAGCAGTGGAAATAGGTCATGGGTTGATGTTCGTACAGAGTGATTTAGCTGCAGCTACGAGTTGCTACGTCATTGCTACGCCGTAGTTACGATATGCTACGTAGTAGTTGACTGCTACGGAGTAGTTATTTCACTAAACATAGATACATAAACATACGTGTTGAAATTACCTTTTATGGCAATGGTTCCGAGTACGTACCCCGTAGGTGCAAATGTTTATGTCAGTTTCGTTACACAAGCCCCGTTACCTGGCTCCTAAGCGCTTAGTAATAATATCTGAATGTATATATTAATATACTTTTTTAGTTATAGTATTTCTAACTTATCTACCAAAAATCCCAAAGAAATCCCAAATGAGGTAAAAAATCCCAAAGACTTCCTAACAGGAGTTCCGAACAAAGTATAGCATTGATTAAACAGAGTTATGTATGGAATGAAGCACAATTCACTGTACATTATTTCGCATTTAAAATCAAAACGCATTCACTCATAATTTTTACATTGTCGTCGTAACTTTAGTGTACAGTTTTGAACTAAACGAAGTTTAAAAGCAAGCAGTTCCATACTTTGATGGAAACTGCGATCATATGTCACACATTTTCCGTACTGTATTAGTAAAAGAAAATGCATTTGAAGCGACACTAAAAGCCTTAATTAAATTGTGATTCTTTAGCAAAGAGTGCACTTAACATATTTGGTAATTTGTTTCGTATTTCTAATAAATAGTTTACTAACAGGTTATTATTCCAAATGCGAAAGTATGTCTGCCTGTCTGTCTGTTATCTCTTCGCGCTTTAACCGTTGAACTGATTAAGATGAAATTTGGCATGGCTATAGTTTAAATATTTAAATTTAAATATTCCTGGACATTATGACACCCAGCGCCATCTAGTCCCGAGCTAAGCAACGAGGCTTGTGTTACGGATACTAATTGGTTGATATACTACATATATACTTTTTTTTGTAAATACATACATATTATACATAGATACATCCATGACTCGGATACAAATGTTTATGCTCATCACACAAACATTTGTCCCTACCGGGATTCGAACCCAGGACCCATAGCACAGCAGGCAGTGTGAACTACCGTTGCGCTAATTGGGTCGTCAAAGCATTTTGTCCCGAGAATTATTCTCCAGAAGGGCAAAAGGGGCTGGAAGTTAATACACAGAATCGATAATTTCTTAAAAGATCAGAAATCAAGAAAAATAAATAAGCAAATTGGATAACGTTTATAATCTTAACATAACATAAAATCTATGTGTCATACCCATCCACTTACTACTTACTGATAAACTCGTATACTCAAAGCATGCTTGACATATGAAGCTGAACATTTACCGAGAAAGTAGTTCATAAAGAGGAAATGTTAGCTAAGAATTGCAGCAGATTTTTAGAAAAATACAACTTTGAGAGAGCACATAACGAGACTAGAACATACAAAACTGCGAGTAGTTGCTAGTATTTTATTAGTGTTGTTTCTTGTCTGTCAAGCAGTTAATTTATTGCAGTGATTTATATTATTTTATTGAATCATAATTATCAGCTTATTGACAGCCCCACTGCTGAGCACGAGTCTCCTTTTATTTTTATGAGGGAACAGGTTATGGTCCACCATGCTAGGCTGTGTATTGGCTGACTTCATACCCTGAGAAAATCCCGTACGCATTTCTGGTTTCCTCACAATTTTGTAGCATGACCTTCAACGTTGAAGCATGTTGTACACTTAATATACAAATTACCAATAGCACACATACATACATACATTCACGCCTTTTCCCATGAGAGTAGGCAGAAACTATAGAATGCAATGCGCTAAGATCCCTACATACCACTTTTGCCTTTTTGCCTGATCTTCTTGAAGGAGTGAACTCCAATGAGATCGTTGTATGTCCTTCTAGGGTGCCTCGTACAAAGCTAACTGCGGGCCTTAAAATTGTATCTTAACTTGATATACCACTACGCTATCACAGCTCATTGATTATAATTTCATCTCGGTATAATCTAGATAACTAAAATCATTCATGATGATGGGCAGACATAGTAGAACGTAGTTTTATTATAACCAAATATTAAATATTCGCTTGAATTCGTTTTTTGCAAGGTCGAACTTATCACATAAAATTTCTTAGAAATGAATATTTACAATAGCAGAATGTGGCTCTATCCTAATATGTAAATTGATTTCCTTCAGATTCTTGGCTCGGTTAAATATACGTAAAATATAAATTCAAGCAGCAAGTTTCCTACTTTAAAATTCATGCTAAAAGTTTCATCCGGACAGACTATACATCATCGTGGACTTGACATGGAAAAACTAAAATACACCGTAAATTACGAGCAACAACGACAGGTGTCTCTAGGTAAATTATGGGGAAGAATGTTTTTTAGCTCCAAATGGAGAATATAAAATACTTTACTAACATTTTGATACACTTTACATACTGTTATTTTATACGTACTGTTTACTCTTTCCTCTAGTGGTAATAAGTGTAACTGCTGGTAATAGATCTTGAGATCAATTCCTAAGTCGAGCAAAAATGCTATTGGATTTTTATTTGAAATTCTCCCATTCTGTTACATGCAATAGGCTCCCATTCTGTTACATGGGACCTCAATCATGCCGGTGAAATGTGGGTGTGCATAAATAAGTACATTTCTACCTTACACTTAGGGGGTGACAAGGGTCATGGTAAATGTTATGTTATTTTATATACTTACGCGAATACTATACGTGATACGTGTATGTGAAAAAAACGCACTTTTTATGGATTTTTTCGCGATATATTAATATTATTATATTATATCATATTATATTATATATTTATATTGTAACGACCCAATTAGTCCAGCGGTAGTTGACACTGCCTTCTGTGGCATACCACAGAAGGTTCGAATCCCGGTAGGGAAAATGTTTATGTGATGAACATTTGTATCCGAGTCATGGATGTCTATGTATGTATTTACAAAAAATAAAAAAAAGTATATATGTAGTATATGAACCAACACAAGCCTCGTTGCTTAGCTCGGAACTAGATGGCGCTGTGTTATAATGTCCGGGAATATTTATTTATTATTTTATTCCATGGTCACGGGCAGACTCCGGTAAAAAGTTGTTTATTTTTTAAGAACCCTTTTCATTTTTATTTTTATTCTGAATAGGAAAACGATGTCACAGACACATCGAGTCTAAAATACTTAAGAAATTATTATTAGAAGGATAATTTTTAATGTAGATCTAGTTTGTTAGATCACATAAATAAATTAAGGTTTTGAACACAGCTGACATGTCAACTTCATTAGTTCAACTTGAACTAGTTTAAAGTCGGGGAATGCAGTGAATTCACACTAACGACTTCGACGAAGGTTTGTTTGTCAGTTTGATTTGTGAGTCTATTTTGAAATGATTTAGATGTGGTTTATCAAGCGTTCGCTGTTTTGACACGAGAATAGTTTTAAGGAGTTAATGAAAATTTTGCTTTGAATTAAGAGTATTATTAATGATTGATAAGAGCTGTGGTAGCTGTGGTAGCCTAGCGGTGTGACCAATGGACTAAGATGTCAGAGGTCTCGAGTTCGAACCCAAGGCATGCACCACTGACTTTTCGGAAGTTATGTGCGTATTTATCACATGCATGGGGAAAAGTCTGAACATTCTGAAATTATACCATCAGAATATACAAGGACTCACTTCCAAAGTGTTAGAGTTTGAACTTTTCCTAGAAACATTCAAGTATGATATTGTATGTATTACAGAGCACTGGTTAAAAGAATACCAGATGTTACTAAGTTTTGAAAATTATCATGTGGCTAGTTGTTTCAACCGAAAGTTTATGATTCACGGTGGTTCCCTTATATTAATAAAAAAATCATTAAAGTCCAGAGAGAGAAAGGATATTGTCTCAATGTCTGTTGAACATAGTATTGAAATGTCTTGTGTTGAGCTGGATAAGCATATTGTAGTGTGCGTATATAGACCCCCAAATAGCCAAAACTATACAACATTTGAGTCTGTCATGGAGGATGTACTTAAACTAGTTTTCAATTCAAATAAATCTTTAATTGTTTGTGGTGATTTTAACGTCAATATCGTCTTTTTAAATCATTTAATTTAACTAATTTGTTCAAAGAACCAACTAGGGTAACAAGTACGTCTGCGACTTGCATTGATAATGTCTTCTGCAGCTGTGATTACTCGGATGAAGCGATTGTAAATTGTATGTCCTCTGATCACAGCGGACAAACCGTCACATTTAACACTAGTTCTACTTTAAGTAAAATACAAATAAATACAAGGCAGATAACGAAAAGTAAAATTGAAAATTACAATAAACGTTTAAATAGTAAATTAATCAATCAAAACATAAATATAAACAATTGTAATAAACAATATTCAACTTTTTTCGCGATTATAAGTAATGAATTCAATAAATATTTCAAACTGAAAACCAAGAACGTTAGCTTTAGATTTAGATTTAGTGACTGGGCAACTATAGGCATTCGTAAAAGTCGGGAACGCTTATTTGAATTATATGAGTTAAAGTCATTTAATAAAAGTGAACAGTTTAGTCGATATGTTAGTAAATTTTCAAAAACTTTTAAAACAGTGTGTCAATTGGCAAAAAAAATATATATTAGAAATAAAATCAAGAGTGCCGAAAATAAGATAAAAACGACTTGGACAATAATAAATAATGAGAATAAAAAATCCAAAGTATGCAATAATGATAACGCACTACAAACGGCACGTGGTCTTATAACAACAAATTCCGAAATAGCTCAAGAATTTGAGACATATTTTGCAAACATACCCTCAACAATAACTAAGAATCTAAATTCTTCTCCCGCACTTTCCGGTGCCATACTTAAATAGTATGTAACTGTATGTCCAGTACCTTTTAAATTTAAATATGTTAGTCCACAGTCAGTCATTAAAGTCTTTAAAGATATAAAAATAAAAGTCACTGAAGACTTGTGGGGTTTATCTTCTAAAGTTTGTAGTGGAATAATTAATACTATAGCACCCCATCTAGCTAATATATTCAATGAGTGCGTTGACCAGGGGACCTTCCCGGCTCTAATGAAATACAGTAAAGGAATACCCCTATTTAAATCTGGAGATTCTAAAGATCCTGGAAATTTCAGACCAGTTTCCGTTCTACCTGTACTTAGTAAGATTTTTGAAAAAATTATGCTTAATCAAATGTTGACACATTTTAATACAAATAAACTTTTCCATAATCAGCAATATGGATTCACCAAAGGGCGCAATACAACTGACGCCGCAGTGACACTTATAAAGCACATCTTTAATGCCTGGGAAGAGTCGCGAGATGCTGTTGGCATATTTTGCGACCTGTCAAAGGCATTTGATTGCGTGGATCATGATACTTTGTTACTAAAATTGGAACATTATGGATTTAAGCTAAACTCGTTGAGGTTAATAAGGTCATATTTGCAAGGTAGAATACAGAAAGTCCAGATAAACGGGGAAAAATCTTCTGGTTCTAGTATTAAAATGGGTGTTCCACAAGGCTCTATCCTAGGTCCGTTCTTGTTTTTAGTATATATTAATGACTTACCGTACATGTGCCAAAATGGATGTGAGATGGTGTTGTTTGCTGATGACACTTCTTTAATTTTTAAATTAGATAGACGTTCACCGAATGTTGACCATGTAAATAGCGCCCTTCTCAAGGTCCATGAGTGGTTTACTGTTAATAACCTAGTGTTGAATGGGCAGAAGACTAAATGCATAAAATTTTCCTTACCAAATGTTAGAAGTGATGATTGTGACATAATATTGAATAATGAGAAGCTCGAATTCGTAGATCAAACTGTATTCTTAGGAATTAAACTAGATTCCTAACTTCAATGGGGACCGCACATTAAGGCTTTAGCAGGACGCTTGAGTTCAGCTGCTTATGCAGTTAGAAAAATTAGACTTCTTACGGATGTTGAAACCGCAAGACTAGTTTATTTTAGCTACTTCCATAACGTCATGTCTTACGGAATATTGCTCTGGGGCTGTGCTGCAGACATAGACTCAGTCTTCATACTGCAGAAAAGAGCAATAAGGGCCATTTATACCCTAAGTAGTCGTGATTCTCTCAGGGAACTCTTTAGAGAAATAAATATCATGACTGTGCCCTGTCAGTATATCTTTGAAAATATCATGTACGTTAGGAAGAATATATCACTACATTCCAAAAGATGTGAACTGCATAATTATAATACTAGATATAAGTCAAAATTAATGAAGCCACAGCTTCGTCTCGCTAAAGTCCATACCTCTTTCGTGGGATATAGTGTTAGGTTTTATAATAAAATTCCAGAAATAATTTTAAACCTCCCAGAAAACAAATTTAAATCAGTTGTTAAGTCGACCCTATGCAAGAAAGCATATTACAAATTAGAGGATTATCTTCTAGATAAAAACATTTGGCATAATGCTAGTTCAGCTCCACAGGCTCACTAGCCTCATGAAAATTATATACTTACATACATTTTTTTTTAAATATATTGTTATTTTATATTTTTCTCTTTTTTATATTGACATTTTTACTAATTATACACGTTTACAATTGGACATGTTTGATTATACACTTTTACAAACTGACATGTATTAAATTAATAAATTAGTTTGTAAAATATGAGAGTGATGTTGGCTCTGATGCTGTCTTTGTAAAATGTAGAAATGCCTACCCATTGCCAGGCAGTCTGAGCTTGTCATGCTCACTCAAATGTCCTGCTGATGGTGGCGTTGTGTGTCGGGTCTTTTTATTCCCTACAACATGGTTGAGTAGAGCGACGCCGATACACACGTCATGCTCGTGAACGGGTGCTGTCAGTTGGGGCTGGTCGGCTCATACATGTTATGGCAATCTAAAGTGGTTATTATTAGTCTAATTGCCTTTGTATGTAATACGTACGTTTCACATCAATCTGCACCATTCTCATATTGTTATTATATCCATACCTAAACCATTGTAAACGAAAGCAAAAAATTTTGTAATTTTTATATTGTTTAAAAGAGTATCTATGGAGTTTCTTGCCGGTTCTTCTCCATAAGACCTACCTTTTGAAACCGTGCAACTAAATTCAATTAAATTCGACAATTCAAAAGCACCTGTATTGGTCTAATTGAAATAAATGATTTGAGTTTGAGTTTGAGTTTGAGCTCAAACGGTAAAGGAAAACATCGTGATTTCCTCACGATGTTTTCCTTTCCTGCATGCTTGAGAGAATTTTCGATAGCATGTGAAGTCTGCCAACCCGCAGTAGGCTAGCGTGGTGGACTATAGCCTAATCTACTAGTGCCCAGCAGTGGGACATTAATGGGTCGATGATGATGATGAAGAGCTGTGGTAGCCTAGTGGTATAACCAGTCGAACCCAATGCACGCACCTGTATGCGTGTGCGTATTTATCACAAGCTTAAACGGTGAAGAAAACTATCGTAAGGAAACCTGCATGCTTCAGAGATTTGTCTCGATAGCATGTGAAGACTGCAAACCTGCAATAGGCTAGCGTGGTTGTCTATAGCTTAATAATCCCTCTCAAAAAATGAGCCCTATGCCCAGCAGTGGGACGTTAATGGGTTGATGATTAATGATTGGTGCGCGGGGCACTAGACCAACTTGTTGTTCTGGTGATCGTAAAGTGCGGCTGCTGAGCAAGAGTTCTTACATTCAATTCCCAGGTCGAACAGTGTAATTGAGTTTTTCTATGAAATTCTCAGTAGCAGCTCGCATTTTGGATACGTCCCCAGTTGACGATAGGCTCACCCCTATTACTTGGGACCTGAAATATACCGGCAAAATGTAGGTATAAATTAGTACGCCTCTGCGTAACCCTTCGGGGACGATAGGCGTGATGGTATGTATGTACACATATAGTTGGCGATTAACAAAAATAAATAGGGTGTCGTTTAAAATAATTTATCATAATATGTAATGGTGACTCCTTCAAAAAGGTCAAGTTTGTATGAAGTAAGCATTATACATACAGGAATGGCCACTATGTGTTCTGTAGTTTCAACCTATTATGGTATATTGCGTGTATGTATGTTTGTTTTCTTTATCTAAATATATATAACTCAAAGGTGACTGACTGACTGACATAGTGATCTATCAACAAACACCCCAAACCACTGGCTACCTAATTAATAATAATACTTCTTAACGCGAAAGCTATATATTAATAATTATCATAATAATTGAATACATTTTAATGATGATCCATCCATTGACATCACAAAACAAATATCTTTTGTTATTTTGATTCGAATTTGATATAAATTCTGTTTTAATATTAAGAATAAAAATATTTTTTTAGGATCACTATGTGGATATAATGTATTGAACAAGAAAATGTAACCCACTATTTTAATTTAAATGCAATCAATCCTGAAATATGTGATCTAACAAACTAGATCTACATTAAAAATTATCCTTTTAATAATAATTTCTTTGTGAACGGTTTTCTGTGTAACATTAAATAAAAAACACTTACCTACACCTGCTACTACACAGCCTGTTTTCCGTTGTATTTTAAGTCGATGTTACATGTAACGTGTAACATCGATAGTGTTTATACACAAAAATACTGGGCAGCTTACAGCTTTGGAACTTACCTGAAACAAAAAATATAATTATGTGCTTATTAAATATTATTAGTATAGAATCACGGAGGGCTTCCTTGCCTGGACCGACCTTGCCCGTGATCAAAATAAATAGTGTTACGATGATATGCGTAAAAACTATTTTTATTTCATGAATATTAATGTCAATCGTCTCTCAACGAAAACAAACACAACAAAACAAGCCAAGATCGCCGTGACATAGTCAAACAAAGTTCTATTGAAGAAACCTCCAACAATGGGCCTTTGTTACATTTTCATAAGTGTTAACCCTTAAATGCTGGGAAGGTCGGTTCGGCCTAAATTAACGGCCAAGGTATTATGTTAAACAAGCAAGCCTGAAGTCACGAACGTAAGGCATTGTTAAACTTGGGATTTTATTAGTTGTGTATTGAGGAGAGGCCATGCCGACGTGTGTCTTGTAACACAACTTGTAGGGTAAAGGTTAATAGGTTACGTTTTGTGGTGGCTAAGATAACAGACGTGGTGTTTGCTGATGATTATGATACGAGGGACATAACTTTAGTCGAAGTGGGTAATTCCTACGGTGGATGGTTTGAACTGGCTTGTATACCTGCCTGCTGAAGACTTAAACTTGCATTTATAACATTGTAGTGCCTTCTATCTCGCTTCTTCTTCTTATCGTGTCAATGGCTAAACAATGTTTGACGACTTGATTGACGCAGTGGCTGAGCGATCGGCTTGTGCGTCACGAGTTGCAGTTTCGATCCCCGCACGGAGCAAATATTTGAACGTTCTACAGGTAGTTGTTCCGGTACTGGGCGTTTGTATATGTGAAAATTTGTGTTTGTAAACGCACCCACGACACAGGATTAAATCCTAGCGTTTAAGCAAAAAACAATGTTTGAGTAATAAGAGGCCCATTCAATGGTGTGAGTCGTGGCCAGACAGAGATCTACCATCTATCTATCTCGCTACATATAAATGACGTACACAGCGACGGAGAACTGTCAACTGTCATCTATCAGCATGACATGACACATCGTACGCACCAATCACAAAGCTCATTCTACAGCTTCGATAGGGAAATATTCAAGTGTAATTAATTAGCATATTATATACAAAAACCCGACATCGACCGTCGGGTTGGAGCCCGCTAGGCATAACACCTTGCTCGGTCGGAGGATCCTCCTTTACCTGTGGAGGGATTAACACCTCTTTCTCTTCATAAAAAGAATTATATTATTATATACATATACATATATATTATTCTTTGACGACCCGTTTAGCTCAGCGGTAGTTACCGCTGCCTGCTGTGCTATGGGTCCCGGGTTCGAATCCCGGTAGGGGCAAATGTTTGTGTGATGGGCATTAACATTTGTATCTGAGTCATGGATGTATCTATGTATAATATGTATGTATTTACAAAAAAAAGTACATATGTAGTATATCAACCATCTAGTATCCGTAACACAAGCCTCGTTGCTTCCTATGGAACTAAATGGCGCTGTGTAATAATGTCCGGAAATATTTTACCCATAGTACAAGCTCTACTTAGTTTGGGACTAGATGGTGCTGTGTAAAATGTCCCTGAATATTTATTTATTTATTGATATATCTGGATATTATGACACAGCGCCATCTAATGTTATGCTAAGTAACAAACCTTGTGTTACGGATACTCGATGGTCGATACACTACATATATATATTTACAATACATAACAATCTATGTCCATGTTGAAAGGTAAGGGTAAACAGAGGTGAAGTACTAAATTACTTATTTAGTTTTTCACCTCTGTTACTTCGTAACTAAGTAGCTTGTATAATTTTAGGTATCATAGAAAATCATGCAGATGACACTATTGACTTTGACTTGGATAAGTTAGGCTTTCAAGACAATTCATGTGCCTTTGTCTTGTGTTGTTGAAAAAAAAGTTGTCCTACAATCTCTATATTAAAATGATCTAGCGTTAATTTAGTTAATCCTACTAATATTGTACATGTGAAAGTTTGTAAGTATGGATGTATGGATGGATGTTTGTTACTCTTTCACGCAAAAACCGCTTAACAGATTTGAATGAAATTTAGCATGCATATAGTTTATTATCTGGATTAACACATACTTTTTAAAGCCGCGGGAGGCAGCTTGTAATAATAACCATCCAAATAAGTATCAATGTATTTATATTTGGTAGTATTAAAACCTTTAAAAAAATTGATAATATTATAATTATAAATCTATTCTATGCGTTCCCAAGGACAAAAATAAATTAATAATCTGAATCTGATACGTACTATTAAACCTCTTTGGTATACTAAATAATTTTAATTTTAATAGTGATGTGCATATCTTTTTTGACATTTATGCGAATGTTGTAGGTACATACATTGAAATAAAATTACCTTCTTACGGAGTTCATCAAAGTATTATTTTTACGGACGGCCGATTGGGCCTGAAGGTTCTAGAGTGGCGACCAGTTACTGAAAGACGCAGTGTGGGCAGGCCCCCGGCAAGGTGAACTGACGACTTGGTAAAGGTCGCTGGAATCCATTGGATGCGGGTGGCATATGACCGGTCGTCGTGGCGATCCTTGGGGGAGACCTATGTCCAGCAGTGGACGTCTTACGGTTCAAATGATGATGATGATGATTATTTTAATCCCGACGTTTCGGATCCCATTTTATTTCAATAGTACGTATATTAATACTTTGTTTCAGTTACTTTTTTTATTAATTAAATTTTAAAAATGAGCAATGTAGATCATATTGTTACAGCGAACGGAAAGACATCAAAGAAAATATATTTATCTTTTCCTGTTTGATTATTGTTTCATTATACACATTGATTTAGCGTAAACCTGTTGTTTGTACATTTTTAACCGAGTTTAAAAAGGAGGAGATTCTCAATTCGGATTTGCCTATTTCTTTTGATAAATTTGGGGTTAGTTAGGGTTGGACCGACGATTTGGAGAAGGCGGCGCAGGTACGTGGCAGTGGAAGAATGCGAGCTGTCCAAGACCGTGATAGTTTGGTTTTCGTGCTCTTTACCTCCCCTAAAGAGCACGAAAACCAAACTATCACCTACTGAAAGTCTACTGATTCAAAGAAAGTATTTTTTTTCCCCATATATACATAGTGTATTTATAAAATAGAAGGGTTTGGTCGCGTCCTTCATACCTACTTGGCGTTTCACTTCAAGGTCGTGTAGTCGTCGTCTCTATATTATAATACGCGTGTATTATACTTATATTCACTGTAAACATACCGTACCAATATAACACAATTAACATTTAAATACACGACGCAACTTTCCACACACTATTAAAGCAATAATAATTCATTAGAACATGTTACCCGAATGCTCGCATCATTATGTGGGTTACATAATATATATATTGAACCTTTGGTCCCTTATATGTACAGGAAGATAGCTGATATAGTCTTTACTACATTTGAATTTAATTACAAAATATTTTGCATTTAAGAATATAATATCTCCTAAATAGTAGATGTGTTTGCCAAGACTTTACGTGTCCTTAACGGTAAAAGAATTGGGTTCCATTTTTTAAACTTAAAAACTTGGAATTTGCTCTCTTTTTAGACATTATTATAAACATTTTGTTTATGGTGTATTTAGAAAACAACAAAAAAAATCAATCACCACTTATGTACGACACTCAAAGGTTTAAGTAACTAGGTTACTTAAATTTACATTTAAAATTTAACGTGCCCTTTGAGTGTCAGGGTATCAATATGAGAGTTGAGTACGGATATTACTTACGCTCCCAACGCCAACAAGGTATCATTAGGCGAATATCAATTTCGAGGTAATAATATTACCTTTAGTACATACATTTACATATAGATACGTATATTGGGTGAAGAAGATATTAATTCGCGGTTAAGTGAATTTTCGCAAACGATTTGATATGTCAAATATTTGAAAATAAAAGTTCGCTACCTCTACAATAAGGGATCACAATATATTTAATATAATATACCTATAATCAATACTCCTATAATCTTAAACAAAACAGGTCAAGTATAATCGTCCATTCACACAGATTTTTCATAGTTTGCAAAGAAATATTCGACCATTCATCGTACAAAATAAAATTTCAGGAAAGCAAAAACGATTAGTTACATGATAATTTCTGCGTTAACTTTTTAAATTAATAGTCTGTATAAAAAAATAAAAGGAATCGGTAATTTTATATTGGTAATATTCAATTTACAGAAATGTCATTACAGATTAAGTATATATATAGAAAAATTCTTCATTAATATTCAGGGGTCCCAGCGAATTCACAAATCGCTTCTATCCATGTGCCCTAATTTTTCCTATTGATCTATCCGCCCCTCCATATAGTAGTTCATTCTCAGTAATCCGAATACAAACAAATCAAAAAAGAATCCGATTTTTCCCTTCAGAATCGATTTATATCGAGTATTCGGCAATATCTATTCGTGTTAAACGACTTGTATTATGAAATCTTTCTTGTATCCATAAATATGTAGTAGAATGACAATACGAATATAATGACATAACGAATAAAAACCAATGAGGCAGAGCTTCCAAATCTAATCCGATTAGTGACTTTTATTGCGATTTCGAGTGTTAAATAAAAAATATTTTCGCCTCAAGAGGCTGGAGACTGTATTCTAATTACGGAAAATATTACAAAATCAAACATTATTATTGCTTGGATTAATAAAGTTGATAATAATAAAGCCAATATGCACCTTTCAATACAATTGACTTAGATAAATCTATGAAAATTGTATTTAATAAATTGAATGATATATCAATTTATTAAATACAATTTTCATAGATTTATCTAAGTCAATTGTATTGAAAGGTGCATATTGGCTTTATTATTATTATTTAATAAATTAAATTAGCTTAGTTGCAACACATAAAAAATATTATATAAATACATTAGATTTATCATTTATACCATTGTTTTTAGATTTTATCTGGGGCCCAATTTCCACAGGCCTCTTAATTCTCTTTGTCACTTAATACTGGTCTTACGAGTTTTGGGCGCTGTTTTACGACTGTAATACTAGTAATAATAGTGATTTCGGTAAAGATTCCCAGTTTTTATTGTGTTTGTTTTGTGAGTCGTCGGCCGTTTCATCGAAATCCGATTCTATTTTCGTGATGTTCGAAAAAAACAAGTGAATCAGCTTATGTTTAGTGTTCGAATTAGGAGATTGGTATTTTAATATTCATTGGGGTATCTTTTATTTTCTCTGTTTGAATCGAGAATATTGGCTTTTATTTCGTTTAATGATATTAACTATCACTGTAAGGCTTTATCTTCGAAGCGTGACAAAGGCCTAGAAGACCTACACCCACAGTTCACCAGATTTTCTTAGACATTAATGAAGAAACTATTGCCATTAACCGAGCATGTGTAGGGCCTAGGCAATGCTAGGTTTCTAAGACTGTAATTTCTAAAATAAAAAGATCTTACCGAATTTAGCGTTTACAAATGAATATACTTTGAGAATCCAACCGATTTGATCGTTTACGACCAATAACTTCAAAGCTTGAATAAAAATACGTGAATAATCATACTTAGTTTTATCTCGGTCTATATATTGCAGTTCAAGAAAAGGATGGTTAGGTTTTCAAAAACATTAAGAAAGAACAACTTCACAGACGATAGCGCACGTGAGATTTACTTTTTCAATCACTTTACACCACTCCATATTGTTTCACCCAGACTACAAAGAAACTCTAAAATCCAGACTAAATTAATTCATTTACATGCTGCTTGTATAAATTCGGAGAACAAAAGAGGTTGATTTAAGTGAAGATTATTTTGTGGGGAGATCTTCTTTAGACTGTGTGAATATTGCTCAAAACTTACATTGTATCAAAATATATAAGATCTTACATTAAAAATATAACATATTTTAAATGGTAGACTCACCTATATAATAAACAAATTCAATATTATTGATAGAGCAAAAAATTAAACGTATGATATTACCAAGCATTGAAGGTCAAAAGAATTATTTGTAGTATTTTCTAAAGCTTTTGATTCCATTCATCACAATAAGCTTATATATGGCTTATGTTTTAGTGCCTGCCTAAGAAACAAGTTATGAATAGAGTTCCATCCACGAGATTTTGTATTAATATGGGTATTCCCCAGGGTTCTATTCTTGGCCCATTTGTATTCTAAGCATAAATTAATTACTCTCTTTGTATAATTTTAGAGTTGCTTAGTGCCCAATGTTTACTGATTCTTCTTCTTCCGGAAGATAGGTGTCCAAAAATATCAACAATTATACTAGGAAGTGGTGAAGGGCAAAAATTTAGGGGCTACTTTTATTGTTGATATTAAAAAAAGTGAAGTGAATTTGACTCACTTTAAACAAATTATAATTCAACTTTGACTTTTTAATTTAACTCACATTAGAAGTTACCTCGCTTGGTTTGTCTGGCTATTGGCAACCAAACGTGTATGTTCGACAGATTAAAATGAGCAAATATCATAATTGATTATGTTACCGTAAATTCTCTCAAGCCGTTATCGGAGTATGAAAACTATGTACTGTTTAAATTAAAGCATTCCAAATTTAAAATCGTTTTCCAGTCAGCAGCTGAACTTTTGTTCCCCACTATCTTAATCACCAAAAAAACTTAGTACGAAAATTTAGCTTGAAATTCTTAAACAACTCACCCATTGTTCCTAACAATGGATCCGTTGCTATCTGATCTGCAAAGGATACTTCATTATCTCGCAAACACAAACAAAGGGGATGAACTGTTGGATAGCAGAAATAATGAGCCGATAGTGGTGGAGAATTTCAAGCGGGCGTCACGATGTGACGGTAGCCTTGAGCCAAATGTAGTGAAAGCTAAGCTATGAGCTGCGTATTGGAGTTTAGAATCTTGAAGTTTGATAATATTTAAGGTTTAACTGGTTTATAGTGTTATTAGGTGTGAAGCTGCGTAGGGCGGCAAGGAAGCGACACCACCTTACGTTCGTTACATTCCATGTAAAAAAATTTGAACAAGCTAATCATTATTTTAATTACTCATTGGAAAGAAGTCCATAGTTGTTCGTTGATTAATTATTCAGTTCCTAAAATATCGTAAAAAGAAAAGTACTTAAAGAATTTAGGCTGAATATAGACATAAAAATAAGTCATATAACATTTAACGGAAGGCGGCGTGTTTTCCGTTAAATTTTACGCAAATAAATTAATTTAAGCCAATAATAGAAAGTTTCACCGGAAGCTTGTTTGGATAATTTCTCTATTTTCGTGCTACAAACAATAGTAAGATATCCTAAAGAAATCACACAAATTTGATTGAGGAGTTTATTCTGTTGTTCAGATTTTGTGCGATTGTACGGAACCCAGAGGCACGGACATATCGCGATACGGACACGGATATACAAATATACTAGACTATCCCGATTGGCTTTTGAAGACTAAGACGAAGTTTGTGGAACAAGTGAAGGAAAAAATATATTTTTCAGGTCATATCAAGAGGTAAACGGACGGAGGTGTTTCCTAAACTCTATCCTAGATTAATTAAATAACATATGTAATAATCAAATTTATGCACAACGTACAACACCGCATCCATAGGTCTAGCAGTCTTAGATTTAGAATCGATTGAATCTATGATGGGTTCCTCGCAGGTTATTGAGTTGAGGCTGGCATTAGCTAGCCTCTACACTCAACCTAAATTACTCCCGTCGTAGAGGTAGGAGACTTAGATGTAGTACATCTAAGTTTAGCGTCAAACATAACCTCAAAATCACGTCAACCAACATGAACTTTAACAAGTTCAAGCCCACAGCCGCATCAGGAAACAAGTTAATTTCAATATAATTACATCTAAACTAAAATTTATACGGCCGTTCCTCATAAACTTGTGTTCAACGCAAGTGGCACTGAATTCTCCTCGTCATGGAGAACTTTTGAGTGAGTTACGATCTTCAAGGTATCGTATAATTAAACGCTAAGTTTGGGATTAAAATGTTTTGAAACGGAAGAAACAATGTTTAATTATACAAAATCAGGGTATTCGTGTTTTGATTCTTGTTCTAATTAATTAATTTGAGTTTGATAGCTCGATTCTCATTTAAGTCGAAAGATGTTGATGTCAAAAACCCTTTTCATTTTCCAAGAATTCTTATATTTCACTTCGTAGCTTCAGGTATAAATTACTGTACTTGCTGAGTCTGTAGCTATAAGTAACATATGTATATATTTATATCACGCCTTTTTATATTTACTAACATTAATAAAAAATATCGAAATGTGTATAAAAATTGCGAAAATATATATTGCGAAAAATATAAGCGGGCTGATTTCCGAAATGATTAAATAAAAAAATATTTACGGTTTTAATGCTCTGCAGCCTTCCAATTCTTTATTTTCAAGTTGTGGAAAATGGTTTGAGTTATATAATAGATTTAGTTTAAGGCATTTTATTAAGTTTGATTCGGTAATTTTGTGCTTATTAAATAAAATATGAAAGTACAAATCTGTAACTGATGTCAGGAACATTAGGCAAATTTATGAAATGCAAATGAAAATGTCACATTGGTTTGCCTTCGAATATAATAAAACCTAAAGTGTCACATTATTCAACACAAAAATGCACATAATGCCGCTATTGGCACAACTCTATCGCAGAAACGTGCCATCCTTTCTGTTCAATACCGACTTATCCCGCCAACAGTGTCCATTTGGCAACAACGATGTCATTACCGGCACTCACAGATGTCATTTTAGTCACGCCCCAAAAAAGTTTAATTAGGAATAGAAATTCCGTACGCAATACTTTGCTGTATCGGAATGTTATCGTTTGAGGGATCCGAATAATTTTCCTGTTACGAATTCATGGTAGATTAAATTCCGTATTTCTATTTATGTAAATACCAAATTCGCTTGCTGATGGTCAGTTGAAGTAGGTACGGTAATGAGTTTTGGCGATTCTGATTTTAAACGTAAAATTTGATGTTTCGTTTTAATAGCATTCAATAAAAGTAAAATGATGAGTATTTATTTTTTAATATAAAAATTACATAATATAGTCAGAATATGAAAGTACGTACTATGTATCTTTTCGAAATTCATATAGACCAATTTTAGTAACATAGCCGACTTATGATTCATCATCATCACTTAACTTACGAGAAATATTAATTAAGTAGCGTACTTAATTAATATTTCTCTGTAAGTCTTTCTTCTTTCGTCTAACACGTTAATTTTTTTTTATATTTTTGATATTAAATATATTCTACTTCTAGTAGTGTTTGAAATTGCTTTCATAGTAACAGGAAAGCGTGTCACGAAACCTGCTAACCCCGATGAACCGGGGCGATGTGTCACTGCGCCCACTATGATTCTACTCCGGGGCCATGTTTGCATTGTATGACACATTCTTAGGGACATAGGAGTAAAGGGGTTGAAAACATATTGCTTTAAAATTATTGTGCTTTTCAATAGAATGTATGTAGGTTTCATATTATGCTACAGTAATCAGTAAGAAGGAACTTGAACATTACATTTTTAGATTCCATTTTTCATTAATTTTTTTAATTAACATTATTTTATGATATGATCAGTTTTGAGTTTTCATCATCATCATCATCATCGCGTCAGCTGGAGGACGTCCATTGCTGGACATAAGCATTGAGTTTACATACTGACTTTAAAATAATAAAAACTTGATGCAATTATCTTATCACGCATTCAATTTATTTAGACCAAAAAGAACATAATAACTGTCTTTCAAATGAATACGAGTTTTCTAAATGAAATAGGTAACCTCTTCATTTATTTCTAAAACTATTTACACATTATTTCGCTCAAGTGCTCGAGTTAAATAAACTGTATACAATAAACGTTGTATAAATACACTACAGAACACATCATCCCTTCCGGCCCTATGTCAACTACGACCATTGTGCCGCTTTGGCAGTATTATTCAAGTCCTGCCACCACCTTATTACCGTCCTACACAAATCCTGTAACTAACAACAAATCGTTTTAGGTACAGTTGGCATAAAATATGCAGGCAGCTAGTATATGCAGCTACATAGCTTTTAAATATCCCAACTGATCTATAAGTGAAAAATTATGCCTGACACTTCAGGAAATACTCACATGATCTAGAATTTTTATACTGTACATACATACATACATACATATATATCATCACGCCTGTCGTCCCCGTAAGGTAAGGCAGAGGTATACTAATGTACACCCACGTTTCGCCGGTATGTTTTAGGTCCCATGTAATAGGGGGTGAACCTATTGCCATTAACCGGGCACAAATCCAAACTCCGAGCTGCTACTGAAAATTTCATAGAAAAGCTCAATAAAACTTTGCTTCTTCTTATCGTGTCAATGGCCTAAACAACGTCTGAATAATAAGAGGCCACTTCAATAGCGTTAGGCGTGGCCAGACAGAGATCGAGAACAACGAGATACTGTAATGAAGATATTTTTCTAAATACATGTGTGTGTAAATAAATAACGTTTTACGTATGGATAAAGGAATAATCTAATAAGAAACTATATTGCTTCTTCTTCTTTCAAGCCATTAACCAACTATGTTAAAACTATGTTGAATGAACATCAATTTTAGCGGAACGGTATACAGCACTGTGATCACTGCACTAAACCGATGTCTCCTGACAACTGAGACCGTGTGCATATTGGGCTTTCTGAAGCACGGAGGGTCTCAATATTTTACGACTCATATCACCCATCCATAGTCTGACCTCGGCAAGGGCAGCCTCACCAAATACCGTGGTTAATACTCAAGCGGAAATTCAAAACTAACGACAGCTGACTTAAGAACAATCTTAATCCAGTTCAGGACTGCAACTGCTTCGGTTTCCATTAAAATTTATACAAGCTTAGCGAGTTTACCGTTGAATTGACAAACGGAATCCTTTGAGGCAGAACCCAGTTCTACAACCGTATAAATATAGGGCCTACAAATGTTTGTTCTTAATTTGAATAGATTCTGTGTGTGATTTCTATGTGCTATTGCTTTGGGAATACCGTTCTATGATTCCGTGTTCGGATACATTTACATATTTTGTTTTATCGGCTCTGACGTCACCGTGGAATTGTTATGGAAGGATGTTTACTAGCAAAATAGAGCTGTAACTTAATTGCTGGTGTGGCTAAACAATACAGGTTAGATATTTTCACTCGACCAAATATTTGTTTGGAGATGTGTACCTATTATGTGTGGTGGTTTTTGTATCGAATTAAGATATAGGTGCTTTACGTTTATAAAAACGCCCATACTAAAGGAAACAATCTTTGGAATGGATGGTAAAGAGGATTTGACAAAATATTTTATCTGGGTTTTACAATTGCTATTTTCAATTTTATTTTTAGGAATGATTCGCATTAAACTGTATCATTCTCTTATTCATATTATATGAAATCTAGGTAAAGAAACGAATTAATTATTATAATATTTATTTGTTCAAAAGAGTACTTATACGTGATGATTCTTGGCGGTTTTACTCTATAAGACCTGCTTTTTGAAATCGCGCAAAAAGTTTTGACTGTTAAAAAGTACCTGTAGGAAAAATTGGTCTAATAATATAATATTACTGTGATGTAATTTTGTGTGTATATTTGTTATAAATTATTTTACGTAATTATTCCAGATTTTTATCATCTCAAAACACGTCTGTATATTTGAGTACAATCTAGGATACTTTATAACCACCCCAACTTTTTAATTATGAGAGTACCCGTCGTATTATGACAAAATAAGGTCCATTTTGCTATGACACATTTTCGTAGCAACCGGGCGGCCGTACAATATGTGGCTACATATATATTATGTATACATAACTATGTATCAAAATATGACATACATGTGACGTCAGCCTTTCAGTCCCCGTGTCAAGCCCATCTATTGTGCTTGTCATTTTGGCAACGCTGTTTAGTCATTAAAGTGATACTCAAAACCGTTGCTAAATCACTGTCTTACTTACCAACATAATAACAAAACAAAGGTTTTAAGGAAAATGTATGAAAATAATGTGGTTGTCAATGAAAGAAGAGGACTTTTTTTCAAAAAGGTATATTAGGCCCGTACTATATCTTGTTAATGTTATTATTTTTAGGTTGTGTGAGAAAGATAGCGCTATTTAATCTATACAGTATTCTTGTCCGATATAGCCTAATTGTATTCGTGTTATGATGATAGTATCGACTACTACAGATGCAGTGTTCAGGGGTTTTCTACCTACATAAATAATGTACTTTCATACATTCACGCGAACACCAGACAATGAAAAAAGCACTTTACAGCATAAAGTCACGGGCAGACTGAGTATACAGCATAAAGGATACAAAAGTTCAGTATTCAATAATATCAGTATACCGCGACTTTATCAGCAACAAAAAAAATTGTGAAAGAAATAACTACAAGAATTGTAGCGAATTAGCGTGGCAGACCGCCACGCTAATTTTTGTAGAGCTGTGAGAGCTCTGAAATACATACATTTTATGTTTTCCAGCAGTGGGACAATAATTGGGATGATGACACAGATTTATGTATACAATACATATTATTATGTTCAGATATCATCAACAATTTTATTTGGTATAAAATAAAGTACATTAATAATAGTACAAACTATTATTGTCCCCAATACATTGAGGGAGAGCAATATTACTGTAAACACATCCCTATGTCAAAACACCACACACACAGGATCAAACTTCATATTTCGTGTACGTGTCGATGTAGGACATTTCCTGTTTAATCACCCAGGGCTGTCCGTCCGTCCCCACGTCTATATAGCGCGTACGCCCGTACAAACGGAACTGTGTCAGCCTTCGCTATTGTTTCCTTTTCATTGTCACGCTGTCACCCGACTATTGGATTGATGCTCGTTCTATCAGCGCAATAATTGTACTGCCATTTTGTTGTTTTTTTTGGTTTTGTGGTTGAACATTTTCTAGTAAATCTCTCGACACATAGGTATCAACATTTTAGCAAATAGTATCTGAGAAATTATTTTTATTGAACATAAATATTATCTATGCTCACACTGTTTAGGTGTCTTAAAATAGGGAGTTACCAAACTGACAACAAACGGAATTGCCATCTTGTCAGAATAGCCACTCCCCCAACGACCTCTGGTAAACTCACTTACTCGTTCTGCAAGTGAGTAGGTTAGTCACAACTATTTTTGTTTCACTGCAGTCTTCTGTAAGGCGCAGGTACTTCGTTAGTCCCTAGAGGAATCTCACTATGTAGGGCCTCTCAAGAAACATTGACAAGTATCAAATAAATAACTCAAAGTAGAATGTTTTATTTCAATTAGCCGAGCCGAAGATCGAGCTCTGTGGCGTTCACTAGGGGAAGCCTACGTCCAGTAGTAGACGAATATGTGCTGATGATGATGATTTAAATTAGACTAATATTACAGACACTTTTGAATTATCAAACACGGTTGCGAGAAGTACGAGAAGGTTTTATGGAGAAGAGCCGGCAAGGAACTTGTCTATGGCAAGATACGTTTTTATAATGAATGAAAACATATTTTTATGATCAAATAATATTCTGACATAACTTTAGTGCTGCCCTTTCTCTTTGCAGACCAGTGAAAGAGACAGCACTATATTTGAGCTCTTCATAAACTTGAGGAGCGTTATTGTATTAGTTGGTAATTCAGATGATAGAGCCTAATTTCTCTTTATGAAAGATCTCGTATCAAGCACATGGTAGGATTTGTAATGAATCTATTTCATGATCGATTGTGATTGAGGTTCATAGACAGAGATGGAATCAAATCAAATCAAATCAAATCAAATCAAAAGGTTTTTATTTCATATGAACTTTTTCAAGCATTTATAAAACGTTATGACTCTAGTTGCACGGTTCCAAGAAGTTGATCTCATGGAGAAGAACCGGCAAGAAACTCCATAGACACTCTTTTAAAAAGAAGGTATTGTTACATTATTTTGGTAATAATTATGCGAGGTCAATGTAAAAAATTCATGTCTTGAGATGTCAATGGTCAAAGATATAAAAAAAAAGTGATATGGTAAGTATAATTCTCTAGACTGAACAATACACTGAACTCACATTTACAAAATTATAACAATTGAATAGGGGCGTGAAATACGCCATAATAAAATGCTACAAGCTATGTCTTTAAAAAGACAACGTTTTTGTAATAGAAACAACCTCACGGTACCAGGGAGGCCACATGCACAACAGTATCTACATCCACACATTCCTATCGTCAACATAGTCCTTGATTTTATAATAGGCTTTCTTGACAAGAACAGATTTCACATGATTTTTAAATTTCTTGCCGGTGAGATCGGTGACACATTTAGGTAGTTTATTATAAAAGCGTATACAATTCCCTAGAAATGATTTATTAGTTTTTGTAAGTCTATATTTAGGCACTACTAATTTATGTTTATTCCTAGTATTAATGTTATGATAGTCACTATTGATGTTAAACTGTAGATGGTTTTTCCGGACGTACATAATATTTTCAAGTATATATAGTGACGGAAGTGTGAGTATATTAATATTTTTAAAGACTTCTCTTAAGGATTCGCGGGGGCCCATGTCGTAGATTGCGCGGATGGCCCTTTTCTGTAAGATAAAAATAGAATCCACGTCCGCAGCTGAACCCCACAGAAGGATGCCATATGACATGATGCTGTGAAAGTATGCGAAGTATACCAATCTAGCTGTAGGTATGTCAGTGACTTGTTTAATTTTTCTTACTGCATAGGCAGCAGAACTTAACCTACTAGAAAGAGCTGAGATATGAGGCCCCCACTGTAATTTGTAATCCACTGTAATACCAAGGAATATAGTTTCGTTAACTAACTCGAGTTTGCTGCCTTCGAGCATTAAATTAGTTACGCCTTGAGGAACGTTCGGTAACGCGAATCTTAAACATTTTGTTTTACTAGCATTTAGAAGTAAGTTATTCGCATCAAACCATTTAGATAGCGTTGCTAGGCTCTTATTAACATCTAGAAGTACGCGATCTTTCCTATTGATTTTAAAGATTAGTGAGGTGTCGTCAGCAAACAATACAATATTAGACAAATCTGACATCATGTAGGGAAGATCATTTATGTACGCCAGAAAGAGAAAAGGACCTAAAATTGAACCTTGGGGAACACCCATTTTAACAATAGACCCTAAGGAAGTGACTCCGTCTATACTAACTTTCTGACGTCTTTCTGAAAGGTAGGAAGAGACAAGCTCTAGAGAAAGCCCTCGTACTCCGTAGTAGCTGAGTTTACGGACAAGCGTGTTGTGATCAACGCAATCGAAAGCTTTAGAAAGATCACAGAAGATACCTATAGCATCCTGCGATCCCTCCCAAGCATCTAAAATGTGAGAGACTAACTTCGTGCCTGCATCAGACGTCGATCTACCTTTGGTGAAGCCGTACTGTCTGTCATGCAAAATATTATATTTCTGAAAATGTGCTACCATTTGCTCGAGCATCAGTTTCTCAAAGATTTTACTTAACGTTGGAAGAACAGAAATCGGCCTATAGTTTGAGGGATTCATCTTGCAACCTGATTTAAAAATTGGAATAACTTTACTTTCTTTCATTAAATCAGGGAAGGTTCCCGACTTGACGCTAACATTAAATATATTTGCAAGTATTGGAGCAATATTGTCTATGATTGAATTAATTACTTTAACAGATATGCCCCATAGGTCTTCCGTTTTTTTCATATTTATACTTTTAAATGCTTTTTTTACCATATGAGCTGAAACTTGAAAGAAATCAAAATTTGGTATATCTCTAGCAACAAATTGTTTCACTAGAGATTCAGCTAATACAGACGACGAGTGCAATGACTTTGTCACCTCGATGGGAATACTGGTAAAATATTGTTCGAGCGAATTTACGACTTCAATTTTATCTGAGACTACTTTATTGTTTATTTTAAGAATCAGATCGGAGCCCTGTTTTTTCCCCCTTCCAGTCTCCGTGTTAATGATATTCCACACAGCTTTAATTTTATTATCAGATTTATTAATTTTATTACTAATCAGTTTTGATTTAGCTAGCGTACATACTTTTTTAAAGCATTTAGAATATTTCCGAACATAATTATGAAAATTGGGGTCGGAGGTCAATGACTTATCATAATATAGCTTATAAAGCACATCTCTACTTTTCCTAATACCTGTAGTGGCCCATTGATTAAATTTAGTTTTATTGCGTAATGGAGCCTTTATTATGGGGCATGATTTATTAAATGCTTCACATATTATATGGAATAATTTACAGTACATTTTATCGGGGGTATTCAATGTGAATTTTGTGTTGAGTAATTTAATTTTAATAGCATTTTGCAGAGAGTCTAATTTATTTTCCGTTAAAGGTCTAACTGATATAGTTTTACTCAGCCGCGTATTTTTAACATTTTCTACCGAAATTAACTGTCCCATATGGTCCGACCTAACACCGCTAACTAAAGAAGAGCCTTGGACTGCGCAATTCACAAAAATATTATCAATACAAGTGCGAGTAGTGGGGGTAATTCTAGTGGGTTTATCAAAAATATGCTTTAAATTAAAAGAATTAAATAAAGCAAGAAATTTGCTTACTTCCGGCGATTCAATTATAATATCAATATTAAAATCCCCACAAACAACAATATGTTTCTTACATTTAAAAACTTTTCTGAAAACTTCTTCCATTACTAACAAGAATGTAGCAAAGTTTGATGCCGGCGGTCTATACACACATATAATAATATAGTTACCTACTTCTGCACATGCTACCTCACAAAGGCGATCAACAGAGCAAGAGGTGATGTCCTTCCGTTCTTTAAACTTAAAATTATTCTTACAAAGTATTAGAGTTCCACCACCCATGGCTGAAAGTCTATTGTATGCACTGGCCACCGTGAAGTCATTTACATTAAATTGCATGGTATCTGGTTTCAACCAGGTTTCACAAAAACACAATATATCTATAGAATATTTATCCACTAAAAGTTCAATATCTAATATTTTGCCAGAGAAGCGATTTATGTTCTGGTGATATAATAAAATATGGTTCTGCCTCTCTATTGTCGGTTGTAAAAGTTTAAACAATTTATCTCAGTATCAGTAGAATAACTAGTTGATACTGATTCGTCAGTAACTAACCTAGTCTTTGGTATGGGTACTATCACAGATTGAATATTGTATGCAATTAAAGATGCTACTAAGTGTTTGCATCTTTTGGGAAGAAACATATCTTCACCAGTCAATTTAAAACCACTAACAAATCTATTTGTGTCGAAAAACAGTAGTCTATCCTCATGGCGACACGTTAACAAATGATAAACACTGTTTAATCTAGAAATGTAGCTATTCGGTAAGTCAGATAGCATGTCTGAATAAGGCAAGGCACATAGCATTATTTTTCCTACATTTAATCCTAATAAGGTGGTGATACCATTTACAATGTCTCCTCTCTTAACTCCAATGCTATTTCCTAACAATAACACAATACATGTTTGGTCACACATTTTTGTGTTCACAATTTTATCAATGATTTGATTAAAATTTAAATTATGGTAACAATGGTTTGTTACACTACAAGTTATATGGTTATGGATGAGAGATCCCAAACCTACACCTATTTTATCAGAGAAGACAAAACATTTGCTATAAGACTTGATGCCATCACAATTTATTACATGTTGAGTAGATGCGGACAAAGTACTACAATTAGATCCATGCTCGAGCTCAGGAGGTGGGGCAGAGTCACCACAGTTACAAGAAAAGTTATTGGATAGGGATTCCATCCTCTCAGCATTATATTTAACAATGTCCATCAGCTCACTGGCCTCCAGCATGCGCTCACTAAGTTGGTTTTGTGAGTGTTCATACTTAGTAAAAATTTCCTGCAACATACTTTCCTTACATATTAATTCTCTCTGTAACAACTGAGTATCAGAGTTATAACTAGCTCGACAATCCTCTAAATCTATAATACATTTATTCAACTGGCTAACTAAGTTTATACGCTCCTTATGTAGTCCTATGTTAATTTTGTGGAGGCAAGCTTTTTTGTTAGCTACTCGATATCTTTTAATAATTTTATTAATTTTAATATACTTTTTAAGTTTGTTATGACTTAACAGTAATGGCCTATGAATAATGGTATCATCACCAGTTAAATCAATAGTTGGTACAGCCGTTGAGCACATAGAAGTAGAAGACATACCAACAACCAACTTATCGTACAGCGTCTGGGTGGTAGAAGACTGTTCACAGGCTCGTTCTGATTCAATCTGAGCAATATTGGTGTAAGCCGCACTCAATTCTTGTTCAAGCACAGATATGCGTTTAAGAGCTAGATCATGAGTGTCACTACATTGTTGGAAAGTTGACATAATTTGGTTTAGTTGATTGTGTTGGTCAAGTAGGTCCATGTGTTCTATGTGCAGCTCAGCTAACTCATTTTTGAGAAAATAATAAAATGGTGGACATGTCAATGTTTTCAAGTTATACTGGGCACCCTATTGGACACAGGTAACTGATATATTTGCGTTATTTATTTGAGTGTAATTTTATAGGAGCTGTGGTAGCCGAGCGGTGTGACCAGTGGACTGAGATGTCAGAGGCCTCGAGTTCGAACCCAAGGCACGCACTACTGAATTTTCGGAAGTTATGTGCGTATTTATCACATGCTCAAACGGTGAAGGAAAACATCGTGAGGAAACCTGCATGCTTGAGAGAATTCTCGATGGCATGTGAAATCTGCCAACCCGCAGTAGGCTAGTGTGGTAGACTATAGCCTAATCCCTCTTAATTGAGAGGAGACCCGTGCCCAGCAGTGGGACATTTATGGGTTGATGATGAAGAAGTTTATAAGTAGGGTACACCCTATTGCCCTATTGAAAGATTACAAAACGTTATTCAAAATATCGCTTTGTAATCATTCTTATCTATGGCGGCCGTATTTATGCTCAGTCCCACATTTTATCTGCCCACCTTATATAACTTTGAAACGAATTATATAAAAATGTAATTTATTCACGCCCGAATTATCGTAGGCTTTCCGTACATTTTGTTTCAAAACGTTGTCTATACCAAACTTAAAATTGCAACTTGGCTAGGGAGAGGCAGTTACCATAATGAAACCATGATGATACGTAACCCAATCCGCCGGACGATAATCGCCAACAGGCCAAGAAGGAGCTGGTTTTATTAAGCCGCTCCCGATTCACTCCGCGATAATTAACCGCGACTGTCCGGACGTCCGGGGGGGAAAACCCGTGGGTCATTAATGCAGACGTGTCCGGGGTATATGGTGACAAATCTAATTCTCGCGTACAACCCTACCCGCGTCAGTGTTTCCGTGCGACATGATCGTTCAATCCCCGTCTTTATTACGTCACCAACATGTCCGCTGCGTGTACGTTGTATGGACGTCTGATTTTTGTTAATGAGTTTTTGGTCTTACATTTTAACGGTTGATTAATATATTATTCGAAAATTTTATGTAGTAATTAGGTCATGACATGATTATTTACAAAGTATTAATGTTTCCCTTATTTATTTGTTTATTGCTATTGTAGGTATATTTTTCACCATCACATTTAGCTCTGTTAATGACCATGACCTTTCAATCCTTTCATGAGTAATCCTTTTGAAAAGATTTTAGCTGATCTAGCCGATCTTGGCTGTGGTGGTTTTCGCCTACAACCTTTTTCTCTATTTTCTAATATAATAATAAATATAATTCCACGCAAGCACAGAAAAACAGTAAGAACGACCATTAATGTATCATTACAATTCCGTTAATTTCCAAAATAAATAATAACAAAAGGCAAAAGTTAAGTAAGATATTAATCTAGTCAAAATATTTGCCAAAACAAAGCGTTAAAGCGTTAAGCGTTGTTTGTGTATCTTACCATTTAAGCACGCGTTTGCAATTACACACTTAATGTGGTTGCTTTAAATCAACTCCCTGTTTTTAATGAACCCGGCTATTGTTACAGTGTACGTTAGAAAGAGACAGACATAATTCTTGCTCTTCCTGCTAATTATTTATTGTTGTACAAGAACTAGCAAAGTTTTAACAAGATAGACAATGCTGAAGCGATGAATTTTATAATCCCGCGTTATTTCTTTGAAATGAAAATCATAACTCTACACTATATATACATATGTGTTTGATGTGAAGAGGTATTGTCACGATCAAATGAGGTTTGATGTATAGAGGCGGATACACCTACGTATATTTTTTTTTGTTATTGGGGTGTTCACGAACACAGATTCTTACACACACTAACACCCGAACTCCTACACAGAACAAGTAACAAAAGGCCAAACAAATATTTATACAAAAGTGTCATTAAAGAGATTTATTAACATACATTTCTCATCATCATTCCATCTCAAATATTTGATTCGTGTGGGAAGCGACCTTTCAAACTGTGATACAGATTAAATCAATCATATATACGCGGCGCCAATTATAGACAAAACAATATCAGCCATTTCTGTACGCATTCAGCGTATGATATTTTCTATTCAACGTATGCATATGACTGCCTCGTTGGTCCAGTGGTCGACTGCCGACTAAGAGGTCTTGGGTTCGATTCCCAGGTCGACCAAAGTGTTATTCTAAGAAATTCTCAGTAGTACTCGGAGTTTGCTCGCCCCCTACTACTTGGGACCTAAAAACATACCGGCGAAACGTAGGTGTTCATTAGTCCAACCTCTGCCTAACCTCTCGGGGATGACAGGCGTGATGGTATCTATGTTATGTATAAATGCGTTACTTTTTACCTAACTTTCCGTGCTGAGTCGATTGTGTGTGATTTTTTTAATATTCCAACTAGAACGCGTTCACCATTCCAATTGGTGAAAAATTTTGGAGCGAACCAATCATAGCACAGACCGTTTTAAAAGTAAATACGTTACAATCGTCTGTGTGTTACATGGTTCCTGAACTTCAGATAAGTTATTACAATGCTTAGTCATTACCCTAAAAAGGGGGCTTTTACCAAAATTTGTTTTTCAGTTATTGAGTGATTTGGTATCGGTTCTCACAAACAAGTTTTTGTGGCTACAAGATGAATTCAGGCCACGTCAATCACCTTGTTTTATTCTGATTTCAAGTTTTCATGGATTGAATTTCGTGGTGTATTGAGAAAAATCGGCATTTCGTGTTATATTATATGTATAACAAATGTGAGATGACATAAATAATCATTTACGGCTTATAAAAAACATTTTTTTTACATTTATTGAACTTTACGTGGCATGGCCTATCTATCATCAAGCTGATTTTCCCAAAAGATAGGCAGAAGTATGCTTGAAATAAAACTACTTTTTACGGATTTTATCGCGGTATATTGATATTATTTTAACCCGACGTTTCGGATCCTTTACAGCATCCATAGACACGGGTCGACTGAGGTTTTGGTCGTCTTGAAGTTATAATTACTAACAGCTACCTTACATTTTCAATTATTATTGACAAAAAAATATCAATATACCGCGATAAAATCCGTAAAAAGTAGTTTTATTTCAATGTCTAATATTCGCGTAAGTGTAAGAAATCAAGAAGTATGCTTATCAACACTTTAAGGTTACTATGCTAATTTTGATCACTTTGCACTGCGCAGATGCTAGCTTCCTTAAAATAGGGAGTTACTATACTGACAGCAAACGGAACTCCCATGCTGTCAGAATATTCACAACCCTAACGAGCTCTTCTATTCTTACTCACTTGCAGAAATACAACCGGTCATATAGGTCTCCCTCAAATCGCCACGACGACTGTTGGTATAACAGGTTAGTATTTTCTAGCTCACATAAAATTACTACCTTCTTAATATTAATTGAACTCTTTATTTAATCAAAAGACAGAGGTGTGCTCCGAAAGGGACTCCCCCTTTCGGAGCTTCTTAATTTTCTATTTTATAATCGACGTTCAAAAAGAGCCAATTAAATTTGACCTACTTTTGACTAAATGATATTTTGAGTTTGAGTTTTACCTTCACTGTTTAAGCGAGTGATTAAACTGTGCCTATCTTGTATTTAAACTGCTAGGCTATTATTTCTTCAACAAGCCGGTATATGAACAAAGTAATCCAATTATACCAAAAGCCTTATGGTATCATCAATAATTCCCAAAATAAGTTCCTAAACCTATCATACATTTGATTGAACTTCCTCATTCTTAAAAATCCCTTCCCAATTTATACAGGGTTCGTGATATATTGACGTATGTAATCTAACATGCTATTTCTTTGTCTCTATTGGCTTTAAGTAACGAATTTAAGCCCCCGGGGACCGGAGTATTGTCTTTGTTCCCACATCTCGAATCAAAAGAACAGTAAATGTAGGTTGTAGGTACTTACCCATGCCTTTTGTGAATAGGGTTATGTTGGCTGTATAAATGTTTTTTCAACCTTATAAATGAACCACGAAAAGGTGCCTTATTATTATACTGATTAAGCATAATTTTGTTTGTTTTGAGTGTTTAGTGTATGTATATACGATATTCTACGTAGTGTATGTAGTGTATGTAGATACGTCTTTTTGCACCTTTGAAAATACTAGACATTAAAAGAACTTCTTTTTAACCAACTTCAAAAATAAGAGGGTATATGTTCCACAGTTTATTACGGATTTTATTGCGATATATTGATATTGTTTAAGTTGTTAGGTTGTATTTCCAAAACAGACAATATGTGTGTATTTTTGCTACTTATCATAATTATCATCATGATCATAAAAGCCAACTATCAACTATATATACAAGATTTTTTACTTCGGGTAAATAGTGAATGGAGTAACCGTACAATATATATACCTTACCCGTTAGTTATACAGGTCTAATTGTATTACTATAAAGTTTAATTTTTGCAGCTATAATAAAGCACTGGCTGCTCCATTTTCACTGTTCAAAGTCCATGGCTGGGCAATAACAAGTTAGTGAATACAAGATCATCATTTTCAAGAACCGTTACATAACTTTTATCCTTTCATTATTGACTTTTGTAGCTAGTGGCATATTATATGAATATTGCAGTCTATATAGTGTAGGTAATGATAATAAACTGCCAAGTTATAGGGCCCAAGTTTGAACGTTCTTGAAATGGCGTGTAAATAATCGCTTTGTTTTTGTTTTATTGAACAAGCCCACCGCACTAAATATTTTGCTACTGCGAGCTACCACCTAGAAAATCGCCGAAACAATAAAGCTCGATGTGTCCTAGGGGAATGATTAAAACTGTCTTCGAGCCGCAACGAAATTAGTCGTTAAATTAAACTGGTAATTATTCTTTCCTACTCTAGGAAAGAATATTTACTTGCTTAAACAATGACGAAAAACAGCGCAGAGATTACGACAATTAGAAGTCGTACGTTATCAAAAGATGACGTGTGAATTTTTTTTCCAAAAAATACTTTTCTCATTATTAGCACACCGTCTTTAAAGACCATTTTCCAGTAGCTTTAAAGATTAATGTAGCTAGCCTGTATGCCATATCTCAAAACATCTCTACCTCACAATATCACTATGTTTTACTTATTGCAGCGAGCTTCTAAAGCACCTAGTGCTCACATTGTAAATCGTTTCCGTAATAAATCCGCTGAGCCCGTAAATTACGGATTATTTACGCGTTTACATTTAAAATTTTATTTTCCAAGCGCTTAGTATTTTACCGCGCGGTCGTAAGTAGAATTTACTCGTGTGTTAATTTAAGGGTTTGTGTAATAGTCCGTAATGCATGTTGTGTGTATGTGCGGTGCTTTTAGAATTTGTTACTTGAAAAGTCGATTTTTAACGACGAACATACCATCACGCCTGTTGTCCCCAAAAGGTTAGGCAGAGGTGTACTAATGTACACCCACGTTTTACCGTTATGTTTTAGGTCTCATGTATTAGGGGGCGAGCCTATTGCCATTAAGTGGGCACTCCGAGGTGCTACTGGAAATTATATAGAGAAACTCAATAACATTTTAAAGATTATGATATAAATACTCCCAGGTTTAAATCAGATACCGATACTTGGCACTGGTACTTGGTATCCGGTATACATTTCAAAGTGATATCTTGCATTTTTTTTATCCGTATAACGTGGAACCTGCATAATTTGACGTTGATATTCTATATGGTTTCTTTCCACACTGCCGTGATTAAATTCTTGGAACCATTACCACGAAAAGCAGCCATAATACTGTTACTCTAATCGGGCCGACGAATGTCGTTTAGTTTTCGTGTAATCAGTTTGTAATCCGTATAAATATCTATAAGACGTACGTACCTTTTTTTCAAACGCCATTTTGTCCGTAGACCAACATTACGAGACATGTAATACACATATACACTTAAATGTTTGGCCTATAAAGTATTATGATTTTAGAATTTGTTTTGACATGATTTAGTATTACATTACATATTATATCAGCAACCCATTAATGTCCCACTGCTGGGCACGGGTCTCATCTCAATTGACAGGGATTAGGCTATAGTCCACCACGCTAGCCTACTGCGGCTTGTCAGACTTCACATGCCATCGAGAATTCTCTCAAGCATGCAGGTTTCCTCACGATGTTTTCCTTCACTGTTTGAGCATGCGAGAAATACGCACATAACTTCCGAAAAGTCAGTAGTGCGTGCCTTGGGTTCGAACTCGAGATAAGCGATGATGATGATGATAACTTATTTTGAGTTACTTTTTTAAAAACGATACTGGTGTTGCAAACTTCTAGCCATGGTCACCGTTTACCATGAGCCGTTATTCGTTAAAAAGCTACTACTATTTTCATTGTCAAAGTTTTAAAGTAACTAAATGACTTAAATAATAACTCCAATACAATTTAATTTATAAAATGAAAAGCCAATAAATGTATTAAGGCCATCCATCGAGTTTGTAATATCAAAACAGTTTCTAATCGAAAACTTCAAATACTTACTTCTAAATTGTTTTATTTTTGTTTCAGTCCGAGGAACTGTTCAGTTATTGCTTAAATAATAATTAATAATGCTTTATTATTTTAAGTAACAGACTAGTTTTTGCCCCCGTCTTTGTCAGCGTAGATTTTTTTTTAGTTTTTTTTTTAATCGTTGCCCCACACTAGGATTTTTGCCTGTACGGTACGTTGGTCTATTTTTTTTTTAAACATATACGGGTATTTGTTCCGGATCTGGGCGTTTGTGTATGTGAAAATTTGTACTCGTAAATACATCAGAAAGCATACAGAAGAAAAACCCAGTGTGGGGCAACGTTTTTTGTATTATTAACGTTTACTGAGGACCACACTATTTATTTAATTCTAGCGCTATATTTCGCCTCTTAAGCCACTGCACCAGTTGTCCTACCGGAGTATGACATTTAGAAGCGGCACAATAGCAGAAGAAGCTAAACAATCAGCTTTTGCACCTAAAGTAACGGGTTCAATGCAGGATCTTTAGCAGTTATGTACATGTGTTTTTAAACGTCGGTCTATTTTTTTTTTCAAATATTATAAATTGTATTTAATTATTAATTTACCTATCCAGTCTTAATTATATAATAGCTTAACAATATTATTCAGTTATTAAATTGATAGCGTGCTTATTTTATATAGCGTTATTCGTGGAGGTTTTTCTATGTATGAGTAAGTATGGTTACTGTAATCGTAAATTATGTAAATTTGTTTATCTTTTCGCTGTATTTACCATTTGTGTTGAGGAAATGTTTGAAGGTGTCATTAATGATGTATCGATTGATATATTTTGCCACAAATATTTATTGAACATTTGAATATATTTCTGTTCTTCCGAATAATACTAACTCAGGTAGAAAATTGAAATGATTCATAATGATTTGGAAGAAATTATTTTATTCTCTGCATGTCTTGTTTTGTGTATTTTATTTTAATTTTTTGAGTCAAATATCTGTTGTATGTACTTATGTATTTATAAAAAAACTAGCTGACCCAGGAAACGTTGTTTTGCCACATTATAGGGGTTGGTGGACAACCCTTATCACTAAGGGGTATGAAAAATAGATGTTGGCCGATTCTCAGACCTACTCAATATGCTCACAAAATTTCATGAGAATCGGTCAAGCCGTTTCGGAGGAGTACGGGAACGAACATTGTGACACGAGAATTTTATATATAAGATATACACTTAAATATCATGTATATGTACTAACTTCTTGTACCTATAACTCAAGCCGCGTTCAGAACTTATAGATAGCGCTGTGAAATAATTTCCAGTTTTGTTGTATTTTACCTATATCAGAGGATCAGATGTAGATGTAAGTATGTTATTGAAATAATATAATTGTAGTTATAGATATTATAGTTATTATTAATTTAATTTAGTTTGATTTATCTTCCAAGTAGAAAAATCGGAAATAAGCCTCATTGGTCAAATAAACAAACGCAATGCAATAAATTCTACTAATATTATAAACACGAAAGTTTGTAAGTATGGATGTTTGTTACTCTTTCACGCAAAAACCGCTTAACAGATTTGAATGAAATGTAGCATACATACGAGTATAGTTTATTACCTGGATTAACACATAGGCTTTTTATCTATATACCATGCGGGCAAAGCCGCGGGAGGCAGCTAGTGGTAATATAATTGTATATCTAAAATTAGTGCGATAAGTTTCAAGTACAGTAAAATAGAACAATTCCTATGTAGCTCTTTACAGACAAGCATAAATTCAAACTACAAGTTTCAGTAGCAAAAATAAAAGTACCGCACTTCACGCCGTTTGGATTATTCAGATTTATAATAAATTATAGTGTCCATATTTCACACAAGCCTAACTGTACCTACATTTCAACTGCCCTAATACCGTTATACCTTAATCTCCCCTTACCCATATAATCATTTTTGCATAATCCCGACCCTATACTAAGCAACATGCAAATAAAGCCACTAAACTAAATTTATGACCCCAACAATGTCCAACTTGGGATATTATGAGGACATAAAGTGGTTTCCTTCATTGTAACTTTAAAGAGGTTACATCAAAGACTTAGCCATTCTGAACTGTAATGTAGCATAAGTGGTTCATTTTTATCATTCATACACTAGAGATTCCACTGACTTCGCTTAAATTATTAATTTTATCATATCTGCTTTTTTATCAATCGGCTTATTCATTATTTGCCCTTCCATTTCAAGAAATTATCAATTCCACATACAAACGCCCGTCCCCATTTTCAACCTTCTAAAAAATCATTTCCAGGTTAAAAATTATTATCAGACGATATCCGTACCAAATATCATCTAATTCAGTTCAGCGGTAAAATGCGTGAAGAGGTAACTGACAGACATATTTTCGCGTTTATATAATATATATATATATTTTTTATCAGCCCGGATGATCCCACTGCTGGGCAAAGGTCTCCCTACCTTCCTTCCATTCCTCACGGTTTGAAGCTTTTATGGCCCAATCTCTTAAGTAGGAGTCCAGTTCGTCCCGCCATCTCCGCCTGGGCCTCCCGCGTCGTCTAACGCCTTGTGGGCTCCACTCTGTAGCAAGTCTAGCCCACAAGTCACTCGACATACGGCATACATGCCCGCCCCAGTTCCACTTCAGAGTAGCAGCTTTTTGGCCAACGTCAGCGATTTGTGTTTTGGAGCGCAGTATGCTATTTCGAATGCGGTCTGATAGCCTGACTCCCAAAATACTGCGCTCCATGGCTCGCTGGCAAACCCTGAGCGCGGACTTTTGATGTTCTGTCAGAGACCAAGTTTGAGCACCGTACGTGAGGACGGGGAGAATGCACATGTTCATGAGTTTTCTTTTATGGGTAAGGGGCAGGTCACCTTTCATTAGATCTTTCATGGACCAATAGCTCTTCCAGGCATTTTCGGTGCGGCGTGCATCTTCTTTTTCTTGTCGCGCCTGAAAGGAGACTAGTTGGCCCAGTTATTATTAATATTTAAAAAGTATGGACGAATGAATATGGATCGTCAAGGTCCGCAGTTTCCTTTGCCTCTTTTTTATTTTTACTCAGCTTCTAATGTTCGTGACGTGGTCTGAAATACTTGTAACCTTTTTTATTTTTAGCTGCGGAAAATTCTTATGGAAGGTCACGGCACCCGGGAAGGCAACAGGGGTTTATCGGAATCCACTCGAAATAGCTGAACTACGGCTGAAAACCACAACAACCACGCCAACACTAGCACTAGCATCGGGGCTGTATGATCCGCGAATACATTTGCCATGACCCCGACAAGAATTTTCTATAATCTTCCTCAAGAATCTCTCACAAATGGAATGTCATTTTTACAAATTGGTAGTGTAGTTGGTCCAGAAGTAAGCGCATTCAAACAAATTTCAGCTTTATTATAGAGTACATAAGTATTATGTTTAGTAGTAATAGTCCAATGATAAATAATGAGTTAGATTTCAAGGTCCACATCAAACCTTTCGTTATTATGAGTGTAATGATCAGTACTATCGAACGTGATGGTAAAAATCCGGAGCAAGCTTGTGGACGGCTTTTTATTAATTAATTAATAAGAGGCTTGTACAATTTATTCAATTTTAATTCTACGTATAACGTTTTGGTACGAAGTTGAAAGTGATTATTTATATAGTGATTTCTTATACTGACGCGTATGGAAGACGTGAATATAAACACTAGTTTTTACAGTTTTTATTGCAGTCTACTCAAGACCCTGAAAGCCGTAAAAGATCATAAAACATCGGGGATAAATAATATAATTTTATAACAATAAAGTTCGTAAAAAGTAGTTTCATTTATTTTTGTCATTTAATTTTGCTCTATAAAAAGTCCACACTGATTCTAAGAACATAAATTACACGAACGTTTTTACATGGACAGCTCAGAATACTGTAAATCCAAAATTTTGGTCCATAATAGGTATATTCCTATACCGTAGACACATTTACAAACACAAATTCACACACACAAACGGCCTTTCCCGAAACTACAACCTGTAGATGATGCAAAAATATTTGCTCCGTGCGGGCAACAAACCAGTAATAAGAGACGCATAAGTCAATTGTTTAGCCACTGTGACAATCATCCCATAATCTATTATCCTACTGACATAGTTTGGCAGTGTATTGTTGATATTCATAACATGCGTTTTTTCCCCAGTGCGCAGAGAAAAATATTTGTTCTCAACTTTTCTCCAGCGAACAAAGACATCATGCTAATTTAATGTTCTGTTCAGTCAACTACGTCAGTGTAGATAGACGTTCTCCCACGAATATTGATAGTAATATATTATGTAAATAAGAAACATGCTTTTGACATGAGTCCAAAGTCTTACATATTTATAAGACCGTGGCCTCGTAACTCTTTGTGTCGCCGGGTTCCGGCTAATATGGACGGACCTGAGCTTTGTGCGAAATGACATTACTTCTTATATAGGTTCTTTGTATACTGGGAGTATTTTCATAAATAATATTTTTTTTTGACGAGATGTATGAATGTGGACGAGGCAAAAGTGGTATGCATGGACCGTAGCGCGTGGCATTCTGTAGTTTCTGCCTACCCCCATGGGAAAAAGGCGTGAGTGTATGTATGTATGTAATATTTTTTTGGTGTGATTTTCGCAGAATTAATTCTCGGAAATTAATAGTGAAAATTCTGAACGCGGACAGCGTTTAAGAACGCGTTACCTAAATAGTATCGAAAATTTAGAGCAAAGCTTACTCGTAGTGTATTGTTAGCATATTTACAAGATCTACATCTAATATTCATCTATGTATATCAGATGAAAACTCCTTTAAATACCCTTTTGTAAGCAGAAAAAATAAATAGGAGTAACAAATAAATAAACACATAGCCATTTTATTGAAACAACATTCTGCTACATTGATATTTTAAAGACGAATCAAAAATATTCACATGGAAAATAAGGACGATAAATGCTTTTGTATTAAAAAACAATATTATGTAGTAAAAAAGCTGTATCTCCAACTTCATCAAAAGCATTCGAAACAACGTTAAAAACGCTCTTACAGCTCTTATACTAGAAACCATTACACTTTAGTAGTTGATTTGTTACAGTGACCTACATAAAATATAACAAAGCGAAATGAAATGAACAGAAATTCTAAGACAAAAGCCTTTATACTATACAACAATAAGTCTCGCCCAAAATCTGTAGAAACCGCTAATGCGCTGAATTGTAATTGAATGTTAGTCATGAATATTAGAAATGGATTTCAATGTTGGGGGCTTCTTTGAACTAAAGCACTAGTGTTTATAATATGGTTTTGTATATTACGAATTTACTAAGGGTTTACTCTAGTAATTTATATCAACATTGTCATAACAAATATAATGTTTGTGAAGAGTAGTGATATTGGTGCCAACGTACTGAGAAGTCAAAGGCCTTGAGCTTGATCCTAAGGCTTTCCAAAGTTACATGTATATTTATCACATGCTCAACCGCTGAAGAAAAATAAAGTAAGGAAACCTGAGACCATACCAATTTTATCAATGGCGTGTAAAGTGAGTCACCTCAGCAGCCAAAATCTGAGCAAGCAACAGAGAAAACTTGTGTCCAACAGTAAATGGGTTGTTAATGATAATATGTAAATAATCATTTAAAATCTAATCGGGGAACGATCCTCTAACTTTTCCATTTAGAGCTCAAACATATCGAAGTTATCGACTACTCTCATGATGAATGATGCCTCATTTAGACTTAATTTATTCACCCAAAGTGCTATCTAATTCCATAAAACCATTTAAAACAACGATCTCGGGAGACATAAGATGTTCTCTCTAAGTGCGCAATTTTGTACTCTAGAGTACAATCAAGATATTTGAAAATATTTAAATAGTATAAAGCTTACAAAATATTTCTCAGGGAGTCAGAGTGCTCGGTTTAAATTTGACATTCAGTTACTCATTTATCCTAGAGCTCAACTTAGGTTCATATGCCATTTCAGTCGTTCAAGTGTAGGTATCTTATTTCGTTACTCAACCCAAATCCGAGTGACTTCAGCCTCACAGTCGACCTGTCTTTTGAAAACGGTCAACTAAAATATAACTTACAAAATATCGTTCTGGGAGTCACAAGCCGCTCATAAGTGTCCCATTCTATTACTCAACTTTACCGAGTGCTCAGCCTAGGTCCTCGAGCCAATTGAAAGCGGTCAACTAAAATATAACTTACAAAATATCGATCTGGGAGTCACAAGCCGCTCATAAGTGTCCCATTCTATTACTCAACTTTACCGAGTGCTCAGCCTAGGCCCTCAAGCCAATTGAAAGCGGTCAACTAAAATATAACTTACAAAATATCGATCTGGGAGTTATAAGGCGCTCTCTCTAAGTGCCCCATCCGGTTTCATTTTCAAAACAAAGTTTATGTACGCCCGAGGCGTGCCCGCAGTGAAAGCTTACAACTGTGTAAACTTCACAAATTGTTAACTGCCTTCAAAACTGGCTAGGAACTGTCGTTTGTCGCCTACATTGTACCTACTGCGTGTACTGGCGTGGAAATAAAATTCGCCAATGCCATTGTTGTTCTAAACACTTTTCTTGGAGCTCTGTCTTTAGGTGACTCAGCTACTAAGTTGAATAAGAATTTACACAGTTTATGCAACTTATTGTTTTGATAAAGTCTTTGTTATAATTTATTGAGCAGATTAAATTTTGCGCGTTGGCTTATTACTTCTTAGGATTATAATAAGGTTAACATTAATTTTATGGTTCATACAGTGATTTTATGTAAGCAATTAAGTAATGGAAAATATTTTATTTAGATTTTTATGACAAATCAAAGTTTAAATTAAAATTAACTTGAAATGAATTAGCATTGCCATTCAACGTGGCAATGCTGCCAGTCTTCTGGGCACTCTACCCCCTGACAGCGTCGGGGACGAGTTTTTTGACGCCCTATAACTTCTTTTTTTATTTTTTTATTTTTAAGTTTGTAAATATTAGTTTTTAATTAATTTAAGATCTGTATAATGTGTTTTTAATTGTATCTTATTAAAGTAAATATATACTTGAAATGCGATTTCACAATATTAATTTCCGGAAAATCTTATCTTACTAATTAAATGAAAGGTGAAAAAGAAAAAGAGAATCAATGAATGATTTCAATTTGCTTTTCAACATGATATTCTGTATACTTTTAAGGTAAGTACTAATTAAGAATATAAGCGAAATATATTAAAGTAATTTGCAGTCACGTTTATTAATATTCGGATGGTATTTAAAAGTACTTCAATTTATTCCCATTTCATTTACCTAATTTTGCCTGTGTTCGACCAAATATACTGAATGTGCACCAAAATATGTTCTGTTATTACTTATATACACTTTCTTGGTATTCAAATTTGGTTCTGGCGTTGTGTGGTCACAGTTCTAACCTAACCTAACCGATATCTGTATTTTGCTGCTCAATCAGTAATTTTGTCGCTCAATCAGTATTTTTGATGCGCGGTTTATTATATTCCTTAATATTCTAAGGTCTAAGATGACACAAATCAAACATGTAACTACCAAGTATCATATCGATTTCCAATACTGCTGATTATTTTGTTGGCGCAGAAATAAAATTATCTGGCTATGGAACTGTTGTTCTAAACGCTTTTGTTCGGCCGGTATCTGTGTTACGTGATTCAGCTACTAAGTTTGTGGATAAGGGTTCTGTGGGCTGATGTACTACCGGATAACTGTTATTGATGTTGGCATCAAATATTAAACCAATTATTGCGTAGTTTCAGGCATTAATGCTAATATATTTTATATATCCGTCTAACATACCATCACGCCTGTCATTACCGAAGTATCAGGCAGAGGTGTTCTAATTTACACCCACCTTTCGCCGGGTTGTTGTGGTCCAATGTGATAGAGGGACATCCTATTGCCATCAATCAGGCATGAGTTTTTTTTTCGTTAAAGGTTTCTTCAGAATTTCAATGTCAGTTCAATGTACTATTAATATTTTATTAAAACTGTTTTTTTTTCAGTATTTAAATATAACAGAAAGCATCTACACCAAATGGTTCAAATAACAATTCGGTAACAATAGAACTGTTTTGTTTCATGCTATGTAGTTAAGCCGCGACCTGTTATCCGCGGGTACGTGAGTCAGCTACAAAGTTAGTAGATTAATGTTCAGTTAGTTACAACGTAATTATGGACCGGTTACCGTATTTAACCTAGTTAATAACGGGAATCAAAGGATATGGAGAGGTCAAATCGGACACAGTAAGTGATGTCGAGTTTAGTTTAATCAGTTTAGTAAGTGATACTTTTTGTATGGTCCAATTTCGGACACTATTTTATTATCACACTTGTATCCCCAGAAAGATAAGCAGAGGAGTACTTGATGACCTATACTTTGAGAGAGGAGAAAATTCAAGTGTGGGGCAACGTTAAAAAAGAACAACAAACAACGATTTCCTTAATAAAGGATCCGAAATATCGTGATTAAAACAATATCTTAGACGACCCAATTAGTCCAGCGGTAGTTAACACTGCCTTCTGTGCTATGGGTCCCGGGTTCGATTCATGTAATGTTTCTGTGATGAGCATAAACATTTGTATCCGAGTCATCTATCTATAATATGTATGTCATTACAAAAAAAAAAGTATATATGTAGTATATCAACCAGCTAGTATCCGTAACACAAGCCTCGTTGCTTAGCACGGAACTAGATGGCGCTGTGTGCCATAATGTCCAGGAATATTTATTTATTATAATATCAATATACTGCAATTAAATCCGTAAAACGTAGTTGTATATCAACAGACGATTCATATTTTGATGTCGGTCAAAAACATGATTTATAGTTCAACTGCGAACCAAAACTCCGGTCACGCGCTTGCTTCATAAGCACTACGGAGCACAAAATCCGGTAAAATGCAACAATTTGGAAGAATTTTTACCACCTAACCCCGAAGTGACCTCTCGTAACTGGCTGGTGTAAAATTCCCTAGCTCTCTAACATTTTTGTACGGGTAAAACTGCGAACAGGCTATATCTGTGAACGTAAGTCGTTTACTTACTCCAGGATTGTAGAGATAGTATTAGTTAATGAGCTCACTAGCATAATTACTTAATTTGTAGCCCGAGATTTGCCAGTTTTTCTGTTAACATTACTTTCTACACGTTTTATAGAGGTTGTTTCATGATACAGAATGGGCAGTAGCTAATTTGGACTTTATTTCGTATGTAGTTAAGTTGGATCATGATTGTTCCATATAGTATAGTAATACTAAGCTTGACTGCTTAGTGAGAGATTTCCTCTCCGCTTGCTAGGAAAAAAATGTGTCATAAAACTTGAAAAAACGTAGCACGTCGTTAGTTTTAGAACTTGGCTTAGGAATAAGCGATTTAGTGCCCATTATTATTACTTAAAACTTATGACATTATATAACATACCATCACGCCTATATCCTCAAGGGTTAGGCAGAGGTGGACATATTGCTATTAATGGAGTACAAATCTAAGCTCTTATCTGCTCCTCATTATTTCATAGAAAAGCCCTTTGAGATCAGTCGAACCCAGGACAGGTTCAGCAGACTTAACAGTTTGTGAACACTATACACAGGAAAAAGTTCCACGAATATAATTTTTACAGTCCTAGAATGTGTGTAAAACCAGCGGCGGCTCAACACACGTAGTACCTACCTTCTTATACCTATTTTCTGTTTTTAGAGTTGAAGTGTATTAAGAGCTTGCCATTTTATTCCAGTTACTTCAGGGTTCATAGCCATTTGACAATGAGTAGGTATTATTTAAGAACGATTTTTCAAATACTGTATGTTCATATATCTTCGGGCTTTGCACTTCTCTGTTGATGCAAACATACATAAGCTGTGGTAACTGCGAGATGGTAAGCAGTTCCCGTAGGTGGCCATAAACTTGACCACGGTCGTAATTACAAAAAAAACCGACAGTCAGGACACGTTTTTTTCATCATGTTGTAACGTGGTGGGTCGGGTACTAAATAATAGAGGTAAATTGCACTCGGAAATACAAAAATATACAAATTTATTATTACAAAACACACTAGGCAAGAGCAGGGTGAGTTAAGCTCAGGGTGGGTTCGGCGAAGGCTTCGAGGCGAGGTCCGACCGGTAGAGGGCGGCACTTAACTTGAGCGGCTGCAGCGGGAAGAAGAAGGCTCGCGCATCGTCTGCAGATCTATTTATAGCGACGCGCGCGGTGAGGCTTGAGGCGTGGAGAAGGAGTGCCGTGGACGCGGGTCATGTCAAAATGTATAGGTCTGCGTTTGACCACAACCTCACCTGTTAAGTGACGATGTGGTCTAAAATAAAGCATCTATTACTTACTTAGAAGATACTTTTTCACTCGTGACTTGAAGACACATCAAAAGTATGGAAAAACAAAAGGATGTTCGCACACAAACACAACCAAAAAAAATACTCTCACATTGTAAGCAAGAATTGGGCTACACGACAAGCCTACATGTTATTAATATAACATAAGATAACTTTAATTTGTGTTATGTGCGCTGAATTTAACATGAGTCTCTCGTAATGTTGTCGCAATGCGGCACTTTTTACGTTCTCGTGCTAATAAGTGGCAGGTGGGATCTGAGCTTCGAATAATTGAGGGTCCACATAGCTGAGAATTACTTTTTGAGTGCCAAGTGTGAGTTGTGCTTTTAGCAATTGAAACGTGGAAACGTTTGTCGCGCTTGCGTTCGGCGTGATTGCTTGCTCTAAATTTTGTGACGGTGCTAAATGATTGTATACGTTATTGCTTGCGAGTTTGGGTTAAAATCAATTAAGGCTTACAGTTAAGACTAAATAAAGTTTTAAATAAAAATATATATTTTATTTCTAATAGGTATAACATTTACCATCTACTTTAATTAGTTACACTATGGATTTCATCCTATGAGAATATCCGTGATGAATAAAAGCTAAATTTTATTTAAAAGTTATTATCGATTATATACCTATATCCTTTAGACCCCGGGACGGGCCTCTTTTAAATAATAATTTAATATTAAAAATGCCAAAGAGTGAACTAAAATTATTTCCTATATAAGGGCATATAACATATAAGGTCAATAATTTTGTTTAAGGAATATCTATACTGAAACTATATACTTTTTACAGTCTCAGGTTGACTGTTAGATAAGACTTCATTAAATTCGATGTTTTGGAAAGGTTCCGAAACATCAAATTTAATGAAGTTATTACTTAATATCTGAGAGCTGTGGTAGCCGAGCGGTGTGACCAGTGGACAGGTGTCAGAGGTCTTGAGTTCGAACCCAAGGCACGCACCACTGACTTTTCGGAAGTTATGTGCGTATTTATCACATGCTAAAACGGTGAAGGAAAACATCGTGAGGAAACCTGCATGCTTGAGAGAATTCTCGATGGCATGTGAAGTCTGCCAACCCGCAGTAGGCTAGCGTGGTGGACTATAGCCCAATCCCTCTCAATTGAGAGGAGACCCGTGCCCAGCAGTGGGACATTAATGGGTTGATGATGATGATTACTTAATATCTAGTGTTTGCGTAAGCTTCAGATAGTTATTTTTATTTTGAAACTAGCTGTCTCCCACGGCTTTGCCCGCATGGTATATAGATAAAAAGTAGTCTATGTGTTAATCTAGGTAATAAACTATCATCATCATCATCATCAGCCTATATTCGTCCACTGCTGGACGTAGGCCGTAGACGTAATAAACTATATCTATGCTAAATTACATTCAAATCTGTTAAGCGTTTTTTGCGTGACAGAGTGACAAACATCCATCCATACATCCATACTTACAAACTTTCACGTTTATAATATTAGTAGGAAGTAGGATGTATCATACAATATATAAATATGAATGAATGAATTGTATTAATATTAGGCGTTAGTGGGCCTTTATTTTTTTGTTTATCCATAGCAGAAATCTATCCAATTTGTACCCGGAGTTACAATAGTAGAGGTTTTGACAACAAAGACAGCCAAAGATATAGATACGTCACATCGTGTTCAAAATTCGAATGGTTACGTGCTGGTTTATCGGATTTCGACCCTAAAACAATATTGAACGTTCTTTTTATCTCGACTAAGGAGGCTAACGTCTTACTCCTCACCAAAGTTTTATCTAGGAAGAAGATCAGTTGAAGACCTAAAAGCGTTTCTCCAAAAAAATATAGATAACCATCCGTTTTAGCGTGATATTATCTTTTATCTTGACTTAAATTTCAGATATCATCATATCTGATGGTGGCTTAATTTTGAAAATTGTGTAATTTCTCTTGAACAGTAGTTCCACCAACGATTTGAGAAATTGACTAAAGGATATTATAAATTGAACATAAATAGCATTTTATGTTTTCTTTTGAATATACTATCATCAACGTTTGAAATAACTAACTTATGTCACGTTTGACATTTAATATTAATTAATTATTACCAATTTTGATAAAAACCTCTTGAATGATCACTCAAAGCTCCACTTAAACCATATGGAACTAAACACATATTTGAGTAAGTATAAATTTATTTGTAATAAATTACCTGACATTCTATTAGTTGCCTGTTTGAATATCTTTCAAATATAGAATAGGGGTAAAATTTCTTAAACTTGCTTCTTGAGTTTGATATGTAGGTTGTTCTATGGTTAATGGATAATTACATTTCTTCGTATGTCTCACTTAAATTTAACTCAATATCGTGTGATTACGTAACATACGTGAATGTAAATTATTAACTTAATAAATTATTTAAGCATGTACTTTGCCTTAATAAGGGAAACTTTGAAGCCAAAAATACTTATTTAATGTCTTTGAAATATTTTATTGTTATAATTTTAGGTGACTATAAAATATTTTGAATGGGAACAGATTTCTACTCGTCAACTTTGTGGTGTTACCGTGGTCGTAACTTCTTTCGACTTCAAAGTCGCTTTAAGATAGAGTACAATGAAAAAAATTGTGTCATATGACCTGACTCGATTTATAAAGTAGAATCTCAGATTGTAATTAATATTTTTGCATACGAGATTTCATAATCTTTATCAGAGAATTCCGCTGACACCTTTATCTGGCAGGATAAGCTTAATTAATCACCAATCAGCATTACTCTTGAGCTATTATTACCCAATCACATCAAATTGCAATATTGTCCGATGTGGAATTAACTGCCTTCCGTCCTATATATCCGATGCTATCAACATATTTATGTAATACAATTGCGGGAAACGTTTGTTAAAGGTATGGTACCCTTAATACGTACAGTATGGTCACTCTACGTCCTCAACTTAGTTATTCTCAGGTACCTCTACCAATCCGCGTTTGAATAGCAAACCCCCGCCTTTTTTTAAAGGCATAGTGAGATTTCTCGCTCAAATTAAGCTGCCCGACTGGGAAAGTACTAACGCCTTACCCGTCCGGTAATCGGAGCTCGTTGGGGGATTGACTATTCTGACAGCATGCGAATTCCGTTTGCTGTCAATTTAGTATATCCCTTATTATAAAAAACGGAAATGTTTTCTATAGGAGTGAGTGTACGTATGTATGTTTTCTAGATATGTATACTGACACGTAACATTTTCATGTACATACATTCTGATGCTTACCTACATTTGTACCTAGTTAGTTGGAATTTGCATCTGTAATGAAAATTTCTTTAGTGTACCTTAGTACTACATACCTTGACTCTGTACAAATAAAGTTCATTTGAGACAGATACCGTATCTTCATATACATATTATACGCTTCTCTTCTCAAAAGGTTCACGAACAGTTCACGGCCCAAAAATAATAGTAACTGCCTTAAGCGTTAGAACTTCTATTACCCTCGAACATATAGAGGTTCTTAACTAGGGTGGGTATACACGTTTTCCTTTTGTTCATAGTTGCTAAGTCATGCTGAATGTTTTAGCACTAAAGTGGCAAGTATCAACGCTTGGTAGCTGAAATCTTTGGAGGTTACTTCTCTCATAGTTCACGAGTCATTTGAATTTGAAACTTATGTGAATGTAATAAGGATCAGCTTCTTTCATTATCTTGCTGTATGAAATAGGTATCACTTCAGTTCTAATATTTTGAAATGGACGCACGGCTTGCCAAGGAGCTGTCACTATTGCTATGTTAGTAGTAGTATTTTACACATTCTTAAACGCTACTCAAATTTAGCTCTCAATTAAACTAGCGGCTGTTTCATTCGCCTGGAGAGTGAATGAGGCTACACTATATTTGAGGCCTATTGAAATTTGAGTCCAGTTGGGAAACTCGATAGAGTACCGGCTAAATACGAAAAGAACAGTTTTTTAATGATAAAATTATAATCTAGTAATTATTATTTTTGTATATATTTCAGTTTTTCATTCAGTTAGTTTATTTATTTTACCTAGCTGTGGGACAATTTTAGTTACATGATAGTAAATAGTAAGTTTTATAATCTTGACAAATAATAATACTATCTCTCATCACATTAAAACAAAAAAAAAACATCACGTAAATTCCTCCTTCAATTCGACCTCCTTTGTATAACACAGCACACATATTTCGTGCAATATGTTTACCAAATTAGCACTCCATTTGGTTAAACAAACCTTTGAGTGGGAAACCATGTTTTCAGGGCTTCTAGGGATGCCTCCAAAAACATTACGGGCCCCTTCAAGTCCCAAACACACCTCTAATTACCCGTAGCCCTAAAATAATACATTGAAGGTTCTATTCATTTACGTACCTGTATTTTGTTAGGCAAGATTCTGTTAGTAAAAGATTTTAATTGTAAAATTTATTAAAGTAATTGGTTATTTCTTTAATTTTGTCTCATAATTAAATATATTAATTAATAATATATAATTATTATATAATTATTTTTGTATAATTAGGGTAAAAAAGTTACATTTCTTTAATCTTATTTAATTGATTAATTTAGAACGTTGACGTATTTGTACAAGAATGTGTCTTATTGGTCTCTGATTTAGCTAATATTATTGTTTATCCAATGATTGTCCTACTGTTGGCCACGGGTCTCCTCTCATTTGAGAGAGATTAGGCTATAGTCCACCATGCTAGCTACTGCAGGTTGACTGACTTCACACGCCATTGAAAATATATCTTAAGCATGCAGATTTCCTCACAAGGTTTTCCTTCACAGTTTGAACATGTTGTGATAAATACACACATAAATTCCAACTTGGGACTTGTGACATTCCAATCCACTGGTCACAGCACTAGGCTACCACAGCATACTAGATATTATAGTATCTTAATAGGTTCGATTATTCAATTTGATTATAAATGAATTGAATGAATATATTTTGAGTAATTTTTTTCAAATCTTCACAAAGAGAAAGTTTATACCTAATTTAATACTAGCACTCAGTGTGCTGTATATTTTCAAAAAATATTCATAGTAGCAGGTCTTGCTTGAAACACTGAAGAATTATCATAAATGATATACTCATCTCAATTCTCCGCGAAACTAGCACCCTCCTCAACTTATTCATAAGTTTGACGAAAACGGGTTACAAAGATACAAAACTGGTGCTTTTTCATTCCAAATTCTTTTGTCGTTCTTTATTTAATTCTGAATTTTAAGCAGCGTTTTATACAGTAGAAATTGCTTTGTCAGTTATAAGTTTCAATCTAGGACGTTTGCTTTGGTTGTTTGGTGTGTTATGAAAAATAAGTAAGTATAAGAATAATATAATATTCTTTGTGTTAGTCTGACTCGATTTGCATCGGACTTTCTTTGTGATTCATTCCTTTATCAAACACTGGGAAATAATGTTTCTTTTTGTTATTCAAAAAAGTGTTTTGTTTTCATTTAATTTGCAAAAATTCCCACATCTTTTCATATTTTTGCATATCTAAGAGATTTACATTTTTCACAAACAATTTACGAACGTTTAAGATAAAAACATCATTTCTAAGTTTCAACACAAATCGAAAAAATATATTAAAAAGACTTTATGTCCCAAACGTTAGCCAAGGTATTACTAGTTAAATACATGCAGAAAAAACTAAAACAAATAGCACTTATATGAGAGTTTACAATTTTTTTGTTAAATTCTGTGAAATCTGGAGCAATTTAAAGGGCGGTTGATAGTTCGACATCATAGCACTATTTATCACTACAAAATACCTCATTTATAACTAAAAATCTAAAAAAAACACTCAAGTTTAGAAAGACTATTTTTTAGGTACAGAATCAAGTAATGCCGATGTATTTGAATAATGGGATTGTGTTCAAGTCAATCTTTAACATAATGTCTCTTAGCCTGAAGTATTATTATTATAATAATGTAGTGAATTATTATTATTATTATCTTTAAAATTCTAAGACATACACATAATTCGCCGTCCCCGGAGAATAAAATGATAATTGCAAAAACGCAACTTTTCAGGAAAAATGTTTTCGTCGATTACTCCTTAAATACTGAACGTACACTGATGAATCTTAGATTTGGAAAAATGTTATTTTTTGTATGTTTGAAATGTTTTAGTAAAACTCTCCTAATTATTAAAATAGATATATTATCCAAAAAATAAGAATTTAGTCAAAACCAATCATCGTATAAGTTGTATAATGTCGATTATCATTTTATTCTCCGTACAAACTGATCAGAATCCAATATTGCACCATTTACTTGTCATTTTATTCTACGGACTTTTAGAGTACAAGTAACTATGATAATATTTGAATATCGGCTTATTCTCGTAAATATTGTAAAACATTTTTTTCTGTTAAGAACTTTGGATTTGGTTTCCCAATAAAACTATGATATGAATTACAAGTGTTTGACAAACTACTTGGTTTTGAACTAGAATAAGATGATAAAGTGCATTTATCATTATCTAGTCGAATATTTTTCACGAGAACATAATTCCATGACTAACACTTTATTCTAGTAATTTAAGGTCTGTGTGAAATCATTGAATGCTATTGTAAAATTTTGTATCTTCGTGAAATTACTGTATAAAAATTACGAAAAAATTTAGCAGATGTATTACCACCGATCCCAAAAATTACATAACATTAAAACTAAGATATTGGCAGTTATCATTTATTCTCCGGGGACGGCGAATTATGAATACTCTTGATAGGTGAATGTGGTAGTCAGAAACCCAAAAACTTGTCTAACAATTTATTGGTAAGACTTCTGGACATGCGAGTCTCCTCTCATTCGAAGAAGATTAGACTATAATCCTTCTCGGATGAAAAAATACTATAAACATACCATTACGCCTGTCGTCCCCGAAAGGTTAAGCAGAAGTGTTCTAAATGTACACCTACTTTTCGCCGGTATGTTTTAGGTCCCATGTAATAGGGGGCGAGCCTATTGTCATTAACCGGGCACGAATCCAAACTCCGACCTGCTTCTGAGAATTTCATAGAAAAACCCTACAACACTTTGCTCGACCTGGGAATCGAACCCAAGACCTCTTTCTCGGTAGTCGCACTGTACGACCACAAGACCAACGAGGTATTTCTTGCATGTAAGATGTGTATATATTCCAGTAATCGAGTTGCAGAGATCTGATAGCAGCTGCTTCCTCTAATAAAATGATACTTAGCCGTATCTTATAGACAGAAGACTTCGAGATAGTTGATAAAGGCTAGGATATTGAACTTGTATGTACATTATGTGTTCCACTTAATCATCTTTCATATCGATTCAGCTGCTATGCTCCCGGGACGAAATATTATATATAGGATGAGCTAATACAATGTTTTAACTTCTTAACCACAAAGCAGAATATTCACAGAAGGCCCGATCAGTAAAAAATACTCATAAATATCATTATTTCTGTATCCCCGAAGAAATAGGTAGAAAGGCACTAATGTACGACCCCAGATTGCTAATGTTTTAAGGATCTACGTAATAGGAGGAGAGGTAACCCGTAATTTAAACATCATCGTGATCAAAACATCAGTCTATCGATATCAGCTATACTATAAAACCTCACTCCTGAAGCCGCGTTGAAACACATGTACGAAAAAGTATTATATTACAGAATCCTTAAAATTACGATCGAGGAGAGGTGAATTTGAAGTGATTTTGCTTAAATAGGCTTCTAGCTTACGTCTCTTACCGACTGGAAACCGAAGTTTCATAATATTCATTGACTTAAGCTTAAATTTAATTAGTAAAATGAACATCATTCACACACAAAATAACTGCGCCTACGTTCTAACTACCTAGATAGGTAACAGACTACAAGCGCACTTATAAGCATGAGGTTTTGGGTTCGATACCCTAATCGAGATAAGTTTTATTGGCTTTCTAAATACTCAGTAACAGCTGCAGAAGGCCGGCTCCCTATTACTTACACCTCTGCATAACTCTTCATAAATATAGGCTTGATGATATGATGGTACCTTTATACATATGTACACTGTACAATTCTCTAATCAATTCTGTAATATTCTCTATATATTGTTCAGACTGAACTAATTAAAACTCAAAATAGATGCAAATGTTTTGATTAAAGTAGGTTCTCTGTAGATAACTTTAGTATGTGCCTAAGGCTGAAAGCAAGCGAGGCACTGGTAATACGCCTGTAGGTACTTATTCAGCATGATTGCGCAAGAATAGTGTGTAACCTTCCTGTTTTCTGTCTTAGAGCTGAAATCTAATAAGTGCCTTGTCACTTTATTCCTGTTACATAACGGTTCATAACCCTTTGACAAAGAGTTTTTCTTTAAAAGGTTTTTTTCATAATAATCATCATCAACCCATTATTATCCGACTGCTGGGCACGGGTCTCCCCTCGTTTTTGAGAGAGATATAGACAACCACGCTAGCCTACGGTGGGTTGGCAGACTTCACGTGCCATCGAGAAAATCTCTCAAGCATGCAGGTTTCCTTACGATGTTTTCCTTCACCGTTTGAGCATGTGATAAATACGCACATAATTTCCGAAAAGTCAGTGGGTTTGAACTCGAAACCTTTTGTTATCTCAGTCCACAGGTCACACCACTAAAGCTACCACAGCTCATAATAATATATTTTATATATTTCTCAGGGTCTTGCGCGACACCTTTGGTGTTGTAAATGCCCATAGGCTAAGTTAACTGTTTGCCATCAGACGGGCAGTAAACTTGTATGTGTTATAAAATAAATATTACGGATTAATTTATTTACTTTACAAAATATTATTGACAATAGATAGATGTTATTTAAATAAAATTACTTTTTACGGTATTCACCATTCCGCGGTGGGTATTGTTCTGTTTCCCATTGTTTTGGATCGTTTTCACCATTCAAAGTTACGGATAGAGCAACGCTTACGCATGCGCGTAAGTGTAAAAAATCATTAGCTATTTTCATGTAAAGATGGAATCCAAAATTAGGAGCTTCTTTTGCTCTTCTTCTATTTATCTGATTATTTGAAAATAAGTATAAGTAAAACAAAAGTATATTAAGTTCATTTTAATTCTAAAACACATGTTGTCGATTTTTATTTATCTTTTTTTCCCTCCTTGTGTGTTTGTGTAATCTCAACAATTAAATGTATATATTTTTCTTTTATTTAATGATTAAAACACGGTACAGTTCTTATGAAATTCACATAAGTTTCAAAATAAAATGACTTACGCGTCGTGAACCTACTGTAAAGTAAGAGAGACGTAACATTCAAAGATTTCAGCTACCAAGCGTTGATACTTGCCACTTTAGTGCTAAAACATTCGGCATGACTTAGCAACCACGAACAAAGGAAAGTATGTATACGCTAGTTGAGGGTCTCTGTATATTCGAGACCGCTGGAAGTTCTAACGCCTTGGGCAATTTGAATGCAAAGTGTAGTATTCTCTTTGGAGTCATGAGGTATTCACTACTATAAGTATGCTTTATATTTCTATTCACAAAAAGAATTAGTTGTAAGTGTGAGTATGCATATTTCTTTGTATTAGTTCTCTTCGCGACCTACATCTTTTTACAATCATCAAGCCAGGTTGTAGGTACTTATTATTAATTGACATTATTTTTACGTTTTTCTCTCGTTAATGCCTACTTGGACAATAATTGGCCACATAAAACAAACCTACAAGTATGTTGAACTCTGAACCACAGACACCTGTTATCAGAACAATGTACTGCAAATATTCCAATGTAGCGTATAGTCACACATTTTTTTAAATAATTTGAATTTAAAAATGACCTACCTAATCAACACTCATTCTTTTAGATTTTAAAATCCATAGTGTATGTTCGAAGTCCATAAAAGACCTCAAGAGTTCAACGCAAAAATAAAAATGGGTTCACAAATCTGAAGATATTGCCCAAAAAATTACATAATCTAATACAATCGAAATGGGAACCTCTTCTGTGATGGCTGAAAAGAAAAAGCAGGTAAATAAATTAGGCAAAAAAAAACTGTAAACACTTGAAGCTAAGAAAGTATCCACATTTTTCCGAGAAACTAGAAAGCCAGGAAATTGCATCTAGACAGGCCTTTTGATTTTTCCCTTTTTATGGAGTAAACAGTTTTATATTGGGTTTTCTGATGAAGGAGTTCTTTTGTTTTTTTTTGTGGTACTTAGATTTTAGCGGTAGCTCGTCGGTACTTGTAAAAGCATTTTATTTAGGTATGTCCCCGATGCAATAACAGGAGGGTAGGTACTAATTTTAGAGCCGATTTAGACGACATTTTGTATGGAGATAGTTTGAGTCACGGGTAAGGACATAGGATAGTTTTTGTCCCAAAATTCGTCCCTTAAAGGGTGAAAAGGGGTTGCCAGTTAGTATGTCAAATCGGTAGATTCCTAAAAGTTGCTAGAAATAAAGAAGCTTAAATTACTTAATTTACATAGAAAAAGTCGCGGACGAAAGCTAGTATTTATGATTTGTGTAAGTAAACAGATGTTAAATTTATAAAACGGGTTTTATTACACAAATAATTAACCGTCTCGTTAGTCAAATGGTCGCAAGCTTTAACTGCTAAGCGTGAGGTTTTGGGTTTAATTTATATATTACACATATACTATACTATACATATACTACACAGCACCATCTAGTTCTGATCTAATCATTTATAAATTCAATACAAATATCCACATTCATTACTCAAACATTTGATGACCCTACCGGGATTTGAGCCCCGGATCACTTACCATGAAAAAAAGGATCAGCCGCGCAAATAGTGTTGCCATCATATTATTCAACTTGATTTAAATATAAATCTTGCGTACGCTTACGATTTCTGTCACATTTATCATACACGCCCGTATTATGATACCAATAATTTCGAACACACGTCAAAAACGATTATGCATTCAATTTTCTTATTCATGAGATAAGGACGTGACTGTTTTACTCTTTGTGTCAAAGCGATATTTCTCCAATATTGCCATGTCTGTACCTATTGTGAATTCGTATCCCAATTTGTTTGTTCGTTGAAGATATTATTACTTTTTTTCATTTACGAATAATTAGAGTGTAATTATAGCTAGAATTTGTATTCATAGAACGTTCACGGTATTAAAATGAAGCTGATTTATTGGACACTTGTCCACAGTACCCACTAGGTTACGAGAACTATTGCTGAGGATGAGATTTTAGGCTAGATTCCTTGTTGGAATAAAATGTTATAGGGTTTATCCTTGTTATATTGACAGAAGCAGCTTTTTTGCGTCCTTAGCGTCTGGAGTTCTGCTCGTTTAATGGTCTAGTTGCCTATTACAGCCACGTATAATGTTAAAAGAAAAAATAATGTTCGTCGAATATTATACAGTCTGTCCCTAACAAAAAGTGTATACCAAATAACTGTACAGCACATTATCGTAATGGCCTTTTTTAGGCTAAGTATTGGAGGCACAAAAGGGGACAATTAACTGGACTCTGCAATACTAATGTAAACCTATAGGTAAGTTTTTTCACCCATATACAATGCTTTTTTGCACAATTAATAAATATTACTTAATATTCATGACTTTATGTTACAATGGCTGTATTTTTGCTAGATAGTGATATCTACTAGATAAACATTGGTTTTTTTTTCTTTTTTAGGGTGATAAGGGGGCGAAAGAGCAGGCGGCTCACCTGATGGTAAGTGATGACCGTCCCCCATGGACATTTGCAACACTAGAGGCTCGCAAATGCGTTGTCTAACCCCATTGAAACCGTTCAGGTTTCTTAAAATAGGGAGTTACTGAACTGACAGCAAACGGAATTCCAATGCTGTCAAAATAGTCACTCCCTAATGAGCTCTGGTAACCTTACTCACTTGCAGAAAGACAACTATTGTTGATTCACTGCAGTCTTCTGTAAGGCGGAGGTACTTCCCTAGTTGGGCAGCTCAATTTGAGCGAGAAATCTCGCTATGCCCTACCTCCTAGTAAATGGATGGACAAGAAATAACTGGAATGAAACGGGCGCACAAGTAAAGCGTAATAAATCCATGTTAAAACATTCAAATAAAATCATGACTTTTCAATAAGATTGATTGGCGAAGCCACGAAAAATCCCGATTATCTAAACCCTAATTTCCAATCCCTCATTAATTCACCTTCACCTGAAGACAAACCAAGGACGGAAGCTTGTATTGCAATACAATATGTAGTACATATCTAATGAGAGAATAAAGGCCACGGGATCGAGGTAAGTGATACTCCCGTTACATGTGAGGCGAAAACCTTATTATATTCCGTACACACATATAATATCGTCCGCCATTTTCTTTATGAGGTATCCGAAAACCCGTGATGACTATACAAGGTGTCCAATAAGCTTGTTATGATACTTTAACTACCTTATTTGTAGGGAGCTCAGCTGTGGAGTTTTGCTAGTCACTTGCTAGGTCAGACAAAGTGTATACATATTCTGATGAGAATAAAATATATGATAGATAAAAAAGATTACATAGGGTATGCTAGCTTTATACATTTATTTGTCGCATGCTCAAGAGGTGAAGGAAAATGTCGCTAGGAAATAAATATGTATGCTTGAGAGATTTTCTCAATGGCATGTTAAGTCTGTCAACCTGCAGCAGGCTAATTTTGTGGACTACAATAGCCTAATCCTTTTCAAGTGAGTGGAGACCCATGCCCAGCAGTGGGATATTAATAGGTTGATGAGGATGACTTTTCCGATAGGGTAAAAGTAATCATGATAGTTCCACAGTTAAAATACATTAATTAGTGTTGTTATGATTTCATGTGATGCAAGTCCATACGTTCTGACAATAATGTGTGATGAATATGGCGCGTCGATATATTCAAATCTTTTGTTTGCATAGTTGAGAGAAATCAAACACAACTTATTTTTACGCAAACGGAGTCAATGGCGAACCAACGTTAATAATAAAAAAAGGTTTATTATAATCTCCGTCCAAGAAAACTTGCGATCATGAACGTCCAACTTGTCAAAATTTGAGGTTATTTTTAGACATTTATATGAACAAATAACTGCCAACTTCTGATAATTATATTAAGTTTCTATTATATCTGTAACTTTTATTAGTAACTTTGAATAAGTCTTCATAATAATTTGTATCTTTTCTCTATACCTACATATAAAATATCGTATCACACTGTCGGCGATAGTGATCGTAACTGGGACTGCTGAGCAAGAAACAGGTCTTGGGTTCGATTCCTAGATTGAGCAAAGTCCAGAAATTCTCAGAAGCAGCTTGGAGCTTGCTTGATGACAATAGGCCAATATTACCTAAAATATTACCGACAAAATGTGGGTGTATGTTAGTTTACCTCTGCCTAAACAACAACAACAATTCGGGTCGACAGGGTTGATGGTACCTATGTATGTGTTCGCTCACTGTTTTTAGTCTACTTTAAATTGAAATATAGTATTTATCTCAATATACCTACCATAACCAACGAACAATTTAGCTACAGTAATGCGTGGTCGGGACATTCTAGTGAAATGAAATTCTACCTTTATGAATTCTTAGAAATAGTATTTCTAGAATCAAATAAAACCTTTAGTTAGAACGTTTGAATGAACGAAAGAACGAATCTCATACATTACTTTCGGGTTAAGATCTTATCGATAATGATTGCAGTCGATTTAGTCCATTAAGGAGTTAAATGATGCTAGGTCATCGTGATTTGGCTAGGTTTTGCTTTGGATTTCTTTTGAAATAGGAATAGGAAAAAGTATTAGTTTAAAGGTGTTTATGTAATTATTTGGAAAATGATTGCAGTCGATTTAGTCCATTAAGGAGTTAAATGATGCTAGGTCATCGTGATTTGGCTAGGTTTTGCTTTGGATTTCTTTTGAAATAGGAATAGGAAAAAGTATTAGTTTAAAGGTGTTTATGTAATTATTTGGAAAAGTCAATGGTACGTGATTCTTGGCGTATGGTGTGAAAGTACAATTTTATTTAATTATTATAGCTAAAAGAGAAATATTTGTTCATCAGAAATCAACATTATACGAGATGGTCGATACACTTCGTACATCTTTTTTTGTTAATACAAATACCTAATTAAATATAGAATAGTCTAAATACTTCTGGAATTATTGCTTAATAACTAGTTCTGGAAACGATTGCGCTATTTAAATAATTAAATAAATATATAGTATTTCTTAGTATGGTGAATTGGTGATTTTAATTTTTATAGTGATGTGAAAGTTATCGATACAGCATTATCGATATAATGTTATTACAATACTAAAAAATCATAATAAAACTCGGTTTATGTACCTACTTAAAACATGTTACTGTAGTTATTGAATTTTTTCTATTATTAATATCTACCATATTAAAATAGCTCTTAAAAACACAAAGAAAAATATTTTCTAGTAAGTACTTCACGACTAGCAAATTTCAAAAAACATGACGTCAAAAGTACTTAGTCAAACGGCGTCGAGGTAAAACCCGGTGAAATATCACCTGCATAATATTTCAGTTTTATTCCTATAAAATTTAACTTATGTTTTCTAAGAGAACGGCCAGGCTGTGCTTGGCAGTACTTTTATTACTTTTAGTTGTCGGAGTGGATTCCTCGAATGTGGAGCAAGCATATTCCGTGCATGATTCAGGCTTTTATCTCTGCCTGTTTACATTCCCTTGACTTTTTACGATTATTTAAGTCTATGAGTGTTTTTTTTATTTTCATGAGATGATTGAAACATTTGGATTCTGGTTTATATTGCCGGCTTTGAGCAAAATGGACATCATCATGATTATCATCATCAACACATTTTACTATCTCATTGCTGGGCACGGATCTTCTGTTACTTGAGAGGAATTAGATATCCCACCACGCTTATTTGGTTGGCCATTTTCAAAACAAAATCTCTCGTTTTCCTTCACCGTTTGATATGTGAAATATACATGAATACATGTGAAAAATACCCACATGACTTTGAATAGTCAGCTTTCGGATTAAACTTGAAATCTTTTACATCACGGTCTATTCTAATCACTATCTAACACACAACAATCTCATCTAATCACACCACTAAGCCTAGTGGTGTGATTAGATGATTCATTTGATTGAGCTTTGGTAGCCACCAAAGCTCAATCAAATGAACGCATCGACAAATTTGTCTTTGTTGGGAATTCATTATTGATTAATGGTGTGGGCGTCGTGTGTTTCTGTGACGTTTACAAAAACAAATTCCATTTTTTTTTTGTAACGAGCGAGTAAATGGACCTCTTCATTTAATGAGTACTACCTACTTTTGTTTATCAGTGTTATTATAATATTGGTTTAATTTCGAAATAACTATCGTCCATTATTTTCTTGCTTATGAATAAATAAACGAAACCAATAGATATTTGGTTCCGTTTATATCGTACAAGCAAAATTGACGCGAAGTATCGAAAAATAAATGAACTGAAAAGAAAAAACTTTGTAATATATGTTTAAAAGCTGTCTCAGGTCATAAGTTTGAAACTAAAAGTGGTATTAAATCAATATATCGCAACTTTATGTTCATACTTTATTATGACAGGTTGCCAAGCACATGAGCAAGTTTTGCTTTTTGTTTCTGACGTTATGACGGTATTGAAAAATATTTTTCAAGTTCTGCATATGTTGCTGCAGAATAAAATAACTACGTATACGTTTTGGCTTATCAATTTATTTATTATTTGGTATATATAATTTTTTAGGTTATTTCTGGGAAAAAATTGTATTATGTTCATTTTTTTTTAAATGGCCATTTATAAATATTATAATAATACTATTATACCGTTTCCCAATTACTGAGCGGCTCTAAGGCTACTTTTTGTAATAAAAGTGAGCAGTTTTAATCTAGCTAAGAGCAAATTATGTATTGTGTAATTAGCATGGACATATTTTCTACCTGATTTAAACAGATTTTTAAACATTTGTTTACAAAATTAAATATATCTATGTGGTGTAAAGCTAGATCTATATAATACGTATCTAAAAATCAATTTAGTTGCTTAAATCGATCCTGGATGGCATAATAATGTCTAATCCTCATTATTTCATTAAGTAAAGATTTACTTATTTTACGCGTTTTCCAACCGAATAAACAAGTTACTAACGAAGTAAACTAATTTCGAATGAGATTGTTTACTTAGCCTTTTTTCATTACACACTGGACCGATGAGTATGAATGTTTAAAAGTGATGGGACAAGATAGATTGAAATAGAGATATCGATAAAATTTTATAAAAAAGTCGGTTAAGAATTGAAAAATATTGTCTTGATACACTCTTTAGGAGTTTTATTTACTGTACATATTTCTCATAAGTCTATGATATAAATCAATGTATTTCTGATAGGTTATCGATTTCACGCCAAGGAAATTTGCTATAATTGTAGCTATAAGAGTCTTTTATACCCTACTACACAAATATATCAAACCTAAAATCAATAGTAAACTGAATTGAAGTGAATAATAATATTTCATATTCTATAACTAATGTTACATATATACACACACTATACAATTGAATAAGTATAAATGAAATGTATTGATTTTGTAGATATTTCTGGACAGTTAATAAAAAAAATATATTATATTATTTTATTAACACACCAATAAACATTCAATTATATTTCTAACGATATTATTTTAGCTAGCTTGACAGGTAGAATAACTATATCTGTTTTTTTCCTATATTCCAGAAGATAAATGGTGAAAGAAAACTTTTTGATGGCTAAATAACCCGATGCGAAAGCAACCCTGCCATAGGCCAGACATGGGAAATTTTCAGTTACGGGTGCTGAGATACCTGCATAATGTTTCTGTCTTTAGGATAGTAAGTCCAAAAAAAAATTCGTGTTATTTTTTATCGATACAATAATATAGTCTTATACGAGTCACATCACTATCCGTTAACTCCCTGAGGCGCTTTTAAATGCCTTCCATAACTTATTTCTCCTGGCTTGCTGCCTTAAGCTCTTACTTAACCTGCCGATGCTTTTAAGGTTGACGAAAAAATATTATTCCCTATTCAGTCTTTGACAGAACCGGGCAAGAAGATGTATATATAATTTATAGATAAAATATGTGGACAAAATATCACACAGCAGTATAAAGGAAACAACAAACTCAATTATCATTTTTATGACTAGTTTCGTCTTTTTTTGTGTAGGTAAATATAAAAGTTTTATTAGAATTGAAAATTAAGAAGAATAGAAAAAAAAATCCATATTCTTTTTCTATTCGTATGCAATTCAATGTTCTCATGCAAATCTAAATAATATGTCGTAATAAATCAGAATCTTATGAAAAAATATATAGGTATTATTTATCATTGAAATACGTTTGTGGCATTCAATCGTCGCCAACCTTTTTAAGAATATATTTCTTCCAATGTCCTATAGTCAAAGTAAAAGATGCTAGTTTAATATTGAGACTTGAATTATGCTTTCTAAAAATAAATTGTAAATGTCAAACCGAAAAAAAATATTACTGCAGTATGGCCAGTCTTATCGTTTTAACCATCTTTGTCACATAATTGTGACAAGACCACATATGTATGTCTACGACACAAATACGTGACACAAATAATTAGAAATTCTTATTATTATTGTTCTTTACAGAATTATGTTTTGGCACCTATATTATATACTGTGACAAACAAAAGCTTAATATGAGCTCAGAAATTTATATAAAACTGAAGAAGATTGCACTTTACACAGCAATATGGCTATATTTAACGAGACAGCTACAAAATTCGTACTTATCCTTTATAATATTACTATTAAAAATGAAATTAAATGCTTTCCAGAAAAAATAAAATTAAAATAATCTCTTAACCGGAATTTTACAGTCTATCCCTCGACGACCCATTTACTGTCCTACTAATGGACAGGGATCCTCTCATTCAAAAAGGATTAGGCTATCAGACTAAGCTATTGACTATTGTATGTTGGCATACTTCACACCCCATCAACTGAAATTGCAATATTAGTTATAAGTCAATTTGCTGCGCCCTAACAGGGTTATGTATTTATTAGTTGTAAGCCATGCCTGTAACTATGTTTACATTATGCAATATAAATAAATAAATAAAAAAAATATGCAGGCAAGTTTCCCCACCATGTTATCATATTATATCTTCACAGTTCGAGCACATGATAAAACGCAAATAACTTTGAAAAAACAGTGGTGCGTTCATTATGATCAGACTTCCCAGTCTTCTGGTCATATCACGAGGCTATCACAATCTTTTTACAGTCGTTACTATCCAAATGAGTTAATGTATGGAAAAATTTGAACAATCTGAACTAAAAAGTTATGTCAGTGCGCATAAAATACACAATTTATTTAAAAAATATACTCTATGACAACGGTTAAGTGCCACTTCTCTGAGCGAACCGACTTTCAACAATAGACTGCGGAGGCGATCAAACACGTTCATTCACATTGCTCATTTACACTCTGTTTTTGCTTTAATCTACGGCGTGTTCCATTTCACAAAAGAGACATCACAAACAGTGACAAGCGAAAACAAATCGGGTCTCATGAAACGACGTCATTAACGCCTTGGACCCTGTTTTTGTAAGTACCTGAGTAAATATTTTGGGACTTGTTAATTTTACGACAGTGCTATTTCATGCCAGAATTATTCTATTTCCATTTGTTGAAACAAACCTTGTCATTTGATATTTCTGAAAGGAGTTCTTGCTCCTATTTTTGGATTAAAAGGAAAATTTTCATGAGTTTGTGAATTGTCAAAGCTCAAATTAATTATCGCTATGGTGAATAAAATTGTACAAGAGTATTATTGCGATCTTAGGCTTAACATAATCTTAGGTTGTTTGGGTAGTTGGGAAATTAATCATGGTAGTATAATATTATTATAGAAATATAATTGAAGACTTATTGTTGGCACTTTTTTAAGATATGTTTGATTTCAAGCTTAAAATTAAGAGTTCTGTAAATTTGAATTTTACAACAAAAAAGGCAACAGCATTGCTTTCTTCGCTATGCTGAGATAGGGGGGCCTTTTTGGTCTCGTACAAATAACGTTCTTTTTTCTTTTGTGTACCTATGTGTGTTTACCTGTGCGAGTCACAAATAAATATTTTTTCTTCTTTCTTTTCTTTCTTCAAAAAGGAGAGAACAGGATTCACACAATCATTCATCATCATGATTGGCTACGCGCGCGTGACACCACTAGTGTTGTAAACATCCTTATGTTACGGTAACAACTTACCATCAGGAGGTTCGTAAGCTGGTTTGACACCTATGTGTGTGATATAAAATATCATCATCATCATCATCATTTCAACCGTTAGACGTCCACTGCTGGACATGGGTCTCCCCCAAGGATCGCCACGACGACCGGTCATATGCCGCCCGCATCCAGTGGATTCCAGCGACCTTCACCAGGTCGTCAGTCCACCTTGCCGGGGGCCTGCCCACACTGCGTCTTCCAGTACGTGGTCGCCACTCTAGAACCTTCAAGCTCCATCGGCCATCCGTTCTTCGAGCGATGTGCCCTGCCCACTGCCACTTGATATAAAATATATAACCAAACTATTAGAAACAACAAACCAATCGCGTAAAAATCACCAAACACTCAAAGAGTCGGGAGGGAGCTATTATCCCTACTTGGTGACGTAACTGCCTCCCAACAAAATGGCGAGCAATAAAACTAATGAAGTGGGTTATGTGTAATGAAAATACGTAGGCGTTTATTGTCTAAAAGCTATCGTTAAACATGAGCGTTGTGTAATTGTGACCGCAATGGTTTTAGTAAATGTCATTACTGTAATATCTCTTTTAGAGTTACGGTTTTAATGGCAGGTTTATGTTTATATATATATATAGGTAAATAATAATAATAAATAAATATTTCCAGATATTATTACACAGCGCCAAGTAGTTCCGTGGCAAGCAACGAGGCTCGTGTTACGGATACTAGATGGTTGATATTGATATTCATATTCATATTCATTTATTGTATTCCATAATGTACAAAATATATAAAACAGATGTATATATTACATATATACTTTTTTTTGTAAATATATATACATAGATACATCCATGACTCGGAAACAAATGTTGATGCTCATCACACAAACATCCCTACCGTATTCGAACCTGGGACTCATAGCACAGCAGGCAGCGTAACTACCACTGAGCTAAATGGGTCGTCGATAGTATCCGTATTTAATACAATATTAATATACCACGACAAAATCCTTAAAAAGTAGTTTTGTTTCAAATCAAATCAAATCATTTATTTCAATTAGACCAATACAGGTGCTTTTGAATTATCATATTTAATTGAATTTAGTTGCACGGCTCCAAAAGGTAGGTCTTATGGAGAAGATACGGCAAGAAACTCCATAGATACTCTTTTTAAATTAAATACAAAAACGTCTCAACGTCTATACGTAGGTAGGTGTGTCTATTAAAAGTTGAAATAATAATGTACATATTTATAGGGTGTTTGTTTTATAGCCAAGGCCAATGAAAAGTTATCCTTTCAGTTTTCACAATATTGGCTTTGGAATTTTCAATTATAAACGTTCGTGTTATGATTGTAAAAGTAACCAATAGAAAAACCAAAATTTTGAATGAAAATAATTATTTCGAAACTTTGTTTTGTCAAGTGGTATTTTGCTATTTACAATAATTTATTGTTTATTTCTGTATGTATTATTTTACTATTTTGTTATATACCGATATATGACTACGTAAGCAATTGAAATATTATCACTATAGTCTACTGGTTGCAAGCAAAGCACGACTGCGCGTGACTTTGGGTTCGATTCCCAGATTAAGGAAAATATTATTTTGTTTTTAGCAGTTTGGAACTTGATGTAACGCCCTGTTAATGACAATAGCATAGTACGTACAACATTACTTACATACATAAACGTGTGAGTAATCCTCTGCCTACCCCTTTGGGCTACAGGCGTATCATCACGCCTGTTGTATTTTTTTTAAACAAAATGTTTCACATACACAAACGCAAACACTAACGGCCTGTGGGCCGAGCAAATATTTGTTGGATAGATTGGCAGATCAACCAAAGTCTAGTAGGTGTTGCTGAATAATTCTTGGTGTTAGGTTGTATATTTTGGTCATAGTAGTTCAGTGTCATATTAGTTCTCATTTAATAGAAATAAGTGAATACCTGCAACTAGAGTCTTGACGTTTTATAAATGCTTGAAAAAGTTCATATGAAATAAAAACTTTTTGGTTTTGATTTTGACCTATCATATCATTAATCCATCGTGTCGCAGGTCGTCCTACACTACGATGGACCGGCGATTTGAAGAAAGTGGCTAGCAGCGGATGGATGCGAGCTGCCCAAGATCGGGATGGTAGGCGCTCTTTGGGGGAGGCCTACGTTAAGCAGTGGACGGCAATAGGCTGATGTATGTATATAAATATCATTAACCTATTTTCTATCCCAGAACTAAGCGTGGGTGATGTATATGTAATACGAGTATACCTATGTACGTAGCTATAGTGTGCGCGCCGAGCGAATTACCTGCGCCGCCGCACAAAACATGAGTACGTAATAAACTAGTAAACCGAAAGCTTGTGTTTCCTTGAGATACATATCATTGGCGACGAGGAAGGACTACCCACTATAAACAAAAAAAAAAAAAAAATGCCTCATCTCGGAAGTTTGTCGAATTTTGATCATAAAACCGGTGAATGGTTTATATTTAAAGGCAGATTAACGCAGTTTTTGAAGATAAACTCCGTAGCGGAGGAGAACAAAAGTGGCATCCTGCTCACGTACCTCTCGGACGAGACGTACCGCTTGGTACGTAACTTAGCTTACCCCGCTGAGTTGGAATCTTTGAGCTACCCGGCGTTGGTTACGTTACTCGATACACATTTCAAAAGAAAAGAGGGCTCATTTGTGGACAAGGCGAAATTTTTCGGTGCGAATAGGAATCCAGGCGAGTCGTTAGGAGACTGGGCGGCGCGATTGAGAGGGTTGGCAAGCTACTGCGATTTTGGCACCGCTCTAGAAACTAACCTAAGGGATCGATTCGTCCTCGGCTTGGGTTCAGGCCCCGAACGCGACAAGCTATTTGAGCAGAGCCCCGCAACCCTCACATTGACAAGTGCAGTTGAATTAGCGGAGCAAGCAGCCTGTGCCAAACAGGCGAAAGCCATCATGGGCGCAGGAGAAGCGGCATCGGTCAAAGATGAACCGGTCTACAAGGCCAGGTTCCAGGATCGGGCGGCTGGCAGCTCGCAGGTGGCTCCGTGTTCGGTTTGCGGGATGAAGAATCACAACAGTGACAAGTGTCGTTATAAAGGTTACAAGTGTTCAAAGTGCGGCATAAAAGGTCATCTAAAGAAAGTGTGCGATAACAATAGGAAATCATGTGTATATCATGTCAATCCCGAAAAAGATTGTGTTGCGAATGATTCCCAGGACTCTTGTGAGGAATGCCAAAATTTTAATATGAGGTATGTTACAGATAAACCTATTGAAATTAATCTTGAATTAGGGAAAGAATTACTAACTATGGAGTTAGATTCCGGTTCGGGTAGGTGTGTCATATCGGCCAGTCTGTACAAAGAGAAGTTTTCTAATTATAAATTACAAAAATGCAATATGAAAATGTGTTTGTACAATGGACATAAAATCTCGCCATTAGGTTATTTTACAGTTGAGGCCACGTTTAATGGAACGAAAAGAATTATCAAAATTTTTGTAGTTGAAAATGGCGGCCCGCCGTTACTAGGCAGAGATCTCATGTCCACGTTTAATTTAGTTTTAACGACTAATATTAATTATTCTTCAAATGACACTGATTTGACCAAATTATTAGAGAAATTTCCGGACTTGTGGCGCGATGAACTGGGGACGTTCAAAGAATTTAAAGTCAGTTTGAATCTTAAAGAAGGAGCCGCCCCCAAATTTTTTAAGCCACGCACCGTACCCTTTGCCCTTAGAGATAAGGTGGAACAAGAATTAACGCGATTGGTAAGTTTAGGTATTCTAGTTCCTGTAAATAATTCTCAGTATGCCACGCCTATTGTTCCCGTTTTAAAGGATAACGGTCAAGTGAAAATTGCAGGTGATTTTTCCGTAACATTAAATAAAGATTTGATTATTGATAGATACCCCTTACCTAGGATCGAGGAGGTTTTCGCTAAAATAGGAGGAGGCGAACATTATAGTAAGATCGACTTAAAGAATGCCTATAATCAATTCCTTCTGGAAGAGCACTCACAGAAGCTCACAACGATTAATACGCATAAGGGGTTATATAAATATACTAGATTAGTTTATGGTTTGGCCAACGCGCCAGCTATTTTTCAAAAAGCGATGGAAACATTGCTCGCAGGCATAGAAGGAGTGAGCATATGGCTGGATGACGTATGTGTGACGGGCCCAGATAGAAGCGCCCACATACAGAGACTCACCGAAGTCCTTAGCAGGTTATCGTGTGCGGGACTGCGCCTAGAAAAAAGTAAATGCGAATTTTTTAAGGTAAGCGTAAAGTACTTAGGCTATGTTATCAGTAAGGCAGGTATAATGACCAGTCCCGATAAAGTTCGAGCCATACTCGACGCGCCGGAGCCGACGGACGTGACGGGAGTGAAAAGATTCCTAGGGATGGTAAACTATTATAGAAATTTCATTCCTAGCGCTTCGACTATATTGAGTCCTCTGCACGAGCTGTTGCGAGCGGATGCGGCGTGGGAGTGGGGCGAGCGGCAGCGACGGAGCGTGGCGGCGGTGCGCCGCGAGCTGGCCTCGGAGCGCGTGCTCGCGCATTTCGAGCCCGCGGCGCAGCTGGTGCTTGCGGTGGACGCGGGTCCCGCCGGCCTCGGCGCCGTACTCGCTCAGCGGGACGAGGCCGGCGTCGAACGCCCGCTCGCCTATGCTTCTCGAGCGCTCACGGTAAGCGAACGGAATTATAGTCAGATACAGAAGGAAGCCACGGCCATCATCTTCGGGGTTAAGCATTTTCACCAGTACCTGTACGGCCGCGAGGAGCCGTTCATCTTAAAGACTGACCACAGGCCTCTAGTATCTATTTTTAATAGTAAGACGGGGATACCGGTAACGACCGCGCTGAGACTTCAGAGGTACGCGATAATACTTTCGGCTTACAATTATGTCGTGCAGTATGTACCGTGTCGCGACAATCAGCCCGCCGACTATTTCTCACGTGCGCCGTTGGAGTGTAAGACGAAGGTAGGTACCGATGACGACGTAGATGCCTACTATGCGCTAAAGTTCCTAGATGCCGCGTCACCGGCGACTACGGTCAAGGAGATCGAGCAGATGACCGGATGCGATAAGACGCTTAAAACCGTAATCAGGTATATGCAACGCGGATGGCCGCGTAACGTAAAATGTAAATCTATACTGCCCTATTTCCAATGTCAATCGGATTTACAATTGGAAAACGGATGTATATTTAGGGGGCACAGAATCGTGATACCGGCAGCTCTGCGAGGTAAGATGTTACGGGAACTGCACGAGTCTCATTTAGGTATAATTAAAACTAAAAGCAACGCGCGGAGCAGAATGTGGTGGCCGGGAATCGATAGTGACATCGAGCGCTGGATCGGTGCGTGCGAGACGTGTGTGGGAGTGCGCGCCGCACCGCCGCGCGACCCGCCCGCGCCGTGGCCGCTCGCCGCCCGGCCCTGGCAGCGTGTCCACATTGACTACATGACCATAGGGCAAAGGGTATATTTGGTGGTGGTCGACTCTCACACCAAATGGTTAGAGTGTATACACATGAACGGCGGTACTACGACGGCCGCAATTATAGCAAAATTGAAAGGAATGTTTTCAACCTTTGGGCTACCAGAATTGCTGGTATCCGATAATGATGTTAAGATCAACTCGGCAGAATTTAGAACATTTTGTGATTCAAACGGCATTAAATATATGACGTCACCCATATATCACCCACCCAGTAACGGACAGGCGGAAAATTCCGTCAGAACGTGTAAAAAGATGTTAAAATGTATAAAATATTTATTAAGAAAATAAATGAATATTGTATCAGACACGTAGACCAGATAATGAAGTATAAGGGTGAGCTCAGCCAGGAGGTGTCTCATGAGTTTCATACGTCACCGCCGCCCCAGCAGCTAGACATTATTTATTCAGCGCCGGCGGAACCGATACCGGTCCTCGAACATAATAACCGATCGGCTGTAGAACCGGCGGCGGCCGAGGAACCTAATGAGACACGTGACCCAGGCGATCAGGAATCACGTATTGTAGTAGAGGATGAATGGGAAGAGTGTGTCACGGACGAGTGTGAGAGAGGGATAACGGCGAGTGACGCTTCGGCTTCCGCACCCGCGACATCGGTATCGGTCGCGAGCCGCGGCAAGAAGGCGCCCCCGGTGGCCCGGGACGGCCCAGCGCCACCGACGGCACACGAACATAATATTATAACGTCCGGAGGTAACGCCTCGCCGGCACCGTCACCCACACCCGCACGACGGAGACGTGTCAGGGAATTTGTTGATTACAAGAAGTACTTTTAGTTACTGTTTTTATTGCTTAGCTTTTATTCTATTCGGTATGTATCACTGTGTAGGTAGGTATGCTTTGTGAGACTAAGTTCTGAGTCATAATATATCAAGCGTGATAAGACCTTAAATTGTATTTAACTCTCTTATAGTAAGATAATAATTATTGTTAAGATTATAATTATTTACGATAAGTTCATAGCTTGTATTTAATTAAGTAGCTAACTGATGTTGTTTTTTCTGTTGTCTTCAGTTAAGCGTGGAGGAATGATGTATATGTAATACGAGTATACCTATGTACGTAGCTATAGTGTGCGCGCCGAGCGAATTACCTGCGCCGCCGCACAAAACATGAGTACGTAATAAACTAGTAAACCGAAAGCTTGTGTTTCCTTGAGATACATATCAGTGGGTCTCCTTTCATTTAAGAAGGATTACAATGGCTTAATACGGGTTGGCAGACTGCACACGCTATCGAGAAAATCTTTGAGATATGCAGGTTTCCTCACGATATTTTCCATCCAAATGTGATAGATCTCCATATAATTTCGATTGGATTAGGATTGAACTCGGGATCGTCGACTTAGCAGGCTAAGCCAACATTATATTACATACATCACTACGTTGTCACTCACAGCTTTATGCTCTTCTAATACCTATTTGGTATACGTATGAACTGTGGTAGCCAAGCGGTGTGACGAGTGACCAGACTGAGATGTCAAAGGCCTCGAGTTCGAACCCAAGACACGCACCACTGACTCTTCGGAAGTTATGTGCGTATTTATCACAAGCTCAAACGGTGAAAGAAAACATCGTGAGGAAATCTGCATGCTTGAGAGATAAGTCTCAAATGAGCGGAGATCCGTGCGCAGCAGTGGGACGTTAATGGGTTGATGATGATGAATACCTTTTTCGTACAAAAATGTACTGATGTACCGCGGACTCTATCAAACAGGCTTTCAGAATATAGGCGTGATAGTATGGTCATTTATAACCAACTATTAACAAAGGAAGTCTTAAAGGACCATTTAAACGAGTTCGCAGTTCACACTTAAAGCTAGAAGCACCACGAACGTAATTAGCAAACTCGTCTTTCTCTCTTCAACTTTGCTCGTAACCGGCCATAAACGAGTGGCCGACTCGAGTCAGTCGCCAGTGATCCGCATTATAAATTACACGAATATTATTCCGAACTTTCACAACTATAATGGTAAATTTCCCTCGGGCCTGCCAATACCGATGTATGGCCACAGATGTAAACTAGCCCCGTACCAATATCAGTACTGAATATGTTTTTTTAGGCGTAACTGTTAATACGGTTTTGGGGTATGGGATGGTGAGTAAACAGGACATTGTTCAAATTCTAGTGTTCTGAAGGTCGAGTTTTCTTTGTTATAATAATAATGTTCTAAGTATAGTCGTAACAATCTTAGAATATTTTTTCAACTACTTCTATTTTTTAGATATTACTGTTTTTAACTTTACCCTAATTCTCCTTTTGTGTTAGGGTTGCGTCTAGTAAGAAAGTAAGTATATAATTTATTACAGGAAAAAGGATTATTAAAGTATCACATAAAGGTAAAGCAATGGTCATTCATGTATGTACAGTTGTACACCAACAGTCCGCCGGTATTATTTATTTATATAGTGTATTTGGTAGATCATAGATCATAACATACAGTCAGAGAATAAACCTATTCCTACTAATCGGACACGAACCTAACCTCTACTGAAAATCTCCTAATAGTAAAACTTAATATAACGCTTTTACCAACTTTAAAATTGACCCTAGACCTTCACGCGGTGCAAAACCATTGTGATTATAGTTACTTCCTAAGTCATACAATATACTCTATGTTTGTTTTCGTAGAATATACGTCTATGTGTGTTTCATACGTCTAGCTGACTCCTGACTTCCAGAAACTTCGACTAAGAACTTGTTGGAGTAAACCTACGTGAAGCTGACTAGTTCTATTTGAGCTAGAACAATTGGGATATGATCATGTTTGAAGGCTCCAAGCTATATAGAAACTAGTGGCCGTTTTTTACGGTAGTTTGAAAAATGATTTTGACAAAGAAAATGTTGGTTGCTTTCTTTTAAAGCGTGAAGCGCGCTGTCTCCCTCTTACGATTATACACGTAGAAACTTTCCGGTTCGAATGCTTCGTACAGCTGCATAAAGCAAATTGACGTTTGTATGCGCGCAAGTATGAGTGGAAGTAGTTAGGTCTGGGAAAATGTATTTTGAAACAGACTGTACCTTTTTATTCATCAATATGATCATTGTGAACATATTCTGTTCCAGTCCGGGGCTTAAAGCTCCTTCGCTTTGCTTTTAATCGATTTATGTGGCGATAGCCTAGTGGAGTGACCAGTGGACTGTAGAAGAATCAAAGGCACGTACCACTAACTTTTCAGAAGTTATATGCGTACTTATCACATGCTGTAGCGGTGAAGGAAAATATCGAGAGGAAACCTGCATACTTGAGAGATTTTCTCGATAGCGTGTGAAGTCTGCCAACCCACTGTAGGTTAGCGTGGTGGACTATAGCCTAATCCCTTTCAAATGAGAGGAAACCCGTGCCCAGCACTGTGACAATAATAGGATTGATGATGGGTGATGAAATTTTGCGCGAGTATATTTTTAGTAACATTATTAATATTAAAAGAGTACATAATTCATTCCATAGCAGTTAAGATCTGCCAGCTTTACTTAACAAAGGAAAAAATGTCCGTATTTTATTCAATAGAATTCAATGGATTAAATCAATTTGTCAACCCTATAACGCTAACGGTTAATGAACCCACTTTTAGTTTAAAACATTTTTTTATATAACGTTATCCGCATTTGTGCATTCCAGCTAATGTAGCGCTGAAAATGGCACGCGGTGCGCCAAATCGCTAGTTTTAACGTGTTTCAACGAGAACTGTGTAAGCAATTAAAGTTGGCTGCAGAGTTAATAAAAAGCGAAACAGCCGCTGAGTGGTGCAATCATTGGGGCGAATTATAAAGGTTTCATTTTGAATAGTACAGAATAATGGAGATCATTATTAGTTTGAGTCTTGAGGGGATTGTGAGATATACTGTGACTATGAAAGTTATTTTGAATGTCGTTCTGAATTGGTTCCATTTTATTTTTAATCTAGCTCTTAGGGGCCATACATATTTTAAAATTGTATTGTATTACTTTTTGTTTAATAAATGAATGAATAATAATTGAACGCTTGATTAATTTCATTAACCACTCAAGCACCACCCTGCGGAGGTCATTCGGAAGAAACTTGATATTTTCGGATCTTAGCGATAAAAAGACTCGTTTTTCGCAAACTTTAAGAGCTAATATATCAAAATAATATATAGTATTATAGTAAGAATAATATATAATATTGCTTAATCAATAACAAAGAAATGCGGAACCATCTTGCATTTCCTTCTAATATCTAACCATCTACCAATTAATAATAAGAGACAGTACGGTAACAATATTATTTTCCGCAAATATTCCGTCCACATTCTTACAAGTTGTTATAATATAAACGGTATACCTACTTAGATATTTTATTAATTTGTGAATACGAGCTCAGCGGTAGTTAACGCTGTCTGCTGTGCTATGGGTCCCGGGTTCGAATCCCGGTAGGGACAAATGTTTGTGTGACGAGCATCAATATTTGTTTCCGAGTCATGGATGTATTTATGTATAATATGTATGCATTTACAAAAAAAAAAGTATATATGTAGTATATCAACCAACGAGTATCCGTAACACAAGCCTCGTTGCTTACCACGGAACTAGATGGCGCTGTGTCATAATGTCCGGAAATATTATATGTTATTATTATTATAATACGTATATATCTTGGGATAATAAGCCTACCCCAGCAGTGGACGTCATTAAGCTGAAATCATGAGTTGATGATGACGTATATTTTTTATAGAAAATACCTCACCATCGTATATATTCGATATCAATAGGATTCTACGCATCGGATTGTAGGTTAGACTCTCAGTTCAAGGAAAAGTAGGCGAGTATAGGAGATTCCACTGTCTGTACATTTGTGATTAGTCTGTTGAAACTGACCACAGTATTATTGAGCAATTGCGGAGCATAATAATTCATCATCATCATCTGTATAGTTAAAGGCGGTTTCCTTGCTTTTAGGATTATATTTATGTGTTTGGACATATACAATATATTTTGCTTTTTACAATAAATTTACAATTGCATTTCGTTGTTCGATCGTTCTATAAAATCTCGAGTGTTCTATTGGAGATGGGGGTGGCGTCAGTCTATGATACAGCAGTAAAAGCGCCATTCGCCGGTGCAGAGCGAAACAAAGCGCAAAGCGTTATAGACTCTGCACAGTGCCACGCGCCACACCGACAGATGGCGTTGAACATCATCATCAACCCATTATTGTTCCACTGCTGGGCAAGGGTCTCCTCTCATTTCAGAGGGATTAGGCTATAGTCCACCACGCTAGCCTACTGCGGGTTGGCAGACATTACATGCCATCGAGAAAATCTCCCAAGCATTTAGGTTTGCTCACGATGTTTTCCTTCACCGTTTGAGCATGTGATATGCACATAACTTCCGAAAAGTCAATGGTGCGTGCCTTGGGTTTGAACTCGAGATCTCTGATATCTCAGTCCACTGGTCACACCGCTAGGCTACCACAGCTTGCAAAATAATAAAGCAAAACAATTGGTTAGTTTAAAATATATTGTGAGGTAAGTGAGGCGTACCACACTCGCGTAATTTGACCTCAACAATTTAATCTACAAAGGTTTTGTAACAAACAATCTATCAACGCTTCCACGAAATAATGGATTAATGGTTATATTTGTATTACAAGATAATTAGAAAAATTGCGCACGCTGTTGGGCTTGATAAAATAAGAATAATACTTATATAAATATTGAATGTTTAATGACAATTTACTCTGCTAATTACATTAAAACGTAAACCATTTTCAATCGATGTTTTGAGTAGGTATCAGCTATAAACAGGTTTTATTACCATAAAATTATAAAATCTGAAAAAATAATTTTGTTCCATCTACCTACTAGTTATTATTAATGAAATAGGCATGTACAGTTGTTGGTAGACTTAAATAAAATATTATATTATACTTTACTGTGCCCGAAATCTAGCAATTACGTATTTTCAGCGTAAATTTAGCTGTAGTGACAAATAAATTGCCTATAAATTATGAACATTATGACCCAATTTTAGTTAGTATTGTTCCGAAAATAAAATTTCATTATTCAGTGGAATTATAATATTATGAAGCACTACTATGAAATGTTGAATAATTTTAATTACTTTGCCATAGAATTATAAAGTCCAATATTTATTTATTTATATTATGAACAATATTACCTAATATATAAAATTCTCGTGTCACAGTTTTCGTTGCCATACTCCTCCGAAACGGCTTGACCGATTTTGATGAAATTTTTTGTGCTTATCCGGTAGCTATGAGAATCGGCCAACATCTACATCATTTTTCATCCCCCTAAATGTTAGGGGTAGTCCACCAACCCCTATAATGTGGCAAAACAACGTCTGCTGGGTCAGCTAGTTTTATAGTATAAAATTGTATGTAGCTGTGAGTGCTATGAGGTATAGAAGTCAAATATGTCTAGCAGATTTGGATTTTAAAAACAGCATAATATCTAAACACCAATCTAGCATTGCAGAGCGTCAAGTTACGATGGCAGAAATATGGGAACATCACCAGTGACAGGTATACTTTCAGATGACCGTTGATAAAGTTTGAGTTGACTTATCAGCGCTGCTATTACGTTTTCTTCCAAAGACGTTTTCTTCCAAAGATATTTAACTGACATATTATATTGTTAATTAAAATGTTTCAAACTTGAAAATATGTACCATGATTTTCTGAGTTTATTTAGGCAGAATTTAGAAAACAATCGATTTTATTAATGTACACTATTGTATAGGTCTAAAAATATACATCACATCGATCTTCAAAAGATGTGTGACCTGACCTTGTGTAGGTGGACCCTCAAAGGCACATCAGTCAATGTCAAGGGACCGGCAAAAAGTGACCGCGATGGGAATCCAATTATAATAAGTATTTTTTTTTGTGTAACCTACCTTAGGAAATTGTACAGGGCCTAAGTCTATTATTAGATGCTTTGAGAGTAGATACTGTAATTGAAATTGCGAGCTATAGAGGAGATTTTTCGTTATTCCTGCTAGTATTTTTCTTTAGCTTTAGTTTATTTAATACCTAATTGAAATTAAATTCCCACTGTTGCGCACGGGTCTCCTTTCATTTGAGGGGATTGGGCTATAGTCTACCACGTTAGTCCATTGTGGGTTGGCAGACTTCACATGCCATCGACATATTTTTTTATAAGAAAAATACACGCTCAAGAAACCACCTAAACTTACTTTATGCTGCTGAAGAAGTTTAGTCAGTTCTCATCATCATTCAAGAGACTTATGACTACAAGATGCAGGTGTATACAAACTTGATTGTTATTGCAGTGTCTCTTACATAGGCCGAACCAAATTAAGCATGAGGATTCGCGTATGAAAACACAAAGCTGATGTGAAATACCACATTAAATTAGATTTAATGAACCAAAAGTCGCCATCGACAATCGGCTCACAACCACAATCGGTTTTTGCAAGAAAACTGATTCCTATCAAGATGTAGGCTACCTGGCTATCATAATATCATTACAATTAAACTGCCTCGTTGGTCTAGTGGTCGCACAGTGCGACTGCCAAGCAAACGGTCTTGGGTTCGATCCCCAGGTCGAGCAAAGTGTTATTGGGTTTTTCTATGAAATTCTCAGTAGCAGCTCGGAGTTTGGATTTGTGCCCGGTTAATAGGCTCGCCCCCTATGACTTGGGACCTAAAACATACCGGCGAAACGTGGGTGTACATTAGTACTCCTCTGCCTAACCCTTCGGGGACGACTAATTATAATATCAAGGTACCTACCCATATACTTTAGTCTCCCCGTGACGTGATACTCTAAAAAATTAAGAACGTAACGATTGAAAGAATATTACTAAACCGCTATAAAATCACTACAAATAGTAGTAAGCCATAAGTCTTATGTATTTTAAGTACTTATTGTTATGCAAACACATGAACAGTGCCAAAATTTAGAGTGTTTGTTTCACTTAAAACTTCATTTAAAATAAAAACGGTCACATGAGGTGCCAGAATGCTTTGCAATAAGGAAGATTGAATTTTAATGAACAGTTATTTATATAGCAACAAACGTCGTATGCCTTGCATCTCAGATTCGAACCTACTTTAAAAATCTAAAAAGGACCGAGCGAGCTAATGATCCGTGTAGACTGTGTGCTGTGGTAGCCTAGCGGTGTGATCAGTGGACTGAGATGTCAGAGGTCTCGAGTTCGAACCCAAGGCACGCACCACTGACTTTTCGGAAGTTATGTGCGTATTTATTACAATACAGAATACTCTATCTATCTACTTATCTATCTATTTATCACAAGTTCAAACGGTGAAGGAAAACATCGTGAGGAAACCTGCATGCTAGAGAGAATTCTCGATGGTATGTGAAGTCTACCAACCCGCAGTAGGCTAGCGTGGTGGACTATATAGCCTAATCCTTCTCAATTGAGAGGAGACCCGTGCCGAGCAGTGGGACATTAATGGGTTGATTTGAACATTGAACGGTTGAACAGTTTCTTCCTGTATGATAGATATTTCATTCTAATACCTCCAATCAATTGAATTTACAAACAATAATTCTGTCTAAAAAAAACGACTTGAAATGGGAATAAAAAAAGAATCATCAAAATCGGTTCGCCCAGTCGAAAGTTACAGTACATTGGTACAGTCGAATTGATAACCTTTACCTTTTTTGAAGTCGGTTAACAAAACTAACTAAACAGACATTAAAAACGTATGTCTGTTTAGTTAGTTTTGTTAAAAAGCACCGAGCGTGCTAATGGTCTTATAACGGTTGAACAGTTTCTTCCTGTATGATAGATATTGCATCCTAAAACCTCCGATCAAATGACTTTTCAAACAATAATTATGTCGAAAAAATAAACTGGAAAGTGCCAACTTTCAAATAAAAAAAGAATCATCAAAATCGGTTCACCCAGTCGAAAGTTACAGTAAATTGATACAGTCGTATTGATAACCTAAAATAAATTTTTTTTAAGTCGGTTAACAAATTAGTATTAAAATACATTTTTAATTATGACAAATTTTGCCAGGAAAGAACACGAACCGTACCACAGTATGTAACACAATTTTCTTTAGGTTATAAGAGAGGGATAGCGCTCTACAAGTTGAATTGCGCCATCTTTTACTAACTGTGTTCAGAAATCCGCTTAAATATTTTTCAATTCGGTGACTCTAAAAAAAACCTTAATTTCTTTTTTGTTAACTTAATTCCTTAGGTACTAGGTCTTTCTGTGTCGTGAGTTCGTTTACAAAAATGAATATTTGTTCCAAGTGGTTATCGAACCCGTAACCAATGGCAGAAACCGATCGACCATGCAGTCACTGCGTTGCTGTATCATTATCTTATTACGGTAACATTTTGAGGAGTTATGCTAACATTTGTGTAAGGTTTTGTCAAACAAAATTCTACTAATATTATAAACGCGAAAGTTTGTAAGTATGGATGGATGTTTGTTACTCTTTCACGCAAAAACCGCTTAACAGATTTGAATGAAATTTAGCATACATATAGTTTATTACCTGGATTAACACATAGGCTACTTTTTATTTATATGCCATGCGGGCAAAGCCGCGGGAGGCAGCTAGTAAAAAATAAATGTGTCGTACAGGCATTGAAATGTATTTTTTTTGAGAAATAGTACCTTTCTAAATAAGTTTTCGCTTTTGGTCTCCTCTGCCTGCCCTTGCGAGATATACTATAGTCATGATGGTATTTAATATTATGTTACAAAGTAAGTATGAAACTGAACTGAAACTAGTACACATAGTAACTAGAGCACAGTGGACTTAACGTCTATTATGAAATTGTTCTCCATGTCTCTTTCTGCCCAGGTATTATAATATTGCTCTCTCTTTCTCTCAGCCAGGTATTATGAAATTGTTCTGAATAAAATAATAACGTACGTATTAACACGGTTTTTACACGTTGTTCTGTGGCCATAGTACGTACATTAAGGCACAAAATCCTATGCTTTCTAAATAATTTAACAGTATTACTATGACTGCGTAACAACTGCACTTAATTTTCATCACTATTCGTCATCGTTGACCTTTAAACATACGTCAATATCCCTTGAACTACAACGTTAAAGCATTCAGAGGTAAATTTATGTACGCTGAAATTACGTAAGACATAATAGTTCTGTTACAAAAATTACCGGCAGGCATTGTAAAGTATTGTAGTTAGCTGTTAGTTGATTATTATTAGTTATTTCCGTAAGTTGTGGTAGAAATAAACTAAGTGGTTTGACTGTGAAATCAGAGGTCTCGAATGCACGCACTTCAAAATTTTCATAGTATAGTGAATATTTTTATAAAATGCTCCATTGGTGAAGGAAAATCATAGAAATGAAACTTGCCTGTCCAAGAGATTTCTTTTGAAAGCATGTGACGTCTGTCAACTTACAATCGGCAGATGAACTATAGCTTAATCACTCACAAATTAGAGGACAGAGAAGATTTAGAGAAGAGAGAGGAGATTCGTACCCAACACGGGGAGATTATAGATTGCTGTGAAATATGTATTAAGTTGTAATAGAGTTAAAATAAACTAATAATAACGTTAGAATCCGCTGGATGCGGGCGGCGCATGACCGGTCGTCGTGGTGATCCTTGGGGGAGACCTATGTCCAGCAGTGGTCGTCTAACGGTTGATGTGATGAAATTGTGAAAAAAATCAAATATATGCTATTTGCATTTTTTCTGCTCCTAGATAACCAGAACCTACTGTCTACGCGTCAGTGCTAATGACTGAAACAAACTTTACTTCCAAAACAAATAATTTGATGTGACAGTATCTCATTTACCGTGTAAAATAAATGGTGTCTACTATAGTTTTACGCACACTGTAAATAATGGGAAAGCCATGTATGTCACGCAAACAGCTTGTTTATTTCGTGATAAAAAGTGACAGCGGCCGCTAGGGAGTTATTCGTATTTTTAAGCGACTCGGAAAACTTCGTTCGCCCAGCTCAGTAGTACCAGTTTTTTGTTTATCCTCTCGTGTATATGTTTGATCAAGTAGATATTTTTAATTGGTTTTGAGCTGGTGAGCTAGTGTCTTGAAATTTTAACGGTTCAGAATATAATAACGATTAAATACGAGAGCAGGTGATCATTCGCATTTCACCGGTGTGCTTAACTCCCAATTTTGAACTGTTACTGATAATTCTATTTTGATTTTTTAATTTTTTAAACGTAGTGTACTACAACGACCGCCGCCTGCCAGGTAGAGCGGCAACATGCGAAAGGCAGCAACCGGATGAGAAGAGCTGATGATCGACCTCTGTGGCGTTCACTAGGAGAGGCCTACGTCCACCAGTGGACGAATATAGGCTGATGATGATTGATAATTCTATAGAAACACTCAATACCAGGTGGTATGGCGGTTTCTTAAAATGTAATGTGAAAGCTTAGTGGTAAGACCAGTGGATTGTGAAGTCTATAGGTTCAGTTTAATTTCCACTGACTTTTCAAAGCGATGTATCTATTTATCACGGATATCTATGCTTATGAAGGACAACATAATTAAGTAACTTACATACTTAAGTGATTTTCTTGATATTATTATTTTAATCTGCTAGACCGTAATTTAGCCGATGATAATGACCAGGTCTTATTTAGTTGAATTGAAATCATTGAAACTTAACCCTTTTCATAGCAGTTGCGGATTAGGATGTTTTTCAAACTGGTTTTACTTTTGCATGTATGTAGTTGGTGGACTATAGCCTAATCCCTCTCAAAAATGAGCGGAGACCCGTGCCCAGCAGTGGGACAATAATGGGTTGATGATAATGATGTATGTAGTTGTATTAATATTTGCAATTCCTGAATCAATATCAATACAAATTGTAGGTGTACACACACACATTTTATCTCTAAATAACAGCGAAAAAATATAACATTAGAATGTCGGAGAAAAAAAGATGTGCTAAAAATACAAACAGACGCACATCTAAGTGCGTGTTCATTTTCCTGTGAAGCCTTGGATGGTTTGTAGGCGGCCATTTTGTAATGGTGTTATTTGTCAAGTGAACAACGGAAATGAAATGTAATTTTGGCGTTTTTCATTGGCTTATTTCCTCCGTTATTTTAGATTAATCGAAGTATTTATGTTCTCATAATCTTCCTTATATTCTTGTTAAAAAACTTAATACTCCATTTGTGTTATTTTTCCTATATTTATCGGTGACTTACTACAAAAGCTACATAATATGATGTTTTAAATATTATTTTTGCGTGGCAGATATTTTAGCTTATACAATGAATAGCAGTTATGTAGCTAGCCACCGATTACATAAAGATAAGCTGCACAAAACTACTCCAATGCCTAAACTTTCGGGGAAACAAATGTATGTTATATTATAGAACAATTTATGATGCTTATTTTTCCAATATTTTTAAACAAAAGAGTCTTGACATAGCCATATTTAGCTAGTATTACGATGAGCCAACTGAATGTTAATTCAAATCTATAGCTGCTACTAAGAAATTTCTAGAATAATCACTTTGTTTAAACCCACATACAGTCAATAGAAATATGCCTGACCTGACTGACCTCAGTCCCAAAGACACATAACAGGCTCTCTCAGGACCAATTAGAAGGTCCGCTTAGAATCTGTTTTATAACTGACATTAGCGCCATCTACTGGTAGCAATTATAATTGAGATTCAACTTCTGTTTTCGGTTGATACATTTATACACAAAAAAGTAATCACGTAAGAAAACCCTCTATCGAAACCACCACAATAAACTTATAATCTCAACGGCGAAATATAGAATTCTTTCCACATTTCCGAGGCGGATTCCTAATAATCCTGACCAAAATAAATTACGGCGGATAACGACAGAACGCCATCGGTCATTATAATCCTCGGTGACGTCACTATTCACGATATCAATGCCAGTAATCTGAACTGAGGGGACGCGCCTGAAGTTGGCTTTAGAAGAGTACCCGTTTCTTAGTAATGAAATATTAGTTTTAAAAAGAAATGTTGAAGAAGTTTTCAGCTTTGAGGTTCGTGGCAGAGAGCGCGTGTGAAGGGTTTGGGGTATAAAGGATGGCCATTTGATAAGAGATCTTTTTGAGTTGATTAAATTTGATTTTAGTGGTTTTTATCTACCTATCCTATCCTTTAAGTTTAATCAAACAGTGGGAAAAGTCTTATTAAAATCGGTTCTTTGCTGCTTCGCTTTGACTTGAAAGTCGAAGCAAAGCGTTTATTTTCTTTGCACCACGGATAAAAATATAGAATATAGGTAGTTTACTGAAAATCAATTATTTTGAAGAAATTATTTTGTTCTCTTTTTTTTCGATGGAAATAGTTCTTATAGTACTCAGTGACAATTCCCCGCCTCACAATATAGAGATACCTCATTGATCCGTCATGGTTGCGCCATCTATGTTTCATATTCTGAACAAGAAATAATGATGTGAAAAATACGATATTTTCCCGTTGACAAAGTTAGAAAGGAAAACTATTATTAATGTAGTTTTTAGCAGAGAACGGAAGAAAACTAGATGTTTAAAGATCTACTTATACTTATTATTTTATTAGCGGCCTATCAGTTATCAAAACTTGGTTTCAGTTTATAAAACTGCATATTTTACCGACTTCAAAAAGGTCGTATGTTCCACTGTATATTTTTTTCTGTATGCTCCACCGGTTTCTCCGCCACCTTTGGACCGATTTATAATTTTTTCTTTTTCATTGATTCATTTAAAGATTTCTTACATAAAATTTGGTAAATTTTGATCTAAAACCAACCAGGGTTTGTCCATATTGCTGGTAATAGCATTCATATTATGTTGATGGGAAGATGCTTGAGAGACTGATTTGTAGTGGAGATGAAACTAGATACTAAATACTCCTTACATTTTTGTATGTCATCAACCCACTCCAATTAACCCCTAATTCTATTAATTGTCATATTGTGTAGTACCTACTCATTAATTTACGACTTACTTATTGTATATTTTCTTTCTGTTATATATTTTTTCATATACAACTATAAATTCAAAAGAAAGAAGTAGTAAGTAGGTCTATTTGAAAAACATTTATCTTTGAATCAGAAATCTAGTCAAAGAAACAATTAATAAGTCAAAGTCAAAGTCAAAGTCAAAGTCAAATCGTTTATTTCAAATAGACCAACATTACAGGTGCTTTTGAATTGTCGAATTTATAATAATAATTAAAATATTAATAATATTTTACTAATAATACAAATCAATTCACACCATGTAGGGTAGCATTAAGTAGCTTAGCCAGTTTTAATCTGAGAGAAAACCAATGCCCGGCGAAATATAAAACAGTAAAACTATAATATTTTTTGTTTACTTAACTCGATTGATTGTACTCAAATCGAATCCTATAACGAAAACCGCCAGGTTCTTCTAGTTTTATTAGAACCTAAAACCTAAGAACCTAAATATATGATGAGCTAAACCTTATTTATCTAAGTTACAACTAAGCTATATTGGCACTGAATTCTTTATATACGTCTAATCTAGACTTATTAACAAGTTTATTCAAGGAAATTTGTTCTTTATGAATAGAATACTTGCTTCTTGAAGCCCAACTAATTATTTTAGGCAAGTTGGAAGTCAGTGAGTGTGTAAATGCTCTGCACAAATCTGCCTCACAAAGAGACCACTAACTTCATTATCATGCTTCTCACAATTTGATTAAAATAGTAGGTTACAAAGTTTTCCATGAAGGAAGGAAGAGCTTGTTTGTTTCTCAATTAAAGAGGTCTTTAAGGAAAATAGAATAAGTATGAATATTAATTTTCTTGGAATTGATCTTAAGGTAGAATTTGGACTCGTCAGGTTTCTTTTTTATAACAAATTTCTTGTAGTTATTGTCGATTTTGGCTTCCGGGAATTGTAACACGGAATAGGCAGGCTTGTACCGTAAAAAAAAAGTAAGTGATTGTATTTAGATATATATTTTTGATATTGTTTTAAAACACTTAAGCCCTTCTCTAGCTGAAACTGAAGAAAAGGTATTAATCGGATTAATGTTTGCATTATTATATATTAAAAAATGCCACGTTTGTCCGCGCAAAATTTTTAAATTCATGAAAATATTTCTCATATTTTTTGAAATACTAAATCTGAAATGTTTTAGGGTTTAGGTTTATAATAATTATGAGTTAGCAAACACAGCACGTTTACTCTTAAATATAATTAACATTATTATAATTTCGCTCGCTATATGAGCCCAATCATACGTAATTATTTTTGAATAATTATTATTTATATTTTTATAGATTTTAATTAATGGAAGAACTGATTATTAGAGTTCGATATTACATAAAAACAGCAATTTAAAATATTGTATTCATTTCGTTATAATTTTATAATATAATAACACCAATAATGTAAACTTATTCTGATCATACTGATAAATATACCTAAACCAAAACGTCGGGCTTAAATAATATCATTATACTACGTTAAGACTCGTAAAAAGTTGTTTTTATTTCAACGTCTAATAGTCGCGTAAGTGTAAGAAATAAATTTACGAATACCTACTGATATTATCAACGTGATAGGAAATATAAGAAACTGTAACCCAACTCGCAATAGGGTCCCGAGGTATAGCCAAATCCCTCTCAAATGAGTGGAGATCTGTACCCAGGAGTGGTACACCACTGTTAGGCACCGGTCTCCTCTCCCACAACCCCTGTGCAGCGTAAATAGGTAGGGCATAGCGAGATTTCTCGCTCAAATAGAGCTGCCCGACTGGGGAAGTACCTCCGCCTTACAGAAGACTGCAGTGAATCAACAATAGTTGTCTTTCTGCGAGTGAGTAAGGTTACCAGAGCTCATTGGGGGAGTGAGTATTCTGACAGCATGGGATTTCCGTTTGCTGTCAGTTCAGTAACTCCCTATTTTAAGAAACCTGAACGGTTTCTAAGGGGTTTGGCAACGCATTTGCAAGCTTCTGGTGTTGCAAATGTCTATGGGCGGCGGTCATCACTTACCATCAGGTGAGCCGATGATGACAGGGGTCACAGGTTTCTTAAGAGGACCCGAGACCCCTTCATTCATAAGCTAAAGGTGCCTTTGGAGGATATCCAAGACGAAAACAAAAAAAATAACAAAAATATGTGCACATCTGTCCACTTTCTGCCCAAGCGTTAAAGAACACAGGCGTGATAGTAGATTGTTTTGTTATATCAAGAAAAAGGCGACGGACCATCAATCTCTGTACACACATCTCTAAAAGATTAATAACGATATTCTCAGATTGATATGAATGTAAATGTCAGTAGATTTTATGACCGGTTTCGCCAACATTCAGAATGTTTTTCGGCGTTGGTTATGCGGTCATAATTTTCGTCTGCAAAGCCAGTGGTGGGCCGATAGCCGAAATAAAAGTTCTACGGAAAAATAAATATCAAACATATTTTTACTGTTATATAATCTATAAAAAACTTTTACGAACGTTTTACATTTATGTGTATAACTAGGTAAAGATAAAATATATCTTTATCTTTTTCTCCCCTATTCGTCAATCGAATTTCTTTAATTTATTACCACCTATTGACGAGCAAAGAAAAACTACTTCCAATTTTTTTATTGACTATCCGATATCTTCTATAAATGTTGTCAATAAAAAAGTTCTCGGTGCGTATGTCAGCCTAACAGTATGTGGAACTACTAGTGGAATATTAAGTAAAAAATTTGGAGTTCGACCACCAAGGCTGGATTTCCGATATTATGTGTGTAATTATCATATGCTCAAACGATGAAGGAAAATAGCGTGAGGACACTTGCATGCGTGAGAAAAATTCTCAATGCTGTGTGAAGTCTACCACTACTACGCTACTAGTCTGATTTCTGTTTAATAAGACGTGACTCTTGCCTAGCAGTAGAACGGAGAAATGAGTTGATATTGAGAAAAAAATAAAATAGATTTATAATGAAATTATGAACACTAAGTGATATAAAACTAGTTATTATAAAAAAAACCTGTTGTACAATGAGCAAAAGCCGCTTACGATTCTTCCAGTTTCTGTATTTATTGTAGTTCAAGATTAGATTTTAGGAAGAAACCCAGCTATTATCTTCTTCTTAATAAGATAATACTTTGTTTTAAGGTGGTTTATTTGAGAGGAGTTTATTGCTAGTAATTACCACAGTGATGAATCTTACAAGGTTAAGCAACGACCAAGATATAGTTCTCTGACGATATGACGAGACTAGAAGATTTGGTGTTGGACTTAAGTTAAATTAGTTGATATCTTATAATAAATTATTAACGAAATATCACAATTACGACATACTTATACTGTTGATAAATTTCAATACAGAAATCGATTGAACTGTGCAGAAAGACTTAGGCTATTTATATGGTTAAAAAATACTTATAATTCTAATAGATCACGCGGCCACGGACAATGTAGTGAAAATATGAAATATGAACCAAAGTAATTATACACTTAATTATGTATACCTACTAGATAAACACACTTCATACTAAGAATAGGATTCCTTTCGAATAGGGAGACTCATGCCCAGCGGTAGGACGACACATATAAAGATATGGCGTCTTCTTTTTCTTAGAATTTAGACAATTCATGGTGTATTGCCTGAGACAAAGTTTTTGGTGGCTAAATAAACCGATGAAAGAGTACCTCGCCAACCGTGCTCGCCAATTTATAAATAAATAATGTTAGGTTTTATGTAAGTTTATTATTTTGTAACTACATGTTGTTTCTGGTGACAAATAAATGATTTTTTTCTTTCTTTTCTTCTTTCATGTTCTAATCAACCGAAAACTTGTCATTTCCAAAATTACCACTACGCAATAATATCAAAAATACTACTCATAAATAGATATTTTTATGCCTGTCTTCCCGCGAAATATGATCCCAAACGTAACAATCTCTTCGGAAATAACATAGTATTTATGGTAACCTTATGGTTCTTATGTATTTTTACTGGCTTATGTTATTTGACTGAAAGAGAAGGTTGAAAGAAGGATCCATTTGATTTTATTATCTATACTAATATTATAAAGAGGAAAGATTTGATTGTTCGTTTGTTTGATTGCATTGAATAGGCTCCGAAAGTATTGAACCAATCTAAATAACTTTTTCACAATTAGAATGATACGCTCAGTGTTGAATACAGGCTATATTTAATTTTTTTTAATTTGGAATTCGTATGAAAAATTTAATTCAAGTTTATTTTACCCGTTCGAAGTTGGTGTGGGTCGCTAGTATAATATATAAATGGACTCGAGGTTAAGTAATAACCATGTTCAAAGAGATCAGTTTATCAATTAGGTATCTACATGGGATTGAGAACTTACTTACACGGAATGCATGTTAAGCCGTCAGTCAGAATACCTATGAAAGTCGTAAGTTGTACCCAAAAGAAGGTTTTACTTCACTTTCAGGGTGTTCACTTAGTACCTTACCTTCTTAACAAACTTCCCAATGAATTATAGAAGTTATATTTCAAACTAGGTTCGCGAAGTTACAAATTTAAAAGTTTTTATATTAGTAATGAGTTTCAATCTTGCAAACAATTGTATTTCGATAAAGCATGGCGTCCACGGCAAACTTACGAATCTGCAGTTTTAATTAAATATAGTGCGCATATGTATTTACGTCAATATGTAATAATAATTGATATACCCATATCAATATACAGTACAACTATATATATGTGTGTGTGTAATAATAATAAATGTTGTATGTCAATATACCTTTAATAAACTTACCAAATTCTTAATGATATTTTAACGTCGTAAAATGCATTTTCTGCAGATTCGCAAGTTTGCTGTCACATCCACAGCAAACTACTAAATACATTTAAGGGTATAAAATCGACTCGCCAGAACACAGATAAGCCCTGAGAGGTTTGCGTGTACGGCTATAACACTATTATAATATTAGAATAAGTTTTTTGGAAATAAATAAAAAAACAAGTATGTACATAGACATAGGTACCTCCGTGCTGCTAAAGCTGTGGTAGCCTAGCAGTGTAACCAGTGGACTGACACGTCAAAGCACTCGAGTTCGAACCCAAGGCACGCACCACTGACTTTTCGGAAATTATGTGCGTATTTATCACATGCTCAAACGGTGAAGGAAAACATCGTTAGGAAACCTGCATGCTCGAGAGAATTCTCGACGGCATGTGAAGTCTGCCAACCCGCAGTAGGCTATCGTGGTGGACTTTAGCCTAATCTTCCTCAATTGAGAGGAGACCCATGCCCAGCCGTGGGACATTAATGGGTTGATAATGATGATGATGAAAGACTGCCCCGCATGTTTCTCAGTTATTGGATTTCAAACATCTTATATGACAGTATTAATAGTAATTTATAGCAGTCGTTATGAGCAAGATACTGATATGTAGCCCCGCCTGAAATTCCCCAACATACTTCGGAAAATTACAAAATTTTAAAAAGTTGATGTTTGTTTTAATGATCTCAAGATCCAACTATTAAAAACTGTTGCTATGGCCGAAATTGGCCAGGAAGAATATTTTATTAAAGAATACATTATTTTTTATAATGCAATTATTATTAAAGTTCTAGTATATATTATAGAAATGTTAATCAGTTGAATTAAGTAAGCAAAAACTGTACGGTCAAAATTAGATTAAAAGAAGTCAGCTTCTGTTCCAAAATCTAAAGCTTTTTATAAATATTCGATCATAAGACCTTTTTAAATTAGGACTATAAATTGAGGCTACCGCACTGACAAAGTGGAGACTTTATTGGAGATTTTCCATCTCGAATACCTTATACTTTATGAGCATCAATTTTCCTAAGCAAGCAATATGTATGTTCAACCGACGATCACATTCGGGAGGACAAAACTTAATTTAGCTGAAAGTATTTTGCCGTCAAAAAAGATCCGTCTAATCATATTAGGTATTTATAACTCCGGGTTCATAACTAATTATCTATAAGCGAATTACATGGGTCACTGAAATTTTGGACACTTGAACGCTTCTAATCAGAAAAACGTACTTCACCCAGCGTGTACGATCGTCAAATTTGTGTTCGAAGACTTTTGCTCATATTTTTCCGGCAGACGAAACTCAGAAAATCCATAGAAAATCTATATCACTGGCAAAAATTCAAAGCTTACCGAACAAAGGATACGATTAAGCGAATCGTAAAATCATCTCCAATAATTTATCTTCCATGCAAATGCACGATTTCTTTTACAACAATAACGAGCGATATTTTATCATATGAATGCGAAATCACTTTAAAAAAAATTACACTAGAAAAATATCATAAAATAATGACACTGCACTCACCGTTTTATTTTAATTTTATCACATTTGCAGCACGTAGAACTAGGTTAAGGAGATAACGGTATTTAACTTTGTGGGTAACTGTACTTCGGATAACCCGCGCCGAATCGTAAGCACAACACACGGTAAGTACGTCTGAACGGAATACTCGCTCGCGTAGCACTGGGAGACGCGCAGTCTCCGAATCATGCCCGTACCAGCTCCCAAATGACTCGCGTAGCCCGTAGCGTTGCTACGCTGTAGTGTCGACGCTACGACGCTCATAAATTATGATAAACGCGTTTATTTAATTACGCCGATGGGCACGACAATTTTTTCGCATACAAAAAAATTCAAATAGCTGAATAGAATAACAATTTTCATCTTGTTTATATTGAATTTGGGTCGGATTTTGTTTGGAGTGGTACAAATTATCTACTGTATAAATATTTGCTCGTATAATTGTCACAACAACACGGATACTTACTTTTTTTACTTTACTTATTCCCAGGAAAGAGTAATTTTTATAATAACATTGAAAAAAATATTAGAAGCAACACTTTTTAATTATTATTATGTAATAGTAGGTGACGTGGTATGGTTGATGGTACATTGAAGCCTACATATTAAAATTATAGATTAGTTTATTATAACAAAGAGTAATTATTCATCACAAATTATCACAAGTCACTTACATTTTGTTAAAAAATATATTTAGCTGTTTACCTAATATGTAATTATATTAGTAAAACTATATGCAGCTAGTAGCAAACAGTTAGTACCTACTTACAGTTTTATATTAATTTACGCAATGACTTACGCGAATATTAGACATTAAAATAAAACTACTTTTTTCATATATTATCTCGGCACATACATAGATACTGATTGTTTTAATGTTGATGTTTCAAATCTTTAATAGTACCCGTAGTTAATACAATATTAATATACCGCGATAAAATCCGTAAAAAGTAGTTTTATTTTAAGCTTAAGCTAAGTTGTTCAGTTAAATGCTTGGTTCTCTTCGACTAACATCTTATGAAGATTTCTTTCAATAGCTGGATTAAGGTATTGACATGAAACGTAAGCCAAGCTACGGTTTATAGTATGAGAAAGTTTTTACTATTCAGTTTCTGCTTTAGTACGTGTTTTAAACGAAAACTCCGTGTTAATGCGACTATTTAAAGACTCGATTAATGCAGAACTGTTAAGACTTCTCTTCATTATAATGGTCTCGGATTGAAATCCTGATCGTCTCAAATGTTTGTGCAATTAACATGGTTTGTACCTGAGTTATGGATATTAATTGACGACCTCTGTTGTCTAGTGGTTAGAGTACCGGACTGCTGATCACGAGGTTGTGGGTTCGATTCCCACGGGACACAAATATTTATGTGATGAATATAAATGTTTGTGTTCGTCTGGGTGGGACCTATGTATTATAAGTATGTATTTACAACAAAAAAAAGTATATAAGTATTATATCTATTGTCTAGTATCCATAGTACAAGCTCTGCTTAGTTTGGGACTAGATGGTGTTGTGTGAAATGTCGCAGAATATATTATTATTATTATTTAATATATACTCTTATAATATATGTGTATTTAAATTAAATTATCTACCATATCATTATCTAGATGATGTCCACAGCTGCAACTAAATTCAATTTAATTCGACAATTCAAAAGTACCTGTATTGGTCTAATTGAAATAAATGATTTGATTTGATTTGATTTTGACATAAACCTCCCCCAATAATTTCCTCATGACCGCGCCGAGCCATTTGCATCCAGCGGATTCCAGCGACCTTTACCAGGTCATCGGTCCACTTTGCCGGAGGCCTATCAACGCTGCATCTTCCAGTTTGCGGTCGCCTCGAGAAATTTCAAGCCCCAATTAAACTATCTATATAGTGAGTAACAGTTTAGTATCCTTAACACATTGACAAACAAAAGGATAGAAGAGAATCATCGAAAAAGCCTTAATCTTATATTCCATAATGACTCCACTCATTCAGATGTAGGTATTCTACCGGAAAATGCGGTAAATTCAGGGTAGAAAGCGCAGGAATGTGCAAACATGTGCAGCAATGTGCAAACTTGTGCAGCAATGTACTTGTCAGATGTGGAGTAAGGCCTGGCGCTTACAGCCAGCACGGCATGTCATGACAAAGGATTTTATAACTAATCAAGCTATTTTGAATCTTATTTCAATGATTTTAGAATTCATGTTACTTTATCTTGATACCACGATGACGCGACAAGCCGCGGGATGCTGCGGCATGACGTGTCATGCCGTTTATTCCATGGGCTGCCACGATGCGCGTTAAAACTAGTGCAGCCGTTATTTCGCTTAATGGGTTTTTTAGCAAGATGCCACGGGATGCCACGAAATTCCGCAGCATGCCGCAGCACTACCTGCCGTGCCATGCCGTGCCACGCTGTCAGAGAGCGCCGGCCCTAAGTGACATGTGGGTAATTTTAGGCATTTACACAGACTATGTTGCGGTCTATCAGACTCTACAATAAAATGAGTATGAGATAATATAAAGTGAAAAGGCGAAGTGCGGAGGGCGCCTGACCGTAACGGTTGATACAATAATGATGATTGTGATATTTATTTCGAGGGTAATCTCATGAAACATAGCACTAATTTGAAAACTTATTATTTATACTTGCCGCTTGAAATAAATTTTATTCTAGACGAACAAAAACTTATTTTAATTCGGTGCTAGGTAGTTATTTATGAAATGGCAAAAGAAAAGTAATATGTAATTTGAGTAGAATCTACTTGAAGTATTGTATTACTACCGACATCATTCTATCAGTCATATAATTTGATTGACATTAATTATATTCTGGAAATACGATCTAATAAAAACATTCAATATTTATTTCTTTATTTTAAAATATTATTATGAAGATCTAAGTCTAAATTGCTATGTGCAATTAACATACTAATTTATGATAATGAGTTGGGTTTTCGCAGAAACTTAATCATCATCATTAATTTAAGAGCTCAGCTTTTATCCGAGGAGCAATCAAGCCACTGTTCTCCTTCTGATGCTTTCTGTTCGACCTCTTGTTACGTCTTGATCCCAACTTTTTCCTTCACTTGTTCGTCAGAACTTCATCTAGATCTTCGCCTTCTTCTCTTTCCTTCAATTTTACATCTACTAACTTCTAACTTCTTGAAAATGTATAGTTTTGATTGACGTACATTTTGATTACTAATTATAAGATTAAATTGTAGGTAAGTTTGTAGTTGTATTTTTATATAATATTTTTGTAATGTCATTATGTAAATGACGATGGAACTGGCATATACCTTAGGTATAAAAGTTCGTTTAAACAAATAAAGAGAAATAAAAAAAAGGTTTTCGAATTGTTAAATGCCCTTGGTTAGGTGGCCGCGACCCTGGCTGCTAATCGTAAAGTCTAATATCAAATGTCGAAAAACATATTGAAAGATTAGGTGTATGATTACCTTATAATTATTTATCATCAACTTTTCTTGATGGCATGTGAAGACTGCCAACCTGCAATAGGCTAGCGTGGTGGTCTATAGCCTAACCCCTCTCAAATGAGAGGAGACCCGAGCCCAGTATTATGACAATAATGGTTTGATGATGATGTTATACTGATATGTTTTTTTTTTTTTTTTTTAATGGAAATAAGGGGGCAAACGGGCAGGAGACTCAACTGATGGTAAGTGATTACCGCCGCCCATGGACATCCGCAACACCAGGGGACGTGCAAATGCGTTGCCGGCCTTTTAATACTATCATAGGAGAGAGGGAAGGGGGAGTGGGCCGCCGGGACTCTCACAGACCGAACGAAAGGCGACAGTGTAACTGCCACTTCACGACGGTTTTACTGTGAGAGAGTGAAAGACCAAGACCATAAATATCACGGACTAGTCGTTGACTTTATTAAAAAAATCCTGTGACCCATTTACAGTCATACTGCTGGGACCGGGTCTCTTCAAAAATCTTCACTGGCCAATTGCAAATTTGAAGGCCCTCACATGCCATCAAGAAAATCCCTCAGGCATTCAGCTTCCCTTGTGGTGTTTTCCTTCACATTTGATATGTTAATGCTATGACCTTCCAAAGGCATATTGCTTTATGTAAAAATAGTGTCCTTGACATTTTATACCGACTTTAGACGGGCATACAAAAATGGTACAACACCCAAGGGAACAGCTGTAGAGTTGGACGAATACGTGACATCAAGCGGTATACAAACAAGCTAATAAATGTATGATCAGTTTAATTTTTAAATAAATGTAAACGGATCATATAAGGAATCGTTACATCGCGATCAGAAAGATATCAATTAATATACGGAGATAAATGTTCAAAAGGAGTTTTATTCAACACAATACCTACAAAGTTTTTTCAATCCTTCTTATCATCCTTATTATTTGTAATGTGGTATACCGTAATGTTATATTAAAAATATCAATAACAACTATTACTATTTAGTATCAGCTCTCACAACCACGGCACCAAATTTACTGCCTATTTAAGCAATAAATTTTACTTATTATTAATAATATTAGTTTATTAGTCAACCAAAAAAAATATAAATAGCCTTTCCGTGTTACAACATATGGAAAAAGTGAATAGGTAGTTAGTTAGTTTAATATGACAACCCGACAAGCGCAGTGGTATTAAAAGCTGTCTTCTGTGATAAATGCCCCAGTTTTAATCCCTGTGGGGACAAATGTTTCTGTGATGAGCATGGACATTTTTATCTGAGTCATGGATGTTCACTTCTATAGATTGACACAATGCATAATATACTAGTTTTAGTATGTTGAGATTGGCAGAGCCCACTTTAACACTAGAAAACGCGAAGTAAAACAACGCCAGTGTCGGTTATACCCAACCAATGAAAATGTGGACAATACCGTCATGGAGCACACAATTTCTCAATTCGACTGTATTTTTTTAAATTATATGTTACCTCAGATATATCGGTTTATATATTAATAATACCTAGTTTACATATTAATAAAACGTAAAGTTTGAGTCGCCTTGACATTGTTTAAAATACCTTTGCTTCTAGTCGTCAACTCCTGTAGTCTGAAGCGTGGTCTAACACGTGTAACATGACAACAGCCCTTTAGGACAGATTTTAATCTAAAACCAGTGTAATATATATGTCGTGAGAGGCAAGTGACGTTATTATTAAGAAGACTTGATGCGTGTCACAACTGTTACGTAATGTCTCAGGAGCTACAGTTTGATATTATAGTATTAATCAAGTATATGTATAAGTGTATTTTAGTATTAAATAGTATTTAACATACATACTAGCACGCCTGACATCCCCGAAAGGTTCCGTAAAGGTGTACTAATAATGTTCACCCAAGATTTGTCGATATGTTTTATAACATAACATACCATCACGCCTGTCGTCCCCGAAAGATGAGGCAGAGGTGTGCTAATGTAAACCCACGTTTTAGGTCCCATTTAATAGGTAGCGACTCTATTACCATTAACCGGGCATGAATAAAGCATATTCTATCTTCTATCTTCTTCTATGAATCCAAGCTCCGAGCTGCTACTGAGAATTTCATACAAACACCCAATAATACTTTGCTCGACCTGGGTTTCGAACCTAAGACCTCTTGGTCGGCAGTCACACTATACGACCACTAGGCCTACGAAGCAATTTTGGTATTTTAGTTGTCGCAACGTATAATATTTTCAAAAATGAACTACATAATATGTTGATAATCGTCCACATTATTCTAGATTATGAGAATTTTGAGTTTTTAACGAAATGTATTAAATATATATGTAGATCTGTAGGTACAAAAAATTACTAACGTAAAAAAGTTTTATAATATTGTGTAAAATATAATTGTTCTATTATTTACTGGTCGTATGTGCGACTCCTGAAAAAGAGGTTTTGGGTTTCATTCCCAGGTCAAGCAGTGTTACAGGTGTTACTGGTTTTTTCTATGAAATTCTCAGTAGTAGCTTGGAGTTTGGAATGGTGCTCGGCATTAGGGTCTATCCCTATTACATGGGTCCTAAAACTCAGCAAACATGTGCATGTGCGTGCCCGTAGCGTACGTCAGGCGTAATTGTATGTAAAGTGTACGGTATGTTTACACGGTATCGTCTTATTGTGCTCTATCTTATGTAGATATTTTATTCGTTACTATATATTTCTATATAATATACATATATATATATATATTTTTTTATATATTAAGCTATATATTTATGGTATGTAAAGTCGTTATTATATTATTATAACAACTAATTTATTGGTTTGTAGCTCTAGGTTAGTTAGTCTATTAGATGTACGCCACACCCGCTTCAGTTTTCACTTTGTTCTTGTCCATCCAAAGGTTGTCTGGAAGAGATCGCTATTTAGTAATAAGACCGCCATTGTACCCTTATGTCATAAATAACTTTAAGTAATTAATGTAATGTATAATTTGTTATATGGTGTACAATAAAGCTAATTCTATCTATCTATCTATAATGTTATGTATTACATGCTTGGTTGCGTGTTTAAGCGCGCCTTCATTAAATAGTTTAGCTTTATCCTCTAAGGGCGTGTGACGTTATAACGGTGACGTCATGCGTGCGGCAACTGTTATCAGTATTGCGGTCAGTTAGCAGCTCTGTAGTGTATAGTTATGTTGTTACAAAACTAGCACATTTGGTCTAGTGATTCCATAAAGGGTTACTAATAACCAGACCAGTCAGTTAAGCCGGGCATTTGGTTAAAAAGACCGGACTTCTGGATAGGTTTCATAAGGATACCTACCATACATAGTGCTCAAAGATGCATTAATTCGGCTTTTATGTTTGTTCTTCTATAATTTCCGCTACCATAGTAAAAGTACGAAAGAAAAAACATAAGCATCTCTCTCTGACAAACCCACGTAAATAAATATGTAAGGTTTAAAATTAATGAAACAATAAATAGACCCTGTTAGGAGAGTACTCTTTTTAAAAAAAATCTTAGTTTATTATTATTATATACCTAATTATCTTTAGTATGGTTTTAACAGTAGTTGAAACTGTGATAGCCTAGTGGCGTGACCGTGAGTACATTGTGAAATTCAGAGGTCTTGAATTCGAACCCAAGGCATGCACCCCTGACTTTTCGGAAATTTTGTGCGTATTTAACATCACACTTAAAACGGTGAAGGAAAAACATCGTGGGGAAACCTGCAGAGAAATTCTCCTTGCCTGAGAAATTTTCGCGATGGCATGTGAAGTCTGCCAACCCGAAGTAGGCTAGCGTGGTCGACTATAGTCTAATTGTTCTCAAAATATTAATAATTAGGTTGACGACGACGATGGTCTTCATAGTTCCAATTGTAAATTTCAATATCTGATGTCGAATAGTGGTATGCTGAGGACCAAAAGACCAATATGGCAGTCTTAAGTGTACTCAATGTTTTACTAAGATAGGCAAAAGTCCGAGGTCTGAAGAAAACCCTAAGGTGAATTATAATCAATCATCTTTCTAAGTGACATTTAAGTATTTGTTAAAGATGAAACATAAAGAAAGTGGGGATGAGTTAGCGTCAGAACTTAAATCATTTTTTTTTCTTTAAAATTAATCTAGATTATATTCAATGACTTGGTAAAGGTCACTGGAATCCACTGGATGCGGGCGGCATATAACCGGTCGTCGTGGCGATCCTTGGGGGAGACCTATGTCCAGCAGTGGACGTCAAACGGTTGAAATGATGATGATGATGATATTCAATGACGCGTTATTATCGGGAAAATGGCCGTGCTTAAAAAATAACAGTTTATGAAAAGTTCTCTCATAAAAAATATTCCATATACCGTCACCCCTGTCATCTCTGTAGGGTTAAGTAGAGTCATACTATACACCCACATTTCACTTGTGTGATTTAGGTCTCACATAATTCAATTAAGAACAAAATAACAAAAAAATAACTAAGCATATTATACAATCGTTTGTTCTGATTAATTGATCAATTTATTCATGGCTGTAATACTGTCAGCCAGTAGTTACTGTCTGTGCAAAATTAATTATGTTTAGAAAGATGTGAAATGATAATTATGTAAATTATATCACCCATAATCTTGGCCAGACTGTGATCATGGATATCGTAGAAGATCTAAAATAAAATCCGTAAAAATACACACATACATACTATCACGCCTGTGGTCCCCGAAAGGTTAGGCAGAGGTGTAGGTACTAATGTACACCCACGTTTCGCCGGTATGTTAAAAGTCCCATGTAATAAGGGGCTAGCCTATTGCCATTAACCGGGCACAAATCTAGAACCCGAGCTCCTACTGAGAATTTCATAGAAAAACCCAATAACACTTCGCTGGACCTGGGAACCAGACACTGCACGACCACTAGACGAACGAGGCAGTTGGTCTATTGCTTCATATCACGTAATCCGTAAAAATCCGTTGTTCGATTTCAATCACACTTCATCTACATAACAACACTAGATACTAAAAAAATATTACATGACTTGTAAAAGTGTCTTTAAAAAGATCTATTTACACAAATAAACAATCATTCAATCATTTATTCATAAGCTTATGTTCTTTAATTATTTTAGTTATTAACTATGGTATTATTAATTGATTGAAATAAATATTAAACTATTATTATAACACTTAAACATGCAGATCCAAAACAACTACCAAACCATGTAAAAATCGTCGTACGATAAAATCACCGCTTCTCATTTTCTCTTTACTTGGATAAAACAAAATCACCCTATAGACACCTAGATTGTACAGTAACGCTCACAGGCAATTTTAATATAATTACGTCATCGGTCCGTACCGCTGGCTTGCTGATATTACGTCAGAAAAAATAGAAGGGCCATTCATTATTAGAGGCTTGGCTCTCTCTGATAGATAGGTAGGTACTGTCGCTGAGAAAAGTCTTATGATTCCGTAGAAATGCGTATAATTAGTAATTGTATCCATAAAAAATATCATATTTCCTGGCCCTGGACTCAAACTATCTCTATACCGAATTCTATTTAAATCGGTTCAGCGGTTTAGGCATGAAAAGGTAACATACAGACAGAAGAATAGACAGACAAACAATCAGACACATTTTCGCTTTTATAATACAATATTAATATTAATTAAGTAAGAAGCAGTACTAGTAATTGCCCGCGACTTCTGCGCACAATTAGTAATTTCATCCCACCTGTTGTTTTAATCAATCTGCTTATTTTTTAATAATCTGTTTTAAAAAATAGCGATACCGCATACAAATTTGCATCCACGTTTTCGCCATTTTTGGGGATGATTTCCGGGACAATCTATCCTATATCCTTTCCCAATGTTATTTGTAAGATCTACATGTAGTTATTCTGGGTCCGGGCGTTTGCGTATGTAAATCTTTGTATTTTTGAACACATCTACCACAAAGGACAAACCCCTTTTGTTGGGCAAAGTTTAAAAAAACATTGTAATTTCAATACTTTAAATCTAATTAAACTTACTGGCATAGTAAATAACAAAATCAATTTATTATATTGCATTGATAAAAACATTGAATTATTTACTATCTTATAGTATACAAAACGAGAATTTATTTCCAAATATAAATAGGTATTTTAAATATTTTATATTTGAGTTTTGATTTTCTTTTCGTATCATTTTCATCGTCGAATTCTGAATAAATAAACGACAATTTAATTTAAAGCATCAAGATTGAGTTGAAAACAGTTTTCCTTTCAATTAAATTAAGTTTGTTCATTATACGAGTAACATCAAGCAAAGTAATTATTTTTTAAATAGATTTATATCAGATAGATTTTTTTGTTATTACTTAACTGAATGGTTTAATTTAAGTTACATAATATAATTGTTAAGTTATTTGATATTTGGGTGCAGAATTGTTTTATTTTAATGTAAATTCTGTTTTAATCCTGTGAGGTCCAGAGTAACCTAAATGCAATTAAATTTATGTAATTTAGTTAAGTATAATACTGACACTTCTGTTTTCTCGTTTTGAAAAGAATCAATACTTGAATCATTTAGAATCTATAATATCTCGATTTAATTGGATTTACTACTGTAAAGAAAATTTAATGTTAATGCCTCGAAAATCCGTTACGAATTTCAATATATATCAAGTTTTGGAATATACTGTCAAAATTCAAAGAACGTCAATTGTAATGAAAACATTTTTAATGTCTCAACAATCCCGTTCACATGAATAAATAATTCGTTAAATAATTCAATATTCGAAGCACTTTAGTCGCCGTCTGTACAGTACTTGAGTGTTTTGATAGATCATCGGAAATAGCCCCTTTTGTCTCATCTTCCTTACAACTTTCATTCCGAGGGGCTTGAAACAAGAGTGATTTATTAATTCCGTTTCCCTTGACAGACAAATAAGTAAAATATTATTATACGAGTATGTTTTGTTTTTTCGTAATTTTTTATATAAGGACAGGTAGGTGTCTTAATGATGGACCATGGAAATATGTACTTGTACATGACGTGTCCATTCAATTACACCTGTGATTTTTGGGAGAGTATAGGAAAGTAGAAATGGATGTCTGATGGTTGAAATGATGATGATGATGATTGGAAAGCAAATTAGAGTTTTTTTTTAAATTGATTAATATCTCAATTTATTTAATGTAGTTATACTAGTATGTTTTAGTTATCAGCATATTTTATTGATGTGTTTCACTTGCACGTTTATTCTGTGGGGCCATCGATATTATCTCTTGTTTGTTTTTTTTAATGTTTATAATGTTGCTTTTCTAATATTGGTCTTGGAATTTCATTATTTATTTTTTATTATAGTTTTTTTTATTAATTCTTAATGTTTTATTATGAAGCATTTTTTTTCTATGAGTTTTATTTCGAATAATTTTCTATAGGAATTTTGAAATACAAATAAAAATTTGGTGTTGTAAATTTCAATAATCTCAACCATTTGATAGTCACCCTATTTTTTAATACCATGAATAAGTTATTTATTAAATTCTTAAGTTTTTCGTAAACGTAAGAATTTAAAATAAAAATATAAGCACAATTATTGCCAGGCACGAATTATTATTTACTTAATTTTTCATAATTTGCTTACCTCAACGACTACACGCCAAAATTAAATAATGCTTGGATTCTAGAATGCTAAGAAAGTGACAAGTTTATAGCTTGTAAATATTTTTCAATGATGCTTTTTACAAGACTAGTAACTCACCCCTTCTCGGTTCACTTTTACGACTTGTGCCAGAAAAACAGCTTCCAGATCAGTGTGCAGTGAAATGAAGTTGACGCTTCAACGTCATGTAGTTGCCAAAAAGTAATATATTTCACCGTAAAATTATATGGACCGTTAGTGTATAATAAACTAGCTAGTGCCCGCGAGTACGTCTGCGTAAAATATTAAATTTTATCCGCATTCAAACTCCCAAACCTCTTTTCTCCCTTTTAATGGATGATTTCCGGGAAAAAAATTATCCTATGTCTTTTCCCAAGACTCAAACTATCTTTATACTAATAAATTTCATTTAAATCGGTTCAGCGGTTATAGCATGAAGAAGTAACAGATAGACAGACAGACACACTTTCGCATTTAATATTAGTGGATATCATATTAATATAATGGATATGGATCTATGCAGATTGTAAACTAAATAAATAAATATCTCTGGACATTATGACACTGCGACATCTTGTTCCGTGGTAAGCAACGAGGCTCGTGTTACGGATACCAGAAGGTTGATATACTATATAGATATTTTTTTTGTAAATACATACTTATTATACTTATAATATGAATGTATCTATCTATACATCCATGACTCGGATACAAATGCTGGTGCTCATCACACAAATATTTGTTCTGTAAGGTTCTAGAAGAACGTAGGTTCTGTGACAGCATAGTGGTGAGACCAGTGGACTGGGAAGCCTGTATATACGCATTGATTTTAAAATTTATCATATAGGTACTCAAACGGTTTAGGAAAACATCGTGTGTAAAACATTTTGCATACACGACCTCTTTTCAACTTAAAAGATACGATGCCCAGCAGTGAGACAGTCAAAGTTTTGATAAAACATAACAACGCTAGATCAATAAAAAGTGTCTGTATTAATCCAAAGACTTATATTTTAATTTTTATTAAGAAAGAAAAATTCTATCTCAGGCGGGACTCGAACCCGCGTGTTCTGGATAAGTACTCCAGACGCTCTGCCAACTGAGCCACCGAGGTATCCGCCTGATGTGTTGAATTTTGCCTTCTTTATGTTACTTATATTTTAATTAAACTAGTGGTGGCACAGTGATCGATATTAGACCATAATAAATTTTTGATTTAACGTATTTTTTTTGTGATTTATTAAAAAATATATAGATACCTAAGATTCTGCACTCCTTCTCTATTTATCCTACTAATATTATAAACGCTAAAGTTTGTAAGTATGGATTTATGGATGGATGTTTGTTATTCTTTCACGCAAAAACCGCTCAACAGATTTGAATGAAAGTTAGCATACATATAGTTTATTACCTGGACTAACACATACGCTTCTTTTTATCTATATACCATGCGGGCAAAGCCGCGGGAGGCAGCTAGACTATAAGTATGGGAAACTTCATACAAAGTTTTTGCTTCAGGTATTAATATACATAAAGATAATAAGAAATATTATCATCATCATAATTATCATTATACCAGCTAGATGGCATGCACTGCAGGACATAGGCCTCCCCCAAAATATTATGTCACACAAAAAAAAAGCATCTAACATACGTCATCTCTCGACCACTTACGTATAACGTGTGCTCTATCAAATTACGAAAAACATACATAGTCCATAAACAAGTTAGATTAACTTTTACTTGCGATAATGACATAATATTTAGTTACGTGTTTCTATATGGTTAAGGGAGAGAGAAAGTTAGGCAATTAGTTCAACTTTCATGTTATTATGTTTTGTGTTAGATTTCGATCATTTTTGTGTTAAGTGTTGCTGCTATAAGGGGAATACACACTATATGCCATTAATATTATGGCAACACTAGCCATATAGACACATACACAAACACTAAGAATATTGGTAAATTGACACCAAAGTTTTCGGATGCTCGATTGCCATTAACCGGACACTAAATAGGGTTCTTAAAATACGGTAGAAATAAATAAGCAGTTTTATGAAAAATCACATTTGATAATTCGCAGACCATGTCGCGGGCAGAAGCTTGTCCTTTATAAAATACAAGTAATAAATATATAAATAAATATATAAATATAAATAAAGTGTATACGCATATGCTAAGTACATCAATGATTAACGTGACACATGGCAAGCTCGACCGAAATTATGAGGATAAAAGGTATTTGCGTTCGTGCAATAAACACGGGACATTTTCATATTTAATTCAACGAGCATTTTCATTTTTCGAAGCATCGTGGCCCACCGTGATTACACCTTGTAGTTGATAAATGACTATTGGTTATATGAATCAACCTCAGTTATTATCCTAGTGTAGTCAGATACTGTATATTATATACAGTAATAGTGTATAGGTGCCGTCACGAGTTTAGAGCGCTCGACGAAAGTAGTGGGGAGACTTGCGCATGTCGTACACTCGTGCTCACATATATTACGAAGTGTTTTTAGAAAAGTTAAATTAACTTGAGTTGTCACTTGTAATGGAAAAGAAAAATAAGTTTTATATAGGTATTTTTTTAAATATAACCACGGTTTATTTTATAAAAATAATAATTTATATTTTTTTGTAGATACGTATAGAATCAATATTACATAATCAATAATAAAATTAATGTAATGTTTTAATTATTGGTGTACAATAAAGTGTATTCTATCTATCTAACTACATATAATCAAATAATCAATTATATTTAAAAAAACTTAAATTCTAATCGTTTGGCAATAATCCTATTCCTTCCATCAAATTGTCGTTAATTAAGTATGTCTAAGTTTATAGATGGATGCGACTGGAACTACTTATTGAAAGGTAAAAGGTCAAGACGATGAAAAAATACGAAAGCAATATGTGCGTGAATGTACTTTGGGCGATACACCAATACGGCGCCGGCACTGACCGCTTCACCCTCCGCACACTGCCCACCCCGCCAAACGGACCCAAAAACTGACATCTGCGCATTCAAGGCCAGCGCTCTTAACTCTTGACGGCACCTATACATAAACTTTTATTACTTTATAAAAGTACTATCTCGTTCTAATTGAGCTAGTTATGCCAGGTCCATATTGCAACTATTCCCATGAAACCGTATTTAAATGACATTGAAATAATATATAACATTGAAATGTGCGAACATAATACATTTCATTGAAAAAAAATGCATGGTCATGAGAATCATCTCATGACGATGCATTTTTTTATGGCTACGATATTAATTGTGGATGGTATTCAATATAATAGTACAAGATCCCACCGCTCCATTCTGCAAGTATTTATTTTTTTGATACAACCAATCTTATGAATTGAATTTAAAATCCATTGCATACTTTCTTAACATTCATTTAAAATTGGTTGTATCAAAAAACAGATACCTGCAAAATCGAGCGATGGGATCTCATACTATAAAAGCTAAAGGACTTAGTAACTCACTATAAACAAAAAATATTAAAAAAAAATATGTTCGTATGATTTTTTTACTGTATAAACAATAGCTAGTATTCAATTAAACGCTTTGTATTTTCAAGACAAAAAACAAAATGCTTAAAACAAATACTGCTAGCTAACGAATACTCATAATGTAGACATACCTTTGACTTTCAGTTCAATGATCGCCATTATGCGTAACACAAATTGCATCCACATTATCGCGACATAGCTGCATGAGTTCATAGCCACTGGTCAAACGAGTCAATAGAATTCGCATTGAACTATGAAAGTCGTTTAAATTAGCCGTTTGAATTGCGTGCAATCCGTGCATACTGCATGCCTTCGTTGAATATAGACTTCAGTAATTTGAATGTGCGATTATTGGTGATTAAGCCTTTTTATACTAGCTATATTTTTTATATTTAAGATGGAGTTTGTGTCTATAAAATATATAACATAATAAATATAATTATAATAATTATCATCAAACCAATTATCCTCTTAATGCTGGGCATGGGTCTCCTGTCTTATGAAAAGGATAAGGCTATAGTCTAGGCGCTAGCCTATTTCAAGAGACTCACGATGTAGTTTTTCCTCGTTCGAGCATATGATACTATAAATGTATTATTACAATATTAATAAGCCGTAGGACAGGGAGATTGTGGCTTTATATCTATGTTGATGAAACGAGCAAAAAACTACGAAAGTCAGTTACGATCATTGAAATAAATTAATTACTTTTTACGGGTTTTATTGTGATATATTGATATAATTATTTTAAACCGAGCATCATCATTATAACATTATTATGAGAGCACATCAAGTAATTGCTCCTTAAGCTTATAATAATCGATTGTCAATCCAAATTTCTGATCCCTGTTAATTTAGTCAAAGAGACGGCTATCCCTAATGTACCAGTCGCACAGGGTATACAACTTCACAGGTGATTGTTTTGTGTATGATACTGATATTCAGCTACATCTGGATAGTCTGTATACTGAACCCAATATAATTATTTAGATGTGTAACACGCATTTGACAATAAATATAGTTCTTTATCCGCCAGAGGACCAAAGTTACCGACATAGCTCAGAGGATTAGCAAGCTGAAGTGGCAATGGGCCGGTCACATCTCTCGGAGAACCGACAACCGTTGGAGCAAACGAGTTCTTGAGTGGATACCGCGTCTCGGCAAACGTAGTGTAGGACGGCCGCCGGCCAGGTGGAGCGACGACTTGCGCAAGATAGCTGGCAGTGACTGGAGGAAAAGAGCCGAAGATCGAGCTCTGTGGTGTTCACTAGGGGAGGCCTACGTCCAGCAGTGGACGAATATAGGCTGATGATGATGATGATGATAGTTTTTTAATTTAAAATTGTATTTTTTGCTGAATGACAGTTCAGAAATTGTATCGCATCAAAAGCTTTGTAGTATTAAGTATTAGAAGATAAACAATGCTTCCCATGTCGTTTTATTTGACGTCCAATTCGAATTTTCATAAAACTAATCCTGTTAGTTTGCTATGGATATTGTAACTCCATTTTACTCTCAGTACATTTTGATGTCGCCTTCCATCTTTAAAAAGTCGATGAAGTTTACTTTGTAACATACATTTTACAACATTTGCTGGATATACGTTTTAAATATTTTACGTTATACACTTTTGATTATTCGGAACTTGCGTTCAACCTGATTTTATTGAAGAAGTTTGATTTGTCGGTCCTCAAATATAATTTTATGACACTTTACCGTTAGGTAAATCTTATATGATTAAAAACTTTTTTGTGTTGTTACGTACTGTATCCATCATGTAGAGGTTGACTTTTACTTTGACCTCGACTCTGACTAAGGCCTTGACCTAGACTTCTATTTGAAGTCAGTCTTAAAAAAATCAAAGTCAAATTTAGATTCAAGTTTTATTGCCTTCTAATATTTTACGATGCCTAAACTTTCTTTTATTTTTTTAAAAAACGTTGCACCACACTAGCATTTTCTCCTGTGTCGTGGGTGCGTTTACAAACACAAATTTACATATACAAAAACGCCCAGACCCGGAACAACTACCTGTAGAACACACAAATATTTGCTCCGTGCGGGGATCGAACCCGCAACCCGTGACGCACAAGCCGATCGCTCAGCCACTGCGCCACCGAGTCGTCACAAAATTTTCATTATCTGTAGCATCTTCACTTATCAGGCTAAAAGCGGAGGTGCTAAAATTTCTCATAAAACCAACAAAACTAAATCTATTCTCACAACTTAAAATGAATTTAAAGTGTCACTCACTACTTACTAGAAAATGAAGCATGAATATCACCTGTACTTTGATCTGCATTCACGCTGCATACATGGCCGTATGTTACGGCTGTACTACCAAACACACAATAAATCCCCATAGGCGTTGTTGAGAGTGCTTACGAGATTAAACCAAGAACACGTACAGCCATACGTATTAGTATAAATACTCGTATATTGGTATACTGTTCACTAAAATACTAGGTAGATGTTCAGCTGTATATAGTTGAACTAGAAACTAACATAACTTTGATAGTATGAACGTTTACAGAAAGCACTCTAAACCGACAAATGTGCATGAAGAGGATTAACGAACTCGTGGTAAAGTCAAAGGCTACAACTTCCACTTTAAAAAAAAAAGTTCAGTTTCTGATCCACTCATGAATTCAAAAGGCACAGTTTTTGTGCCGACTTTGATATCAGATCACCATATGCAACCTTTAAGCTACAATCCATGAAAGCATTTAATATATGAACAATTGACGACCCAGTTAGTCCAGCGGCAGTTAACGCTGATTTCTGTGCTATGGTTCCCGGGTTCGAATCCCGGTAGGACCAAATGTTTGTGTGATGAGCATCGACATTTGTATCCGAGTCATGGATGTATCTATGTATAATATGTATGTATTTACAAAAAAAGTATACCTATGTGTAAGTATATCAACCATTTAGTATTCGTAACACAAGCCTCGTTGTTTACCACGGAACTAGATGGCGCTGTGTCGTGATTTCCAGTAATATTATTATTATTATTAATATCATCATCATCATTTCAACCGTTTGACGTCCGCTGCAGATTGGACATAGGACATACGTATTATTAATATAATTTGTGTTAATCATTTCTAAAAACGATATCATTCCATTTACTACCCACTACGGGAGACGTCAGAGAGAATATGCTACGTAGTACACGAGGCTATCCTAGGTCTAGCAGAGTCCAAACGTCAACGTCATCAAAGAACATCCCTCAGGCGTACAGGCTTATTCGCAAAATTTTCCTTCATTGTTTGAGGATGTGATAGATAAATACGCCCATTATTTCTAAAAATCATTTTTAAAAATGGCGCACTTTAATGTCGGAGGCCAAGATCCACTTCGGGTCGTTGAGCCATCGAAGTAGTAGTAGTAGTAGTAGTATTTCTAAAAATCGGGGATTCGTACTCTGAGATTAAATTCAAAACTTTTGATCTACAATTCACGAACCTTTCTTTTACAAAACTAATATAAAAACACTGAAATACAAGCTATTTAAGTAGCTCCCATGCGCATTTAAGAAACATTATTTAAAAAACTAAAGTTGGTATTCTTCTGTACGGAAATACCGAGTATTCCAGAGTCACGATGCCGCGGATTTCATTTGAATACATCGTAACAATGGGTTATCTGATGTGCAAGGCATAAGCGGTAGCGTTTGTTATTTTAACAAGTAAATCGTTCAACGCTATCTCTTATAACAATTGTGAGTTGTCAGAGTTTAAACATATTTCGCCGTTTTTATTAGAAAATACAATGAATGTTTTAATATAACATTTAAACTGTCTGAAATAGTGCACCGAATCTCGTAAACCGTATAAATTGCGTTAGATGCTGGTGGCGGCTGTTTCAACGATGATGGTAGAATTCAACTGTTGCATTCTTTAGTTAAATATGCCTGAAAAAGAAAATAGTTTATCCAACCATAAAACAGCAAATAATAACGTATTACTAAGATCAATTCCACTATCATGTATCCACATAATGACGGTTCCGTAAGTAACTTAACTACACAGAGTGAGAAAAAGATTATCTCTTTCTCTATTTCTCACTCACTCCCCATAACTGATTGTCAAAAGTTATACATACATATGTAAATTACAACATATAAAAATGTTAGCCTTGTGGCAGCAGGTTAAAAAAATATCTCTTTTTACATTCCAAAAAAAAATATTTGGTGATGTTGAAGCCGCGGGAGGCCTACCAGAATGGTACTGTCATGATTACCAGATAATCAATCATCATTGAAAAAAATCTAGGTTTGTGGGAAGCTGGTTAGTCAGATGGTTCACCACCTCTTCGGCTATTATGAATTTTCTCTCAATAACGAATTGTCGCTATATCTTGCTACTTAAACCACAATACCTCCATTCTTTTGTTTTTATTTTCTTGCTGCAATATTGCCATGACATCCAACTTAACTTAACCCCTTGATTGCCACTACACAAACCGAGTACGAAGCAAAAGTTATTTATGTCTTCCTTTAATGAGGTGTCTACATTAACTGGTTGTGTTATTCAAATTGGTACATAATCTCGATTGAAAAATGTTTTCACCATTCGTATGATGCCAGGTTTCATTATTTTCTGTCGTAGCTGTTATTTTTGAGAGTATCTTATTGTATTTTTTATTTCATTCCTTGTTACTTATATTTTATAAAATATGGAAGAAAGTTGCAGCAACTGCATTTGCTATGATAATTATGTATTATAACTAGATAGTTGATACAATACAAAGATATTTTTTTTTGTATATACTTACATATTATACAAAGATACGTTCATGACTCGGACACAAATGTTGATGCTCAACACACAAACATTTGTCCCTACCGGGATTCGAAACTAGGGCTCGTAGCACAGAAGGCAGCGTTTACTACTGCTGGACTAATCGGGTCATATAATATCTGTAAATCAGTTTCCAAAAATGCTGTACTAAACAAGTAGCTGTAGTAAGCTTAGTTATTTTATTCTCAGCTCACACTCTCACCTAGGGTTGCCAACCATACTGTTAAAAGCAGTATTATACTTTTTCCGCTCGTTTATACTTTTTACTGTTCAATGAAAAAAAGTATACAAAATACTGTTTTCATACCACTGGTATTTTAAGTAATTTTACTACATACTTAACTTAGATTTGAAAAAAAAAACGAATACTGATTCTTTTTCTAAAATACTGTTCATTTTATTTTTCTGACCTAAATAATTATACTGTATTTCTTGAACAAAAAGTTGGCAACCCTACTCTCACAGCCCTCGAGTTCAAAAATGGAAAAACTATTTGACGTCCCTGACGAATTCATACAGCCTATACTCTATTAGGCCTATTAGAGCGAGAAAATATTCTAATTTATGAGGAAGCAAAAACTTTTTGGTCGAAATATTTTCTTTTTGTGTGATATTATTCCATATACTACAATGTTTATGAGGAAAGTGTTTAAGGGAACGCTTAAGGTGAATAAAATGGCGTATGTCGTTAGTGTCTGTGCTGTTTTTACTAAAGGTAATGTTTTTTTTGTTGGCTGAAATTATCATTAAAGTTAAACTTATTTCCCCAAAAGTTTAGTTTAGTAAAAACAGATTTAAATACTCGCATATTCTCTGTTAATCTTAATCAGCTTTAAAATGTATTAGTATTTATTTTCGTTTCAACGTTTCATCAGATAGGAATAATTATTAAAAAAAGATTTCAAGTGTGTTCTGGTACCTTTATCTTGCATGTAGAATACCCATATGTAATTACCGGCTTTTATACTATGATAGATGTGGATGTGGTACTTACTTCTTTCTGGAAATGACAGCCTACATAATGTCAACAACCGGAAGAAATGGAGAAGAAAGAACTTCACCAAATCGAGCAAATGGTTTTTCTCACAGCGTGCTCTTGTTTATTACAATGTAGCCAAAATTTCATTTAGACTTCGATTTACGAAGCTAAATGAAATTCCCCAGCTAGCAGTACTTCAGGTTTTGTGGCAGATTTCACTATGTTTAAGTGTGGCACACTGGAGGCAGTGGGCAGTCTACAGCAGCAGTTGGAGGCTCTTGCGCATGCAGTGGTTGCACTTGAGATGCTTGGACGCAAAAAAATGCTGCTAATTCATATTTATCACAACAATCCAAAGAAGATACAGCCCGGGTAGTATCTGAAATTGTCCGTAAACTTCGATAGATTCGATTTAAGTGTCGTTACTTTTTGACATAATATGAAATATGAAGTCAAATAAAACAGTACCTATATTTCAACGATATTTTCGGGACGTGTATTTCTGGAATAGTCTTCGCACCTTCAGTGTTACTTTATCCTCACTGGCGCACATTACTATTCAAACATCACGTCCTCTACCGTGTTCTCACGTCACAAAACTCACAAATACACAGGAGCTTCCCCAATTTTCCTAAGCATTTTTCCTCTATACATTTTCTTAAAATTCAAAGAACAAAAGACGTTCGCACCAACATTTTATATCAACCGTGCATAAAGAAGCATGCTGTATCCTTCTAACAGAACTTTCGACAGCGACACTAAAAGTTGCGATAGTACTTAAAAAAGAGGACATAAAGGCAGTTATCGCGCAGCTGGGACGCATATGGAGTACTACGAGCCTCAATGAAGTACAGATTAACAAGAAGAATGAGTTGCTTAAAAGACTAAAGTTTAGTTATGCAGGTGGGAACTCGCATTTTAATATTTTTTTTTTTTTTTTTTTTTTTTATGGAAATAAGGGGGCAAACGGGCAGGAGGCTCACCTGATGGTAAGTGATTACCGCCGCCCATGGACATCTGCAACACCAGGGGACGTGCAAATGCGTTGCCGGCCTTTTAATAAAGAATATACTCTCCTCTTGAAGGTTCCCACGTCGTAACGGTTCGGAAAGACCGCCGGCGACAGCTGGTTCCACAGAGCGGTTGTGCGAGGCAGAAAATGCCTCAAAAACCGCACTGTTGTGGAACGCTGGACATCGAGACAAAATGGATGGAACTTTGAGTTCTGGCGCGATGTCCGATGGTGAAATTCAGCGGCCGGGATCAAACCAAACAATTCCTCGGAACACTCCCCGTGATAGATGCGGTAGAAGATGCAGAGTGATCCAACATCTCTACGCAGAGCCAAAGGATCAAGCCGATCGGAAAGAGCCTGATCATCGACAACTCGAGCCGCCCTTCGTTGGATTCGGTCAAATGGAAGTAGCTGGTACTGGGGGGCCCCCGCCCAGAGATGAGAACAGTACTCCACGTGGGGCCGGATCTGCGCCTTATAGAGATTTAGGCGCTGCGCCGACGTGAAGTACCGTCTCGCCTTGCTGAGCACACCAAGCTTCTTTGAGGCCAATTTGGCCTTACTTTCCAGTTGACCGCGGAACTGGACGTTGCTCGAGATGTCGACACCAAGTATTCCGATGCTGGCTGTGGCGGATAAGGGAGTGTTTTCAAAATTAGGAGTTACGACGAATGGTGACTTCTTAGCGGTTAACGCGCAAACCTGTGTCTTTTTGGGGTTGAATTGGACTAAGTTAAGTCTACCCCAGTCCGAGACTTTGGTGAGCAAAGACTCGACTTCAGACACAAGTTTGTTCCGACACTCAACGACGCATTCCCGAGAAATGTTTGCTCGGCCAGTGTACACGGCATCCACAGTGCTGTCGTCTGCATAGCAATGAATGTTGCTGATATGCAACATGTCATTGATATGCAGAAGAAACAGGGTAGGAGACAGGACACAGCCTTGTGGAACACCAGCATTGACAAATTTAGGATCAGAGCATGCACCGTCAACGACGACCTTGATGCTCCGATCTGCCAAAAAACTGGTGACCCAGTCGCACAATTTCTCGGGAAGCCCAAAGGAAGGCAACTTCGACAGAAGCGCTTTGTGCCACACCCGATCAAAGGCCTTCGCCATGTCCAGACTAGCTGCAAGCGCCTCTCCCTTGCTCTCAACTGCCTCCGCCCATCTATGCGTTAGGTAGACTAGAAGATCACCAGCTGACCGACCCCGACGAAAGCCGTACTGGCGGTCACTAATCAGCTGGTGCTCTTCCAGGTATCGCAGGAGCTGGCAGTTGATAATGGTCTCCATTATCTTGGAGAACAAGGAAGTGATTGCTATAGGCCTGTAATTGGACGGATCCGAGCGATTGCCCTTTTTAGGGATCGGGTGCACTAAAGCGGCCTTCCAGGATTTCGGGACTATGCCTAATTCGTAGGAGTGTCGGAAAAGACGCGTTAAAACCGGTGCCAACTCTGGAGCACATGTCCGCAACACGATCGGAGGGATGCCATCGGGCCCACTCGACTTGTGAATGTCCAAGGAAAAAAGTGCTTTGCGAACTGCACTTTGCCGGAACTTAATCTCCGGCATCGTGGTATCGCACCGCGGGATTGTCGGTGGTGAGTTTCCTTGGTCATCCAGGGTCGAGTTGGACGCGAAGAGAGAGCCCAAAAGATCGGCTTTCTCTTTCGCGGTATGGGCCAGCGAGTCATTCTCCGTGTGTAGGGGCGGAAAGGATGGCTGACAGAAATTCCCTAAGACAGCCTTGGCGAGAGACCAAAACGCACGGGTTCCCGACGGGAGACGTGCCAGTCTGTCGCCAATTCTGCCAATGTGCTCCGACTTCGCCTTAGCAATAGCACTTTTGAAGGACCTAGAGGCAGAGTTATACTCCTTTTTAAGTGCGCTGGTATTTACATCACTAGACGCCGATGCGTTAGCCCAGGCCCGGTAGCATTCCCGCTTTCGGCATAGTGCCGTCATGCAGGAACGACCATACCAAGGCTGGGATCTGCCACCGATGGGCACCGCAGAGAACGGAATAAAGAGTTCCATACCCTGCAGCACCACATCAGTGACAGAGTCAGCAACGACGTCTGGATCATCCGGCGAGAAGCAAATCCGCCCCCATGGGTAGGATGCAAAGAATGACCGCATCCCGTCCCAATCCGCTGACCTGTAGTGCCATATGCGGCGGCAGCCCGCAAAGCGAGGCCGTGTTAAGCGCGCAACTGGCA